>CM035407.1:136427289-137027289 GCA_020310875.1 Ceratopteris richardii
TCTATCTATCTATCTATCTATGCACGACTTTGTAATTTGGCCCTATATTAATGCATACTATTGAAATGCATGACCTGAATGGTGCAAATGATGAGGTTATGACAAGTGCGCATGGTGTTTGCATGTTGAGGCTTCCAATGTTACTTGCAGATGTTGATGACAATCTTTGTTTGGAGGTATCCAATGGATCTCGAAATGGTGTAATGAATCGATGGTTGTATGGCAAATGATCATGCCTCCTTATAGTGATCCATGATAGAGCAGTGTTTGGGCATGTATAGATCACTCTTGGCCTCTTGATGTTTGGATGGTTTCTTAAATTTTGTATCCCTCATGGTTGGCCATGTAGATATGTGGGGGCTACTGGTGCTTTTGGGTTCCAAACCCATACCCTTGTTGCTTGTCGTCATACTATTGTCGAAGAGGTGAATTTATCTTCTTTTGATCTCGATGCTTGATTCTGACCCTTGCCCCTCCTTGGCTTTTTTTTGAGAATTTTTTTGTCAAGGAGAGCATTGGGTTTTGTGTATGTAAGAGTTTCTTGGGTACCCATATTTGTAATCACCTTTGTTGAGCTAGAGCTGATTCCTTAGGCATCCAAATTTGCCGGATACCTTGTGGTGGAGATTGTTCTTGTTGCTTGGGTTTTCTTTTGGCATGGTTGGCTTGCTTAGATGGGAATTGTTGTGGCAAGGCTGGTGGTTGCTTTCCTTTTCGTACCCAGATATGCTTCATGCCCTGAACTACTTTCTTCTTGATCTCTGCTTGTTTATTTGGTATAGTGGTTGTCTTATACTCTTTTGCTTACCTCTGTGGTTGAACTACTATGGTTGCATTAGTCTTTGGAAAAAGGAGAGAGATCCATGCGCCTTCGAGCCTATTCTTCAATGATTGATTCCTTCTGTATCTTGGAGCTTTTGACATATACAACATCTTCTTCTCTAAGATTAATCTTAGAAGAATTAAGAGAATGTGTGGTGCCTGGATTTGTGATCATGCAATTCTCTAATTCTAATGTAATGCATTATTCATGTACCCAAACTTGTAGAAATTGACGTCTTATATTTAAGTTGACTGCATGGTCCTAGATCCAATCTTGACCCAAGAGATTACCCAAACAAGGCATTTCTACACCTCCCAATCCTATGAGATAGGCTTTTATGGAATTGATGTTCAATTGCAGATGTTGACAATATGAGAGTCTAGCTACACTAGCTACTGCACCTGAGTCAATCAAGGCTCTCATAGTCCTTACACTCTTTCCTTGTCCTACCTCTATGGTCACAAATGGATGTCGATCGATTATTTGAGAAGCAATTACACCCGATGTTTGGCACATGGCCATATGATATCTTGGGGCTTCCAAATTTACATCTAGGCCTTGTCATCTTAACTTATTTCACCTAATGTGCTCTCTAGACTCTACATGTGCTTCTTCTCAATTCCTTAACTCTTCTTCTTTTTGCTTCTTAGCAGTGTTGAGTCTCATAAGCATATCCTCTATAAGGGGTTCTTGATATAGCTTGACTCGACATCCACTTATATAGTTTGGCAAGATATCACATTCTAGAGTGGCCAATTGAACCACACCGCTGATGGAAATTCTATTACTGATCATGGGTCCATATCCTCATTTTTCCAATTTACTACTACTTTAGTGTATAAACCAACACTAAGTCTCCCTCCTTCAACCCTTTATCCTTGATGTTCGCATCAAAGTATGCCTTTTGGCTTTTCTTTGCAACATGGATGCCTATTGTTGCTCGTAGCCTGGTTTCACCTAAGCATCCTAGATCAAATATCATGGAGGACAACTTGTTTCCATTCCATGCATGCTCTTGTGCTACTTTTAAAGTTGTGATCAAGAATTCTAATGATAACACAACATTATGTCCAAAGATCATCTAAAATGGGGTGGCATTGAGGACCATTTTTTAGGCAACTCGATAAACCCAAACAACATGATGAAGTTCTTTATCCGAATCAGAGCATTTATTATTTACCAATTTTGTCAATACATTACACAACATCTTATTTGTGATCTTGGCTTGTCGATTAGCTTGTGGATGATAGGGGGGAGACTTCTTATGTATCACCAAGAATTCTTGGAGAAGGTTTTCAATGCTTCGTTCAAGAAGTGCGTACCTCTATCACTTAGTAAATCTATTGGTAACCCGTATCTGGTGAACACATTCTCAAATAAGAACTTAGATGTCATTTGAGCATCATTCTTTGTCATGGCTTTGACTACTAACCACTTTGTAAGGTAATTTGTCATTACAATAATGTACTATGTATGGGAGTTTCTAGTTGGGGGGTTAATAGGACCTATAAAGTCTATACCCCACTTCGAGAATGCGCATCCTCCCATCATTGGCCTCAAAGGTATCTCATCTTTTCTTATTGGATATTGTGCATGTTGACATGTGTCACATTTCTTCACATTGGTATAAGCATCCATATGAAGAGTGGGCCACCAAAGTCTTAAGAATAGAATGGCCTTAATTACTCGATTAGGCCCAAAGTGTCCACCTACGACACCGCTATGTGCAGTTTCTAAGATTTTGAAATAGTTTGATTCGTGAACGCACAATCTTAAGTAACCATCCTTGCCTCTTCGATATAGATTGTCTCATAATAGGGTGTAGTCCTACACCTCTTGCTCCATGTTCTTTTTCTTGCTAGACTAGCCTCGTTGGGTAGTGTTCCCGATCTCATAAATTCTACCAATGGAGCACTTCAATTTGAATCAACGATACATGATAAAGGGTAGCATGCTCCATAGGGGGTCTTTTTTGGCACACTAGACAATTCTTGATCCACTCATGTATTTCTTTGTCCATACTAGGCCAGTACACTCCTAAACGTTTTAGATTATGCAATGTCCATTGTTTAGAATGATGATTTCCTAGCAAACCTTCATGGGCTTGTTGCAACCAACTCTTTTTCTTGTTTGTACATACTTCCTACCAATATTTGATAGTTTTGTGATTTTACAATTTCATCTTTGTTCGTTTTCACATTCTTATTTGTGGGTCAAAAGGTTAGGACAGTTACCAACTTATTTTCCCATTTAGGAACAACTTCTAAATTGAACAGATAAGCATCGAGCATTTCATCAGACACTCCTTGTGGTGACTCTCCTGAAGTGATGCGAGAAAGGTGATCCACCTTGGGGTGGGTGCTACCTTTCCTAAAAACCACTTCAAAGTCATATTCCATTACTAAAAGGAACCATCTTACTAACTATCCTATATTGCAAGGTTTATTGACCAAATATAATAAAGCTTGATGATCAACGTAAAACTTTAACTTGTTGGCCAACATATAGTGTCTAAAATTCTTCACAGCATATACAATGCCTAAGCCTTGTCTTTCAGTTGCTGTATAGTTTCGTTCAGCTGCGGTAGTTGTCTGGTAGCATATGCTATAGGTAAATCTAGATTTCCTTCACCTGTGGCTTGTGCTACCACACATCCTATTGCATTATTGGATGCATCTACATGGACATGGAATGGTTTATTCCAATCAAGAGGGGTCGGTATTGGTGCTATGCACAAACGTCTCTTCAACTCATTGAAGGAATTTTCGCATTCGTCATTCCACTCAATTTTTCAATAAAGAGTAAAGAGGTTTAGCTATGATTGCATACATGTTGATAGTAATATCCACAATGGCCCATAAAGGCTTGTACCTCTTTAACATTCCTTGGCCTTTGCAACTCTGCTATGGCTCTTACTTTGTCCTCATCTATTGATATTCCATTCTTAGAAACAATATGACCTAAGATCTTACCTTGACGTACCATGGACACACACTTTTCTAGGTTGACACAAACTTGATATTGTCTACAGTTGTTGAAGATCTGTCTTAGCTCAGGGATGTGGTATCTTCTTTCTTGGGAATGAGCACATAAATCGTCCACATATACTTCTAGGCTCTTTCACAAGAACTCTTTGAAGACATGACACACAAGCCTTTGGAATGTGGCACGTGCATTGGTGAGCCTAAATGACATCACATGAAATGCAAAGATTCCCCACTCTGTGGCGAATTCCATTTTATGTTGATCTTTTGGTGCAATGGTTACTTGGTTGTAACCTAAAAATCCATCAAGGAAGCTATAAACTTCCTTGCCTGCAACACACTCCAATAAATGTCCAATGATTGGAAGTGGATAACTATCTCTGATCATAGAGGTAGGTTAATACACATCCAAAATTCCCCATTCTTCTTGGGCACCACTACAATGGGGGATACCCATTCAGTATGATCAATCTCATAGATAAGTCTAGCTTCAAATAGTCTATCAATTTCGTCTTTTATTTTGGCTACATAAGTGTCGTTATATGTATAGGGCTTCTGTTTGGTGGGCTTGGTGTTAGCCATCATGGGGATTGTATGAGAGAATATTTTCGAATCTACTCCCTTCATGTCTCTATAGGTCCATGCAAACACATCCCTACATTCCCTTAATAGAGCTACAAGATCTACTTCTTCTTCTTCACTTAGGTCTTCTCATATGTACATGTTGATATATTTAGGTAGTGATGTGTGTGAACACTCTAGGACTGCCGGGGAACTTTTTTCCCTCTTTAGGAGGTTTTTTTCCCCCGGCTTGTATATACGCCTATTGCCCTAATGGGCTACTTATCTTTGTACATTCTCTAGTAATATATTCAGTCTTGTGTGTTGTGCTCCAAGTTTCTTCCTCTTCCTTGTGCTGTTCGCGTGCTTCCGCAGACGTCTAACTCCAACAATTGGTATCAGAGCAGGTCGTTGATTCTTCCAGGGCGCCGTCGACACTCCTCCGTTTGCAGTCTCAGATTCGCACAAAATTTGGTGAGCATACTCAGGGTGTTTTCGAGATCAAAACAGCTTCGCTATATGGTGCCGAAATCGCGATCTGAGCTCGTTTCGGCCTCCGAACGCACTATCGCAGTGCTTGTGCAGGCTATTTCGTCCTTTTGTGCCAAAGGTATATACCAGTTTCTGTTCGCCAGTTTAAGCGTCTCGAAGTCTGCTACAGGTCTAGCAGAACTCGTCTGGGCAGTTCTGTTCAACTTTTTGAGATACAGTCAATTTTCTGCATCAAGGTATTTTAGTCACCGGCCATGGCTGAAAGCAGTGATGTATTCCGTATGTTGGCTGTTGAGGATAAGTTGGATGGTACCAACTACCCATTATGGGCTTATATGATGCGACATGTACTGGTTGCAAAAGGATTGTGGAACATTGTGCAGGGTGTTGAAAGACGTCCTGTTACACCTGTAACGATAGGTACTGCAAATACAGGTGTTAGAGCTGATGAAGATGGTGTCGAAGATGATATTCCGCAGATTCCTGTTCGTGCTGCTGTTTCTGTTGCACCTATTGCAGAGCAGATTCGTTGGGATGGCAGAGATGCCCAGGCACATGCATTGATAGCTTTGTCTGTCAAACGTGCCATTATTCCTCACATTCGCTCTTGCAGAACAGCAAAGGATGCTTGGGATACACTTACCACTTTGTACCAGGCTAGGAATGAGGCTCGTGTTGCTTACCTCCGAAAACAGTTGGAGAGTGAGCACATGAATGAAGGTGATTCGATGGACAATTTTCTTACAAAGATCAAAGACCTGAAGGAACAATTGATTTCTGCTGATGAGGTTATACCAGATAGCTCACTTGTGCAGACCGTTCTGAATGGCCTTCCTGATTCATATCAGAGTTTTGCCTCTACTCTTCGATTGATGATGAAAGGCAATCCGAATGCCTTGTCATTTGAGGAATTAGTCTCTGTTCTGTTGCAGGAAGATCAGTCCAGGCAGAACAGGTCCATTATGCGTGTTGCAGATCAAGCTTTCACATGGAGATGGCGAGGTGCATGGTCAAAAGTCAGGCTTTACCACATAGTTTCTGGCTTGAGGCTGTCATGTGTGCAGCATATGTACTGAACAGGTGTCCCACGAAAGCGTTGCAGTCTATCACTCCATATGAGGCTTGGCATGACCGCAAGCCATCTGTTGCTCATCTGTGTGTTTTTGGTTGTTTGGCATATGCATTAGTGCCTGAACAACATCGCAGAAAATTGGATGATAAGGCAGTAAAATGTATTTTTGTTGGGTACAGTTCTGAAAGTAAAGGCTATCCTCTGTATCATCCACAGACTAAACGCATTCTGGTTAGCCGTGATGTTGTCTTTGTGGAAGATGCTATTCAGCCATTGCTTTCATGTACTAAGGAGACATCTGTTAGCTCCAAAGACATGTATGATACTTTGATGCCTCTTTTTACAGGTGGACAGGCTAGCGCTGGTCCTAATGAGGCAACTTCTCAGCCTTTGCAGGTTTCATATGATGATGCAGATCATTCCATTTCTGATGCAGATTTACATGATGCACTTGTTGATGAGAGAGCTGATATTGAACAGGCAAAAACTATGCCAAAATGACTGGTGCAGACTTTGCGTGACAACAAATTAGATGCACCTTTGTCATATCGTACTCGTTCAGGCTCTCATAGTACCTCCTTTGCATCAGATTGCTATGCTATGGCTGCATCTAGTCTCTGTGATGAGAATGAGCCTGTTTCTTTTGATGAAGCACAAAATTCAGAAAATTGGATGGCTGCTATGCAATCTGAATATGATGCTATAATGAAGAATGGTACATGGTCTTTATGTGACTTGCCTCCTGGCAAGAAGGCCATTGGCACTAAGTGGGTATACAAGCTGAAGCGTAAACCTGATGGTACAGTTGACAGGTATAAGGCTAGGCTTGTTGCAAAGGGTTATGCGCAGGAAAGAGGCATTGATTTTGATGAGACCTTTGCACCTACATGCCGGATGACTACTGTTCGGAGCATTTGTGCACTTGCAGCCCATCATGGTTGGAATGTACATCAGTTGGACATTAAAACAACATTTCTAAATGGTGACTTGCATGAAGAAGTGTATGTTTTTCAGCCCCGTGGCTTTGTGCAGAAAGGGCATGAAAACCAGGTGTGCAGGTTAAAGAAGGCGTTATATGGTTTAAAGCAAGCACCACGTGCTTGGTATGAGAAAATACATGCCTATCTGATTGCACATGGTTTTGAGAACAGTCCAACTAAAAGCACCTTATATGTTAAGCATGCTAATGATGTGCTTTTGATCATTGTTGTCTATGTAGACGACATGCTGCTCACTGGTCCTCTTGAGAAGCATATTGCTGATTTCAAGGCTGATTTGCATGCCTCATTTGAGATGTCTGATTTGGGGCATTTGCATCACTATTTGGGCATTCAATTTATGCAAGTTGATGGTGGAATGGCTTTGTGTCAAACAAAATATATTGACACATTATTGCAGCGTTTTGGCCTTGAAGACTGTAAGCCTATTGCCACTCCTATGGAGACAGGTTTACGATTGAGTCTTCATGATGCTGGAGATATATTTGATGCTGTTCTCTATCAGCAGGCTGTTGGATGCTTGATTTACTTATGCATTACTCGGCCAGATATTCAGTTTGCTGTCTCACAGATGAGCAGGTTTATGCATTGCCCAGGAGTCACGCATTGGAAAGCGGTTAAGCGCATCTTTTGCTACTTGAGTGGTACTTGGCTACTTGGGTTGTTTTATCCCAAGGGGGGATCACTACCGCCAGATTTGCATGCTTTTTCTGACTCAGATTGGGCTGGTTGCTATGACACTCGTGTGTCCACTTGTGGTTTTTGCTTCATGCTTGGTAGCTCATGTATATCTTGGTTGAGCAAGAAGCAGCCTACTGTGGCCACTTCCAGTTGTGAGGCTGAGTATAGGGCAGCTTTCACAGCGACTGTTGAGTGTGTGTGGCTCAGATGCCTTATGGCTGATTTGAGTGTTGGCCAGTCTTTTGCCACCACCATCTTCACTGACAGTCAGAGCGCATTGGCAGTTGCGAGGAACCCTGTGTTCCATGCTCGCACTAAGCACATTGAGGTGCATTATCACTATGTCAGGGAGAGGTTCTCTGCTGGGGAGATCAGCTTGGCATATGTGCCCACGCAGGAGAACATTGCAGACCTTTTCACGAAGGCTCTACCTAGGGAGAAGTTTGAAGCTTTCCGCAAAGCTTTGGGCTTACTTCCTTTTGTGGAGTGATTTCCACATAGCTCGGCACTTCCTTATACATGAGTGCCAGCTCCTTGTTCACCGCATCACTCCCAGGGGGGATTTGTTGATATATTTAGGTAGTGATGTGTGTGAACACTCTAGGACTGCCGGGGCACTTTTTTCCCTCTTTAGGAGGTTTTTTTACCCCGGCTTGTATATACGCCTATTGCCCTAATGGGCTACTTATCTTTGTACATTCTCTAGTAATATATTCAGTCTTGTGTGTTGTGCTCCAAGCTTCTTCCTCTTCCTTGTGCTGTTCGCGTGCTTCTGCAGACGTCTAACTCCAACAGTACATACATCGGTCTTCTTTCTTTTCAATGGTTACTACAATATTTTTGGACTTTTCTTTATTATCATATGCTTCTCTAATGATGGCCTCTCTCTTAGGCATTCGTATCAAAATTTTCCGCACTTCAACTTCATATTTCTTGAAATTCTCTGGTACTTCAAACAATGATTCCTCCCTTGCTTGTTTCATTGCTTTTCTTTTCTTTTTCTTTTGACTACCTTCACTTTCCTCCCTTGAATTTATAGTTTTAATGCTTGTGAGAGGTTCTTCTTCTTTTTGGGTGAATATTCCTACATTTTCTAGATAGTGCTCCTGTGAATCAAAGCAACTATCCATCACAATGGAGTCTAGATTTTTGTCATTCTCTTCTTCTTCTATGAACTCATTAGAGTCACACTCCTCCAGCAAAGTTTCACACATGAACAAGGAGATATTATAACCCTCCTCATCACAATGAGGCGTCCACTATTCTTCATTGATAGGGATGTCCATGGTGGCTAAGATTTTTGATCAACCATCAGGCTCAAATTCCTCATCTGGAAAGATAATTGGTGTGTAGGTTGGGTCTCTAACCAGTCTAGCTCCTTGAGAAGTGCCTTCTTCTCTCGCATTTTAGTGTCTTTCCTCTTCCTCTACGACCTTATACATCCACAAGTGAGTAACTTCATGCATTTAGAATGGATCAGAAGAACTTTTAGAATGCACCGAGATTGAATCTTCTCGAGCCTTGTGGATACGATTCCACTATAGAGGTAGTACATCTATGAAGGTATAATCCTTCAAATTGACCTTGGTTGAGACCCCTAAGTGCTGCAAGTACAAGGAGTGGGTTCCCCAATCTTGTACTATTTGTAGTTGTTGTAGGAAGGGCCTTCCTAGGATCATTTCATAGATGTTATTTTTGCCAAAGTCACATGTAGCAAAGGTGTGTTCAAACTCTACACCACAAGTGGTTAGAGTTATCCCTTCTAGCAATCCTTGAGGTCTTTCAATATGACCGTCAACCATCTGAAGCTTCATTCTAGTTGGTCTTAATGAGAGTTTGCACCATTGCTTCCACAAGGAGGTGGTTGCAATCACAACACCAACACTTGAATCTAGCATAGCTTTGGTTGTGTAACCTTGGTAGGTGATTGGAAGATAAGTGTTATCTTATTCACCTTCACTCATGTCTCCTATTTTGTCTAGAGGTATCTCTGCGACTTTATGCTTAGAGCCTACTTTTGACACATTGGAACCAAGTTTTGGAACCTAATTTGCCACATGTTTCCATAGCTAAGGTTTTACTTTGAAAAGCTCTTCTAATGTGAGATGAAACTGCACCTTAGCATTCTTCATGACTTCAGTGTTATGTGGAACCATTCAGTCTTCATTTCTTATCAACATTGTTGGAGTTCTGATTTAAAGAGATTCAGATTCCCATGGGGCTGTGAATTGTGGCAAAGCTCGTGAAGAATTAGATTAAAAATCTAATCTTTCCTCTTCTTGCTGCTCTCCTTGGTCTTTGTAAATAGATGGAATTTTTTGGGGAAATTGATCATGAAGATCAACAATTTCAGGAATAAGAGGAAGATTATCCTTCTCCTTGGCCCATTTATCTTCTTGTATTTCTCACAAGAAATCTTGAGATTATTGGTCAATTGAAAGAGGTGTTGGAGCAAGAAAATCATCAATGGATGATTACATGAAGCCTAGGGATGAAGAAGTGAAGAAAAGAGTCAAGCTCAAAGCATGAATCAAGTAAAGAGTCAAGAAGAAATGTTCTATACACTTATGTACATTAGCTTTGGAAAATACTTCAAAAATACTTTGATATACTAACGAGTTCATACTCATATGTATATATATATACTCATGTATAGTCATGACATATAGAAGAGATGAAGAAAAGATGAGAATATAGTCAATAGAATTCATGTTCCTTAATGATAGATGTGCAGAGAGTTTTCTTGTGAGATTAGCGACTAGTCTATCTTAGAATTCTCACAGCTTGATCATGTGGATCAGGAAATCTTTTGTACACATCTAATTCAGAATCTAATCAAGCTATGACCAAAGTTTGATGATCTAATTCTCTTCAGGTTGTGTGTACCAGTAGGAACATTCATATGTGTAAGTCTACAAGTGAAGTTCTTAGAATCACGCATTTTGCCGCTCAAAGATTTGCTTGGATCTCAGTGCTTAGTGTAAAGTTTTTTATGTTTGAACATTAAAAATTTAAGTTAGAAGATAAGGAAGCTTTGGCTAAAAGCATTTAGCAAAATGGGTTATACTTGAAGAGAAATCAGCTTAAGAAGTTAACCATGTCAAAGTCGCCATTTTTGGAAGGCAGTTTTTGACATATGTTTGATCTAAGTGATCAAATTGAAGAGTAATCATTCTTTTGAAGAACTAATGATCATTATAGTTGCACAAAGGTAGTATGAATGTGTGTGTATCATTTGGATGATTAAAATTGAAGTCATATGCAGAGATTGAAGTCTATTTCTAAAGCAGACTTGTTGAAGCTGAAGAAAACTTCACATAGAGAAGTATTTCTTAATGAACTTGAAAGTTAATATAAAGTTTGTGTAGACTTTGGTTTATTCTTGATATAGAGGAGTTCTTAAATCAAGATAGATCAGACATTTGGAGAATTAAAGGTCTCTAGTAGTGGTATCAGAGCTCAAAGGTCAAATCAAGGTGAAGAAGAAGCAAGGAGAACGCCGATTGTTCCAGATATCAAAGATCTTGTGAATTGAAGCTGCAAAGGGTAAAGTCTTGAAGAAAATTTGAAGAAGAACAAAGCATGAGCTCAAAGGATCAAGCAGGATTAAAGCTTCATATCAAAGGTACATTATATCACCATAAATCTTAGTAATTGCAGATATAGAAGTCAAGAGATGGGAGAAAGCTTGCAGATTGACAAGCTAGATAGAGAGAACTATCCAGCATGGTCTATGAGGATGGAAGCACACCTCATGAGAAAAGATTTGATAGCATTTATTATAAGATAAGAAGAAAAGCCTGAGTTTAAGGATCCAAGTGTTCCAACAAGAGAAGAACTTGTAGATTTGAAGAATTGGATGAAGAAAGATGCTCAGGCTAGGAGCATCATTTATATGGTTGTAAATGATTATCTTCTACCACACATTAGAGGATTAGAGAGTGCAGCAAATGTATGGAATGCCTTGGAAGAACACTTTCAAAACACAACCAAATCCAGGAAGGCTTCACTATGGGTTGAGTTTACAACTTTCAAGAAGAAAGGTTCTCATTCAATCTCTGATTATGTTACAAGGATGGACATTGTAGAAAGTTTGGGAGCAGTAGATGAAGATATTGAAGAAGACAAGTTGGTAAGGAAAATACTCACGGGTCTAAGAGGAGATGAAAAGTGGAAGCCTTTTATATTGTCTATAGAATTATCATTGGATCATTTTACTCTTGATCTTAATCAATTGCTAGGACATATGCTAACATTTGAGCAAGTACATTAAAGGAAAGAATGACAAAAGCTCAAGTCAAGCAATGTATTTAAAAGACAAGAAGAAGAATGCTAAAGGCAAGCAATCAAATGATGAAGAAGGATCTTCAAGTCAAGTAAACTTCATGAAAGGGAATATGAATTTTAGAGGTAATGGTAAAGGAGGTAAGCATAAAGAAAATGCTAAAGATTGTTGATTGTGGAAGAACAAATCATTTGGCAAATGATTGATGGTATAATAATCAAAACGATGGAAGTTATAATCAGAATTTCAGTCTTAGAGGAAGAGGAGGCAGAAATAAAAGAGGCAATTTCAGAGGAAGATGTGGTAGGACTTCATTTGCTAGAGGAGGTGGAAGGAATTTCCAAACTCAGTCCTACAACAACACCTATTACAATTATGCTTCAGATCAGAAGGAAGAATTGACTCTCATCTTGAATGCAACACGTGAAGTAATTAATGAAGATCAAATGGTGTTTTATATTGACTCTGGATGTAGCAATCATTTGGGTGGAAATATTTTTTTAATGAATGATGTGGAAGCCAAAGTGAATGGACATACAGTTCAAACAAGAGAAAACACCAAACAGAAAGTTGAGAGCATTGGATCAGTGAAGACAAAGAGTGGAAGCACACTTCTAAGCAAGGTACTTTATGTTCCAACAATTCCTTAAAATCTAATAAGTGTAGGGAAAATTGTTGAGAAGGGACATGAAGTCAGATTTACAAGTGATGGTGTTTATGTTGAAGATCCAAGTCAAGGATATAAAAGCATTGTTACAGGAAAAAAGGAAGGATCCTCTCAGAGTTCAAGGTAATGTGAGACATGCATTATTTACTTATGGCAGTCAAAAGATGTCTGAATTGGATCTATGGCATAAGAGGTTAGGACATTTCAATGAAAGGAGAATAAAAGAGATGACAAAGAATGGTGCAGTGCTTGGTCTACCAAATATTGAAGATCAACATATATGCTTGAATTGGTTCATACATATGTGTGGGGTCCTTCAAAGGACTCTAACATAAATGGATAAAGGTATTATGTGCTGTTTGTTGATGATGCAACCAGGTGGATTATTTTGTATGTAATCAAGGATAAATCTAAAGTGTTTGAGACATTTAAACACTACCATGCTTATCTAGAAAGAATTACAGGACAAAAGCTTAAGAGATTGAGATCAGATGGAGGGGAAGAATATTTTTTTAAAGCAATTTGATGATTATATGTGGAATGCAGGTATAAAAAGAGAAGTGACTTGTAGGTACTTCCCACAACAAAATGGAGTTGCAGAAAGAAGAAATAGAACTCTTGTAGAGTTTTCAAGATGAATGATGAAGGAAAAGAAGTGTCCTAATTATATGTGGGTAGAAGCAATTAATACTGCAACTTATCTTGTGAATAGGTTGCCTTGAAAAGCCTTGGAGGGAAGGACTCCTTATGAAGCATGGTGGGGTAAGAAACCTACTCTTGATCATTGCAAAATATTTGGATGTTTGGCATATTCTTATGTTCCATCCCAATTGAGACATAAGCTAGAACCTAAAGCAGAAAAGTATGTGTTCATTGGGTATGATGATAGACAAATGGGATAGAGGTTATGGAGTCCATCCACAAAACAATTTCTTGTTTCAAGAGATGTCACATTTGATGCACAAAGGACATGGTTTACAGGATCAAACAATGTATGCACAGATCTTGAAGAAGTCAAAAGGAAAGGAAAGTCAAAGATGAAGGTATATGAAGAAGATAATGATGATGATATTTGTAGAAATGAAATACAACACAATTATGAAGATAGACCAAGGTTTGATCCAAAACAAAATGAAGGAGAGACTTCAAGGAGTGCAAAAATTAGAAGATCATCAAGATAAAGAAAACAACCTATTAGGTATAGCTATGATACTTCTTTCTTGACAACCAAAGATTATGCTTACATTGTGAAGACAGATGAAGATCCATCAACTTATGATGAAGCAAAAGGTAAACGAAATTGGGAAAAAACAATGCAAGAAGAGTACGATGCTCTACTTGAGAATGAGACATGGGAATTGGTGCCAAGACCAAAGAATCAGAAGGTAACTGGATGCAAGTGGGTGTATAAGAAAAAGAGGTTTGTAGATGGAAAAGTGTCTAGGTACAAGGCTAGACTTGTGGTCAAAGGATATGCCCAAACACATGGAATGGACTATGATGAAACCTTTAGTCCAGTGGCTAAGATGTCTACAATCAGAACTCTAATTTCTATTTCTACATGTAAAGGTTGGAAGTTATCTCAATTAGATGTAAAGAATGCATTCTTAAATGGATATATTGCAGATGAAGTATACATGGAGCAACCAAGGGGTTTCAAAGAGTCAAATGGATTAGATTATGTTTGTAAGCTTAAGAGAGCTTTGTATGGCTTAAAGCAAGCTCCAAGGGCATGGAATTACAAACTTGTCATTTCTTGAATGAACTTGGATACCAAGCTTCAAAGGAAGATAGTAGTTTGCTAGTAAAAGCAAATGAAGATGGATACATTTATGTTTGCATTTATGTTGATGACATTATTATCACAAGTACAAATACTCAAGGAATCAAGGAGCTCAAGAAGAAAATGGAAAAGGAATTCAAGATAAGTGATTTGGGAAATTTGTCTTATTTCTTAGGGATGGAGATTATGTATACTCAACATGGAGTATATGTTACACAAGAAAGATATTTGAAGAATCTTTTGATGAAGTTTAATATTGAGAATTGTAAGCCTTCAATCACACCTTTGGAGGTTAATCATAAATTAAGCAGGTATGGAGGAGAAGCGTTCAAGGACATGAAGACATATCAGAGTTTGGTAGGTAGTTTAATCTATGCTACCTTGACAAGACAGATCTTTCATATGCAGTTGGTGTCTTATCACAATTCATGCATTGCCCAAAGCAAACTCATTGGATTGCAGCACAAAGAGTGCTAAGATATATCAAAGGAACTCTAAATGAAAGTTTGTATTATGGATTCACTTCTGATACTAGACTTAAAGTGTTTAGTGATGCAAATTGGGTAGGTAATTCAGATGATAGAAGATCTACTCATGGTTATCTGTGTTATGTTGGAGATAAGCTGATTTCTTGGTGTTCAAAGAAGCAACATACAATTGCTTTGTCATCCACAGAAGCTGAATACAAAGGAATGGGTGGAAGTTGCAAAAGAAGTAATTTGGTTGAAGACTTTATTGAAAAGTCTAGGAATTGATTAGATTATTCCAATCATATTTGGAGATAATATGAGTTCATTATATTTAGCAGCTAATCTTGTGTTTCATGCCACAAGTAAACACATAGATATTCAATATAATTTCTTAAGAGAAAAAGTGCTTGATAAGAAGTTGAAGTCATGTATACACCAACAAAAGAGCAAGTGGCACATATGCTGACAAAAAGCTTGGATGGACCAAAGTTACAAAGGTTTAAAGAGATGACATACATAAAGAAGGTGTAGGTAATCACAATTGATGATCGAGGGGGAGCTATTGGAGCAATGACAATCATCAATGGATGATTACATGAATCCTAGGGATGAAGAAGTGAAGAAAAGAGTCAAGCTCAAAGCATGAAGTCAAGTAATGAGTCAAGAAGAAATGTTCTATACACTTATGTACATTAGCTTTGGAAAATACTTAAAAAATACTTTGATATATTGATGAGTTCACACTCATATGTATATATATACTCATGTATAGTCGTGACATGTAGAAGAGATGAAGAAAAGATGAGAATATAGTCAATAGAATTCATGTTCCTTAATGATAGATGTGCAAAGAGTTTTTGCGTGAGATTAACAACTAGTCTATCTTAGAATTTTGTCAGCTTGATCATGTGGATCAAGAAATCTTTTGTACACATCTAATTCAGAAGCTAATCAAGCTATGAACAAAGTTTGATTATCTAATTCTCTTCAAGTTGTGTGTATGACAAGTAGGAACATTTATATGTAGAAGCCTACAAGTGAAGTTCTCAGAATCGTGCATTTTGCTGCTCAAAGATTTGCTTGGATCTCAGTGCTCAATGTAAAGTTTTTTATGTTTGAACATTCAAAATTTAAGGTAGAAGATAAGGAAGATTTGGCTAAAAGCATTTAGCAAGAACTTAACCATGTCAAATTCGCTATTTCTGGAAGGCAAAATCTAACATATGTTTGATATCTAAGTGATCAAATTGAAGATCTAATGGTTCTTTTGAAGAACTAATGATCATTATAGTTGCAAAAAGGTAGTATGAATGTGCCTGTATCATTTGGATGATTAAAATCAAAGTCATATGTAGAGATTGAAGTCTATTTCTGAAGCAGACTTGTTGAAGCTAAAGAAAACGTCACACAGAGAAGTGTTTCTTAATGAACTTGAAAGTTAATATAAAGTTTGTGTAAAGTTTGGTTTATTCTTGATATAGAGGAGTTCTTAAATCAAGATAGATTTAAGAACTCCTCTATATCAAGGTCTTGATATAGAGGAGTTCTTAAAGGTCTCCAACAAGAGGCATTCCACTATCCATGGAATCAAGAACATAAGCTTTCATTGGTGGTGAGCTTTCTCTTTCAACAATTGGTTGAGCCTGTGGAGGTAAAGTGTTGGAACTGAAGGACTCACAAGGCAAGGAAGCTTACGAAGGGAGTCAGAGAGAAGAGAAGGCACAAGCAGACAGAGTAGTCAACGACAATCTGGCAAGTAGGCCAATATTTTTTCAGGACACTAAAGCATATCAAAGAGGTGGACACACAAGGAGAAGGAGCAAGTAGGGAGCTCGAAGATATGTATGTCAAATCGTTAGAAGAAATCCCTACAACAATAGTGATTTTCATCACTAAAAGCCATTGTAGATACCATTTCATATTTTTGTAGCTCCATTTTGTGCAAGCCAAGGAGTCCTTGAGCTTGAGGAGCATTCGAAGTAGCTACCTACCAATTTTCATAATTTTTAGACTTCGTTTGAGTCTTCAAATAGGCCCTAGAACCTAATTTTTAACTAGGCTGGACACTAGGTCTGGACACGGCCAAAACCTAGTCAAAAACTATAAATAGAGCTAGAGAGCTCATTTTTGAGGTCAGCTTGTAATTGATTTAAACTTGTATGAGCTTTTTGGAAGTAATCTAAAGAACTCCATTGCTTCTCACTCTTGGTCTTACCTTGTGTGTGCGTGTGTGTATGTGTGTGCATGTTAGTGTGCTTCTCACTCATGCACTTGTGCCTTCACTTGCTCGAGGTCATCATACCACCCTCACGTCTTCCCGGATTGACATTAAAGGAGGTGCTACTCATCACTGAGCTACACCAAATTTTGGCGCCGTTGCCGGGGATCGAGCTTTGAGGACGAGCGTGTGATGGTAAGACGTAGAATTGAGACGTTGGCGTTGTAGGTAATTTCTTTACTTTTCTTATTTTTCTCTTTCTTACCTCACCACCATCATCACCATCATCGTCCTCACCATATCCAATCTCCATCTCCATCATCGCGAAAAATTTCAGTTTTTTTGTTCATATCACCTTCTCCACCTCATTTCCCTCATTCCACTTGTGAGAGAGAGCGAGAGCGATATTGTGTGTGTGTTTTTGCATGTTTCTTGAGCATTCTTGCAGGTTCTTGCAGTATCATCATCTCCAGCACCCCGCACAGGTACGAAAAATCACGAAACTGTCTCTGTGTCGCCGACGTCTATCGATCACGATCGACAGAAAAATCGGCCATTTGGTAAAACAAAGCACACCATAAGGATACACATAAGGAGCACACTCTAAATCACCTAAAACAATAAAAAAATTCTGTGTTTCTTTGTCAATCGCGACCGACACCATCGATCGCGATCGAAGACAGTCACGATGGACAACATCTGTCAATCGCGACCGACAGACCCTGTCAATCGCGACCGACAGATCTGTCGATCGCGACCGACAGACCTCACGACCGATTGACTGCCATGTAGGATTCAGTCAATCGTGATTGACACCGTCGATCTTGACCGACTGAAAATTCACGATTGACACCAAAATTCGCGTTGCCACGTGTCCATCGCGACGGACACATCCCTGATTGACTGAAATCACGGCGAAAATCCCGAAAAAAGTGTCGATCGCGATTGACACCATCGATCGCGATTGACAGGACTCACGACCGACTCTGTCGATCGCGATTGACACTGTCAATCACGACTGACGTGTCGATCGCGACCGACAGGCCCTGACGGACACCTCTGTCAATCGCGATTGACAAACCTGTCGATCGTGATTGACAGGCTTTTCGGCTAAAATTTTAGGGTTAATAATTCCAAGTCTTTGGGGTAATTTTGGGCATAATTAGCAAGCTTTTCGTGATTTGTGAGGTTCCTAAAAGTGTGTTTTGAGAAAAATCTTGGGATCTATCAGCCTGTTTGAACCTTGTTTTAGCACCAGAACCTTGTTTTAGCACCGGAACCCTGAACTGTCATAACTTTCTCATACGAAATCCGTTTGCTGTGATTCTTGTTTTGTTGGAAAGCTCGTGGGGAGTACAACCAAAACTTCCACTTGTTACGGTAAATTTATTATCAGGATTATTAGATATCCTATTTTGAAGTAGCCCTACCTAGGGGGAGCAAAACCAAGGGATCTCTAGAATTGTTTGCAATAAAGACAGGGGACATAATTGATATCCAAATTATATGAATGAAAGTGATCTGCATGTCATTTGAATTTAAGTCTTGAGCTAATTTTGGGACTCTTACAGGTCCAGTGAGAGCATCAAAGGGCGATCAGAGCAAGAGTAAGTGCAAGCTTGGGAACACACTTCCTGAGCACACAAGGGCAACCAAGGGAGGAACTCAAGGTTGGAAGACTCTCAACTCCCTCTGTCAATTCCTAGCCTAGGCTACACGTGAATAGTGCTAGAAGTAAGTCAGGACAACGATAGGCACGAGACAAGTCAAAGACTATCTAAAAAATCAAGTTCAAGACACGAGTTAACTTGTGTGTGATCGATAACTTTAAAGGAAAAGAATTTCACGTGGAACGATCAACTTAAAGTAACGGAAAATACTCAAGTATTCCTGACGACGTGGTATCCGACAAGATCCTAAACACGATAATCGACTAAAAAGAATCAAGTAACTGATACAAAAGAACTCAGCAACGAGGTTGTACTTGGGTAAAATTGGGGATTGCTCAATAAAGCATATGAACCTTAGATCAGGACGACATCTAGGGAGAGATAGACAAAGTCTAAGATCTTCAGAGGCTAGCGTCAATCACACTGCTAGGTCTTGGGCCCAGCAGTTGAGCCACCACTCGTATTATCCTAGCTCTGAGACTAGTGAATCAGAGATGTCTCAAGGCATGGACAGACCCACAGGAAGTTCAGGTGTGCCATATTTCTATAGGGTGGAAGGCCCCTACAAGACGCAGCTGGAATACCTTAGGACCAACCGATTAGGTGCTAGCATCTATGAGGACGGCCTAGGAAGATCTGTGGTCCAGATTAAAAACCTGGACCAATCCATTGGACTAGAACACCCAGCTGTCAAGTTTGAAAACGGAGCATACTTGGACAAAGAGGGAACCATATATGTGGTCACTAGTCACCCAAACAGGACAGATGAATTCGGGAATGTGATCCCTGAGACGGACATAGATGACCTAGAACAAGGGAACGTAGGAGGAGAGCCTAGGACCCCTCGAGGGAAATCTGTTTTTACTAGAATCCTCAATCCTGAGTGGGTTCCCCAGGACAATAAGAGTATAGATCTGCTCCTAAACCAAGAGACCGATGAAGCCTTTTGGAGGTATAAATCAAATAGGCCAAATGATGTAGGGTCAATCTTGATCTATGAGTTCAAAGATCCTGATAGCCCAGGCAGAGTGACTTACTTAGATCACGCTTCAGAGAGGATCTTTGTGGTTACAGAACATGACAGGCATGCTTATACTTGGAAGGGTGAATTCGTTTTTCCCCAACCAAGATCGAACGTGTCCTATGGTCACCCGAGAGCTGGAGCATCCCAAGCTCATGGAGCTCAAAGAGACAGAAGTAGAGATAGGCCAGAAGTAAGCTTTGCCAACCCAGGGGGCAGAGAAAGAACGAGAACGGAAACAAATAGAGTGGAACCTGAGGTACTTAGAGCTCCAAGGAATCAAAGAAATGCGGATGAGTTCCCTCTACCAAGACCTAGAGAGCATACAAGGACTTTGAGACTGACTCAGCTAGTTAAGTCCATGAAGAACTACTTCGATGGCACTGGAGATCCATACGATCATGTGGCGGAGTTTAGGCAAGTCTTGAGAGCCAAACAAGTTGAAGATCTGTTCACGCAGTACAATGCCTTTGGTCTAACCCTTAGGAACACCACCATGACATGGTTTCAGCCACTAAACGAGAGGCAGTTCAGGAGCATAGACCAACTTCTAGAGGCATTCATTATCGAATTCTCTAAAAGTGGCATAAGACATAACACTTCCTCGCTGATTCATAGCTTCAAGCAAACCCCTCAAGAAACCGTGAGACTTGCTGGAAGAAGATTTACCACACCAGCTAAGCAAGTGGCTTTATTCTTGGATGGATTGCTAAGTACCAAATTGAGATCATATGTGTACCTGAAGGACCCTAGGACCATAGAAGAGTGTGTACACATGTGCATTGACATCGAGGATAACCTAGGGGAGGAATTAGAGCTTTCAAAAATCTACAAAGATACTGATAGTTCTTCTAGCCTCTCTTCCACGCAATCCACATCTATTGAGGAATTAACAGAGAAAGTAGCTCAGAAATTAGGTGTCACTAGCAAACAGATCCCAAGATTTTCTCCTGTGAAAAGATGCTATACTTGTGGAGGTGACCACATGGCGAATGTATGTCCCATTATGGCTCAACCCCAAGTAAATCCTAGTAGCCAATACTGCACCATAGAACGGAGGTACACCAATCACACCGCACAAGATTGCCCCTACAATAAGCAAGCAGTTAGGCAGACATACCCACAACCATACCCTCAACAAGGTAGATACCAGAACGAGTACCCACCGCAACAGTATGCTAGGCCTCAACAAACCTACCAACCCTACCAGAACCAACAAAGGCCTCAGCTTGTGTTAGCACAACAACCCCCTGCTCCAGCTAATGTAATTCCCGTGAAGTATGCAGTAGGAGAAGAGAATTTGAATAGAGCTATAGTCCTAGTAACACCATTGATTTCAGAAAGTGATCCCAGTGACCATAGCTTTGATTCTACGCATGCTGATAGTCCCTAGGCTTACTACATGCAATCTCCTGAACATGGCGAGTCCTACTACAGTGAGGAACGGAGTGAACCTAATTGGGAGCCAGAGTATGCTAATGTCATGTATGCAAACCCCAACTCTAGACCTCAACCTAGGCAAGTAAAACCCCCATTCCCTAGAGGACCATGCTACAGATGTCAGGGAGATCATCTCATTCGTGATTGTCCCTTACCTCCACCTACACAACCCCAGTCAGTGACGATCCAGGGCTATTGCTAGGAGTGTGGAAAGGAGCATCTTTTACGAGACTACCCAAAGAATCCTAATAATATGCCAAAAATCACTCCTATCAATGTCGTAGGGTTAGTTGTAGACTCCACAGGAAGTGTGGCGTCCACTACACCAATGCAAGTGACCACTAGAGCCCAAGCCTTGCAACAGAACCAAAGCGTAGGCCAGGAAAAGAGCCAAGATGTTAGTGAAACGGAGAGCATGACAAAGAAGAGGACTAGAGCTTGGAGAGATAGTCGTGAAAGAATGAAAAGGCAATGGGCAAAGAAAATGAGTGAACTTGAGGAAAGCCTAAGAAAAACGAGAGCCAGGATAACCGAACTCACATCTCAAACTCCCTCTCACACTACCCCACCTCCACCATTCCCAACTCCATCTGACCCGCCACCTTCCAACCCGCCTCACCTAATTCCACCACCCCCTAGAGTAGGATCAGTCCTAGCAGATCCCACTCCCGAGGACCTAAACATGATGCTTAAAGCATATCAGGCCAGAATCCAAGATGGGCCAAACGTAACTGATCATGGAAAGTGCTACCCTACAGCGGAATTAGAGCTTGAACGAACTAAAATTTGTGCTAAGATGGTGGAGTTGGCTCAAACCATGTTTGAAGCCAGCCGCCTTTTTAACATATCTACCTCAGCCAAGACGCAGCTGCACTTTGAAGGACTGTTAGAAAGAATAGAGAGGCTAATGGCACAATCAGAAAAGGAACCCGCCTCTCAACACAAGGACAAGGCAAGTGAAAGAGTAGGTCTTCCTGCCCAGGGAGCCTATGTGCCTAACTCTACGAAGCCAGACACATCATCTTCTATGAATCAGTTCACACCAAAATTCCTACGAGAGATTCAAGAAGACAAATGGGCTAAAGAGAGTGAAGTCCCTCCTCCCATTGAACTTGTGGATGATGCACACGACCAATTCCCACAAGACATCCCATCCATTTATGAGGAGCAAGAGAGCACCCAATCTTAGGAAAGATTAGACTTTGAGTCTAACTCTCTACAAGAATTACCCCACTTCACAGGCCCATGGGAAGCTAAGTCTACTTGTATGAGAGCACCCACGGTCATGGTACGAAATGAGGACTCAGTCATACCTCGGAACACAGAGGTGGTGAAAAACACTAAAGTACAGTGCAACCTCACCTTAGAAGAGCTACTCAAAGTAAGGCCAAAGCTATGGAAACATGTAGCCAAACAAGTACCAGAGATAGCAAAACCTCGTTCCCAGGTAGGATCCCAGAGAACAGTGCCAGAAATACCCTTGGACAAGATAGGAGACATGAGTGAGGGCGAAGAGGGAAACACATATCTTCCTATCACCCATCAAGGATACACCACCAAGGCCATTTTAGACTCAGGCGCAGGAGTTGCAATTGCTACCACTTCCCTATGGAAGCGTTGGGGCAAGCCAGCACTCAGACCCACGAGGATGAAATTGCAAATGGCCGATGGTCACATAGAGCGACCCTTAGGGCTGTTAGAAGGAATAACTCTCACCACATGTGGTGTTGAGTTCGAGCATACATTTGCTATATGTGATTTTAGCAAAAATCATGCCTATGAAATGATCTTGGGACGACCCTTTATGCGACAGTTGCAAGTGGTACAGGACTGGGGAACCAATTCCTTGTACCTGCAACACTTAGGTGTTACGACCAAAGTGAATCTCAAAGATTACTCTCATAGAGATGTCCCTCCTATCCAATGGAATCCCCTCCATAGGGCCAAAGATGATACAAAATCGGTGCATTCCATAGGATCAGGATCCTCATGGATGCATGAAGACACCCACTTATGGATGTGCAAAGTAGCAGTAGAAGAAGAGAAGAGAGAAGAAGCCAGAGAGATAGGTGCAAAAGAAACACATAGATCAATTCAAGACCGAGCCTATGCACCTGTAGTCTTTCTTGACGAAGAATTTGAACCCCACGGCTGGGCAGAAATCCTAGCAACAATGGATGTAGCCATCAATGAAGAACAATGGACACCTCACTATGATGAAGATGGCTATGACATTTCAGTCTTCTCCATAGAGCCAATCATGGGAGAGGCAGTGTTAGAAGAGTGTGAACCTAGCCCTGATGCATTTGAGGATGCAAGTGACTCCGATCTAGAGTCAATCATTATGGACCCACCTTTTGCATCAGATGAAGAATACTTCTATGAAGTAGAATTTCAACCCCAGAGGCACGGAGAGCTTACAAATGATGTAAGGCTAGCCACACATGTGACCCCGAAGGAAGAAGGAAAGAAAAGAAAGAAGAGAGAAGTCACACCAGAAGAGGAAGAATCTTTGTTTGAGGTCCCGGAAAATTTTAAGAAGTATGAGATAGATGACAGGAGAGTGTCGAGGGCGAGACAAGTTAAAAGAAGAAAAAAAGAAAACAACGAAAGAAACAGCTTCACTAAAAGACAAATTTGAAGATACATCTCTGCAGGAAGCCCCGCAGGGGCGCAACACCCATCTCTGCACAGAGCCCCGCAGGGGCACGCACCAGGCTACAAAGCTAAACCCCGGGGTCCAGAGGAGTGGATTTTTCAAACATCAGAGTAGGACCAAAAGTTAGAAAGGGGTAGAGGCTGAAAAGTTGAAGAGGGTGACTAAGAATAGCACATTCCTAGTCACTGGTGGCGTGCGTGGCAACCCAAGTCAACAGGCAAGACAACTACATCCGGCTCTCGAGTTGTAGAGCTTGAATCAAGAAGGCCATCGAATCTGCATGTCTGTTTAACTGCAGACAATACTGACCACAGGGCGCGTGCGCGAAGCAAAGTCTGTCAAAGGAAGCAAAGTCTGTCAAGGGACGACAGAGGCGAAGAGGGGGAGAGTGTTGCAGAGCCAAAGAGCGCACAAAGCAGAGAAAAAGATGGGCCCCAAAATTTTTCCGATTTGGACCACTTATTTTTGTAACATATTCATTTTTGTAATATATTTCCCCTTGTAAAGGCACTAGAGGAGTCCTCTAGATGCATTCCCATAGAAGAATAGAAGCTTACCCATGTAAAATAGTAGGAAATTAGCTCTTAGTGAATAAAGTGCCGGTCACTTGTGTGAAAGGACCATTTTTAGGGCACTAGTATATAAGTCAAATGTGACTCTTTGTAGAGGACTTTTTGCCATTGTGAGAATAGAGAGCACAGAAATTCGAATTTGTGTCTTCTTCCCTCTTCATCTTCTTCTTCGTGAGCTTGTATGCATGTGTAGTGCTTGGAAAGAGTGCTTGTGAGTGTGATCTATCCTTGAGAGTGTCTCTTGGCTGTAGGAAAGGTGTGTGCGAGGTGTAGGATGTGCTGAAGCGTAGGAAAGTAATTTCGCGATTCAGTATTTCTGTCATAACTTGAAGTAGAAGCGTCGGAATTGAGTGAAACCACTGCCATTGGATGCGTCTTCTCGAGAGCTTCGAAACGCATATGCTATTCGCTATGTTTGGAGCTCGGAGCTAGGAGAAAAGTCCAAAATACTGACGGCTGCTGCACCAAGTATCGTTTCACCTTGACCAACAGTTGAAGTTTGTTAGGATAAGTGTTTTCCTCATTTTCACTCTTGAGTAATTCATTTGCATTGACCATTACGCGATTGCATGTCTTCATACACTCGGCTAGGTTAGGATGCTCTTCGGATTGATAAATTAAAAGCGTGTATCCCCACTATATGCACTTGTGAGGGGATTTAGGTACAGTCTCTTTCTCCGCAAGTCCCTAAGTTGAAGCTTAGGTCAACACACTTTTTGGCGCCATTGCCGGGGAGTGACGAATCAAACCGAGGCATCCGTGTGATGGTAAGTAGCTTTTTGCTTTGAAGAACTTGAAGGAGCGGAAATCTTCTCTTCTTTGGTAAGTCAATTTCAGCCGCACTTGCTACTTCTCATTCTTGGAGTGTGTGTAGTGAGTTGATAGATTAGGGAAGTGAGTAGAAGAAGTAGAATAGGAGTGAGTGGAGAGTAGAGTAGGCTTTAGGGTTGTTCAAAAATTTTCCTTTTTCTGTAAGCTAGGAATTCCCAAGTATAAAAGTCAAAAAATTTCATTTTTCAAGTTACTTGTTGAACAAGTATCGTGGAGAGCAGTGTCGAGTGTCGTGTGAGTTCCAGCGATCGTGGCGAGGAAAGCAAGCAATAGGGAAGAGTTCAGTGCAAAAAAGTTGGACCAAGAGATCATAGGTGCTACCAAGGTAAACTAAACCACCTGTTTGCTCAAAAATTTCCAGCATTTCAACCTAGGAAAGGTGAAAACGATCTGCGCTGAGTGTCGTTTGGGCCTTCAGGGGGTTAAAAGTCGTTTGTTGATTGATACAGTGGGTGAGGGTAAGAGAGAAGAGCTAGGTGAGAAAGGGGGAAACATCAAATCTCAAAAAACATTACAAAAATTTGAAAAAGGGTCAAGTATCGCTTTGCTCCTGCGGTCGAGTATCGTTTTACTCCTGCGGTTGAGTATCGCGATATTTCCCAGCGGTCGTCGATCGTTTCGTTAGAGATCGTTTCAGATAGAGATCGTAGATCGTTTCGTTAGAGATCGTTTTGATCAGAGGTCGTCGATCGCGTATCGTTTGCCAAGTATCGTTATCCAGAGATCGCGACACTTGTCAAAGGTCGTGTATCGTTTGTCATGAGTGTCGTCGGTCGTCGATCGTTTGGCGGAGATCGCGACACTTGTCAAAGATCGGTATCGTTTCAGCCTAAGTATCACTGATCGTTTTCTGGTAAAGATCGTAGATCGTTTCTATTCGAGTGTCGTGTATCGTCTAGTGAGAGATCGTGTGTCGTTTCAGCCCAAGTATCGCCAATCGTTTCTACTAGAGATCGTCGGTCGTGTATCGTTTTCAGCCAGAGATCGTTTTGAGAGAGATCGTTTTACCCAGAGATCGTGTAGTCAAAGATCGTTTTCCAGCGATCGTTTTGATCAAGTATCGTTTAGACCCAAGTGTCGTTTTCCAGCGATCGTTTCGGTCAGAGGTCGTAGATCGTTTCATTGAGAGGTCGTGTATCGTTTGCAGTCAGAGATCGTTTAGGGAAAGATCGTTTTCAAGCGATCGTTTCATCCGAGTATCGTCTGTCAACGATCGTTTTATCCAAGTGTCGTTTGTCAGCGATCGTTTTCTCAGAGATCGTGAGAGTCAAGTATCGTGACTTGAAATTTTCTTTCAGTCACATTCCAGCCTAAGTTTTCCCTAGACTTCTGAGCCATAACTTAGAACTCTAGAGACTAAAGGTGGACAAGAATTGATCAGAGCTCTTAAGTGAATGAACCTGAGATCAGGAAGAACCCTAGGAAGCCGAAGAAGTGTAATTTCTTCCGTAGGGAGTGTTGCCGAACCAAGTAACCGTTCACACTATTCTGAGACCTCCAGTGAGTCAGAAGGAGAAATCCCCATGGCTTCCGAGGATATGCAAAACACTGTGCCCATGATTGGCCAGATGTCCATCATTGAGGGCGAATACAGAACTTCCTTAGAATATGTGAGCACTAACCTCAATGAGATCCCTATCTATTTGGATGGTCTAAACAGATCAGTGGCCAGACTGAGGAAGGCTTCAGAGGCCTACATAGTGCCAAGACCGGCAGTTAAGTACTTAGGAGGACTGTACATGGACAAACAAGACATTCAATACGTGGTCACAGAACACCCTGAAATCATTAATGAGCGTGGTGAGGAAAATAATGCTTCGAGCTTAAATGGAAGTGGAAACGAAGAACAAGTAACTACTCCTAGAGGGAGATCAACAATTACTAAACTTTGGAGAGGAGACTTAGTTCCCCAGGATGACACTCTAATAGATGTGTATTTGATCAACGGGATGGAGCACCTGCTCAGAGCCCATTCCTCTATTTGGGAAGCTGCTCCTAATCCAGTTACCATCTATGAGTTACAAGATCCTGAATTCTCCACCATCATCACATATTTGGACAAAGACCACAGAAGGTATTGGCCAGTCACTGAATTAGAGAGAGCTGAGCTGAAATATCAGAACATCCCAGTGTTCCCCCCAAGGGACCAAGCCACTACTTCACGGAATCCACATGGAACTTCTCAAAATGATTCAAGTCAACATTCGGGACAAACACAACAAACTCAACGAACCCAGATCCCTATCAGACCACATGTACAATTCGCAATGCCTGCCACTAATCCTAATTACCGGCCACAACCAGCTATTGACCCAAGACAAGGAGTTCATACTCCAGTCAGACCACAGGTAGTACGAGGACCAGGCATACCAATAGGAAGACCAAATTACCCTGTAATGCCGAGACAACCTGAAGCAGGAAGGAGACTCAGACCGATCCAAGTGGCCAAGTGCATGAGAAATCATTATGATGGCTCGAGTGAACCCTATAATCACATAGCAGAATTTAAACAAGTAGTTAGAGCCGAGCAGGTAGATGACTTCATGATTCAATATGAGTCCTTTGGCCTTACCTTGTCAGACACAGCCCTGGCCTGGTTTCAGCCATTGGATCCAAATACCTTCCAGAACATGGATCAAGTTTATCAAGAAATGATTGAAGAATTTACCAAATCTGGAATTAAAAACAATTCTTCATCATTAATCCACAGCTTCAAACAGTTCCGACCGAGTCAGTGAGATTGGCAGCGAGGAGATTCAAGCAATATGTGGATAGGTGTCCCGTAGAAGAGAGACCAACACAAAACAAGATGGTATCATTGTTTTTAGAAGGACTATTGAACGGGACCTTGAGGTCATTAGTGTACGTGAAGAGAGTTCAAACTTTGCAAGAGTGTATGAAGGAATGTATAGACCTAGAGGATAACCTTGCAGGAGACTTGAAAATACCCCAAGATAGTGTGAAAAGTGAAGAGTCATCAAATAGCACATCAAACCCTAAAAACAACATAGAGGAAATTGCCGACTTGTTAGCTAAAAAACTGAATATGCAAGGACAGAGGAATTATCCCACCAATCCTATGAGAATGCCTATGCTTAGAAGATGTATGCAGTGCGGAGGAGATCATCCTTCTCATTTGTGTACTAGGGGAATAGTCCCACCACCTGCCTATGCTCCTCATAGACCCTCTGTTCCCGGACCACTACAGTATTGCAGTATAGAGCAGAGATACACAAACCATAGCACTGAGAACTGCCCTTACAATAGGCAAACCAGACCCACACAACCTTATGTGAGACCATATGGATATCCGCAAAACCAGCAAGGAGGAGAAGCCTTTAGATATCCCTCATATCAGCCGCAGGCACCAATACCACGAGGATACGCATACCAGGGATTTACGCAGCCTCAACCAGTGCTAGGACAACAACCGCCCCACCCTCAGAACGTTGTCCCAGTTAAGATAGCGCAACCAGAGGAAAACTTAGAAAGGGCTATAGTGCCAGCCACACCTTTGACTAGCAGTGAACCATATGACTCATTTTACGAATCTAGTCAAGGAACATACCCTGGTTATGAGAACTCAATAACGGAATATGGGCAACAATACGACCCATATGCTTATGGCATGGAGACGTCAGAGAGTTCATATAACTACGAGCAGGATTATGTGCCTTTAATGTACACAGCTCCTAGAGCAACCATGCCACCTCGACCAATGAATAGACCGCCTGTACCTAGAGGACCATGCTACAGATGTGGAGGTGACCACTATATCAGAGAATGTACATTACCAAACCCACCACCACCACAACGAAATTGGGAAGGTTACTGTAGCGATTGTGGAAAGGAACATCTTTTTAGAGATTGTCCTAAGAACCCAAACAAAGTCACATCTAACGTACAGATTAACGTGATAGAAGTAATTGAATCGTCAGGGAGTGACAAAGAGTACACTATACCTTTAAAAGCCATAACAAGAGCTAAGGCTAGAGAAAACCCTGATAAAACCGAGGAAAATAATCAAAGTGACAAAGAGGGAAATACACCCATCCCTCACAGAGTAGAAGACTCCGAAGAACCAGAAAAAAGTATCACCAGTAAACGATCCCAAAGATGGAAGCAAAGGAGAGACAGGATAAAAGAAAAAAAGTCATTGCAAAAGAAGGAAAATGAAAAGAGAAAACCAAAATCAACAGAAGAAGCACAAGTGGAAGAAGAAAACAAAAAGGAGAATAAAAGGGAGGAGGTAGGATCGGTATTAGCAGACCCAATGCCTGAAGACTTAGCTATGTGGATTCAGGCATACAAGGCGAGAATAAAAGCAGGGCCTACCATAGAACAACATGAGAGAGAGTATCCGAGAGGCGACTTAGAGAAAGAAAGATTGGAAATCTGCAAAAAATTGATAGAAGTTTCCCAACAAACATTAGAAAAACCCGCATCACCCTTACCAAACAACCGAATTTGCGAAGAAAAATTCCAAGAGTGTCTAAACAATCAGGAAAAGCCTAATGTAAATAGACCTCTGGATGATGAAATTGGTATTGAGAGAAAGGAAGGATCCATAGTCCCTGAAACAGAAGGGGATTGGACTAAGGATCTATGGGCGCGAGTTCAAGAGGACAAGTGGAAAAAGGTAGAAGGAATGGAACCGCCCTTTGAAGAATTGAAAGCAGAAAACGAAATAGAGGACTCAATACCTGAACTTAATTCGGAAGGAATTTTTCCAATGGATGCAAGTGACAAAGAAGTGGAAGACGATGTAAAGGAACTACCCAATTACACCGGGGAATACGAGCACAACTCAGAATTGTATCGCATTCCATCAATAACGAGACGAGAAACGAATCCATCAGTTCAAACATCGGAGATCATACAACGCCTTAGAGAAGTGAAAATCCCATGTACCTTAACGTTCGAGGAACTGTTAAAGGTAAAACCACATCTAAAAGAAAAATTGATCAATCAGTGGGAAGTCAAGGAAGAAAAGAAGGAGGTAGATGACAAAGTGAAAACGGTGAGAATTCCAGTGGATACAGTAGGAGACTTTAGTGAAGGGGATGAAGGAAATACCTGTCTTCCAATCACCTATAGGGGTTACACAACCAAAGCCATACTAGATTCAGGAGCTGGCGTTGGCATTGCTACCAAAGAAATTTGGGAGAAATGGGGAAAACCAGCATTGAGACCAACACGTATGAAAATTCAAATGGCAGATGGACATACGGAAAGACCCTTAGGATTGTTGGAACGAGTAGTCTTCACTACGTGCGGAGTGGAATTCGAACATACTTTAGCAATATGTCACTTTGAAAGGCCAAGCAACTATGAAATGATCTTGGGAAGGCCATTCATGAGACAACTAAAGGTCGTACAAGATTGGGGAAAGGATGCAGTGTACCTACAACACGCAGGAGTCACCACTAGGATCAACCTACATACGTACACATATCAAGATGTACCACCTCTGCAATGGAATCAAATCCATGAAGAGGAAGACGATCAATCGATTCATAGTGCAGGTTCTAGTGACCAATCCTGGATGAACGAGGACACTCATCTATGGATATGCCAAGCTGCAAAAAAGGAAGAAGAGAGAAGAAAAAGTTGGCAGCAGAAACAAGGTGTAGTGAGATCGGTACAAGATCCAGCTTATATGCCACAAGTATTTCCAGACGAAGAATTCGAACCTCATGGTTGGATGGAAATCTTAGCCACCCTCGATGTTTGTGTAAACGAAGAAGTGGTAACTATGAACGAATGTATTGATGAGGAGGGTTATGACATTAGTCTGTATATGGTAGTCCTTCAGGAGGCAGAAGAAGGAGAAGTAATTGAGAAAGACTGGAAGGAGGACTACGAGAGCATTGAAATGGAACCAGAACCCATGGATCTAGGGATTAGTACCACCAACATGGATATCATTGCCAATGAACAAAATAAGGATCTCACACAAAAGGAAGAATTGGAAGTCGAAAGGGAGTTAGAGGATGAAGATAATAAGCTTCAAGACCAATTTGAGGTACCAGCTCATTTCAAAAAATACGAAGTGGAAGAGAGGAAGATTGCTATTCAAATGCCTAAAAGAGAGGCACAACCGGGAATAGCATATGATAATAAAGAGCAAACCAAGAAAATAGTTGTGACCATGGAAGGAGGAGAGGAACGGTGTACTTTCATAGGACAGGATGTCTCAGTGGAAGAAGAGCAAGAGTTGATTCAACTCATAAGAGAATACCGGGATGTCTTTGCTTGGACCTATAAGGATTTAAAAGGAGTAGATCCATCTATATGTGCGCATAGAATCCCCATGACATCCGAGGCCAAACCTTCCAAACAGAGACCTTATACTTATAATGATGTGTATTCAGCCAAGATAAAAGAAGAAATAGATAAGTTGTTGGATGCTGGATTCATATACGAGATAGAACACACAGAATGGGTATCGCCATTAGTAGTAGTGCCCAAGAAAAATGGAAAATTGAGAGTGTGCATAAATCTGAAGAAGGTGAATGCAGTCACTATACGTGACAGCTACCCATTACCGATTACGGATCATCTATTGGAGAGGGTAGCAGGTAAAGAGGTCTATAGCTTCCTAGATGGTTTCTCTGGATACAATCAGGTTGCTATTGCGACTGAGGACCAACACAAGACAGCATTTGCCACTGAATGGGGTGTGTATGCATTCAGAGTGATGCCCTTTGGACTCACTAATGCACCGGCCACCTTCCAACGATTAATGTGTCACGTTTTCAAGGAATTTCTGAAAAAAAGCATGGAAGTGCATGTAGATGATCTTTGCACGTATTCCAATCAAAGACCCGATCACATACCGGAATTAAGGAAGATATTCAACAAATGTAGGCAGTATAGAGTCTGCTTAAACCCCGAAAAATGTGTCTTCATGGTAAGACAAGGAAAAATACTAGGACACATAGTCTCAAGAAATGGGATATCTACGGATGAGGACAAGAGTAAAGTCATATTGGACTTACCAAGACCCAAAAATGTAAAGGAAGTACAAGCCTTTATGGGACATTGTGGATATTACCGTAGGTTTATTCACATGTATGCCATAATAGCTAAGCCTTTATATGGTCTATTGACTCAGTTCACTTGGACAGACGAGTGTGAGAAGGCCTTCAACGAGCTTAAAAAGAGGCTGAGTACAGCCCCAATTCTAAAATCACCCAACTGGAGTAAGCCTTTTCATATTCATGTTGATGCTTCGAACTATGCAATTGGATGTATCCTAGCTCAACCGGCTGATGAAGGAAAGCTTGACCATCCAATCGCTTATGCGAGTAGACAATTAAACCAAGCCGAGAGAAATTACACGACTACGGAAAGAGAGGGCTTAGGAATGGTTTATGCAGTAAAGAAGTTTAGACATTACCTCTTAGCCAACAAATTCAAATTCTTCATAGACCATCAAGCTTTGTTGTATTTGGTCAATAAACCTTGTAGCACGGGAAGGTTGGTGCGATGGTTCTTGTTACTAATGGAGTTTGACTTTGAGGTAATAGTCAAAAAAGGAAACACACATGTGAGAGCAGACCACCTTTCTAGGTTAAAACACGGAGAGCCACCTAGCGGAGTTCCTGATGATTTGCCAGACACCTATCTTTTCAACCTGGAAGTATGTCCTCAATGGGCCGAAAAATTGATCCCAATACTCACACATGGACCTAAAGATGGGATCACGCCAAACCGAAAGCAAGATCTTTGGAGGACTAAAAACCTTCACATTATTGCTGGAAGTTTATACCACCAGGATTCAAGCGGACTACTGATGAGATGCGTAGAAGAAGAGGAACAAAAAATGTGGCTTCAGAAAGCACACATAAATCAATGGAACACTCACTTAAACGCAATTGGAACATGGCAAACGCTCAAGAGGTTTGGCATATATTGGCCAACAATGCAACGAGATGCACACCATTATGTGTCAACCTGTCCAACCTGTAAAGAACGAATCCCAGATGAGAACTCTACGTTATGCTATTCTACAATAGCACCAAGGTGGAGCATGCCTTTAGTAAAGTTCTTGAAAACTCGAGAGTACCTGGATGGAGCTACCCTAGCAAGAAGACGTGCTCTAGAAGAACAGAGCAAAGATTACATCATCCTAGGAAAACAACTCTTTAAACGCGGGAAGGATAACCAGCTAAGATTGTGCATTCATGAAAATGAATATCTCTCTGTATTAGAGATGGCACATGCAAGAGCTGCGGGAGGACATTTCTCAGCAGACAGAACGGTCAAGATGATTCTCTTTGCAGGCTTGTGGTGGCCAACTCTACATATGGACGCAGAGACATATGTGAGAAGCTGTGAAACGTGCCAGAGAGCGAAATATCCCATTAGAAGAGATGACATGCCTTTAAGACCCATGGTTTGTGCGAGAGCATTTACCAAGTGGGGTATTGATTTCATAGGACCTATCAATCCACCTGCGAAAGGATCACATGCGGAGTACATCATAGTAGCCACCGACTACTTAACCAAGTGGGTAGAAGCAAAAGCCACTAGAAAGAATGATGCGCAAACCACAGCAAAATTTCTCTTTGAGCACATATTCACACGCTTTGGACTACCGATCGAGATAGTGAGTGATCGAGGAACGCATTTCTTAAACGAAGTCATTGAATCACTAATGAATGACTTTCTAGTGATTCATAAAAAGTCAGCCCCATACCACCCTCAAGCCAATGGGCAAGCTGAAAGTTCCAACAAGGTACTATGTACTGTATTGACAAAGATTGTCAATAATGGAAGGTCAGATTGGGACAAACAATTGCATCACGCAATTTGGGCCTTTCGTGTGGCATATAAAATGGCTATTGGAACTACACCTTTCAACCTAGTGTATGGGCAGAATGCCATTTTGCCAATTGACTTCTTAGTACCTACCTTGAAAGTGGCCCAGCAATATGAGTGGAATGGTCACGAATTATCTCAGCAATTAGATCAGATTGAAAAGCTGCACGAGACTAGATTGCAAGCGGTAGCAGGCATCTATGCCGCCAAACGGAGACAAAAGGCTTATTATGATGCACATATAAAAGACAAGGGACTAAAAGAAGGTGACTTAGTCCTAGTGTACACCCTCAAACAACATGCAAAGAAGCTCCAAAAACGAGGATATGGACCCATGATTATAAATCGAATCTCTACTAGTGGTGCAGTCAATCTCGCTACACTAGACGGAGACATTCTTCCCCAATTACATCAGTGGATGCCGAGTCAAAAGATTCATGGAGCCATTGACTGATCAAATGCTAGCACGACTACTAGGAGCTCAGAGTAGGAAAAAGGAAGAAGAGCGCATACGAGAAGAAGCTAGACAGGAAGCCCTAGAACGTATCAGAAAACGGAAAGAGTGGATGAGAGAAAGAGACGGGAGATATCGAGTAGGAGAAGAACTCATCCCAATGGCTAATTTTAGAGCCACTGAGAACTCCGGACAACAAAGAAGACAGCCTTATTTGAATCTGGGAGCAGGACGAAAAGAGTACCACTTAGTGGATGCTCTCATAGACACAGGAGCAGCAATAAGCTGCATTAGATTTTCCTTGTCTCAGAGACTTAAAGAGGAGATACGCCCATCGAAGGCACAGCTAATTGGAATAGGAGGAAAAGTTACTCAATGCATAGGTGAGATCACCTTACCTTTACATATGGGGAATAACACAATGGAGCAGAGACTCTTAGTATGTCAGGACCAGGATCTGCTTGAAGATGTGGTGTTAGGGCAAGATTGGATCTACGAATATGAGGTAACCATTCAATTGGCTTTAGGATACATCTCGGCCAGAATAGGACCTCGTGAAGTATTTAGTTTGCTAGACGAACGACCACCCAAAGCTACTATTATAGAGCCAGAAGTTCTTCCCAAGGAACAAAGTCAGGATTGTATGTTAACTAGTACTATGGAAACCTCATCATCAAGTACTTCATGTGAAAACACCATGAGTCCTGTGTGCATTCCATCGTTGAGTATAGAGAGTCACAAGAGTGCACAAAAACATGAAATCAAGCCCAGTGAACCACAAGGCACAGGAACGAATACCACTTTGCAAGAAGTGAAGTCTACACCTGTGCAAGTGTACCCCATTCCACATTCTACACTAGCTTGGATAAGGAAGGACCAAAAGAAGGCCTATCTTCAGCAACAGACAAGTCTTCAACATCAGCATGTCCAATCAAAGAAGAAGACAAAGAATTTCGAACACTTCAGGCAACCACGACTCAATAGCATATGGATCCCAAAAAAACTGATAACTGCACAACCTGATCGAACAAAAATATGGATCCCAAAGTCATGTACCCAAAGGACGACCATCCCAAACAAGGAATATCCTCAGAAGGGCTATCATGCTCAACAGGGTCTATAGGCACATCAGCCGAGAAAGAGGACATATTGGAGGAAGAAGGAATCCACAAATGCAATACAAACCAACCTGAGATTTCCAAAACAGAATCAGCAGACATACTACCGAAGAAGAACCGCATTCATCAAAAAGGTGGAAAATACAGTACATTCCATCCAAGTGAAGCAAGTTTGGATGCCGAAAGACAAGACAAGCTGCATACATCAAGCAAATACTTCCAATTGCACACATGAGGAGTTGTCAAGATCCAGAGTATGCATGATAGGGCCACATTACAAGGCCAAGCATTCGGCACGTCCTTCTTCTACTTTCGGATAGTCACGCACATTTTCCCTTTGGAAATAGGAGAGCACTTGTACATACTTAAATTATTACTCCAAAAAATTTCACTAACTGCTTCGGCTATGGACTAACTTTTATGTTTTCTTTTCAGCAAAAAATATAAAAATACATGAAAAAATTCAGGTATTACCTTTCTCACACCCACGGGAAAGGGACGGCACCATGCACTCGGAGCAACATCGAATCATTAATCAACATATGGAGGAGGATTTCTGAAAAAAAAAAAAAAAAAAAAAACAAAAAAACATATGGATACTAATTCATCCTCTATATTGAGTGCAGATGACATCTTCTGACTCAGAAGCTACACAACAGGAAGAGGAACTACTTCTTCCATTGAGGTCAATAACCAAGGTCAGAGGACATTGGTTTCGAGATGACCAACCTATCTCGGAACTTCTCTTTATGGCAACCATCAAGATTATGGACATGGATCACTATTTCCCTATTATGTCACAAGATTTCAAGACCATAATACAAGGGTTACCACACATCGAGGAAGTATGGACTCAAGCTGGAATTGAAGCATTTTTGAAAATACCTATATGCGTACCAGACTTCCAAAGATGTACGCAAGTAATGAATACCATGCAGCCTGCTGCTACGAAGATTTCTGTTCCAGAAGCAAAGGTTTTGGACAAGGTGGGCACATGGAAGACAATTCAATTCACTCATGAATTGATCAATAAAGCCTTTGGATGGAAACAAGAGGGAATTACTAACGTCAAAGAGGAATGCCATGACCCCAAGAAAAGATCATTCCTGGAGATTAACAGAATAGATATTGAAGATGCAGTACGTCTGGCACATCAACACTTTTGTTTTCCTGGCATGAACAGATACACTGCACCACAAAAGATTGTAGTACAACTCCTATCGCATGCCATGAGACAGATAGGAAACAAAGTGAATCTCACAGGTTACGTACAAGAACGATTGTTTGAAGCTCAGAAGAAATGGGGGCAAAAGAAGTTCCTGAACGGTGGTTCAGCTTTGACTTTATTGATATATGAAGCTCTAGACATGAAACACTGCTTACGAGAAATGCAGACATCAGAAGGGCTAGCAAAGTATGCAAAATCCGCTTCGGTCCCTAAGAAGAAGAAAGCAGTAGTTGTGGTGGAAGAGGCTGGCACCAGCACACAGAAACCCATGAGGGGTACGAAACGCTTGCGAGAAGAGGAAGCTCAAGCAACACCTCAGTCTAAGAGAACGCATCTCTTGCCGAAGATCACGACGGCTCAAATGCCGATCACTAAGAGAGATCTGTCTGCTGCCCTCGAGCAAACACACCAGTATATGCAAGGGCAGGTGAATCTAAATGTCCAAGGACATCATTATAGACAAGCAAGTCAAGTAAAGCAAAAACAGAGTACAGAAAAAACTCCAAAAAAACCTGGAAGATACCAAGAATTGGGCATTGATGACTCAAGTACGAATACGGAAGCCAGCACTGAGAAAGACACGCTAGATACTGATATCAGGACAGAAACTTATGAAGAAGAAGGACCAGAAATCAGTCAAATGGAAGTGACACCGGACAACCAAAAGGATAAAGAAAAGAAGGTGGATGATGCTAAGGAACAGGAGCACGTCATTCAGTTGAATGACACTACAAAAATAAGCATCAAGGAAGATACGACTACCGGGGTTACACATGTCAAAGCACCTATTAAAGAGGAAGAACAAAACCCAGTGAATAAGGAAACGGGAGAGCTCCAACAAGAAAAACAAACCATAATCGAGGTGCCTGATGACACACCTCAAGGACATGAGGAAAACATGGGGGCTGAGCCAAGGATCCAGCTTCAGATCAGGCAGCCCCATGATACCACCTTACACATTACTCAAGGCAAATATGTGACTACCGGAGAAGAACCCACAATACCTAAAACATGGCTTAATGTAGATGTCACGCAGTTAAAACCGGTAGTAAAACAGATGATTCAAACGGCCATGGACACTCAGCAGCAAATGATGGATACAGATGCTGAATATGATCAAGCAAGAAGAGAAAAAAATCAGTTTCAACTCATGAGTGAACAGCTATCGGCACAACTAATTGCAGCACAAAAAGAAGTGGCAAACAAAAATACTGAAGTGCTAGCAATTAAGACACAATATGACGAATCCATTGCCCAAAATCAAAAGCTGCTTACACAACTAGAAGAGTTGCAACAATTACACAAAGCAAGCGAGGCTGAGAAAGAAAAAATGAAGATGCGAAGTGTGCTATTAGAGCAACAACTCAAGCTATATCTCGAAGAGAACGACAGCCTGCGCGATAGGAATAAAGAATTAATGAAATCTTTATTATATGATCAACCACTGATACAACAGGGCCCCTCAGAGACTCAAGAACAGGAATTAAAAGAACAGATAGCAGAGTATGCCAAGTTGCTACGACAAGCTAAAGAAGTACAAGAAGAATCAGAACGGCGGCACAATCAAGAAATAAGTGAGCTCAAAAGGCAGCTGAATTCAGCACAGGCTAAACTGGTACAGAGCTACAGTGAAAACATGGATCACGTAGCTGACATAGGTAAGGAGCTCCTAGCCACCAAAGAAAAACTCGGGGAAGCCATACAACAGATAAAGGAAAAAGATGACTGCATTGAAGAGCTAAAAAATCAGCAGAAAGGCAAAGAACCGATCGGGACATCAGTAGTGCCAGAAAAAGAACATCCTACTGACGAGGTAGAGGTAAGCCCTCTATCTCAACCGATCTATCATTCTCCAATACATGAGCAGATGGCGGATATGCATGATGATCATCCAATGCCATACACTGCAGAAATAAGTCAGAAGGAACGGGCACTAGTGGTGTCCCGATTGACGGAAAATTTTGAGAATGAAGTCATCAAGGTCATGAAGGAAGCCAAAATCAAAGGAAAAGACTTGGAAAAAATCATAAAGCCTTTCCACATTCCATATGGATTGTTGAAAGAGAAAGCAAGGCAATATATAAAGAAGGTTACACACAAAAGTCCAGATGAGCAGCTAAATTTCAAGAACGACACATTCACGTACACTCAAGCAGAGTTCGAAGCTGCACAGCCGGTGTGGAGGAGAAAATTTTTGGAGAAACATCCCACGCTACGGGTACACTGGCAAGCTGCACCTTATTTCTTACAGGTAAACCCTTCGTTTTGTCCAATACCACGCAGAAGGGATACAACAGAATTTTTGGATTTACAACGCAGCGGCACTATTAATAAACAGTGGCTAAATTATCCGATGTTACCTAGCCCGCCACATAACTATTTACCAACCGAGGATTATATGATCAAAACAATAGAATTTTGGCTACAAAACTATGCGACAGTACCAGACTTAGCGGTCAAGATGACAAATAAAATCCTTAGTATGTTACTTACAGTTTTGAAGGTCTTCAAACATGCGGCATATACATTTCTGAACTTCATCGGCATTAATCAAGGCACAGATATACTTATTTTTGATCTATCAGTAATGCCGAGCCGCCCCACAATAATGGCATACTATTCCAGACTCATGTTTTTGCCAAGTCCGTATATGCAAACATTTGAAGAAGCATTTTTTACAGGATTTTTTGAAATAGATTCAGAGATATTTTTGAAGATGTCATCAAATCTGAATGCCAGACTTGTGGCATACGAATTAAGCTTCTTCGCAGATCACCGACAACCGCCCAACGATGGAGTAAAAGCTGAACAATGGAAACAGATCATGATACGTGAAGCCAATCTGCTAAATGATACAGAGCAACAAGTATACAGAACATATGCCCGGCGCTTATCAAAGCCTGTCGGGGACGACAGAGTTCAGGAGGGGGGCAGTGTCGAGGGCGAGACAAGTAAAAAGAAGAAAAAAAGAAAACAACGAAAGAAACAGCTTCACTAAAAGACAAATTTGAAGATACATCTCTGCAGGAAGCCCCGCAGGGGTGCAACACCCATCTCTGCACAGAGCCCCGCAGGGGCACGCACCAGGCTACAAAGCTAAACCCCGGGGTCCAGAGGAGTGGATTTTTCAAACATCAGAGTAGGACCAAAAGTTAGAAAGGGGTAGAGGCTGAAAAGTTGAAGAGGGTGACTAAGAATAGCACATTCCTAGTCACTGGTGGCGTGCGTGGCAACCCAAGTCAACAGGCAAGACAACTACATCAGGCTCTCGAGTTGTAGAGCTTGAATCAAGAAGGCCATCGAATCTGCATGTCTGTTTAACTGTAGACAATACTGACCACAGGGCGCGTGCGCGAAGCAAAGTCTGTCAAAGGAAGCAAAGTCTGTCAAGGGACGACAGAGGCGAAGAGGGGGAGAGTGTTGCAGAGCCAAAGAGCGCACAAAGCAGAGAAAAAGATGGGCCCCAAAATTTTTCCGATTTGGACCACTTATTTTTGTAACATATTCATTTTTGTAATATATTTCCCCTTGTAAAGGCACTAGAGGAGTCCTCTAGATGCATTCCCACAGAAGAATAGAAGCTTACCCATGTAAAATAGTAGGAAATTAGCTCTTAGTGAATAAAGTGCTGGTCACTCGTGTGAAAGGACCATTTTTAGGGCACTAGTATATAAGTCAAATGTGACTCTTTGTAGAAGACTTTTTGCCATTGTGAGAATAGAGAGCACAGAAATTCGAATTTGTGTCTTCTTCCCTCTTCATCTTCTTCTTCGTGAGCTTGTATGCATGTGTAGTGCTTGGAAAGAGTGCTTGTGAGTGTGATCTATCCTTGAGAGTGTTTCTTGGCTGTAGGAAAGGTGTGTGCGAGGTGTAGGATGTGCTGAAGCGTAGGAAAGTAATTTCGCGATTCAGTATTTCTGTCATAACTTGAAGTAGGAGCGTCGGAATTGAGTGAAACCACTGCCATTGGATGCGTCTTCTCGAGAGCTTCGAAACGCATATGCTATTCGCTATGTGTGGAGCTCGGAGCTAGGAGAAAAGTCCAAAATACTGACGGCTGCTGCACCAAGTATCGTTTCGCCTTGACCAACAGTTGAAGCTTGTTAGGATAAGTGTTTTCCTCATTTTCACTCTTGAGTAATTCATTTGCATTGACCATTACGCGATTGCATGTCTTCATACACTCGGCTAGGTTAGTATGCTCTTCGGATTGATAAATTAAAAGCGTGTATCCCCACTATATGCACTTGTGAGGGGATTGAGGTACAGTCTCTTTCTCCGCAAGTCCCTAAGTTGAAGCTTAGGTCAACACAGAGAGTCATGATCAGAATGCCTAAACAAGAGGCACAATCAGGGGAGGCCTATGATAACAAAGAAACCACCAAGAAAATAGTGGTAGCTGTGGAAGAAGGAGAAGAGAGATGCACGTACATAGGCCATGACTTGACGGAAGACGAAGAGCACGAATTGATAGCCTTGCTAAGAGAATACAGAGATGTATTCGCTTGGAGGTACAAGGATTTGAAAGGCGTGGACCCGGACATATGCTCACACACTATTCCCATGACCTCAGATGCCAAACCTTCTAAGCAAAAGCCATACACATATAATGATAATTATGCTGCTAAGATCAAAGAGGAGATAGATAGACTGGTTGAAGTGGGGTTCATCTATGAAATCGAGCACACTGAGTGGGTATCCCCCATCGTAGTGGAGCCCAAGAAAAATGGAAAGCTGCGTGTATGCATTAATTTGAAGAAGGTCAATGCAGCCACAATTCGAGATAACCATCCGCTTCCTATCACAGAGCATCTCTTAGAAAGAGTAGCAGGCAAGGAAGTGTACAACTTCCTTGATGGATTTTCTGGCTACAATCAGGTAGCCATTGCTCCTGAGGACCAGCATAAGACTGCTTTTGCCACTGAATGGGGCATATTTGCCTTTAGAGTAATGCCATTTGGGCTTACCAATGCACCCGCTACCTTCCAGAGGCTGATGTGCCATGTATTTAAAGAGTTCCTGAGGAAGAACTTAGAAGTCTATGTTGATGATCTTTGTGCTCATTCCAACATTAAGCAAACCCATATTCCTGAACTCAGACAAATCTTTGACAAATGTAGAGAATATCAAGTCTGCCTGAACCCAGAAAAGTGCGTTTTTATGGTCAGGCAAGGCAAGATTCTAGGACACAGTGTGTCAAAGAATGGCATATCCATTGATGAAGAGAAAGTGAGAGCCATAGCGGAGCTACCTAGGCCAAAGAATGTCAAGGAAGTACAAGCTTTCATGGGGCATTGTGGTTATTACCGACGGTTTATACACATGTATGCCATCATAGCAAAACCTCTGTATGGACTTTTGACTAACTTTGAGTGGACTAATGAATGTGAGAATTCCTTCAACAAGCTTAAACAGCGATTATGTTCAGCACCAATCTTGACCACACCAGATTGGAATAAGCCCTTCCATGTTCATGTTGATGCATCCAATTATGCTATTGGGTGTGTACTCGCACAACCTACCGGTGAAGGTAATATGGATCTTCCAATTGCCTATGCTAGTAGACAATTGAATGTAGCTGAACGGAATTATACCACTACGGAGAGAGAAGGACTAGGCATGGTATATGCAGTTAAAAAGTTTAGACATTACCTGCTTGCAAATAAGTTTAAATCTTTTACTAACCATCAGGCACTGCTATATCTCATGAACAAGCCATGCAATACAGGAAGATTAGTAAGATGGTTTCTCTTGCTAATGGAATATGATTCCGAGGTTGTGGTAAGGAAGGGGAAGACTCACTTGAGAGTAGACCATCTCTCTAGGCTCACATCTGGAGAAGCCCCACAAGGAGTGCCAGATGACCTTCCTGATGCTTACTTGTTTAATTTGGAAGTGGTGCCGCAGTGGGCTAAGCCATTAGTGCCAGTATTGACGTACGGGCCTAACCACCCAGTAATAAACACACAGGATAGAGAGGTAGTAAAAGCCCAAAAGTATCACATCATGGCAGGAAGTATGTACAAGCACACAGATCAAGGGATCTTGGCTTGTTGTGTGGAAGAGGATGAGTATGCTAAATGGTTGCAATTAGCAAATGTAGGTGCATTAGGCTACACTACTCAAAGCAACGAACCCTACAGACACTAAGGAGACTCGGAGTGCATTGGCCTACTATGGAGGCTGATGTCCAAAAGTTGTGCAAGGAATGCCCAATCTGTTGCACTAAACCACCTGTGGAACATGCCACTCTTTATCAAGTGTCCATAGTGCCAGATTGGAGTGAACCACTAGTATCCTTCCTGAGGATGAAAACATTCCCTCCAGACATGAATCTGGCTAGGAAAAGGAGTTTAGAACAAGAAGCCCTGGATTACTCACTCATTGGTGATAATCTATACAAGCGTGGTAAAGATGGTTACCTGAGACTATGTGTCCATGAGAGTGAATATCTCAAGATCTTGGAAACTGCTCATCAAGGTGTAGCACGAGGACACTTTGGACCAGATCGGGTGATCAAGGCAATACTATTTGTGGGCTTCTGGTGGCCGACCCTCACATGGATGCACATACCTATGTGAAACGGTGTGATGTTTGTCAGAGAACTCAGTATCCTATACGCAAAGATGAGATGCCACTGAAACCTATGATGGGTGGACGTGCATTCTCGAAGTGGGGAATAGACTTTGTAGGTCCTATTAATCCCCCAGCCAAGGGGTCACATGCTGAATACATCATTGTTGCGACAGACTATCTAACAAAGTGGGTAGAGGTAAAAGCTACGACAAAGAACGATGCTCAGACAACTGGTAAGTTCCTATTTGAGAATGTGTTCACAAGATACGGGCTACGTATAGAGCTGGTAAGTGATAGAGGCACTCACTTCTTGAATGAAGTTATTGAAAATCTGCTCCAAGAATTCTTGGTAGTACATAAGAAGTCTGCCCCCTATCATCCCCAAGCTAATGGCCAGGCTGAGAGCACAAATAAGATCTTATGTAATGTACTGACGAAATTAGTGAACAATAAACGCTCTGATTGGGACAAACAGCTACACCATGCTGTTTGGGCATACCGAGTCACCTACAAAACGGTACTCCAAGCCACCCCCTTTCAGATGGTATTTGGCCAAAATGCAGTGCTACCATTGGACTTCTTAATACCTACATTGAAAGTAGCACAAGAGCATGAATGGACGGGTCATGAACTCTCCTCTAAACTTTTTGACCTTGAATGACTAGGAGAAACAAGACTGAGGGCGGCTGCAGGGATATATGCAGCTAAGAAATGACAAAAGGCGTACTTTGATGCCCACGTTAAGGATAAAGGTTTGAAGGCAGGCGAGCTAGTACTAGTCTACACTTTGAAACAACATGCGAGAAAACTAGAGAAAAGAGGCTACGGACCCATGATCATTAATAGAATCTCAACAAGTGGAGTAGTGCAACTAGCCACATTAGAAGGGGATATTCTCCCGAGCTACATAAGCGGATGCAGAGTCAAGTTATATCAGGAACCTCTAACGGAAGAGATGCTAAGTCGACTCAACACTGCTAAGAAACGCAAAGAAGAAGAAAGACGAATTCAAGAAGAAGCTCAACAGAAGCATTGGAACGTATCCGGAGAATGAAGTTGAGAAGACAGGGTAGAGAGCAACCTAGGGCAGATGCATATACAGATCAAGGATATCATGTGGCTATGTGTGAAGTTTCAGGTATCAGCTCTCATAGGATAATTGACCGACGTCCTTTTATTACCTTAGAGATAGGACAAGGAAAGGGTGCAAGGACTGTAAGAGCCTTGATTGACTCAGGGGCAACCACTAGTGCTGTTAAAGTTTCGTACTGTCAAAAGTTGAAATTAATTGTCAATCCTATAGAAGCATATCTTATAGGATTGGGAGGCGTGGAAACCCCTTGCATGGGCGAGGTGGAACTTCCCCTCTACATTCAAGACGAAGTAATGACAGTCAAAGTACTAGTGTGTCAAGATGAGGACCTCACTGAGCCTCTTGTCTTGGGTCAGGACTGGATCTATGATCATGCAGTCAACCTAAACCTAAGGAGTGGACTTCTTCAGGTATGGGTAAATCATAGTCGAATTACAGCTGAATTGGAAAATGAGGCACTCAAGGAACTAGGTAAGGCACGAACTCCTGGTCCTTCCAGGGGCGCACATGAAGTTGACAATGCTATTCTTGTCCAAAACTGTATGATGCAGAAAGAGGATTGTCTCAACAACAGAGTCAAGGATAAGACGACACTCCCTTCTTTTCCAAAGGCTAGAGGGATGCAGCGACCAAAGGCAGATCAAATACAGAAGGAGCAGAGTACTACCTATACTGGAGGCCAAAAAAATGTGCGAAGCAGAATGTCTCAGCCGTTGAAACAAGTGTGGGTGCAGAAAGGCGAACACCCTGTTGCGACCATGCCAACCCCACAGCCACAACCTCTTATTAGTAATCAACAACACGACACTAATAAGAAGTCTTTCATAAATTCTTCTGCAAAAGTAAAGTCTATTTGGGTACCCAAGAAGTCGATGAAAGCCAGCCTACAATCACGACAAATCTGGGTGCCTAAGGCTTGCTTGCGGGCACAAATAGCTACACCGAGGCCACACCCGATACAACATGTTTCACTCACTAGAACATCCTATGCCCATTCGTATACATCATGCATGGACACATATTCTTCCATGAGCTCAAGTAGAATCGCTTGTAAATGGGTCCCTAAAAAGCCTCATTTTCAAGCAGATACTCCTATAAACTCTCCCGAGTCTCCACAAAATCAAGATCAAAACCCATCCACTGTGTTTGGCAGCCTAAAACTTGTAATAAAACCCCGGACCCCAGTTGTGAACTCATGCCCACCTACTAACTACATCACTCTCACACTACATCATTCCACTTAGCTCCTAGGTCTACCCAAATCCTAACTACACACACAAGCACCGAGCACTTAATAACCTACTAATCTCTCCTGAACCTCATGTTAATGTTGTAATGGGGACACAAACGGTTCTATATTGTCCTTTACAATGTTAACACATGTTTCTATATTCTCACAGAGTCAGGAGGCAAGAAGTAACATGGCAGATACGTCAGGAACTAGCTCCCAGGCTGGCACCAGCCCCCAAGTCGTGGACATTGAAAGTCTTCCCATTGAGGAGGAATTGAAGGAACGCCCAGTGGCATTGAGGGCATTACACGCCATACCGATTCAGAATCCTCCACAGGGGCACACAATGCCGGTCAGCAAAAACTCACATTGGTTCAGTGATGTGGCAGGATCTCTGGGTGAAGGCACTTACATGTGGGAGGCCGAGATAGAATTCAATGGGCGCTAGGGCAGATATCACTTCTTCACTAGAGAATTTGAGAAACTGCAAAATAATGAAGGGCTGAAACCTACATGGAAAAAGGCGGGACTCTACGATTACTTCAAATTCTAATTGCCAAAGCCCGACTTTCTAAGATGCTCATATTTAATTAGCACCCTCACTCTGAGCAAAGACAAGAAGGGATACAGCACCTTTGTCCTCCCATCTCTCACAAGGGGCAATGAGTTGAAGCCTTCAGGCTGACTATCAATTTGGTAAGGGAAGCTCTAGACATGAAAGGAATGCACATTCCCACTGAGAAGGATTCCATGGTCCCCAACAATATGAAGAACAGGAATCTGACGAAATTAAAGGACATGGTAGCAATGACACGAATGATTGCCATTCATTTGCGAATGGTCATGCAACATTTTGCATTCCACGCCCAGGAGAGGTTCACAATGCCACCCAAAAAGATATGGTTTAGTCTATACTTGGCCGACGCCTTTGATTTGACAATCAACATGCCCCACTGGATTATCGACCAAATCCACTTGGCTCATCAAAGGTGTTATAAAAAACAAAAGTCTGTACTGTATGGATGCTGTGCCCTCACCAGGATTGTGTATAGATGTTTGGCGTATGATGTGCCAGTGCAAAGGGCACTCATTTGGACCAGGGTACAAGAGTTTCAATGCAGATTATCAACCGCAGGGCCACCCTCCAAGAAAATGAGAGGCGCCGTTCAGATGCCCTGTGCACAAGCCCGCGGTGCGACACTGACACCTGAGACAACTCCACGACTTCCGAGGCGGGTACAACTCTTCACTATGAGATTACCAAGACACAGCACTGATGGACCGAATCTGGTGTTCCAACCTGTACCAACTGACCTAGAGTTTCCTCACGGATTCACATTAGAAGACCTAACTGATCAGGAGGTAGCCAGAATAATCGAAGCTGTTAACACGGAAGTCGAGGCAGAGCAAGCTAGTGGACAACAAACTGCTACAAACCAACCCCATCCCAGACAACCAGAGGTTGTCAATTTGGAGGGTGAAGGAGAAGAAGAACAAGAGGAGGATCATGGTGGAAAATCCGAGGAAGAAGAGCAGGAATATGATCAGGAAGCTCTGCAAGTACTTGAGGGTGCCCCGGCTTATACGAAGGAGTTGAAAAAGCTCTATGATACCATCAACAGGGTTCAAGAGCAACATAGACTGTCCCTTGCAGCAGGAAAAGCTCTCATGAACCAAATCCTTGAGGAGGAAGGTGTAGACGAGCAATACCGCGCCACACTTGATATGATATCTGATGCTTTAGGAGTACCTGAGATGGTGCATACCGCCCTTGCACAATCACGAAGAACGGAGCGAAGATATGGTAGACACCCCCCTCGATCAGGAAAACAGATGAATGTATTAGTATCAGAACCACAAGGAACATCCACAACCACGGGCACTGCACACACCGTTCAGGATACTGAGGAAACCCATACATCAAGTGCACCTCCGTCACCCCCTTTGCCACCCCTGCCTCCAACTCCACCACATTCACCTCCCACTACCAGTGTAACCACTACTGTCACCGCCTCTGAGTCCACCACCCATACCGAAGCACAGACCATCAGTCAACCCACACAATCCACACACCCTATCTCCACCTCTCTTGTCTATATGGCCACTGACACAATAATTCTAACCGCAGCCACGGAAAACCTCATTCCCCCGATCACACTTCCTGGCAGTTCGTATTCACAATTGCACACACCACTGTACACTTTCACCACTATCACCGCACGCACAATTCCAATGTTCACAATCACTCCCACTACTGCATCAACTTTGGATTTTATGGACATATCACCCACCTCCGCACCTCTCCCTCCCCCCATACACCCACCTCTCCCATTCCCCCACCACCCACTTCACCATTTTCCAGCACCGCATCCACACTCCCCTTCCCCTTCCCTTCTGCATTCAACACCCTTCCCGCATCCACCCCTATTAATAATGTATTTAATAATATGTATCAGTGTATGTCTCAACTACAACAGCACTACCAGCGTCTTGATAACCAACACACGAGACTCTTCCGAAGCCATGAAGAACTTCAAGTACGATTCATTGATCTAGAAAGGGAAAAGCGGCTACTACAACAACAGTATGTCACTTTACAGGAACACCATGAGCAGTTAGTAGCCAATCCACCCCAGTCAGATGCAGAAGAAAAACAACAAATGGATGATCTGCTACACTCCCAGATAATAGAGAATCTCAAGCTTCGACGCAACCTGGCCCTCTTACGCAAACACATGTCTACAACACTCGAGGAGAATAAACGACTACAGAAACAAAACGAAGAAAACTTGGAAGCAGCAATGGAGGGTTCCCCATGGAAATCGACCAAGATAGATTCAAGGCCATCCCCTCCGCGAATATGCAAATCGTGTTGGAAATCCATGCCGACCTCCTGGAGGCCCATGCAGCATTAGAAAGAGAACGAGATGACCTATTAAAGCAGCTGGTAACCCAGCAGGAGTCACCAAGCAAAGTCACAACCGCAGTTGACACGTCTGAAGAAGTCAAAAAACTCAGAGCAGAACTAGAAGAATTACGAAGTAAAGTCATGCAATACGAGCACCAACCCTCTCCCCTTGTAGAGCCCGAGCCTAAAGAATTAGTGCCAATTGAAGTAGAGGAAACCTTCGAAGACCCATACGTTCCCATGCCTGCACCAGGGAGTAAGCAAACAGAAGAGGGCATGGACACCATCGAGATCGAGGCTCCTGAATGGATGCAGAGGTTAGAGAAAGTGGCCACAACCCATGATGACAGAGTGGCAGTTCAGATAGTCTATGTCACGTTTGGAAGAGGTAGTCATAAAATCGGATTACTTTAGAAACCTCTCCCATCATAGATGGATTGGCACATCCGACGATTTGTATGTTCCTTTCTGTGTCTTAATGGCGGATTACAATGCTAAAATCAAGCACCACACCTCAAAAGAACCAACCTCAGCTACACAGTTTGCACCAGACGACATCCCAGCAAGTGCCAAGCAGGGAAATATACATCAACCTACGTGGAGGATTCGTCTGCTGGAAACCTACCCTGAGATGGTAAGGACATGGAATAACATGCCTTTGTATATCAAATACAACCCATGCTACTGCCTTGTCTTTCGAAGAAGGTCATGGCCGAAATACACAAAAACTGTGCTGACAACCAAAGGATGTGAGAAATGGCTCAATTATGTCTACTTAGCACCACCTAAAGGCCAACCTACCATCGGCTATATGATTTCGACGATTCGGCATTGGGGGGTGTGGTTCAAAAATGTACCAGATGTCATGGCCCAAATGTGTCTTAAATTTTTTGAGCTCATGTTGGTCACCTTCAGGACCTTCAAGAATGTCAAGGAACCTCATCTGTCAGCTCTTGGATTTAATGAAGGTAATCAGGACCTTGTCTACGACATGAGCACCACACCGTCTATTAATGTCGTATATGCATGGCATGCGCGTATAAAGTATCTACCAGCCTGCTTCAAACAGACGTTTGAAGAAATGTTTGTCACGGATTCTGGGAATATCATTAAGAGATATTCATTTCCAAACCATCACATTTATTGCAGTTGTTTGCAGTAGAACAAGCTCTCCATTCAGAAAAGTTACGTATACCACATCCAGAGGTTCCCGGGCCGGTAGATTGGGATGCTCTACTCACGGACTTGCCAAAGGGTTGAGAATTGTAGAACATCACTTAGCACAAGACGTTGTAGAATACTACATCCAACAACCCACCCAACAAGGGTCTGTCAGGGATGACAGACGCGAGAGAGGGGGGGGTGTTGGAACTGAAGGACTCACAAGGCAAGGAAGCTTACGAAGGGAGTTAGAGAGAAGAGAAGGCACAAGCAGACAGAGTAGTCAACGATGATCTGGCAAGTAGGCCAATATTTTTTCAGGACACTAAAGCATATCAAAGAGGTGGACACACAAGGAGAAGGAGCAAGTAGGGAGCTCGAAGATATGTATGTCAAATCGTTAGAAGAAATCCCTACAACAATAGTGATTTTCATCACTAAAAGACATTGTAGATACCATTTCATATTTTTGTAGCTCCATTTTGTGCAAGTCAAGGAGTCCTTGAGCTTGAGGAGCATTCGAAGTAGCTACCTACCAATTTTCATAATTTTTAGACTTCATTTGAGTCTTCAAATAGGCCCTAGAACCTAATTTTTAACTAGGTCGAACACTAGGTCTGGACACGGCCAAAACCTAGTCAAAAACTATAAATAGAGCTAGAGAGCTCATTTTTGAGGTCAGCTTGTAATTGATTTAAACTTGTATGAGCTTTTTGGAAGTAATCTAAAGAACTCCATTGCTTCTCACTCTTGGTCTTACCTTGTGTGCGCACGTGTGTGTATGTGTGTGCATGTTAGTGTGCTTCTCACTCATGCACTTGTGCCTTCACTTGCTCGAGGTCATCATACCACCCTCACGTCTTCCCGGATTGACATTAAAGGAGGTGCTACTCATCACTGAGCTACATAAAGAAACCTATGGCTTGTTTACCAACTACTCTAATCTCTCTAGTAAGCCTTGGAAATGCAAAATCAGTTTGATAGAATTTGTTTGATTGAACAATTGATTGGTCTTGAGCATAGCTTGAGCTAGTTCTACCATTTTCATGCATATTTTTTTCCATTCAATCTCTAAATATACTCTAGGGAATTTTTTCTCTAGGTTTGCAATTGTTGGCCCTTCTTGAAGTTGAGCCTGGTAGGCCTTGAACATCATGTCGAAGCCTTCTAGGGTTGGATCTACAAGAACATATCTAGGTTGTGGTCTATTTACATTGAGTGGCAGGGTGGGATGAAGTGGAGTGGATGGATTTTCAGCATGCAAAGGGTTTTGAGATCCAATGTCTACAATTTTTGTTTTTATGTCTCTCAAGCTTTCTTCTAATTCAGATAACTTTCTAGCCTTACATGTTCTTGTTTTCCTCTTACTAGGATCTCTTGATTCACTTCACTCTGATTGTTTAGATGGTTTAGCCTATTTTAAGGCTTGTGCCCTAGTGACTTCCTATACAGGAGCCACACTAATGCTACTTGAACTTGAATCCACCACTAAGCCTACCACCTTAATGGGCATAACTTTGGGCACACTAGAGGGGTTCCTAGGACAATCTCTTGGGAGATACTATTTGCCGCACTCAGGACAAAAGTCTTGTATTGTGATGTTTTGTCCTTGTCCCAGAGCTAGTGGGTGGGGACATTCAAAAATGAAACAGTTGCCTTGACATCTAAAACATGGTCCTCTAGGGGCTTATGGTCTCATTTGTCTCAATTGGGGCCTGGGTTTCGGATTCGTATACATGACATTGGAGTATTCTAGCTCCCAATTTGGTTCCATAGGTAGTGCCTCATATTGATATGAATAAGTCTCACTATGCTCAGGTGACTCTATGTAATAAGCCCGTGGACTCTCTTCATGGGTCTAGTCAAAACTCTAAGCATGAGGGTCATTTTCTGAGACCAAAGGGGTCATAGGCACCAATGCTCTATTAGGGTTCTCGTCTACCACTACATCCTTGATTGGAATCACATTAGTAGGAGGTGGCCGTTGGTTTCCTAGGACCCATTGTGGCCTATGCGGTGCTTGGTATTGTTGTTGGTATTGAGGTTGATATTGTTGTTGTGGTCTAGAATATGCCAGTTGGTATTGGTTTTGATACCTACCCTATTGGTAAGGTTGCTGATAAGTTTGTCTAATAGCCTACCTATTGTATGGACAATCTTGAGTTGTATGGTTCATGTATTTTCTCTCAATAGTGCAATATGGAGCATTCATTTCTCTCATGTTCTTGTTTTGCATTGGGCATAATTAGCCATGTGGTCCCCTTTGCAAGTATAACATTGCTTCATCGAGTTGACCCTTGGTGTTTGTCTATTTTGAACTCCTAGCTTCTTGGCAACCTGCTCAACTATCTCATCTATCTCAGTGGAGGGTCTAGAAGTATGAGTAGTAGAACTGTTAGAATCCTTATAGAGTTTGGTCGGTTCTAACTCCTCACCCAAGTTGGCTTCTATGTCAATACACATTCTCAAGCATTAATCTAGTATGATTGGCTCCTTGAGATATACATATGATCTAAGTTACCCGCTTAGAAGTCCATCTAAAAACAAGGAAACTTGTTTTGCTTGTGTAGGTAATTCAGGTGTCCGACATCTTTCCACGTATTGTTTAAACCTCCGTCTAGCTAGCCAAACTGTTTCTTGGGATGTCCTCTTGAAGTTGTGGATCAACGATGATGTGGTATGCTTGATGCCACTCTTGGAAAATTCTATGATGAATGCTTCTAGTAGTTGACCTATGTCTCAATAATTGTGACTGTTTAGGGGTTGAAACCAAGCTAAGGTAGTACCCTTGAGGGTCAAACCAAATGCCTCAAACTGGGTGAACAAGTCCTCGACCTATTTGGCTCTTAACACTTTTTTGAACTCAAGCACATGATCATAAGGATATCCATTGCCATCAAAGTTGTTTTTCATTTTCTTAACCACTTGAGAGGGTCTAAGGGTTCTTGGGTACTCTTGAGGTCTAGGTAATGGAAAGTCATGCTCATCTCTTTGATGCCTATGTGCTCTATTTCTCTCTCTTTCAGGTCTTCCATTTTCAAGTCCTGATTTGTCTCTGCCCATAGTGTGTACAAAGCTTACCTCAGGTCTCTCTCTTGCTCTTTCCCTCTGGTTTTCATGAGCCTTAGATGATCTTGCTCCATGGAGGCCATGGAAAACATTAGATCTTGGTGGAGGGAAAATCAATTCACCCTGCCAAGTGTATGCATGCCTGGCATGCTGTATTACTAAGAACATTCTCACTGATGTGTTATCCAGATAGGCTATTTTGCTAAGTTGATCTGGCTTGAATCTCCAAAAAGCTTCCTACATTTCTCTATTCAAGAATAGTTCTATGCTTTTGTTGTCTTGGGGAATCTACTCTGGAGTAATTACCCTCACCAAGACAAATTTGCATCGGGGTGTCTTGGGTTCTCGTCCTAGGTCTCCTTGCTCTAGGTCTCCTATCTCATTCTCGAGAATGGTATTTTTGAACTCATCTATCCTATCTGGTAAGGTTGTAAGCACATACATGGTTCCTTGCTTATCAATATAAGAACCATCTTCTAGGTGTTCAAGTCTGAAGGGTTGATAGGGATTTTTGAGTTGGACAACTGATCTCCTCAGGCCATCCTCATAGATGTGTAAACCTAATTCATTAGTCCTAATATATTCCAATTGTGTCTTATAGGGACCTTTTGGTGTCTATAAATAGGTAGTTCTTGAGCTACTTGTGGGTCTCTCCATGCTAAAAGACATTTTTGAATCACTTGTTTCTGAACTTAGCATGTAGGGATAACCACTAATTTCTTTAGCCCATGACTTAGTTGTATGGTTGACACTAGCCTCAGATGATCTAATGCTTTTTCTATCACCGCCTAGATGTCTACCAGATCTCAGGTTCATAAGCTTTGTCTACTAGTCCCAATTTTCCCCTTTGTATGGCTAAAATTCCTTTGAAGCTTTCCAATGCACTCTAGAGCTCAAAAAATGGATTTTGGATGAAAAAGTTATGTCAAATCAGACTCTTGGGGTCAAAACAGGCATACAAGATCTCACGATACACGATACTTAGGAAGTATCAATGATACTTAAGAGCACATGATACACGATACTTGCAAAAGCAATGATACACAATACTCGAACTTCCACAATATGATACTTGAGATTGGTGATACTTGGAACTTCACGATATGATACTTGATGCTACCATGATATACGATACTTAGTGAACTGACAATACATGATACTAGATTTTCTATGATACGATACTTGAGGTCAACATGATACACGATACTTGAGGATGCATGATACACAATACACGATACTTGAACTTGATCACGATACACGATACTTGCCCTTATGATATGATACCGACTTTCTCGTGATACATGATACTCATAAAGTATTAGTGGTACTCAACCTTGTGATACACGATACTTGGGAAGTATCATGATACATGGGGACTGGGTATCGGTGATACACGATACCTTCCAAGTATCACGACACATGGGAATTTTGGTATTGTGATACTTGAATTCAACCGATCATGATACTTGGACTTTTTGAAGTCCAAATTCAACAATTTGGGCCCAAATATCGGGATCTCTTCGGTGATGCAAGTGGAATGCTTACCCAACCTAGGAGATATATGATAGTTGTTCATAGGTTCTCGATAAGCTTAGTTGGCTTCTTTTGGGTTATTGATTATATGCAGTGGAGTCATTGATTCACTTTGCAGGTAAACATGTCAGTAATTCCAATTTTATGAGATTTTGACATTGTTCATATGCTCATTTTGCAGAGGATAGTCTTGCAAAATTTTGCCATATTTTTAGTTTTTTCAACTATACAGTGGTCGATTTACTCCTTGATACACTTATTGGTATGAGAACATTTATTCTCACATAATCCTTTTTGTTGCTCATTACTATTTATTAATTCATTTTTATGGGAAGACTATTGAATTCTCTTCTAGAATATGACACTTGGTCATCCTTCTTTGAGCCTTAGTGGTGTATGGAATCTTCTAACTCCATTATCATTCTATTCAGTTCTCTACCATCATGCCATCAGAGGTCTCAAGCATGTCCCGTGGATCAGGGTCTAGTGCCAGTGTTCCAAGGAGGAGCTATAACTTGCAAGGCAAATACCATTTTGAGATCCAGAAATTTGATGGCAAAAACTTTTCTCTATGGAAGAATCATATTAAAGATGTGCTAATTTAGAGGAGGCAATGGAAGACACTAAATGGAATCTCAAAGAAGTCTGTTGACATGAATGAAGATGATTGGGATGAGTTAGATGAAATGGCCAGGTCTATCATTCTATTGCACCTGGTAGACAATGTTTACTTTACAATATTAGACTGTGAAAGTGCAAAGGAGCTTTGGAAGAAGTTATGCAATACATATGAAAAAGAGACAACATCAAATAAAGTGTATATGATGAGAAAATTATATGAACTTCGCATGAAGGACACAAATAGTGTATCTGCTCATCTAAATCAGTTTGATGTTATATTCTTCCAGTTACAAGCTCAGAAAAAGGATATGCATGATGAAAGGAAAGCAGTCTTGTTGTTATGCACCTTACTATCATCATGGGATATGTTTTTCAAATCTATTAGCAATAGTGGACCTCGTGGTAAACTGGTATATAAGAGTGGAGATGCATATAATTTTCATGATTCTTACCAAGGAAAGAATCAGTAACATGACAGGAGCAAGACCAAGGAAAAGAATGGTCAATGCAATAAGAGTATAAGTAAATCAAGGAAGAGGGATATCGAATGCCATTATTGTCATAAGAAAGGACACATGAGGAAAAACTGTTATGCATTAAAGAATGCTAAACATAAAGGATAGAATGTTGATGGGCATGTTAAACAGCTACCTACACCATCCACTTCAACTGTGAAGATTAAAGAAATTAATGCTATTTCTGACGATACTGATGTGTTGACACTTGATAGCACTATGCCAACTGAGCCTCCTATGGTTGATTCTCTTTCCCTGGTGTGGCTACTAGATTCTGGTGCTTCTTTCCATGTGAAACCACACAGAGAATGGTTCTCTAATTATGCAGCAACGTCTCTTGGTACCGTGAGACTTGTTGGAGACAATGTCAAATTTCCCAAAACTCTAGTATATATTATTTATACTTCTTCTAGAAGAAGAAGTAGCACTTGGCGATGTCACTACAATAAGATTCTATATTCATATGATGTTATGTCCCGAGAAAAGTTTACAAAAAATTGTATGGGTATCTTGGTCTACAAGAAGACATATTAAAACATCTCACGGTGGTCTGGGTTCAAATCCAGTTCGCAGCACCTAAATAAATTTTGGAGGAATCTATCTTTTCGAGAAAGCTTCTATGACGTCAAACTTATTGTGGCTTTTCGAAGATTGTAGGAAGTTTGGCTACGTTGATTTTGGGAGGAATCCATCTTTTAGAGAAAGCTTCTACGACCTCAAACTTATTGTGGCTTTTCGAAGATTGCACGAAGTTTGGCTACATTGATTTTTGGATATAACGATTGTAGCTTTATGGCTTTTTGTGTTTGCTTTTCACGTAGCTCTGAATCTATAAAATAAGGATCAAGCTCATTGTTCAAAGTATTACTCAAGTCTCTCAAGTGCTCAAGGCTAAGGAGAAGGAGATGATCAAGCTCTTGGAGAAGATCTTTGGAGGCCATCTTGGAGGAGGAGTTCTCACACTCTTGGAGGAGTTGTGGTCTACATCTTGGTGATTATTCGGAGGAGACTCTGCCAGCTTACCATCAACATCCATTGTTGATTTACTGTGAGTAGCAAGTCTATTTCCATTCTTACTTGCTAGGTCACTTGTTTCTAATTTAGGTTGATCAAAATTTGGTTTTTTTGTAAAATAGTTCTAAACTATTTGTATTCTCCATATTCTCACACATACTCTTCATACCTCTTTGACACACAATTTCTTGTATTTAGTTCCTATTTTTGCCTAGATACAGATATTTTCAGTTTGTATCATCTTCACACGTTGTAATTGACATTGGAATATAGACAGTGTAGGTGAGCTCCATAGCTTACCATTACACTTGAAATCTCGTGTATTCTCTCATTCATCTATTTTTGAGTCTTAAGGTGTGTATGTTAAGGTTCATCTGTTGGAAGATCCTGTAAACCTGTGATTTATTATTATTGTGGCCCAGTAGCACTTCCAACATTTGGTATCAGAGCTTAGAATACCAACATTTGGTATTAGAGCATAGTTGGCATCCACCCTTAACAAGACGAGTGACTATAGACTTGAGAATGAAGAAAAGCTTGAGGGAATGTCTAATTATCCAATGTGGAGTTTTATGATGATGAATCTGTTAGTATCAAAGGACTTATGGAATATTGCCAATGGCACTTACCCAAGGCCAAGACAAGTCAGAGAAGCTGATGCTTCATCTTCTAGAAGACTTGCTATTCCTATTTCTGCTCAACAAAAGGTTAGTGAAGAAGAAGAAACTCTTTCATCATCAGGAGTCCATACTACTACTAGACTACCTCGTACAGAGGAGCAATCTAGATGGGATTCAAGGGATGCACTAGCACTTTCATATATTGTTATGGGAGTCAAGATACCCCAGATCACGTCTTGCAGAACCTCTCGTCATGCTTGGTTGGAGTTAGAGAATCTCTATCAGAGTAGAAACCTTGCTAGGAAAGCTCATCCTAGGAGACAGTTAGCCAACACAAGGATGAAAGTTGGTGAATCAGTTGAGACACATATTTTGAAGCTCAAAGATTTAGGAAATCAGTTACTCAATGTTGGAGTCAACATTTCAGATGAAGAGATGGTACATACACTTCTAAACTCACTTCCATCTGCATACCATGCTTTTGTTACTTCTTTATTTCTCTCTACAAGAGATAGAGAACTTTCATTTGAAGAGCTACAGTTCATGTTACTTCAAGATGAAGATCAACAAAAGGGTATGGAAGAGAATGATGAAGCCATGTTATCATCATCAAAGGGAAAGAAGAAGAAGGAGACAAAGAAGGAGCAAAAGATTCAGCAATCCAAGAAGGAAATTAAGTCTTCTAATCCTGAGTTTTCCAATTGTACCCTTAATGCTTCCTCTACACCCAAAGAAAAATCTTCGACTACATCTGATTCAAAGAAAGGAGTATGCCATTATTGTAAGAAGCCAGGTCATTTCATAGCAGAATGTAGAGCAAGGATTTTCAATGAGAAGAAGAAAGCATCAGGTAATAGTGTTGAAGGTGATCCAAAACCTAAATCTTCAAAGGTAGATTCATATGCATGTGCTACTATTGAAGAGATAGCTTTTGATCAGGCAACATTAAATGCAATCTCAGATAATCCTTGGATTTTTTATTCTGGGGCTTCTAAGCATATGACAGGTTGCATAAAGGTATTTTCTTCCCTTTCAAACTCGTCAGGTAGAAGAGTGACCATTGCAGATGGTCATGATTTAGATGTTGTTGGTGTTGGAGAAGTAAACCTAAAGTCAAGAGCATGCGGAAATTTCACAATTTTCAATGTTCTTTATGTTCCAGAAATAAAGAAGAATTTTCTCTCTATTTCGACTTTCTTGTTAGATAGCTATAAATTAGTTTTAAAGAAATATTCATGTCAGATCCTCTCACATGATGAGGAGCATTGTCTACTTCAAGGTGAAAACAGAAGTGGTATGTTTGCGTTATCCAAAATTAGTCATGCTAATGTTGCTAGGTCAACTACACCTAAGGAGAACATGAAGTTATGGCATGCTAGATTTGATCATATCAGTTACACAACTCTCAAGCATATCAAAGATCAAGGTATGGTGGAGAGTTTGCCTATTTTTGCTTTACCAGATGATGTAGAGTCATGTGAAGGATGTCTTGAAGGAAAGCTTCACAAAATACCTTTCAAGAAAACATGTATTTATCACGGCCACAAGGAAGTTGCAGATCATACATTCAGATGTGAATGGTCCGATGAGAAGAGATTCTATTCAAGGTTACAAGTACTTTGTTATGTTCATAGATGATTTCTCAATATATTCATGGATTTACGGTCTTAAAGTGAAGTCAGGGGTTTTTCCTACTTTCAAGGAGTTCTTAGCTATGGTTGAAAATGAAAGTCAATCAAAGATCCAAATTTTGAGACGTTATAGAGGAGGAGAGTACATGTCAAAAGACTTAGAGTCTTTCTTAGAAGAAAAAAGTGTTGGAGTTAGACGTCTACGGAAGCATGCAAACAACACAAGGAAGAAGAAGAAGCTTGGAGCACAACACACAGTTTTGAATGTATTACCACTAGAATGTACAAAGATTAGTAGCCCATTAGAGTAATAGGCATATATACAAGCCGAGGGAAAAAAAACCTCCTAAAGAGGGAAAAAAGTGCCCCGACGGTCCTAGAGTGTTTACACAGATCACTACCTAAATATATCAACAAAGCCCCCCTGGGAGTGATGTGGTGAACAAGTAGCTGGCACTCATGTATAAGGACAACATCAAATGCATCTCAAGCATCATGAAGACTCAAACGTAAACTTGTCTCCATAGGAGTGGCAATAGGCTTACAGTCTTCAAGGCCAAAACATTGCAATAATGTGTCAATATATTTTGTTTGACACAAAGCCATTCCACCATCAACTTGCATAAACTGAATGCCCAAAATATAGTGATGCAAATGCCCCAAATCAGACATTTCAAATGAGGCATGCAACTCAGCCTTAAAATCAACAATATACAAGTGAGTAGCATGTCATCAACATAGACACCAATGATCAAAAGAACATCTTAACATATAAGGTGCTTTCAATTGAAACTGTTCTCAAAACCATGTGCAATCAGATAGGCATGTATCTTCTCATATCAAGCACGTGGTGCTTGCTTTAAACCATATAATGCCTTTTTTAACCTGCACACCTGGTTTTCATGCCCTTTCTGCACAAAGCCACGGGGCTGAAAAACATACACTTCTTCATGCAAGTCACCATTTAGAAATGCAGTTTTAATGTCCAACTGATGTACATTCCAACCATGATGGATTGCAAGTGCACAGATGCTCCGAATAATAGTCATATGGGATGTAGGTGCAAAGGTCTCATCAAAATCAATGCCTCTTTCATGTGCATAACCCTTTGCAACAAACCTAGCCTTATACTTGTCAATTGTTCCATCAGGTTTATGCTTCAGCTTGTATACCCACTTAGTGCCAATGGCCTTCTTTCCAAGAGGCAAGTCACGTAAAGACCAAGTACCATTCTTCATTATAGCATCATATTCAGATTGCATAGCAGCCATCCAATTTTTTGAATTTCGTGCTTCGTCAAATGAAACAGGTTGATTCTCATCACAGAGACTAGATGCAGCCATAACATAGGAATCTGATGCAAAAGAGGCACTATGAGAGCTTGATGGAGTATGATATGACAGAGATGCATCTAATTTGCTATCATGCAAAATTTGCACCAGCCATTTTCACATAGTTTTTGCCTCCTCAATATTAGCTCTCTCATCAACAGGTGCATCTCATGTAAATTTGCATCAGAAATGGGATGATCTGCATCATCACATGAAACCTGCAAAGGTGAGAAGTTGCCTCATTAGGACCAGCACTAGACAATCCACCTATAAAAAGAGGCAACAAAGTATCATACATGTCTTCGGAGCTAACAGATGTCTCGTTAGTACATGAAAGCAATGGTTGAATAGCATCTTCCACAAAAACAACATCTCGGCTAACCAGAATGCATTTAGTCTATGGATGATGTAGACGATAGCCTTTACTTTCAAAACTATACCCAACAAAAATGCATTTTACTGCTTTATCATCCAATTTTCTGTGATGTTGTTCAGGCAATGCATATGCCAAACAACAAAAAACATGTAGATGAGCAATAGATGGCTTGCGATCATGCCAAGCCTCATATGGAGTGATAGACTGCAGTGCTTTAGTGGGACACCTGTTAAGTACATATGTTGCACACATGACAGCCTCAAGCCAAAAACTATGTGGTAAAGCCTGACTCTTGACCATACACCTCGCCATCTCCATAAGTGACCTGTTCTTTTGTTCAACAACTCCATTCTGTTGAGGTGTACACTGGTGTTTTATCCCACATTCAGCCAAAAATGCATTAAAATCATAAGACATATATTCCCCCCCTCGATCAAAACACAGGGTGCCCATTTTACATGCTGACAGATTTTTAGCCAAAACCAAAAACTGTTTGAAGCACATGAACTCTTCGTACTTTTCTATCAATGCATATACCCATGCATGCCTAGAAAAATCATCAATGAAAGTCATGAAGTAAACATAATCTCCAAAAGAAGATGTCTGCATAGGACCACAAACATCTCTATGTACAAGCTGCAAGTTTTGAGTAGCCCAAACTGAACCATCTTTTGGAAAGGAGGAACGATGCATTTTGCCCAAAATACAACCTTTAGTGAAGGACTATCCCTGGAAATAAACATAACTGCTTCTCTTTAGAGCCTATAGGTGAGACTCAACCTAACTACCATGATTAACTGATCTCCCTCTTCTCTTTGATAGAAGAGTTCCACTCCTAACTAAAGAACCAAAATGAGAAAGTGAAACTCTCTCTTTGTCTCTCTTTGTAATCTCCTCTAAGGAAAACAGCTCTGGTAGTGGAATCTATTCCACTTTCCCTTTCCCGTTGAAAAAGATTCTGTTGAATCCATTTGCTCTACTCATCCATAACTGAGAACATGTATATAATTTCTCCATACTTTTCCTTCCAAAATAGTGGAGAATGAAAGTCCCATGTAAAGGACAATTACACTGAAAAGTAGAGTAAATGAATTCCTTTTAAAGTAAACTAAAAGATGTTTTGTGAACACCTCTTATCTCTAACGGAAAACATACTCTATTCTTCTCCAAAGAAGAAATCATATTTTCCTTTCCTTTTCCCCTTTAACAAAAATGAGCTAAAGTGGGATCTCTAAGCTAAAGTGAGATCACTCCTAGATCTCTAAGCTAATTCCCTCTTTCTCCTTTCCATAAAAGAGAAACTTATGAATTCATTTGCTCCTCTCTTCCATAACTAATAAATAATTCCTCATTATATAAAATCCTACGAAGATGGAGAGAAAATCTCCCATAACTAATGAAGGTGTATGTAGTGAAGAGCGGAGTAAAACGATTCCTTATAAGGGTCAAATCCCTCTACTAAAATGGTTGGTAATGATAGGACATGATACTATAAACACATGTGTATCCATAATAAAGAGCTATCGCCCTCAACCATCCTCTATGCATTGATCTATAAGATCCTATCAAACTCATGGAATTATCCTTCCTAAAAACCACAAAACGAGTATGTGATACCAATGGTGATAAAATAACCTATCTCATTCTCTACTGGAAGAATAAATCTTCCCTAAACTCTAAAGGATAACTCCGAATCCTAAGGAGATGTCTACTAAGAGTTCTCCTCTGATCTAGTGGGACATGATGCCATGAATGATGAGTCCTTTTCTCCCTAGCCATAGAAGAAGAGTGCTGTTGGCAATAGCCAAATGCGGAAGCATGTGAAGACAGAGCACGACGAAGTAGCCGGGAGCGAGTCGAATTATTTTTTCAAAATACTTTTCAAAAACCTCCAACATTGATTTTCATCACTATTGTGAGCACGACAAAGTAGCCAAGAGCGAGTCGAATTATTTTTTCAAAATACTTTTCAAAAACCTCCAACATTGATTTTCATCACTATTGTACCATATGTAACATAGAAAAAACCTTTTAGTAAATTGTAGCTCCATCTTGTGCAAGCTGAGGAGTCCTCGAGCTTGAGGAGCTTAGGTAGAATGAGCCTACCAATTTTGGCTATTTTTAGGTATCGTTTATCCTTTCAAATAGCACATAGAACCTATTTTTTAACTATGCCGGTCACTAGATGTGAAACCGGTCAAAACTAGTCTAAAAACTATAAATAGAGCTAGAGAGCTCATTTTTGAGGTTAGCTTGTTTGAGTAGAGAAGAGCTTAGAGCTATTTTGAGCTTGTAAGAGTGTTCTTGAGTAATAGAGTTGATTTCCTACCTTCCATTGTGTCTTGCTTGTCTCTTCGTTGTGTGTATGTATGTGTGTGTGCATCTCTATGCTTCTCACCTTCACTCTCACTTCATCTCATATTCACGATCTTCATATCACTCCTATCTCTTCCGCGGATTGACATTAAGGAGGTGGAGCTTCTTAACGTGGTTCTCACCATTGTGCTAGAGAAACACCAAATTTGGCGTTGTTGTCGGGGATCGAGTCTAGGACGAATGTGTGATGGTAAGAGTATAGCAAGAAGTGGCATTGGAAGGTAAAAATTTCGGTTTTTGTTGTTGTTTTTACTTAGTATTTAGTGTTTTTCACCTCCCCCACACTCCATCTTCATAACCGCATCATCTTCTTCCACTCTCAAAAAATCAGAAAATTCACCACATCCACCCATTCTCCTCATTTCCCCTCATTTGTGCATGCGAGAGAGAGAGAGAGCTTTTGTGCTTGTGTGTATTTTTGCGTTTTTGAATTTTCTTGCATGCACAGAGCTCTAGAACATCAGAAAAGCTTCCAAAAGGTAAAAAATGTACTTTTTGTCAAAAATTGCCAGCTGTGTCAGACCATCACGATGGTCTGGCAAACTCAAAATTTGAGGTAGACGACCACACCAGCGTGTAGGCGATCCTTGCACACATAGGAATCCACATTTGCTTTTTGAAAATTTGCATTTTGGTGGACCATCGTGATTGGCTCACGCCATCGCGATTGTGTCACACCATCGCGATTGGCTCACGCCATCGCGACGGCTCAATCGGACCATCGCGACGGCTTGACTGGACCATCGCGATAGTCTCATGCCATCGCGACGGTTCACTTGAACCATCACGACGATCACTGACCATCACGACGATCCTGTCGACCCCACGCCATTGTGATGATCCACTTGTCACGTGGCATTCAAACCATCGTGATGATATCCCTTAGACCATACGACGCTTCAAAATTGAACTATCGCGATTGGCTCATGCCATCGCGTCTTGTGACCATCGCGACGGGCTCACGCCATCGCGATGGTTGCGTTGACTGTCGACCCACGCCATCGCGATTGCTCGCCAATCAGACCATTGCGATGCTTCACCCAGACCATCACGATTGTTCACTTCAGACCATTGTGATGCCTCGCACCTTCGGACCATCGCGATTGTACCACGCCATCGCGACGGTTCATCCGAGCCATCGCGACGGTCCCAGACCATCGTGATTGTCCCACACCATCGCGATTCTCCACCCCAAACGCCAATTTTAGGGTGTGATTTTTTGGGCAAATTCGGGGCTAGTTTTAGCAAATTTTTGGGTTACTAAGCTCACAAGAGACCCCTTAGCTCATATTTGAAGAAAAACCTAGTTGTTAGTCTTTACCCCCGAGGGCCTGAATGCCCATATCTTTTTCATCTGAAGTCTGTTTTCTAAGCTTCTTAGCTCGTTAGAAAGATAATTTAAGGTTGAACTAGAATGGGACTAGAAAAGCAAGGGGGCTTTAAAAACTTTTGGGGCAAAGAAGAAAGGATCTTAAAGGTGTATATATTAAAGTGCTTGAACATCAAGTGTGAATTGGTCTAAACATTGAAATTTTACAGGGCTATCAAGGGCAACCAAGGCAAGGCAGTGAAGAACGCAGGGCTTGGGAAGTGTAACTTCTTGGGCATCAAAAGCACTCAAAGCAGTTGACTCGAGGTTGGAAGAATACTCAACCCCCTCAGTCGATTACTAGCTTAGGCTAAACAATAACATTGTGGATTAAAGACGATAGGAACGCCTCAAGTTCAAGAGACTTAATTCTTCAAGTTCAAGACTAAAGTAAAGGTGTGCGATACGAAAACCTAAAGGAAAGAACCTAAGTCTGACGGAACGAGAACTTAAAAGTATAACGGAAAGTCGGTTCCTGACGGATGCATTAAAGACAAGACAAACATTTAAAGGAATTCAAAAAGAAACAAGCAAATCAATAACAAGGAACCATTGATGATCAGAGAGTGCTGCGAAGAAAATTCATGAACCTTAGATCGGGCAAGCATATAGGTAAGTCAGACCGATGAAGCCTTAGATCATCAGAAGCAAGTGTAGGAACTACTGCATGTTCGTGGGCACAACAATTGAATAATAGTTATCCCTACAAGTTGAGCTCAAATACGAGTGAATCAGAAATGTCTTTTAGCACGGAAAGACCAGAAGGAGGGTCAAACGTAGCATATTTAGAAAGACCTGAAGGACCCTATAAGACTCAATTAGAATTTCTCCGAACCAACTGCTTAGGTGCTCGCATCTATGAGGATGGTTTGCGAAGACAAGTGGTGCAAATGCACAACCCTGATCAACCCATTGGATTGGAACGTCCAATGGTGAAATTTGAGAGAGATGCGTACATAGACAAGGAAGGAACGATGTACATCTTAAGTACTCAACCAAATAATACCAATGATTTTGGTATAATTCAATTAGAGACGGAAGCGAGAGCCCAAGGAAAAGAACCATTAGAAGAACCTAGGACACCTAGAGGGAAATTTGTACTGACAAGAGTACTAATCCCAGAGTGGATCCCTCAGGACAACAGAAGCATAGAGTTGTTTGTGAATAAAGAAACTGATGAAGCATTTTGGAGGTACAGAACGGAACAACCTAGTGAGGTAGCCTCCATCATGATTTACGAGTTCAAGGACCCAGATACACCTAGAAAGGTTGTATACCTGGATGAAACTTTAGAAAGAGTATTTGTGGTACTAGACCATGCAAGAAATACCTACACATGGAGAGGCGAGCTAGTATTCCCTCCATTGTGAGCAAATGTAAACACAAGCCATCAGGGTGTTGGAACATCCTCAACCCATGGTAATCAAAGAGAGAAAAACAAAGTGAGAACTGAAGTAAGTTTCAATCATCCCATAGGGAGAGATAGAACCACTGTAGACACGGACAAAGTGGATAGACAAAGAGAACCTAGAATACCAGGTGGTAAAGATGATTTTCCTCTACCTAGACCACGTGAACATGCAAGAATATTAAGACCCACTCAGTTAGTAAAATCCATGAAAAACTACTTTGATGGGATAGGAGATCCCTAGGATCATGTTGCAGAATTTAAGCAAGTGCTACAAGCAGAGCACGTAGACGATATGTTCACGCAATACAATGCATTTGGACTAACGTTAAAGAACACAGCTTTAACTTGGTTTCAACCATTGCAACAAAGGCAATTTAGGGATAACATCTTTTTTTAGAGTCATTCATCACAAAATTCTCTAAAAGTGGAATCAAACATGATACGTCTTCATTGATTCATAGTTTCAAACAGACCCCTCAAGAAACAGTTAAACTTGCAGGACGTAGGTTTAGATAATATGTTGAAAGATGTTCGATGCAAGAGTTACCCTCACAGGCCAAGCAAGTGTCATTGTTTTTAGATGTCCTCTTGAGCTCTAAACTATGCTCGTATGTATACTTGAAGGAACCCAAAATGCTAGAGCAGTGTGTAAGAATTTGCATAGACATTGAAGACAACTTAGGAGACGAGTTGGAACTCTCAAAGGTCTATAAGGACTCAGATTGTTCCTCTCTAGCATCTTCAAAACTTTCTAGCTCGATAGAAGACCTAGCAGAAAAAGTGGTCCAAAAACTAGGAGTTTCTAGTAAACAGATGCCTAGGTTAACAACAAACAAGCATTGTTACACCTGTGGAGGTGATCATATTGGCAAATGTGTGTCCCAATGCAACACAACTGCAAGCCAACCCTAGTGGCCAATACTATACAATTGAGAGACGATACACGAATCACACAGCTCAAGACTGTCCATACAACAAACAAGTAGTAAGACAGAACTACCTGCAAGCATACCCGCAGCCAGGTAGGTACCAAGGTCAATATAATACTCAGCCTCATTACTATAGGCCTCCACAGAACTATACTTATCAGGCTCAACAGAGACCTCAACTTGTTTTAGCTCAGCAACCACCCCCACCAACGAATGTCATCTCAGTTGAATATGCTGCTGCAGAAGAGAACCTAAGTAGGGCTTTAGTGCCTTCATCACCCTTGATCACCGAAAGTGACCCGAACTCAAACAGTTTTGACTCTACTGGTGTAGATAGTCCACCCGCATATTACACAGAGTCACCAGAACATGTGGAGACATATCAATACGATAGTCCACCATTGGAACCCAGTTGGGAGCCCGACTATGCTAATGTGATGTACACAAACCCAAATCCACGGCCCCAATTAAGATAGCAAAGACCACAGGGCCCTAGAGGACCATGCTTTAGGTGCCAAGGAGATCATTTCATAAAGGATTGCCCACATCCTCCAATAGCAGGACATTCACAATATTATAGCATACAAGGCTTTTGTGCCGATTGTGGCAAAGAGCATGTCATAAAAGACTGTCCTAAGAACCCTACTAATGTTTCAAATGTGACACCCATCAATGTGATAGGTATTGTACACAATGCAGATGGATCCAACCCTACATACGTGCCTATCCAAGCTATAACAAGAGCCCTGGCACTCTTACAGAAACAACTGCTTAATCAGGAGAAAATAACTGGAACCACTGAAGTTGGAGAATCTACCAGAAAAAAAAACAAAATCATGGAAAGATTCCAGAGAAAGAATTAAGAGAAAATGGAGTAAAAAGATAACTGAGTTGGAAGGAAGTTTAAAGGAATCGAGAGCCAAAATCCTAGAATTGACTTCGCAAGAATCAAACCAAGAAAATCTAGCTCAGAGATCAGGATCAATTTTAGCAGAACCCATACCAGAAAACCTAGACATGATGTTTCGTGCGTATCAAGCGAGATTAAACGAAGGACCTCAAATAGTTGAAATGAGTAAGAACTACCCTCGAGCAGACTTAGAAATTGAGAGGACTAAACTTTGCATGAAGGTGGTAGAATTAGCACAAGCTATGTTTGAAGCCTCGCGTTATCTTAGTTGGAACAACATGGCAAAACCTGAATTCCACTTTCAAGGACTATTGGAGAGGCTAGAATACTTGATTGATAGCAAGGAGAAAAAGAATCTGCATAGGAACCCGCATGACTTTGAGACACAGGAAAGAAATACACCATCCTTGTCTCAAGCACCCAATACGGAGGGTGAAGCCAACCTGTCTTCCATACATAGGTATTCACATGAATTTCTGAGAGAAATCCAAGAAGAGAAGTGGAGAAAAGAACAAGGAACCCATCCTCCTATTCAAGAAATAGATGACTTGCAGGAGCAATTTCCCCAAGACATCCCCTCTATTTACGATGATGTAGAGGAAGAGCAACTGAGTGAACACACAGGTTTTGAATCCAATTCTTTGCAAGAATTAACTCAGTTCACAGGACCTTGGGAAGCTAGGTCTATTAGTATGAGAGCACCCACGATAATAGTGAGGAATGAAGAATCAGTGATCCCTAGAAACACAGAAGTGATCAAGAACACTAAGGTACAATGTCACCTCACTCTAGAGGAGTTGTTGAAGATTAAACCAGAACTGTGGAAACATGTAGCAAATCAATTCCCTGAGCTTGGTACTACTCCCTCACAAATAGGATCACACAAGAAGGTACCAGAGATACCCATAGAAAGGATCGACGATGTAAGCGAAGGAGAGGAAGCTAACACTTATCTTCCAATAACCCATCAGGGCTATACCACCAAAGCCATCTTAGATTCAAGAGCCGGAGTAGCCATCGCTACCACCGCTTTATGAAAATGTTGGGGTAAGCCAGCATTGAGACCTACTAGGATGAAGCTACAAATGGCTGATGGACATATAGAAAAACCATTAGGCTTACTAGAGGGCATATCTCGCACCACTTGTGGTGTGGAATTTGAGCATACTTTCACCATTTGTGATTTTGCAAAAAATCATGCTTACAACCATTCATGTGTCAGTTACAAATTGTACAAGATTGGGGAACTAATTCTTTGTACTTGCAACATTTGGGAGTGACTACTAAAGTCAATCTTAAAGACTATTCACATCCAGACATACCCCCAATACAATGGAACACCATTCATAAGACACAGGTAGAAACGAAGTCGGTACACTCATTAGAATCAGACCCCTCATGGTTGCACGAGGACACTCATTTATGGATGTGTAAAGTAGCAAAACGAGAGGAAGAACGGTTAGAAGCCAGGACCTTAGGTTCAGAACAACATCCACGAACCCTTCAAGACCCAGCTTATGCACCAGTAGTATTTCCAGATGAAGAATTCAAACCCCATGGTTGGGCAAAAATCCTAGCAACCATGGATGTAGCCATCAATGAAGAACAATGGACACTTCATTGTGGCGAGGATGGCTATGATATCTCAGTTTTCACAATAGAGCCAATCATGTGTGATTCGATTATTGAAGAATGTGAACCTAGCACTGATGCATTTGAGGATGCGAGTGATTTCGATTTAGAGTCAATTATTATGGACCCACCCTTCGCATCAAACGAAGAATATTTCTACGAAGTAGAAACTCATCCTCAGAAACATGGAGAAATTATGAATGAGGTGAGATTAGCCACACACATGACCACTAAGAGTGAAGGCAAGAAAAGAAAGAAGAAAGAAACCATGTCAGAAAAAGAAGAATCTTTGTTTGAGGTTCCTAAGAACTTCAAGAAGTATGAAATAGAAGATAGATGAATCATGGCACGATGCGTAAAAGAAAAGCTGACATTGGAGAAGTATATGATAACCGAGAGAAAACCAAAAAAATCATAGTCGCCATAGAAGGAGAAGAAGAAAAATGTACATACATTGGGCATGATTTGACGAATGAAGAAGAAGAAGAGTTAGTTGCCCTATTGCGTGAATATAGAGATGTGTTTGCATGGAGTTACAAAGACTTGAAAGGAGTAGATCCAGATATATGTTCCCATAGAATCCCTATGACTCCAGATGCAAAACCTACGAAACAGAAACCATACACTTACAATGATAACTACACTGCAAAGATTAAAGAAGAAATAGACCGTTTGATAGAAGCAGGATTCATTTACGAAATTAAGCATACCAAATGGGTATCTCCCATTGTGGTGCCCAAGAAGAATGGAAAATTGCGTGTGTGTATTAACCTTAAAAAAGTTAATGCCACCACGATTAGAGACAGTTATCCCCTTCCTATCATAGAACATTTATTGGAAAGAGTTGTGGGCAAGGAAGTTTACAGCTTTCTTGATGGATTTTCAGGCTATAATCAAGTAGCCATTGCTCCAGAAGATCAACACAAGATGGCTTTTGCCACAGAATGGGGTATATTTGCATTTCGTGTGATGCCATTTGGCTTGACAAATGCACCCGCCACCTTCCAGCGACTCATGTGTCATGTTTTTGAGGAATTCTTACGCAAGAATTTGGAAGTCTATGTCGATGACATATGTACTCATTCGAATATCAAGTAGACACATATCCCAGAGTTAAGACAAGTATTTGACAAATGTCGAGAATATCAAGTTTGTTTGAACCCAAAAAAGTGCATTTTCATGGTCAGACAAGGCAAAATTCTAGGACACATTGTGTCAAAGAATGGAATTTCAACAGATGAAGAAAAGGTGAAAGTAATTGTATATCTACCTAGGCCAAATAACGTAAAAGAGATACAGGCATTTATGGGTCATTGTGGTTATTACAAACGATTCATACACATGTATGCAATCATAGCCAAGCCTCTGTACTCTCTTTTGACCAAGTTTGAATGGATAGATGAATGTGAGAATTCATTCAATGAACTTAAACAATGTTTGTGCTCAGCACCTATATTGATAACCCTAGATTGGAGCAAGCCATTCCATGTACATGTGGATGCATCCAACTATGCCATAGGATGTGTGTTAGCACAACCCACGAATGAAGGTAATTAATTTGCCTTTTGATACCCATACGTGGGGCAAGTACCAGTTTTTCTCAAGAGAGTTTGAAGAATTACAGAACACAGAAGACTTGAAGCATGTTTGGGCGAGAGCTGGCTTCACTGAATACTTTAGTGATCCTTTGCCTAAACCAGATTTCTACAGATGCTATTATCTAGTAACCACTTTGACAGCTTCTGCGAACAAGGAATTACTGAGCACATTCATTTTGCCGTCCTTGGTGAATGACCCCCCATTCAAAAGGTTTTATTTGACAAAAGATTTGATTAGAGTTGGAAACAAGATACATGGAACGCACACTCCAACAGAGCGAGAAAGGCTGATTCCAGAGCCAATGAAACGTGGAGATGTCATCAAGTGGGAAGATATTTCAGCGATCACACCTGAGCTCTCTAAACCATTGAGGATATGTATGCAACATTTCGCATTTCCTGCTTAGGATTGATTCACCATGCCCCACAAGCGCATCTGGTTTGGACTATATTTGTCTTGTATTGGACCCCAGAGAGTTGATCTTGCAAGCTGGGTAATTGATCAGTTGTACTTAGCACAACATAGATGGGAAAGAAAAAAGTGTTTGGCATACGACTTGCCAATCGAGCATGCAATGACAAGCGAGGAGTCGAAGGCATTCAAAGGGACAGCAAAGAAAGCTAGGAAGGCTAGCAAAGGATGAGCAGGAAAGCGCATGAGAGGAACCATTCCATGCCTACAAGTTTCAAAATCACCGTCACCGCAACCCTCTCCAGAACAGTCTCCGACGGAAGCCCCTGTAACTATACAACCTATTCACATACGATTATCACGCCCTATTGTTATAGAAGGCACTACTAGTGCGATTACCTCACAACCAAAATCAGTTCAGGAAGCTACCACCACTGCACCAGAAGTTCCCACCACTATTGGTGCGGAAGCATTTTCTTTTCCGATACCCAACTTGGAAGCAGAACCAATGGACACAACATTCGATTTCGAGATGCAGGATGTGTTTTCAAGTGAATTTCAGTTTTCAAAAGGACAACTCTTTTCTCAAGAATATGAACGTCCAAGCTACCCGACCACTCCCCTGGATCAACAGCAAGGACAAGTAGTATCCAACTCAAAAGAAGAAAGAGCAAAAATAGATGATGACGAGGGTGATGATGAAGCCAGCCAGGGCACTCATGACTCCCAAGAGATGTGCAGACAGATGAACAAGGACAACAAACCGACACCCAAGGTGACACCAACACGCACAAAGACGAAACATTTAAAGCAGTCGCATACACCTTGGCAATCAAGAAGTTATATCGCACCATGGAAAAAGTTTGGGCGTGTAAAAAGTTATCTGAGGAAGAAAGCCAGGCACTTATAGAACACGACTCATCACAGGCGGTTTCGAAGAAGTATACATCAAAGGCTTCAGGGAACTTGTTAAATTAGTGGGATCTAACGAAGCATTAAGATATTTGCAGAGAAAACCACTTCCGCAGTTTGACCCCTGACGAGTACATTTACTATCAAAACTGGGTGAATACATTCATGTACCAACAGGTGCTCAGTCATCCCAACAGGCCAGGGAAGCATGCCTAATTCCTGAAAGATCTGTGGCCGAAGAAACTATCCTCGTCGACTCCCCACCCCACACTACTACTATACATACCACCGTTGTGACCGAAGTACCCACCACCCCAACCACTCCTCTTTCACCTCCCATCTCTCCAATCTCCCCTGTACATCCGATCTCTCCCAGACCATCCACATCTTTCGATAGTGCCGTAGCAGAAGCCTTTGTCACCTCCATTCCTCTCACCCTATCCACACCCATTCACCTAGTCTACCCCCTAGGACTTCTACCCTTCTATCAAGTCCATTTCTCCATCCATCCTTCCCATCCTTCCCCACACCTCCAAGACCCCTTTTTCCATTTCTACCCCCGCTGACTTTCTCCCCTGTATCACCTCCCCCACCCATCGTATTTCCGCTTTCCCCTTTCCACCAAGGAGTACAAGAGACCCCCTCTGTAAATTACTCTTTGACCTTTGTAAACCCTATATTTACACCCACGCACACACCCACTATCACTCCATTATTCACAGTCACGACACTCAATACCACATCGAATGACATGGATATATCACCACCCATTGCACCACCACTCCCTTCATTCATTTCACCACCACACATAGGCACATCACAATTTTCCACAATCACCACAACATCCACTCTCCCACCCCCATTTCCCTTTCCCCTTGCATCGCCACCCACACACACAGCATCTACATTCACTACACCATTGATCTTATCACCTACCATTGACACTGCATTTCGTCAAATGTTCACATGCATGACACAAGTAAGAGATGAGTTTGCATCTCTTGGAACCAGTTACCAGACGCCGCAGAAGACAACCAATGATTTAGAGTCGCAGCTCAATTCACTATCCATCGAGAATGCATTGCTTAACACCCACTACCAAGAGCTACATGAGGCATATCACAAACTGGAACTCGAGAGTGAACAAAAGACCAAAGAGGTCATCACTGATATTGACAACTTGTTGAGAGCCCAGACTATTCGCAACGCAATGCTCATAAGAAACATGGGACTACTCAGACGCCACTTGGCAATGGCTAAAGAAGAAAACCAACATCTACAGGAACAAAACAAGGAGAATTTGGAAGCTGCTCTAGATCAACTAGACCAACCGTTGAGTCCCAGTTGCTTCAAAGTTGTTCCTTCAGAATCTATGAAAATGTTACTAGATGATCATGTCCGATTACTCGAAGAGTATGACACCATGAACGAGGAATATCAGAAGCTGAAAGAAGATCACAAACTGCTCCAATTAAGAGCACTTGTACAACAAGGATTACCAGCTCCTGCAGACCCATCTCTTGAAATCATCGAGGAACTTAACGCATTACGGGCCCAGGTATTAACTCTTCAATCACAGATAGTAGTATATGAAGCACCCCCCAGGCCAAAGTACCCACCAGAACTACCAGCAGAGGAAGAAACAGTGACTATTCTGATGGAGGAAACTTTTGAAGAAGCATATGAACCCCAACCCATCCGAGCCGGACGAGTCAGAGCCGAAGGCCAGATGAATTTTGAGCTTCCCACTCCTGCATGGATGAAGACGATTGAAGAACTTGGAAGAACCCACTCAGCATGTGTAGAAGCTCAATTACATGCAATGGCCATGATAGAAGAACGAATTTTACAATCACTGTATTTTGCTCACTTGGACCCTCGCAGATACATATGTGGGCGCGAGCTACAATATAAGCCGTATTTTATGTTAATGGCAGAATATTAGCTGGCCATCAAAAAAGAAACAAGCAAGAAACCCTCTCACGCGACCCAGTTTGAGCCTGAAGATTTGCCAATAGATGCACAGAGAGGAGAAATATATCAACCAACTTGGTGCCAAGATTTAGTACAGGCATATCCCAAGATGATGAGCTATATGATGGCCACGATTCGCCATTGGCTCCCCCAGTTAAAACATATGGACAATCTAGCAGTGCATATGACTGTCAAAATCTTTGACATGATGCAGATGGTATTCAAAGTCTTCCGTCGTGTCAAGGCACCACATGTGAACACCTCGGGTTTCGAGCATGGAAACTAAGATCTAGCATATGACATGAGCAGGACACCATCGCTCCGGGTGTGTTATGCGTGGTACTATCGAATCAAATACTTAGCGACGTGCTATAAGTAGACCTTCAAAGAAATGTTCACCATAGGTTTTTGGGAGTATCACTCATAGGTGTTCATCAGCATGCCTACACATCTATTACAATTATTTGCTTGTGAACAACAGGTGTACTCTACACATTACAGACTCCCGCCACCAGAGGAACCTCAACCCATCGATTGGGAGACGCTTGAAGCCGATCTCGCCAGAGGTATCCATCTGTCAGAGCATGCTCAGGAACTACTACAGAATTGTATCTGATAGACCTTACAACAAGGTTCTGTCGAGGACGACAGAAGCAAGAGGGGGGGGGTGTTGGTAGTAGCCAGAGGCATAGAAGACGCAGAAGCATGTGAAGACAGAGCACGATGAAGTAGCCAGGAGCCATTCGAATTATTTTTTCAAAATACTTTTCAAAAACCTCCAACAATGATTTTCATCACTATTGTAACAAATGTAACATAGAAAAAACCTTTTAGTAAATTGTAGCTCCATTTTGTGCAAGTCGAGGAGTCCTCGAGCTTGAGGACCTTAGGTAGAACGAGCCTACCAATTTTGGCTATTTTTAGATACCGTTTACCCTTTCAAATAGCACATAGAACCTATTTTTTAACTATGTCGGTCACTAGATGTGAAACCGGTCAAAACTAGTCTAAAAACTATAAATAGAGCTAGAGAGCTCATTTTTGAGGTTAACTTGTTTGAGTAGAGAAGAGCTTAGAGCTATTTTGAGCTTGTAAGAGTGTTCTTGAGTAATAGAGTTGATTTCCTACCTTCCATTGTGTCTTGCTTGTCTCTTCGTTGTGTGTGTATGTGTGTGTGCATCTCTATGCTTCTCACCTTCACTCTCACTTCATCTCATATTCATGATCTTCATATCACTCCTATCTCTTCCGTAGATTGACATTAAGGAGGTGGAGCTTCTTAACGTGGTTATCACCATTGTGCTAGAGCAACAAGTGCTCAAAGGGAAGTCGTTTCCACCATCCCATACCAGTGGAACCTTCTTCCAATTCATGGTGTCATATCTATACTAAACCGAATATATATTCCATATATATGTAATGGAATATATAGGTGGACTCTAATGAATCCCATATCCAATAGTCATGTCGGTGGACTCAAATGAGTCCCATGTCCTCAAACTAGTTAGTTTTTGGTTCTAATCAATGTATGACAATGGATATCCCTTTCTGTTCCAAACCAACTTGTTCCTAGGTACTAAGACTTGGTCTAAGAACCTCTCTGTAGATCCCAGCATACATATATGTATTGGGTACCCCAACTATTTCTTACTAAGGGATGTATGCTCTAAGTCATAGAGCTAGTGCCATGCATGTGGACTTCCTAATCATCACTCGAATAACATAAGCACCCATCGATGCTGTCTCATGAAACCCATCTCTATGATCCCATCTAATTGGTTTCCTTAGTAGTGTAGCAGAAATGCTTCACTACTTGCTCAAGTGATGTGCATGAGTTAAACTAGTCACTCTTTGGGTATTCGTGATAATACCCCATAGTCTCCTAATCATAATGTGAGACTCTTATGAAGATAAGTAAATCTTCACTACCTTGGAGATTATCATAAATGTATCTCTCGTGCCTCTATGCAACTTCCTATAACCTATAGGATTGCTTGTGCACATTCCTAATGGCGAAGATATATCTCCTTCCCCTTAGCAATCCTATGGTCTGAATCCATAAGGATTATGTGTGGGGATCCTACTTACTGCTAAATTTGCCTTATCTATACTACTATGATGGTCATAAGTCCATCAGATACATGCTTTAAAGCATGCTAACACCTTACTGATGTTTGTAGAAAAAGCATGCTACCATGCCATAACATTCTTACCTAAAGGCAAGTGTGTATATAACCCCATGAGGTGGAAAAAATTTTCAACAGCATTTCCCCAAGGAAATGGAATCCCAAAAAAATTTAACCATAAACTCAATGGCACACAGGCCATCCAACAACATAGGGCTTGACAGGCCCATAGCATGCATGCCATAAACTCATACATGGACTCCATAACCTGCAAAAACATAAAAACAAATGCTAGCAACAATTCTCTTTGTTACATGACCATGTAGTTCTTGCAATCATCTTTCCTATAAAAAATTAAAAAGTGTACTTTTGGCATGTTAATCCATAATTTTGAATTGAAACAATGATCAACTTGGATATATGCACTCCAATCCATGCATGTACATACAAAACATGCCATAAAATAAAGTAAGATGCCTAAAAATATAAAGCATACATCCTTGAATGATTTGGTATTGGAATTGCATGCATCCAATCCTTCTTGACGAGCTTTGAGACCCTCTGCACCTTTTGGTGAATATATCTACCACATTATCTTGTTATTGCATTTGCAATGGGAGTTGTGAGTAGATATATGTCTAATCTTGGCAAGGAACATTGGGAAGTGATCAAGATGATTTTGAGATATCTGAGTGGCACTAATGACAAGTATTTATGCTTAGGTAGAGGAAAAGCATCCATTATTGGTTACACAGACTCTAACTATGTTGGTCTTGTAGACAATCATAAGTCTACATCAAGGTACATTTTTCATTTTACTAGAGGTTGTAACAAGTGCGGCGCATGTAAGGAAGCATTTGGGTTTTCTCTTCTTGCTTGTGATATGGGTCTACCTAAGCATGTACCTCGTTTGCTTAGTGAGAGTCAGAGTGCCATTGCTTTGGTTAAGAATTTGGTCTATCATGCAAATACCAAGCACATTGAGGTGAGGTATCATGTCATTAGAGATTTCTTAGCCACTGAGTGCATTATTCTTGAGAAGGTTCATACTCAAGACAATGCTACAGATGCTTAGACTAATGCTCTACCATAGGATAGCTTTCGACACTGTTGTCACTTGATAAGGGTTATTATATTCATGATCTTACACAGTCACTTGTATAATGTGTAACATGCTCATCATGTGGGAGGTATAGTTTGTATACTTACACTCAGATATTCTTCATCATTCTTCATTTTTCTCCCATAGTTAATTTGGCCATATTGACCTTTAGAGGGAGATTGTTACTGGTAGTGTCCATGTGAAAGGCCAAATGGCCACTAGACACTTTTTTATATGTTATTTAATAAAACATATAGTGGCCTGGTCAGCCAGAGACTCTAAGTTTGATCGCATTTGTAACACCTAAGAAGTCTGTGTGTGTGCTCCCTCTGTACTGTGTTTGTCTGTGTATTCTGTAGCCTCTGTGTGGAGTACAGTGTGTGGTGCTAGGAGCTTGGTTTTCTATTCCGAGGATATCATCATGGAGCTCTCAAGAAGGACAACACACTATGGTGCATCGCCATTGAAATACTTCATAGCAATGACTGGAGAAAGATGAGATGCCCCTTAAGCCTTTAATATCTAGAAGTGTCTTCAAAAAATGGGGATTGGAATTCATTGGACCTATACATCCACCAACTAAAAGTTCACATTTAGAATATATTTTAGTGGCAAGAGACTATTTGACTAAATGAGTTAAAGCTAAAGCCACTATAAAAAATGATGCTCATACAACTACAAAGTTCTTATACGAGTATATCATCACTAGATATGGATTACCAATTGAGTTGGTAAGTGATAGTGCCAGACATTGATCCACAAGGATCATTGGTCCACAAGGATCAGTTCACATTGATCCATAGGGATCAATCTATGTGTGTGAGGGACAAGGGCCAGCTAGCCAAGGTCCCAAGCTCAGAGGATACCCTAAGGTACTTTGGTAGTAATGGGAACTACTTTGGTAGTAATGGGAATAAGTGTTGCATGATGGCCAGATGTTCACACTAGACTATTCTAGATCATTACTATTTATAGAGTATACCATTGCTATTTTTAGAGTACAAGAGGGTACATATGGATGGGAGGAGAGTCACACACATCATTCAAGCAATTTCACAATTTCTTACATACATTCATGCATTCATAACATACTAAAATTTTCTTGTTATGTAAAGCAAAGCCTTGTGATTAGTTTCTTTTCTGCTGCCACTGATTTACTGAGGTTTACATAAAACGTTCTATTCTAAAACTTTAAAAAAACTATATATATATTTATCATCTAGAATGGACAAAGCACCATCATCCCCTGCTAGGCTAGATACACATATGGAGGAGCATCCTGTAGATAACATGCAGCTCATGAATAATCGGATTTCCAGTTTAGAAAGCACTCTTCGTGATATTTTGGCACACGTCAGTGGGTCCAAGAAAGAGGAAGAGGTGCCTAATCCAGAATTACCAGGGATGGATGTAGATGTTCCAGATGAGCATCAAACTCCAAAAATTCCTAGAGATAGCATTCTAGTCAGAGAGGCCAGATGGCAGCTTAAGGATCTTAAACCGCCTCGATATCATGGTTCGACTAATGCTAGGACTACTGATGTTGTTGAGCAATGGCTTAACAAGTGGGAGAAGTGCTTTCGTTTGTGTCATATTGTGGATGATAAGCATAAGATTCAGCAGGCTACATATAATCTTATGGACGTTGCCCATAGGTGGTGGCGTAAGATAGAACAGGATCAGAAAGAGCCCGTGACTTGGGATCAATTTAAAGTCCTATTTTACAATAACTTTGTACCACCTGATGAGAGGTCTAGAGCATTAGACACCTGGTTTTTCATTAGTCAGAAAAATCAAACCGTTCAGGAGTACGCTGATAGGTATAGAGAGGTGCTTCTTAAAGTACCTGATACCATCCCAGAGTTTCTTCAGGTCCACAAGTTCATCTTGGGACTTAAAGAAACTATCAGACCTTTGGTGAGGAAGGAGCAATGTCAGTCTTTGGCACAAGCCATGGAGATGGCTTTAGTCTATGAGGATGGACATAGGGGCACAGGCTTCTAGGGTCAGAGGTCCTCATGGCCTAAGGTCATTCGATCCTTTCACACACCAGCTCCTAGCTCGATTAGTGCACAACCTTCACGAGAGGCTAAGCAAGTGCATATGATCAAGACAGTTATAGGAGGTAAGAGAAAAGTGTCTGCTTTGGCTGAGAGAGCTTATAATAAGTCTATCCTTACACCTCAGCAGAAAGAAAAGGCACTAAAAGAAGGGTTATGCTATGGATGTCTTGGATCTCATTTGTTCAAGGATTGTCCTAAGAAAAAGAAGATTGCTGCCACCATAGTCATAAATCCTACACAGGAACAAAGTGATGAAGAGGATGAGTTTGGAGATCCTCCATCCCTGCTATCATCTCCCATAGTGGCTATGACAGTCACAAAGAAGGTCCAGACTGTGCAAGATGTTCTACTTTCTCTAGTGGCACGGAAAGGATATCGGTTTCCTGATATAGAACTCATTGTCATGAGGGGAGTCGTGGCACGACAGCTTGTCAAGGTACTCTTTGACACCGGATCCACACATAATGTTATAAGTTCCCGTCTACTCAAGAGGCTAAATCTAGAGACTGTGCCATCCGAGTATACCTATACAGAAGTGTTAGCTGATGGGAAGGGAACAGAGACAGGGGATCGGTGAGTTGTAGATTTACCTATTCAAATCCAAATCTATGAGGATAGATTGGATTTTGAGATAGCGAGACTAGCACGTTTCGATGTAGTCCTTAGTAAGAAGTGGCATGTGAGGAAGAGACCAATCATTGACTTTTCTTTGCATGTTTATCAGTTTGAGCATGAAGGGAAGCGACTACTGATCCGTGGAGAACTAGATCTTCAAGATACGTGATTGATAACCGCTATGAAGTTGCTCAAGATTGACTGTAAGTATATTTATTTTCTTTATTTTGTGCATTCATCTTGTACTACGATGGATTCACATAGTTCTTAAAACTCTAGTTGGAATGCTTCAATACTTTCAATGAAAGTGAGAGCAGAATTCCAAGAGTTGTTCTTGATAGAATTACCTTCTGGTTTGCCTCCTTGCAGGAACATCGAGCATAGAATCAAATTGGTATCGAGAGCGAGTCCAACTGCTCGGCCGCCATTTTGAATGAGTTTACAGGAGGAAAATGAAGTCCGCAAGGTGGTGGACGAATATCTTCAGAAAGGATTGATTAGACCTAGCTATTCACCCTTTGTAGCACCAGTTCTTCTAGTGAAGAAGAAAGACAGATCTTATAGGATGTGTGTCGATTACAGGGCACTCAATAAGATTACTATCAGACATAGATATCCTATGCCCAAGATTGACGATCTTTTAGATGATCTTGGTGGAGCCGTTGTATTTAGTAAAATTGATTTAAAAAGTGGCTACCATCAGATTAGAGTAAGAGATCATGATGTACATAAGACAGCTTTCAGAACACGTTTTGGACATTTTGATTATTTGGTCATGCCATTTGGTTTGATTAATGCACCAGCTATATTTATGATGTTAATGAATGACATTTTACGACCATTCATTGGCAAATGTGTTGTTGATTTTGTTGATGATTTGTTAGTTTATAGTAGGAATGTGCATGAGCATGAAAATCATATGAGATTAGTATTAAATGTGTTAAAAGAAAATAAGTTGTATGTAAATCTAGAGAAGACTCAATTATTTCTTCCGAAGATAGAGTATCTAGGGCATGTGATATCGATCGATGGGGTTCAGATGGATTCCAAGAAGGTTTCAGTTATATGAGCTTGGCCTACTCCTCAAGATGAGGGACAGTTACGGTCATTTTTAGGAATTTCTGGTTTCTATCGGAAATTCATCTCTTCGTATTCGTCGATAGCAGCACCTATGACGAACTTGCTTCAAGGCAATGTTCCTTTTGTATGGAAGCAAGAGCAACAAGATAGTTTTGCTACTCTGAAACAAGCTGTTTCAGAGGCTCCTATACTCAAAGTGGTTGATCCATAGAAACCCTTTGAGTTAGAGACAGATGCTAGTGGCATAGCCGTAGGGGCACTTTTGAGCCAAGATGGCAGACCAATAGCTTTTGAAAGTAAGAAATTAACCAGTGCACAACGCAACTGGCCAATGCATGAACAAGAATTGTCTGCGGTGGTGCATGCAGTTAAAGTTTGGTGACACTATCTTTATGGTGTACCAAGAGACTTTGTTGCATAAGCAGAGAACCGTTCTCTATGTGATGTTACATGGAAAGAAGCACCATAATCTAGCAGCCACATGTGAGAAAGAGAATCAATCATAAGACCCTCACTAGGCACAATATTGTCAAGTGTCAACATATCAACATCATTAGAAATAGCATTAATTTCTTCTATCTTCATGATCAAAGTAGATGGTGGTGACTATTGAACATGCCCATCAACATGTTGTCCTTTACCTTTCGTATTCTTTAACACATAGAAATCTTTCTTCAAATTTCCTTTCTTATGAAAATAACGGCATTCGATATTCTTCTTCATTGATTTACTTCTTCTCTTATCTTGTTGACCATTCTTTTCCTTGTTCTTGCTTCACCATGTTGTTGATTCTTTCCTTGGTAAGAATCACAAACAATATATGCATCTCCACCCTGAGTTCCAATCATAGACTTTCTATGGATCTCTTCACTCAAGAATGCACCATGTATGTCATTCTAGACTAGCTTACGACCAGGTGCACTATTGCTAATATTTGTGCAAAACATATCCTATGATGATGGAAGGGTGCATTGCAACAAGACTGCTTCCATTGCTGTTGCAGAGCCAAAGAGCGCACAAAGCAGAGAAAAAGACGGGCCCCAAAATTTTTCCGATTTGGACTACATACTTTTGTATCATATTCATCCTTGTAATATATTTTCCCTTGTAAATGCACTAGAGGAGTCCTCTAGATGCATCCCCACAGAAAAGTAGAGAATACCCATGTACAATAGTAGGAAATTAGTCTCTTAGTGAATAAAGTGCCGGTCACTTGTGTGAAAGGACCATTTTTAGGGCACTAGTATATAAGTCAAATGTGACTCTTTGTAAAGAACTTTTTGCCATTGTGAGAATAGAGAGCACAGAAATTCGAATTTGTGTCTTCTTCCCTCTTCATCTTCTTCTTCGTGAGCTTGTATGCATGTGTATTGCTTGGAAAAAGTGCTTGTGAGTGTTGTCTATCCTTGAGAGTGTTTCTTTGTTGTAGGAGAGGTGTGTGCTAAGTGTAGGAAGTGCTGAAGTGTAAGAAAGTATTCCCGCGACTCAGTATTTCCCTCATAACTTGAAGTAGGAGCGTCGGAATTGAGTGAAACCACTGCCATTGGATGCGTCTTCTCGAGAGCTTCGAAACGCATATGCTATTTGCCATGTTTGAAGCTCGGAGCGGGGAGAAAAGTCCAAAATACTGACGGCTGCTGCACCAAGTATCGTTTCGCCTTGACCAACAGTTGGAGCTTGTTAGGATAAGTATTTGCCTCATTTTCATTCTTGAGTAATCCATTTGCATTGACCATTACACGATTGCATGTCTTCATACACTCGGCTAGGTTAGTATACTCTTTGGATTGATAATTAAAAGCGTGTATCCCCACTATATGCACTTGTGAGGGGATTGAGGTATAGTCTCTTCCTCCGCAAGTCCCTAAGTTGAAGCTTAGGTCAACACACTTTTTGGCGCCATTGCTGGGGAGTGACGAATCAAACCGAGGCATTCGTGTGATGGTAAGTAGCTTTTTGCATTGAAGAACGTGGAGGAGCGGAAATCTTCTCTTCTTTGGTAAGTCATTTTCAGCCGCACTTGCTACTTCTCATTCTTGGAGTGTGTGTAGTGAGTTGATAGTTTAGGGAAGTGAGTAGAAGGAGTAGAGTAGGAGTGAGTAGAGAGTGGACTAAATCATTAGAGTAGGCTTCAGTTTTGTTCAAAAAATTTTCCTTTCTGTAAGCTAGAAACTTCCAAGTATAAAAGCAAAAAATTTCATTGTTCAATTCACTTGTGTGAACAAGTATCGTGGAGAGAGCAGTCGGGTATCGTGAGAGCTTGCAGAGATCGTCTGTGAGCACGAGGTGATCTGGAGCTTTTCAAAGCAAGGGGAAGTGAGAAAGGAGTTGAAAGTACATCAGAGGTGAGTCTACTAGGTGCTAATCCTCTTACATCATTCAGAAAAATCATTTTCAGTCAAAAACGATCTGCGCTGAGTATCGTTTGGGCTTTCAGGGGGCTAAAAGTTGTTTGTTGAATGATACAGTGAGTGAGGGTAAGAGAGAAGAGCTAGGTGAGCAAGGGGGAAACATCAAATCTCAAAAAACATCTGCAAAAATTTGAAATAGGGTCAAGTATCGTCTTTGCTCCCGCGGTCGAGTATCGCGATACTTGTCAAGTATCGTGGAACTCCTGTGGTTGAGTATCGCGATATTTCCCAAATATCGATATCGTCTCGATCAGAGATCGTTTGAGCCCAGAGATCGTGTATCGTTGGCTCAAGTATCGTGTTCCAGAGATCGCGATACTTGCCAAAGATCGTCGATCGTTTAGGTCAAAGATCGGTATCGTTTCGGTCAGATATCGTTTTGGCCAAGTATCGGATATCGTTTCCTAGAGATCGCGATATTTGCCAAAGATCGTCGATCGTTTGGTCGAGTATCGTGTATCAAGTATCGTCTGCGTCAAATATCGTGTATCGTGGCCTGAAGATCGCGATACTTGTTAAGTATCGTGTATCGTCTCACCAAGTATCGTATTGACAGAGATCGTGTATCGTTTGGTCCAAGTATCGTGTATCGCGTCTCAGAGATCGCGATACTTACCAGCGATCGCGTATCGTTTCGAACCAAGTATCGTCGATCGTGTATCGTTTTGACCAAAGATCGTTGAGTCTAGAGATCGTTTTTGCCAAAGATCGTTTAGGGAAGTATCGTGTATCGTGTGGACTCAAGTATCGTGTATCGTTTTCACACAGATATCGTGTATCGTTTTCACACAGATATCGTGTATCGTGTCCATCAAGTATCGTCTGGGCAGAGATCGTTTTCCAGCGATCGTTGCGTCCAAGTATCGTGTGAGTCAGCGATTGTTTCCTCAGAGGTCGTGAGAATCAAGTATCGTGACTTGGAACTGTCCTTTAGTTATTTTCTAGCCTAATTTTTTCCTAGACTTCTAAGTCATAACTTAGAATTCTAAAGGCTAGAGGAGGACAAGATTTAATCAGAGCTCTTAAGTGAATGAACCTGAGATCCGGAAGAACCCTAGGAAGCAGAAGAAGTGTAATTTCTTCCGTAGGGAGTGTAGCCGAACCAAGTAGCCATTCACACTATTCTGAGACCTCCAGTGAGTCAGAAGGAGAAATCCCCATGGCTTCCGAGGATATGCAAACCACTGTGCCCATAATTGGCCAGATGTCCATCATTGAGGGCGAATACAGAACTTCCTTAGAGTATGTGAGCACCAACCACAATGAGATCCCTATCTATTTGGATGGTCTAAACAGATCAGTGGCCAGATTGAGGAAGGCTTCAGAGGCCTATATAGTGCCTAGACCAGCAGTTAAGTACATAGGAGGGCTGTACATGGACAAACAAGACATTCAGTACGTGGTCACAGAACACCCTGAAATCATTAATGAGCGTGGTGAGGAAAATAATGCTTCGAGCTTAAATGGAGGTGGAAACGAAGAGCAAGTAACTACTCCTAGAGGGAGATCTATAATAACTAAACTCTGGAGAGGAGACCTAATTCCCCAGGATGATACTCTGATAGATGTGTATTTGATCAACGGAATGGAGCACCTACTCAGAGCCCATTCCTCTATATGGGAAGCTGCTCCTAATCCAGTTACCATCTATGAGTTACAAGACCCTGAATTCCCCACCATCATCACCTATTTGGATAAAAATCACAGAAGGTATTGGCCCATAACAGAATTAGAGAGAGCTGAGCTGAAATATCAGAACATTCCAGTGTTCCCCCCAAGGGACCAAGCCACTACATCACGGAATCCACATGGAACTTCTCAAAATGATTCAATTCAGCAATCGGGACAAACACAACAAACTCAACAAACCCAGATCCCCATCAGACCACATGCACAATTCGCAATGCCTGCCATTAATCCTAACTACCGGCCACAACCAGACATTGACCAAAGACAAGGAGTTCATGCTCCAGTCAGACCACAGGTAGTACGAGGACCAGGCATACTTATAGGAAGACCAAACTACCCTGTAATGCCTAGACAACCTGAAGCAGGAAGGAGACTAAGGCCGATTCAAGTGGCCAAGTGCATGAGAAATCATTATGATGGCTCTAGTGAACCCTATAATCACATAGCCGAATTTAAACAAGTAGTTAGAGCCGAGCAGGTAGATGACTTCATGATTCAATATGAGTCCTTTGGCCTTACCTTGTCAGACACCGCTTTGGCCTGGTTTCAGCCATTGGATCCAAATACCTTTCAGAACATGGATCAGGTGTATCAAGAAATGATTGAAGAATTTACCAAATCTGGAATTAAAAACAATTCTTCGTCATTAATCCACAGCTTCAAACAAGTCCCTACTGAGTCAGTAAGATTGGCAGCAAGGAGATTCAAACAGTATGTGGATAGATGTCCCGTAGAAGAGAGACCAACGCAAAACAAAATGGTATCATTATTCTTAGAAGGACTGTTGAACGGAACTTTGAGGTCACTAGTGTATGTAAAGAGAGTTCAAACTTTGCAAGAGTGTATGAAGGAATGTATAGACCTAGAAGATAACCTTGCAGAAGATTTGAAAATACCCCAAGGTAGTGTGAAAAGCGAAGAGTCAACAAGTAGCACATCAAACCCCAAAAACAACGCAGAGGAAATTGCCGACTTGTTAGCAAAAAAACTGAATATTCAAGGACAGAGGAATTATCCCACCAATCCTATGAGATTGCCTATGCTTAGAAGATGTATGCAGTGCGGAGGAGATCATCCTTCTCATTTGTGTACTAGGGGAGTAGTCCCACCACCTGCCTATGCTCCTCATAGACCCTCTGTCCCCGGACCGCTACAATATTGCAATATAGAGCAGAGATACACAAACCATAGCACTGAGAACTGCCCTTACAATAGGCAAACCAGACCCACCTAGCATTATGTGAGACCATATGGATATCCGCAGAACCAGCAGGGAGGAGAAGCCTTTAGATATCCCTCATATCAGCCACAGGCACCAATATCACGACCATACGCATATCAGGGATATACGCAGCCTCAACCAGTGCTAGGACAACAACCGCCCCACCCTCAGAACGTTGTCCCAGTTAAGATAGCGCAACCAGAGGAAAACCTAGAAAGGGCTATAGTACTAGCCACACCTTTGACTAGTAGTGAACCATATGACTCATATTACGAACCTAGTCAAGGAACATACCCTGGCTATGAAAGTACGGTAACAGAATATGGGCAACAGTATGACCCATATGCTTATGGCATGGAAATATCAGACAGTTCTTACGGATACGAGCAGGATTATGTGCCCTTAATGTACACAGCTCCTAGAGCAACCATGCCACCTCGACCAATGAATAGACCGCCTGTACCCAGAGGACCATGCTACAGATGTGGAGGTGACCACTATATTAGAGAATGTACATTACCTAACCCACCACCACCACAACGAATTTGGGAAGGTTACTGTAGCGATTGTGGTAAGGAACATCTCTTCAGAGATTGTCCTAAGAACCCCAACAAAGTCACATCTAATGTGCAGGTTAATGTGATAGAAGTGATTGAATCATCAGGGAGCGACAAAGAGTACACCATACCTTTAAAAGCCATAACAAGAGCAAAGGCTAGAGAGAACCCTGATAAAACAGACGGAAGTAATCAAAGTGACAAAGAGGGAAATATACCCATCCCTCACAGAGTAGAAGACTCCGAAGAACCAGAAAAAAGTATCGCCAGTAAAAGACCCCAAAGATGGAAGCAAAGGAGAGACAGGATAAAAGAAAAAAAGTTGTTACAAAAGAAGGAAAATGAAAAGAGTAAACAGAAATCAACAGAAGAATCACAAGTGGAAGAAGAAAATAAAAAGGAGAATAAAAGGGAGGAGGTAGGATCAGTATTAGCAGACCCAATGCCTGAAGAATTAGCCATGTGGATTCAGGCATACAAGGCGAGAATAAAAGCAGGACCTACCATAGAACAACATGAGAGAGAGTATCTGAGAGGCGACTTAGAGAAAGAAAGACTGGAAATCTGCAAAAAACTGATAGAAGTTGCCCAACAAACATTAGAAAAACCCGCATCATCTTTACCAAACAACCGAATTTGCGAAGAAAAATTCCAAGAGTGCCTAAACACTCAGGAAAAGCCTAACGTAAATAGACCTCTGAATGATGAAATTGGTATTGAGAGAAAGGAAGGATCCATAGTCCCTGAAATAGAAGGAGACTGGACTAAGGATCTATGGGCACGAGTTCAAGAGGACAAGTGGAAAAAGGTAGAAGGAATGGAACCGCCCTTTGAAGAATTAGAGGCAGAAAACGAAATAGAGGGTTCAATACCTGAACTCAATTCAGGAGAAATTTTTCCAATGGATGCAAGTGACAAAGAAGAGGACGATGTAAAGGAACTACCCAACTACACTGGGGAATACGAGCACAATTCAGAATTGTATCGTATTCCATCAATAACAAAACGAGAAACGAATCCATCAGTTCAAACATCGGAGATCATACAACGTCTTAGAGAGGTGAAAATCCCATGTACCCTAACATTCGAAGAACTGTTAAGGGTAAAACCAATTTAAAAGAGAAATTGATCAATCAATGGGAAGCCAAGGAGGAAAAGAAGGAGGTAGCTGATGAAGTGAAAACGGTGAGAATTCCAGTGGATAAAGTAGGAGACTTTAGCGAAGGAGATGAAGGAAATACATGCCTACCAATCACCTATAGGGGTTACACAACCAAAGCCATACTAGATTCAGGAGCTGGTGTTGGCATTGCTACCAAAGAAATTTGGGAGAAATGGGGAAAACCAGCATTGAGACCAACGCGCATGAAAATTCAAATGGCAGATGGACATACGGAAAGACCCCTAGGATTGTTGGAAAGAGTAGTCTTCACTACGTGCGGAGTGGAATTCGAACATACTTTAGCAATATGTCACTTTGAAAGGCCAAGCAATTATGAGATGATCTTGGGAAGGCCATTCATGAGACAGCTAAAGGTTGTACAAGATTGGGGAAAAGATGCAGTGTACCTACAACACGCAGGAGTCACCACTAGGATCAACCTACATACATACACATATCAAGATGTACCACCTCTGCAATGGAATCAAATCCATAAAGAGGAAGAAGATCAATCAGTTCATAGTGCGAGTTCTAGTGACCAATCCTGGATGAACGAGGACACTCATCTATGGATATGCCAAGCTGCAAAAAAGGAAGAAGAGAGAAGAAAAAGTTGGCAGCAGAAACAAGGAATAGTGAGATCGGTACAAGATCCGGCTTATATGCCACAAGTATTTCCAGACGAAGAATTCGAACCTCACGGTTGGATGGAAATCTTAGCCACCCTCGATGTCTGTGTAAATGAAGAAGTGGTGACCATGAACGAATGTATTGACGAGGAGGGTTATGACATTAGCCTGTATATGGTAGTCCTTCAGGAGGCAGAAGAAGGAGAAGTAATTGAGAAAGATTGGAAGGAGGACTACGAGAGCATCGAAATGGAACCCGAACCCATGGATCTAGGGATTAGTAACACCAACATAGATGTCACAGCCAATGAAACACATAAGGAACTCACACCAAAAGAAGAATTAGAAGTTGAAAGGGAGTTAGAAGATGAAGAAAACAAACCCCAAGACCAATTTGAGGTACCAGCTCATTTTAAAAAATATGAAGTGGAGGAGAGGAAAATTGCTATTCAAATGCCTAAAAGAGAAGCACAATCTGGAATAGCATATGATAATAAAGAACAAACCAAAAAAATAGTCGTGACTATGGAAGGAGGAGAAGAACGATGTACCTTCATAGGACAGGATGTCTCAGCGGAAGAAGAACAAGAGTTAATTCGACTCATAAGAGAATACCGGGATGTCTTTGCTTGGACTTATAAGGATTTAAAAGGAGTAGATCCATCTATATGTGCGCATAGAATCCCCATGACATCCGAGGCCAAACCTTCGAAACAGAGACCTTATACTTATAATGATGTGTATTCAGCCAAGATAAAAGAAGAAATAGATAAGTTGTTAGATGCTGGATTCATCTATGAAATTGAGCACACGGAATGGGTATCACCCTTGGTGGTTGTACCAAAGAAGAATGGGAAGTTGAGAGTGTGCATCAATTTGAAAAAAGTGAACGCCGCAACCATAAGGGATAGCTATCCCTTACCAATCACTGATCATCTCTTGGAAAGAGTAGCAGGGAAGGAAGTTTATAGTTTTTTGGATGGCTTTTCAGGGTATAATCAGGTAGCCATTGCTCCTGAGGATCAACATAAGACTGCATTTGCAACGGAATGGGGAGTATACGCCTTTAGAGTCATGCCTTTTGGTTTAACGAATGCCCCAGCTACATTCCAAAGACTGATGTGTCATGTGTTCAAGGAATTTTTGAGAAAAAGCATGGAGGTATACGTGGATGATCTGTGTACATATTCAGCTATACGATCAGAGCACATCCCTGAACTAGAAAAGATTTTTGCCAAATGTCGACAATATCGAGTATGCCTCAATCCTGAAAAATGCGTCTTCATGGTGCGACAAGGGAAAATCTTAGGACATATTGTTTCTAAGAATGGAATTTCAACAGATGAAGACAAAATTAAAGTAATTATGGATTTACCGAGACCTAAAACTGCTAAAGAAGTCCAAGCATTTATGGGACATTGTGGTTACTATCGAAGATTCATACACATGTACGCCATAATTGCTAGACCTCTTTATGCATTATTGACCTCATTCAATTGGACCGAAGAGTGCGAAAAAGCTTTTAATGAGTTGAAGAATCGATTGAGTTCAGCACCCATTCTTGGAGTCCCCAACTGGAATAAACCGTTTCATATTCATGTTGATGCTTCCAAGTTTGCCATTGGTTGCATCTTAGCTCAACCAGCTGATACAGGTAAATTAGACCACCCTATCGCCTATGCCAGTAGACAGTTAAATCATGCAGAACGCAATTATACTACTACAGAGAGAGAAGGCCTAGGGATGGTATACGCGGTCAAGAAATTCAGACATTACTTACTGGCAAACAAATTCAAATTCTTCATTGATCATCAAGCTCTATTGTACTTAGTCAACAAGCCTTGCAATACAGGACGACTAGTGCGATGGTTTTTATTGCTAATGGAATTTGATTTTGAAGTAATAGTCAAGAAAGGAAACACACACATAAGGGCAGACCACTTATCTCGTATGACTCATGGAGAACCACCCATAGGAGTTCCTGATGATCTGCCAGACACCTATCTTTTTAACCTGGAAGTATGTCCTCAATGGGCCGAAAAATTGATCCCAATACTTACACACGGACCTAAAAATGGGATCATGCCAAACCAAAAGCAAGATCTTTGGAGGACTAAAAACCTTCACATTATTGCTGGAAGTTTGTACCACCAGGATTCAAGCGGACTGCTGATGAGATGCGTGGAAGAAGGGGAACAAGAAATGTGGCTTCAGAAAGCACACATAAACCAATGGGACACTCATTTGAATGCAAATGGAACGTGGCAAACACTCAAGAGATTTGGCATATATTGGCCAACCATGCAACGAGATGCACATAACTATGTGTCAACCTGTCAAAGCTGTCAAGAACAAATCCCAGATGAGAACTCTACTTTATGCTATTCTACAGTAGCACCAAGGTGGAGTATGCCTCTGGTAAAGTTCTTAAAGACTCGAGAGTACCCTGATGGAGCTACCCTAGCAAGGAAACGTGCTCTTGAAGAACAGAGCAAGGATTACGCCATCATAGGAAAACAACTCTTTAAACGCGGGAAGGATAACCAACTAAGAATGTGTATTCATGAAAATGAATATCTCGCTGTCTTAGAAATGGCACATGCAGGAGCTGCGGGAGGACATTTCTCAGCAGACAGAACGGTCAAGATGATTCTCTTTGCAGGCTTGTGGTGGCCAACTCTACATATGGATGCAGAGATATATGTAAGAAGCTGTGAAACATGCCAGAGAGCGAAATATCCCATTAGAAGAGACGACATGCCTTTAAGACCAATGATTTGTGCAAGAGCATTTACCAAGTGGGGAATTGACTTCATAGGACCTATCAATCCACCGGCCAAAGGATCACATGCCGAATACATCATAGTAGCCACCGACTACTTAACCAAGTGGGTAGAAGCAAAAGCCACTAGAAAGAATGATGCTCAAACCACAGCAAAATTTCTCTTTGAGCACATTTTCACACGCTTTGGACTACCTATTGAAATAGTGAGCGATCGAGGAACGCATTTCTTAAACGAGGTCATTGAGTCGTTAATGAATGACTTTCTTGTGATTCATAAGAAATCAGCCCCATACCACCCTCAAGCTAATGGACAAGCTGAAAGTTCCAACAAGGTACTATGTACTGTATTGACAAAGATTGTCAATAATGGAAGGTCAGATTGGGACAAACAATTGCATCACGCAATTTGGGCCTTCCGAGTGGCATATAAAACGGCCATTGGAACTACACCTTTCAACCTAGTGTATGGGCAGAATGCAATCTTGCCAATTGACTTCTTAGTACCGACATTGAAAGTGGCCCAGCAATATGAGTGGAACGGTCATGAATTGTCTCAGCAATTAGATCAAATTGAAAAGCTGCACGAGACTAGATTGCAAGCGGTAGCAGGCATTTATGCCGCTAAACGGAGACAAAAGGCTTATTATGATGCACATATAAAAGACAAGGGGTTAAAAGAAGGCGACTTAGTCCTAGTTTACACCCTCAAACAACACGCAAAGAAGCTCCAAAAACGCGGATATGGACCCCTGATTATAAATCGAATCTCAACTAGTGGTGCAGTCAATCTCGCCACACTAGACGGAGACATTCTTCCCAACTACATCAGTGGATGCAGAGTGAAGAGATTCATGGAGCCATTGACTGATCAAATGCTAGCAAAACTGTTAGGAGCTCAAAGTAGGAAAAAGGAAGAAGAACGAATACGAGAAGAAGCGAGACAGGAAGCCCTAGAACGCATCAGAAAACGGAAAGAGTGGATGAGAGAAAGGGACGAGAGATATCAAGTAGGAGAAGAACTCATCCCGATGGCTAATTTTAGAGCCACTGAGAACTCAGGACATCAAAGAAGACAGCCTTACTTGAATCTGGGAGCAGGACGAAAAGAGTACCACTTAGTGGATGCTCTCATAGACACAGGAGCAGCAATAAGCTGCATCAGATCTTCTTTGTCTCAGAGACTTAACGAGGAGTTACGGCCATCAAAGGCACAACTAATAGGAATAGGAGGAAAAATTACTCAATGCATAGGTGAGATAACTTTGCCTTTACATATGGGGAACAACACTATGGAACAGAGACTCTTAGTGTGTCAGGACCAGGATCTGCTTGAAGATGTGGTGTTAGGTCAAGATTGGATCTACGAATATGAGGTAACCATTCAATTGGCTTTAGGATACATCTCTGCCAGAATAGGACCTCGTGAGGTATTTAGTTTGCTAGACGAACGACCACCCAAAGCCGCTATTATAGAGCCAGAAGTTCACCCAAATGAACAAAGTCATGATTGTATGTTCACTAGCAATATAGAAACCCCATCGTCAAGTACTTCATGTGAGAATACCGTGAGTCCTGTGTGCACTCCATCTTTAAGTATAGAGAGTCACAAGAGTGCACCTGAATATGAAATCCAGCCCAGTGAACCACAAGGCACAGAAAAGAATGCTCCTTTGCAAGAATTGAAGTCTACACCTATGAAGGTATACCCTATTCAACATTCTACACTAGCTTGGATAAGGAAGGATCAAAAGAAGGCATACCTTCAGCAACAGAAAAGTCTTCGACATCAGCGTGTCCAATCAAAGAAGAAGACAAAGAATTTCGAACACTTCAGTCAACCACGACTCAATAGCATATGGATCCCAAAGAAATTGATAACGGCACAACCTGATCGAACACATATATGGATCCCAAAGTCATGTAATCCAAGGACGGCCATACCAAACAAGGAACATCCTCAGAAGGGCTATCACTATCAACATGGTCAACAGGCACATCAGCCGAGAAAGAGGACATATTGCAGGAAAAAGGAATCTACAGATGCAATACAAACCAACTTGAGATTCCCAAAACAGAATAAGCAGACGTACTACCGAAGAAGAACCACATTCATCAAAGAGGTGGAGAATACAGTACATTCCACCCAAGTGAAGCAAATTTGGGTGCCAAAAAACAAGACAAGCTGCATACATAAAGAATCTATTTCCAATTGCACACATGAGGAGTTGTCGAGACTCAAAGTATGCATAATAGGGCCATATTACAAGGCCAAGCATTAGGCACGTCTTTCTTCTACTTCCGGATAGTCACGCACATTTTCCCTTTGAAAATAGGAGAGCACTTGTACATACATAAAAATATTACTCCAAAAAAATTCACTAACCGCTTCGGCTATGGACTAACTTTTATGTTTTCTTTTCAGCAAAAAATATAAAAATACATGAAAAAAATTCAGGTATTACCTTTCGCACACCCACGGGAAAGACGACACCATGCACTCGAAGCAACATCGAATTATTAATCAACATATGGAGGAGGATTTCCGAAACATATGGATACTAATTCATACTCTATATTGAGTGCAGATGGCTTCCACTGATTCCGAAGCCACACAGCAAGAAGAGGTGCAACTTCTTCCGTTGGAATCGGTAACAAAAGCGAGAGGTCACTGGTTCAGGGACGATCAACCAGTGGCAGAGCTAATTTTCATGGCTACCATCAAGATCATGGACACGGACCATTACTTCCCTATCATGTCCCAAGATTTCAAAACAATAATACAAGGACTCCCTCATATTGAGGATGTGTGGACACAAGCGGGCATAGAGTCATTCCTTAAGATACCCATATATGTACCAGATTTTCAGAGGTGTACACAGGTGATGAACACCATGCAGCCTGCTGCAACAAAAATCTCAGTCCCAGAAGCGCAAGTATTGGACAAAGTCGGGACATGGAAGACTATACAATTCACACATGAATTGATTAATAAAGCATTTGGATGGAATCAAGCAGGGATTACTAGTGTGAAGGAAGAATGCCATGATCCGAAGAAGAGATCATTCCTGGAAATCAATAGAATTGATATTGAGGACGCTGTAAGGCTGGTGCATCAACACTTCTGTTTTCCAAGTATGCACAGGTACACTGCACCTCAAAAGATAGTAGTCCAACTACTATCGCATGCCATGAGACAGATAGGCAACAAAGTGAATCTAACTGCTTATGTACAAGAACGATTGTTTGAAGCCCAAAAGAAATGGAGCCAGAAGAAATTTTTGAATGGCAGTTCAGCTTTGACATTGCTCATATATGAAGCTTTGGACATGAAGAATTGTTTAAGGGAGATGCCAACCTCAGAAGGGCTAGCTACATATGTAAAATCCGCCTCAGTTCCCAAAAAGAAAAAAAGTGCTACGGTTATGGAAGAGGCAGGAACTAGCTCCCAGCCAAGAATGAGAGGCACCAAAAGACTAAGGGAAGTCAAGACAGATGAAGAAGGAATACCTATGAAAAAAAGAGTCCATGTACTTCCAAAGGTGACACTTACAGGACAGAAACAAATAACGGAAGAAGAATTGACTAAAGCACTAGAAGAGATGCACAAATACACTGAGGGACAAGTCAACTTACCAGTGCAAGGGCATCACTATCAGCAATCACAACAGGAGTCAAAAACAAAAAGAAGACTCACTAAGGTCCACCGATACCGCGAAATCGGATTAGATAACTCCAGCTCATCTACTCAAGACAAAGAAGAAAAGGACACATCATTGTTGGATGTGGATATTCGAAGCGAATCCAAAGATGATGGGCAATGGACCGAACTCAATGAAGTGAATTATGATGAAGAACCAGAATGCCCCAAACCGATAGATCAAGATATGAAATTGAATCAGAAAACCACGAGCACAAAAGCAGAGAAGGAGATTTCGAAAAAGGAAAATGAAGATCAGGATATAGAAACGGAAGAACCCTTCACACCAATCAGGGTGGTAGCAGAACCTTCCCCAATGGATGTCACGTTTCAGGGGAGTGCTACTAAAAAGAAGGAAGCAAGAGGCTATGATGAAGAACCCAAGATACAATTGCAAGTTAGACAGCCACACAACGAGACACTCCAAGTGGCAGAAGGCAAAGATGTGCAAACAGGAGAGACTCCTGAAATACCAAAGACATGGCTAAATGTAGACATCGCTCAGCTCAAGCCTGTTGTACAAGATATGATTCGAACGGCTTTAGATACACAACAATTAATGCTTGATGCTGATGAAGATTACGACCAAGCCATGCAAGACAAGAAAGAACTTGAAAGAGCAAGCAAAGAGCTTTCCGAAGAAATAGTCAAGGTGCGAGAACAAGCTCTGAATAAAGAAAAGGAACTTCACAAGGTCAAAACACAAAACAGTATGCTAGAAACAGAGCAGACAAAGCTGAAAGATCAAGTCCAAGAATTAACAAAGAAATTAGAGATGAGTGAGACTGAGAAGACACGCCTTCAAACACGCAGTAAAATCTTAGAGTCTCAGCTCAAGGCCAGTATAGAGGAAGCTGACAACATGCGACAAAGAAATAAAGAGCTAATGACAGCTCTAATTAGTGATCAGCCACTAGCAATTACTGATGACCGACAAAGAAATGTCAAAGACCTGGAAGATCAGATCACTAAATTACAAGATCAGCTCAGACAGGAGCAAGAAGTCATAACGGATTGGGAAAAGAGGTATATGGAGGACACAGCGGCCCTCAGAGTGAAATGGAAAAAAGCAGAAAATAAATACCTGTGACAGTGCAAGGAAGACACGGAGCACATGAACATTGTGGCCCAAGAACTAATGAAACATCAAGCCACTATTGCTAAGGACGAAGAAGAAAACAAACAAAAAGATGATTTAATCAAACAACTTCAGGAACAATTAAAGCAGCAAGCACAGCAGGGGACACCAGTAGTTCCGCCAGGGACCTCGGCTACTGTGGAGGAAGAGGTACGCCCTCTCTCTCCCCCCTCGTATCATTCACCAATAAGGGAGGAAAAGGAGGTTCCATTAGAACCTAACACACGAAAAATTGCAGAGCTGAGCAGGACAGAAAGGGCACTACTGGTGTCCCAGCTTACGGTGGAATTTGAAGATCAAATCATCAATTTAATGAAAGAAGCTCAAATCGACAGCAAGCAACTGGAGCAAATACTAAGGCCCTTCAATGTACCATACGGGCTTTTGAAGGAACAAACCAGACATTACATAAAACATACTACAAATAAGGAACCCGATCACAATCTCCATTTTCGGCATGATTCTTTTAAATATACTCAGGTAGAGTTCGAGGCAGCAAATCCAATTTGGAGAAGAAAACTCTTGGAAAAGCACCCTACACTACGGATATAGTGGGAAGCATCCCCGTATGAGCTTCAAGTAAACCCATCATTCTGCCCACTACCCCGTCGAAGAGCATGGATGCAATTTTGGGAAGGCCAGCGGCAAGGTAGTATTAATAACCAATGGCTAAATTATCCGCTATTACCTAGTCCACCACACAACTACCTACCGACAGAGGAATACATGGTCAAAACCATGGAATTTTGGCTTACACGATATGCTACCGTTCCCGATCTAGCAGTAAAAATGACGAATAAAATATTTAGCATGCTCCTTACAGTGATTAAAGTGTTCCAACACGCACAATATACTTTTTTGAATTTCATCGGCATTACGCAGGGCTCGGAGGCTCTAATTTTTGATTTATCTACTATTCCCAGCCGGTTAACAATTATGGCATATTTTTCTCGGCTCATGTTTCTACCATCAACATATATGCAGACATTTGAAGAAGCATTCTTTACGGGCTTCTTCGAAATGGATTCAGAGATCTTCATTAAAATGACCTCCAATTTGAATGCACGACTGGTGGCCTACGAGATAAGCTTCTTTGCTGACCATAGACAGGCACCAGAGGACGGAGTAAAGTCTCGACAATGGAAGGAGTTCATGTTATGTCATGCTAATCTGCTAAATCAAAGAGAGCAACAAGTCATTCAAACCTATACACGTCGCCACAAAAAGCCTGTCGGGGACGACAGAGTTCAGGAGGGGGGCAGTGTCGAGGGCGAGACGAGTAAGAAGAGGAAAAAAAAGAAAACAACGAAAGAAACAGCTTCACTAAAAGGCAAATTTGAAGATACATCTCTGCAGGAAGCCCCGCAGGGGCGCACACACCAAGGAAAAGCACGCAGCTGGAAGAAGGAATTAGGGCCAACATGTATCACCTATGTGGATGCTTCAACCTCTTGAGTTGCAGAGGTTTCAGATCAAGGCTTACGAGCTACATCCGCATATGTGCACTAATGGCGTGCGTGGCAAACCAAATCAACCAGGTCCAACGTGCGCAACCAGGACAAATCAGAGCGCCTCTAAAACGTAATGCAAGATCAAGAATCAGACAACACTGACCAAAGGGCGCGTGCGTGAAGCAAAGTCTGTCAAGGGACGACAGAGACGAAGAGGGGGAGAGTGTTGCAGAGCCAAAGAGCGCACAAAGCAGAGAAAAAGACGGGCCCCAAAATTTTTCCGATTTGGACTACATACTTTTGTATCATATTCATCCTTGTAATATATTTTCCCTTGTAAATGCACTAGAGGAGTCCTCTAGATGCATCCCCACAGAAAAGTAGAGAATACCCATGTACAATAGTAGGAAATTAGTCTCTTAGTGAATAAAGTGCCAGTCACTTGTGTGAAAAGACCATTTTTAGGGCACTAGTATATAAGTCAAATGTGACTCTTTGTAAAGAACTTTTTGCCATTGTGAGAATAGAGAGCACAGAAATTCGAATTTGTGTCTTCTTCCCTCTTCATCTTCTTCTTCGTGAGCTTGTATGCATGTGTATTGCTTGGAAAAAGTGCTTGTGAGTGTTGTCTATCCTTGAGAGTGTTTCTTTGCTGTAGGAGAGGTGTGTGCTAAGTGTAGGAAGTGCTGAAGTGTAGGAAAGTATTCCCGCGACTCAGTATTTCCCTCATAACTTGAAGTAGGAGCGTCGGAATTGAGTGAAACCACTGCCATTGGATGCGTCTTCTCGAGAGCTTCGAAACGCATATGCTATTTGCCATGTTTGGAGCTCGGAGCGGAGAGAAAAGTCCAAAATACTGACGGCTGCTGCACCAAGTATCGTTTCGCCTTGACCAACAGTTGGAGCTTGTTAGGATAAGTATTTGCCTCATTTTCATTCTTGAGTAATCCATTTGCATTGACCATTACGCGATTGCATGTCTTCATACACTCGGCTAGGTTAGTATACTCTTTGGATTGATAATTAAAAGCGTGTATCCCCACTATATGCACTTGTGAGGGGATTGAGGTATAGTCTCTTCCTCCGCAAGTCCCTAAGTTGAAGCTTAGGTCAACAATTGCATTATCCATCTCCATTTCTTGAGCCTATAATTGAGAGAAAATAGCATCAAAATCATTTAGATGAGCATCAACACTACATGTGTCCTTTGTGCCAAGGTCATATAACTTTCTCATCAGAGATATTTTATTTGATGCCATTTCTTTTTCATACATGTTTCATAACTTTTTCCAAATCTCTTCTACACTTTCACTGTCCAACATGTTATTGTTAGTGTCCATGTGAAAGGCCAAATGGCCATCGGACACTTTTGTATATTTTCTTTAATAAAACATATAGTGGCCTGGTTAGCCATAGATTGTAAGTTCGATCGCATTTGGAAAAGCTAAGAAATTTGTGTTCATGCCCCTCTATGCAGAGTACAATGTGTGGGGTTTGAAGCTCGGTTTTCTACTTTGAGGGTTCCATTGTGGAGCTCTCAGGAAGAACATTCCACTGTGGTGCATCGCCATCGAAATACTTCATTGGTATCATAGCGTTTTGAGGTAAAAGATTTGTTCCTTTTCTGTGAATGATGTGAGCATCTGCCCACCCATCTAAGGTTTTCTCCAAGGTGATGACTAAGGCAGTGACCAAGGCATAGACCTTGGAATACCTTGTCATCTAAGTCGCTGAAGCCACCATTGGTGCCATTGTTGCACACGAGGGAGGACCTCAACAATCAAGGAAGACAAAGGTTCATGGTACTTCTTGGAAGGTCACCCATCCCAGTTTGTTCCCCCTGTAGCTTGCTTAACTGACAATGTCGTACCACTAAGCTACACTCTTGTGGTGCTTGAGAAAGGGGAAAGACTAAGGTTCACATTACTTTGAACATGTTTTGGGCTCTCAAAACTTCATTCTTTGCTTTCAAAGTCTGCTTTGAAGCATTTTTGGGGTGATTTTTGGAGTTGTTCTCATTACAAAGGTTCAAGAACATCACAAAAAGTGTTCTTTTGTAGTTCTCTGACAATAAATATTCATCTTTGGGGCTGTGCGTTCAGCCATACTAGTAAATCTACATGTTTCTTGAGATATTTTCAATTGTCATGTGAGTAGTCACCTCAAATTTATGCAGGTTTTTGAGCCTAAAGAACAAAGTTGACAAACACTTGTAGTTGTTGTTGGCTAGTGTTGGGGTAGTGAATTCAGCCTTTTAGTGAAATTTTAATGCATATATTAAGCACATACACACTATGTATGCTTCTGTGGATACCACTTATGTATGTCCATGTGGTCATTGATATAGTGGTTATGTATTTGCATAAAGACTTTGACAATGATAAAGAGGCTTGTGGTGAGGTTTTCTTAATCAAGAGACACCCAAATGTCATGGTCTCTTTGGTGATGCAGGTGGAAGACTTACCCAGCCTCACCATAGGAGATGTATGATAGTTGTTCATAGGTTCTTGGTAAGTTTAGTTGGCTTCTTTTGGTTAAGTGGTTATATGTAGTGGAGTCAGTGATTCATCAACCAGGTTCACATGTCACTACTTGCAGTTTAGTGAGTTTTTATTTTATACTGATCATTGCTCATTTTGTAGAGGAGACTCTGGCAAAATTTTTCCAGATTTCAATTTTTACAACTATACACTGGTCGCTTTTACTCCTTGACACACCTATTCATGTGAGCATACATTCTCACATAATCCTGTTGCATGGTCATTGCCATTCATTAATCTATTTTTTTGGGGAGACTCTTGTTCAAATTTTCTTAGAATCTAACATTTGGTCATCCTTTTTTGAGCCTTAGTTGTGTTTGGACTATTCTAGCTCCATTATCATTCTAGTTAGTTCTCTATCATCATGGCATCAAAGATCTCAAGCACGTCTGGTGGATCAGGTTCCAGTGCTAGTGTTCCTAGGAGGAGCTACAACTTGCAAGGCAAAGACCACTTTGAGATCTAAAAATTTGATGGCGCAGACTTCACTCTATTGAAGAATGAGATTAAATATGTTCTGATTCAGACAAGGTAATGGAAGCCAATAAATGGAATCTCAAAGAAGCTTGTTGAAATGGAGGAAGATGATTGGGATGAGTTGGATGAAATGGCTAGGTCTACCATTTGATTGCACTTGGTAGATAATGTTTACTTTACAGTATTGGATTGTGAAAGTGCAGAGGAGCTTTGGAAGAAGTTTTGCAACAGATATGAAAAAGAAATGGCATCAAATAAAGTGTATCTGATGAGAAATTTATATGATCTTCACATGAAGGACATTGATAATGTTGTTGCTCATCTAAATGAGTTTCATGCTATATTCTCTCAATTATAAGCTTAAAGGATAATGAAATGAAAGCAATCTTATTGCTATGCACCTCACCATCATCATGGGATATGTTTTGCATAGTTATTAGCAATAGTGCACCTAGTGGTAAACTGGGTCTATGATGAAATATGTGGAGCATGGAGATTCATAGGAAATCTATGGTTGGCACTCAGCGTGGAGATGCATATAATGTTTGTGATTCTTACCAAGGAAAGAATCAACAATGTGGCAAGAGCAAGAACAAGGAAAATAATGGTCAATGGAATAAGAGAAGAAGTAAATCAAGGAAGAGGGCTACCAAATGACATTATTGTCATACGAAAGGACACATGAAGAAAGACTGCTATGCATTAAAGAATGCTAAAGGTAAAGGACAGAATGTTGATGGGCAAGTTAAACAACTACCTTCACCATCTACTTCAGCTGTGAAGATTGAAGAAATCAATGCTATTTTTGATGATGCTGATGTGTTGACACTTGATAGTACTCTACCTACTGAGGCTCTTATGGATCATTCTCTTTCCCACACATGGTTGCTAGATTGTGGTGCTTCTTTTCATGTGACACCACATAGAGAATGGTTCTCTACTTATGTAGGAAAGTCTCTTGGTACTATGAGACTTGGTGACTCTTAACAATGTGACATTGTCGGGATTGGGGATGTGGTTGTGCAATTCATTCATGGTTCAAAATTTACTATGCATAATGTATGCCATGTACCTCATTTATCATGCATTTTTATGTTAGTTGGTCACCTTGATGACCTTGGTTACAAGGTGGTCTTCTATGCTCAGTCCAAAGGGCAATATGGTTATTGCAAAAGGAAACAAAGTTGGATCACTTTGTTCTTTATTTGTATCATAGAAAGAACACTTGTTAGTTGTTACTGAACAACATATGTCTTGTATTTGGCATGGCCATTTGGGCCATATATCTTGTAGTCAAAGGAAAATCTTTCTCGTTCTAGATACTTACATAGTTTATCTTTCTCTTATTTTCATTTTGTGAGCATTGTCACTATGGAAAGCAAACTAGTAATGTGCATAAAACACACAATGACTTTTCAATTCATCCTTTAGATCTTGTTCATATAGATGTTGTCCTATGCCTACAAATTCATTAGGTGATTCTCTTTAATTTGTCACTTTCATAGATGATGCTACTAGAGAAGTCTGTGTATATCCTATCAAATCAAAGGATGAGCTATTCCCTATTTTCAAAAAATGGCTTGCTTCAGTTTAGATTCAAGAAGGAACTAAATGTAAGGCTTTACATTCAAAAAATGGGGGTGACTATGCTTCACATGAATTCAACCTTTTCTTGTCACTCTAGAGGAATGCATAGAGAGTTTACAACTCCTTATACCCCAATACAAAATGGTATAGCTTAAAGGATGAATAGAAATATTCAGGATAGAGTAGTTTCTATGTTGCATCATGCAAACCTTTCACAAGGATTTTGGGCAAAAGTGGTATTGATTATAGTTCATGTGATTAACCTTTCACCTAGTATTGCCAAACGTTTGAAAGTGGCACAAGAGTTATGAATGGGGAAGCCACCATATTATGATCATCTTCGAGTTTTTGGGTGTGAAGCATATGTTCATATCTTCAAGATTCTTAGACAAAAGCTAGATCATAAGTCAAAGAAATGCATTTTTCTTGGATATGGGAGATAATGTCAATTTGTATATTGCTTATGGGATCCTGAAACTATGTCAGTGATCAGAAGCAATGATGTCATTTTCAATAATTCTAAGATGCATAAACAACCCATTAAAGAGGTTGAATTGAGAAGAGTGGTTTTTGAGGATACTAGTCCTCCAATTACCATGCATAAAATTGCTACACATAAGGATGTTCAAGAGAATGTCTAATCAGATGAGTCTGCAAATATTCTTGGTCAATGACCATTGAGACTCTCTACATGTGTCTTACATCCCCCTCATAGATATGTTCCAGGTTTAGATTTTGTTATGCTGACAGATGTTGGTGAACCTTCTTACTACAAAGAGGCTATGCAAACAAAATATCATGTCAAGTGGGAGCATGCCATGAAGAGCGATTTGGATTCTATTCACAAGAATGGTACTTGGGATTTAGTACCGTTGCCAAAGGGCACATAAGCTTTACCATGTAAATGGGTATATAATTTCACATGAGATAGTGCTTCTCCAAAGTATAAAGCACAACTTGTTGCAAAGGGTTTTAAGCAACATCTTGGTGTTGATTTCAAGGAAATCTTCTCTCTAATGGTCAAGATGACTGTTACACTTATGTGTTCCTCGAGTAGCTTTGATGTGAACATTTTCCCTATACATGGGCACTTTTTACTCTAGTGCTGGCTAGAGGATTTTTCCCCATGTTACCACATACTTGATACTGTCATATGTGGTGGTACTTTGTACTTAGGGAAATTATTCAGCTCTTACTTCAGTTTAGTTCATCATCAATAGAGAGAGCTATTCTAGCGATCATCTTCTCCATGTGTCTTGCTACGTTTGTTCTCCTTGCGTGTGCTTCTCGTGTGGCTCTCGCACTTCTACACACACCCAACAATGGTATTAGAGCAGGTTCAGCTCTGTTGGCAGATGAAGCAAGTACGAGCATACATGCAGATCTAGCACTAAGGCAACCCATTAAATTTTTCCAAACCTTACACCATGTTAAAAGTGATTCTCATCACTAAAAACCCTTGTAAATATCGTTTCACCTTTTTGTAGCTCCATTTTGTACAAGCCGAGGAGTCCTCGAGCTTGGGGAGCCTTAGAAGTAGTTGCCTGCCAATTTTCATAATTTTTAGATCTCGTTGGAGTCCTCAAATAAACCCTGGAACCTAATTTTTAACTAGGTCAGACACTAGGTCTGGACAGGGCCAAAGCTAGTCAAAAACTATAAATAGAGCTAGAGAGCTCATTTTTGGGGGTTAGCTTCTTGTAGTTTTGAGCTTGTATGAGAACTTTGTTGCAATAGAAGTGATTCCATTGTCTTACTCTCTTTGTTCTTGCTGTGTGTGCGCGTGTGTGTATGTGTGTGCATGTTAGTGTGCTTCGCACTCACACATTTGTGCCTTCACTTGCTCGAGGTCTTCATACCATCCTCATCAGAATTCCTTTTGATCTTATAGATCCATCTAGAATCAATTACCTTCATAGACTCCTTCTTTGGTACACCCCTAAGTGCCTGAATGGTCATAACTTCACCATATGAACTCCGATTGATGAGATTTTGGTCTCGTTGGAAAGCTTGTTGAGAATCCTACGTGGACCTCGACTGGTTTTTGTAAGAATCATACGTGGAGTTTTAGAACATGTATTTTTAAGTTGGCCTTTAGGTGGGACTAAGTGGTCATAAGGATTTGGGGGTACAGTGAGTTACTCCAGGGGGGCCTATAAATGTTGATGTGTGTCTTTCAATCCCTTGTGGTAATAGAGCTATATTGACGTGAACTTTTGCAGGAACATTGTGTGCAAGCAAGGCATTCCAAGGAAAGCTAGCAAGGGTGAGTACCAAGCTTGGGAGAAGGCTTCCTGGGCTTGTGCAGCAGTCTGAGCAACCAGAGAATTGAGGTTGGAAGTTCTCTCAACCCTCCTTTGTCAATTCCTAGCTTAGGCTAAGCACGACTTAGGTGTGGTGATTAATTAGGGCTATGGTAGGCATGATTCAAGTCCAATAGAACTAATCAACTAAGTGCAAGGATTAAGTAGGACTTAAGTGCGAAAACCCTAAGGGAAAAAAGTAAACTTGAATCGATCAATTATCAAGTGCGAACTTCACTTAAGTATTCCTGACGACGTGATCTTGAACAAGGGCATAAACATAATAATCAACTAAAAAGAACAAAGTGATTGGTGCAAAATAACTTGCAACGAGAGTGTACTTGGGACCAAAGGGAGTAGATAAACCAGGCATATGAACCTTAGGTCAGGCAGACACTTAGGCCGAGATAGACAAAGCCTCATATCTTCTGAAGCTAGTGTCAATCACACTGCTAGGTCTTGGGCCCAGCAGTTGAGTGATTACCCATACACTCCACGATCAGAAACAAGTGATTCTGAAATGTCCTATCACATGGAGAGACCAGTAGGTAGTTCAGGGGTGGCTTATCTAGAAAGGCCAGAGGGACCTTACAAGACTCAATTGGAATACATCAGGACTAATCGTCTAGGTGCTCGCATCTATGAAGACGGACTGAGAAGATCTGTGGTCCAGATTAAGAACCCCGATCAACCCCATGGACTAGAACACCCAGTAGTTAAGTTCGAGAATGGAGCCTACCTAGATAAAGAGGGGACTATATATGTAGTCACCACTCTTCTTGATAGAACAGATGAGTTTGGAAATGTGATTGCGAAGACCGACATGGGTGATATAGAGCAAGGGAATTTAGAGAGAGAGCCAAGAACTCCCCGTGGTAAATCTATCTTGACCAGAATCATGACTCCAGAGTGGATTCCACAGGATAATAAAAGCATAGATTTGCTTGTAAACCGAGAAACCGATGAGGCTTTTTGGAGATATAAACCTGCTCAACCTCAGGAAGTGAGTGCCCTCACAATCTATGAGTTTAAAGACCCTGATACCCCAAGCAAAGTAACCTACCTAGACAATACATCAGAGAGAATCTTCATGGTCTCCGAGCATGGCAGACATGCCTACACATGGAAGGGTGAATTTGTTTTTCCCCAACCACGGCCTAATGTGTCCTACGGTCACCAAGGAGCCGGCACCTCCCAGGCTCATGGAGCCCAAGGAGATAGAAGTAGAGATAGACCTGAAGTAAGCTTTGCCAACCCCCAGGGAAGAGAAAGAAGGAGAACAGGGACAGATAGAGAAGAAACCGAGAGATTTAGAGACCCAAGGAACCAAAGAAATGCTGAAGATTTTCCTTTGCCAAGGCTGAGAGAATACACTAGGACCCTGAGGCCAACCCAACTGGTGGTCCATGAAGAATTACTTCGATGGCAATGGAGACCCTTATGACCATGTAGCAGAGTTTAGGCAAGTCTTGAAAGTTGAACAGGTAGAGGACCTATTTACACAGTATAATGCTTTTGGTCTAACCCTTAGGAACACTGCCCTCACGTGGTTCCAACCACTGAACGAGAGGCATTTCAGAAACATAGACCAGCTCTTAGAGGCATTTATCATTGAGTTTTCTAAGAGTGGGATCAGGCACAACACTTCCTCACTAATTCATAGCTTCAAGCAAACACCTCAAGAGACGGTCAGACTAGCAGGAAGACGGTTTAGGCAATACCTAGAGAGATGCCCGATGCCGGAGTTACCCACACCAGCCAAGCAAGTGGCCGTGTTTTTAGATGGCTTGTTGAGCACCAAGCTCAGGTCATATGTGTATCTGAAGGACCCCAGAACTATAGAAGAGTGCGTGCGTATGTGCATAGACATTGAGGATAATTTAGGCGAGGAGTTAGAACTGTCAAAAATCTATAAGGATTCTGATAGCTCTAGTAGCCTCACCTCTGGTCAATCCACATCCATTGAGGAACTTACAGAGAAGGTAGCTCAAAAACTAGGTGTCTCTAGTAAACGAATTCCGAGATTTGCCCCAGTTAAGCGGTGCTACACTTGTGGAGGTGACCATATGGCAAATGTATGTCCCATTATGGCCCAACCCCAGGCGAACCCTAGTAGCCAGTACTGCACCATAGAGCGAAGGTACACCAACCACACTGCACAAGACTGCCCATATAACAAACAAACTGTTAGGCAAAATTACCCTCAGCCATATCCACAACAGGGTAGATACCAGAATCAGTACCCACCACAACAATACAACAGACCACAGCAAACTTATCAGCCACCCTATCAAGGGCAGCAGAGACCTCAACCAGTCCTAGTACAGCAACCCCGTGCTCCAACCAATGTGATCCCAGTGAAATATGCATCTGCTGAAGAAAATCCGAACAGAGCCATAGTCCCAGTCACCCCATTGCTATCAGACAGTGATCCAAGTGACCATAGTTTTGACTCCACACATATTGATAGCCCACAGGCTTACTACATGCAGTCACCCGAGCATAACGAGTCATACTATTATGAGGACCCAAGTGAAAATAGTGGGGAGCCTGAGTATGCCAATGTCATGTACACAAACCCCAACTCTAGACCTCAACCTAGGCAGGCACGACCCCCATTTCCTAGAGGAGCATGCTTCAGATGTCAGGGAGATCACCTTATACGTGATTGTCCACTGCCTGCCCCTACACAACCCCAACCAGTGACAATTCAGGGTTTCTGTCAAGACTGCGGAAAAGAGCATCTCCTATGAGATTGCCCAAAGAACCCTAATAACATGCCTAAAATCACTCCTATCAATGTTGTTGGGTTAATTGTAGACTCCACAGGGAGTGTGACTTCCACTGCACCTGTGCAAGTGATCACAAGAGCCCAAGCACTACAGCAAAACCAAGGTGTTGGTCAGGAAAAGAGCCCCGAGGTGAGTGAAACAGAGAGCATAACCAAAAAGAGGACTAGAGCCTGGAAGGATAGTCGTGAAAAAATGAAAAGGCAATGGGCAAAAAAGATGAGCGAACTTGAAGAAAGCTTGAGAGAAACCAAAGCAAAGATAAGTGAACTCGCATCTCAAAACCACTCTCACACCACCCCTCCACCACCTCTCCCTTTACTTGCCAATCCATCTTCTTCCATTCCCCAACCTTTCAATACACCACCCTTAACCCACCCACCACCCAGAGTAGGATCCGTCCTAGCCGATCCCACTCCCGAGGACCTAAACATGATGCTTAGAGCATATTAGGCCAGAATCCAAGAAGGGCCAAATGTAACTGATCATGAAAAGTGTTACCCTAGAGCAGAACTAGAGCTAGAACGAACCAAAATTTGTGCTAAGATGGTGGAATTGGCTCAGACTATGTTTGAAGCCAGTCGCCTCTTTAACATCTCTAGTTCAGCTAAGACGCAGTTACACTTTGATGGACTGCTAGAACGAATAGAGAGGCTAATTGCACAATCAGGAAAGGAACCCGCCTCTCAAAATAAGGGCAAGGCAAGTGAGAACGTGAGCCTACCTCCCCAGGAAGCCTACGTGCCTAACTCTACGGAGCCAGACACATCATCTTCTATGAATCGGTTCACACCAGAATTCCTACGAGAGATTCAAGAAGACAAATGGGCTAAAGAAAGTGAAGTCCCTCCTCCCATTGAACTTGTGGATGATGCACACGATCAATTTCCACAGGACATCCCATCCATTTATGAGGAGCATGAGAGCACCCACTCTCAAGAGAGATTAGACTTTGAGTCTAATTCTCTACAAGAATTACCACATTTCACAGGCCCATGGGAAACCAAGTCTACTTGTCTGAGAGTGCCCACAGTCATGATAAGAAAGGAAGATTCTATCATACCTAGGAATACAGAGGTAGTAAAGAACACTAAAGTGCAGTGCAAGCTCACTTTAGAAGAGCTACTCAAAGTTAAGCCAGAAGTGTGGAAACATGTAGCCAAACAAGTGCCAGACATAGCGAAATCGCGCTCCCAAGTAGGATCTCATAGAACAGTGCCTGGAATACCATTGGATAAGATAGGAGACATGAGTGAAGGAGAAGAAGGAAATACCTATCTCCCAGTTACCCATCAGGGTTACACAACCAAGGCGATTTTGGACTCAGGTGTAGGAGTTGCAATTGCTACAACTTCCCTTTGGAAGCGTTGGGGCAAGCCAGCACTCCGACCAACGAGAATGAAGTTGCAGATGGCCGATGGTCATATTGAAAGGCCCTTAGGATTGCTAGAAGGAATAACTCTCACTACATGTGGGGTTGAGTTTGAGCATACTTTTGCTATATGCGACTTTAGCAAAAACCAAGCCTACGAGATGATTTTGGGAAGGCCATTTATGCGGCAATTGCAAGTAGTCCAGGATTGGGGAACCAATTCCTTGTATTTGCAACATCTAGGTGTTACAACCAAAGTCAATCTTAAGGATTACTCTCATAGAGATGTCCCTCCTATCCAATGGAATCCCATCCATAGAGCCAAAGATGATACGGAATCTGTGCACTCCATAGGATCAGGATCCTCATGGATGCATGAAGACACCCACTTATGGATGTGCAAAGTGGCAGTAGAAGAAGAGAAAAGAGAAAAAGCCAGAGAGGTAGGTGCAAAAGAAAACCATAGAGCAATTCAAGACCCAGCCTATGCACCTGTAGTCTTTCCTGATGAGGAATTTGAACCCCATGGCTGGGCAGAAATCCTAGCAACAATGGACGTAGCCATCAATGAGGAACAATGGACACCCCACTGTGATGAAGATGGGTATGACATTTCAGTCTTCTCCATAGAGCCAATCATGGGAGAGGCAGTGTTAGAAGAGTGTGAACCTAGCCCTGATGCATTTGAGGATGCAAGTGACTCTGATCTAGAGTCAATCATTATGGACCCACCCTTTGCATCAGATGAAGAATACTTCTATGAAGTAGAATTTCAACCCCAGAGGCACGGAGAGCTTACAAATGACGTAAGATTAGCCACACATGTGACCCCGAAGGAAGAAGGAAAGAAAAGAAAGAAGAGAGCAGTCACACCAGAGGGAATCTTTGTTTGAGGTCCCGGAAAATTTTAAGAAATATGAGATAGATGACAAGAGAGTCATGATCAGAATGCCTAAACGGGAGGCACAATTAGGAGAGGCCTATGATAACAAAGAAACCACCAAAAAAATAGTGGTAGCCCTAGAAGAGGGAGAGGAGAGATGTACTTATATAGGACATGACTTGACAGAAGAAGAAGAGCGTGAACTCATAGCCTTGCTAAGAGAATACAAGGATGTATTCGCATGGAGCTACAAGGACCTGAAGGGTGTTGACCCCGACATATGCTCACAGACTATCCCCATGACAGCAGATGCCAAACCCTCTAAGCAAAAGCCTTACACATACAACGATAACTATGCTGCCAAGATCAAGGAAGAGATAGATCGCTTGGTTGAAGCTGGATTTATCTATGAGATTGAGCACACTGAATGGGTATCCCCCATTGTAGTGGTGCCCAAAAAGAGTGGCAAATTACGTGTATGCATTAACTTGAAGAAGGTTAACACAGCCACTATCAGGGATAGTTATCCACTTCCTATCACCGAGCATTTATTAGAAAGGGTAGCAGGCAAGGAAGTGTACAACTTCCTAGATGGATTTTCGGGCTACAATCAAGTAGCCATTGCTCCAGAGGATCAGCATAAGACAGCTTTTGCCACGAAGTGGGGCATATTTGCCTTTCGGGTAATGCCATTCGGGCTTACTAATGCACATGCTACCTTTCAAAGATTGATGTGTCACGTATTTAAAGAGTTCTTGAGGAAGAATTTGGAAGTCTATGTTGATGATCTTTGCGCCAACATAAGGCAGACCCATATACCTGAACTCAGACAAATCTTTGATAAATGCAGAGAATATCAAGTCTGCCTGAACCCAGAAAAGTGTGTTTTCATGGTCAGGCAAGGCAAAATTCTAGGACACATAGTGTCTAAGAACGGCATATCCACTGACGAAGAGAAAGTGAGAGCCATTGCAGAACTACCTAGGCCAAAGAACGTCAAGGAAGTACAGGCTTTCATGGGGCATTGTGGTTACTACCACCGGTTCATCCACATGTATGCTGTCATTGCAAAACCCATGTACGGACTTCTGACTAACTTTGAGTGGAATGATGAATGTGAGAATTCCTTCAATGAGCTTAAACCAAGATTGTGTTCTGTACCAATCTTGACCACACCAGATTGGAATAAGCCATTCCATGTCCATGTGGATGCATCCAATTATGCTATTGGGTGTGTAGTCGCGCAACCTACCAGTGAAGGTAATATGGATCTTCCAATTGCCTATGCCAGTAGACAGTTGAATGCAGCTGAACGAAATTATACCACTACGGAGAGAGAAGGACTAGGCATGGTACATGCAGTTAAAAAGTTTAGACATTATTTGCTTGCAAATAAGTTCAATTTTTTTACTGATCACCAAGCTCTACTGTACCTGGTAAACAAGCCATGTAATACAGGCAGATTAGTAAGATGGTTTCTCTTACTAATGGAGTATGACTTTGAGGTAGTAGTGAGGAAAGGCAGAACTCACCTGAGAGCAGATCATCTCTCAAGGCTCACATCAGGAGAAGCCCCACAAGGAGTGTCAGATGATTTACCTGATGCTTACTTGTTTAACTTGGAAGCTGTACCGCAGTGGGCTAAGCCATTAGTGCCAGTATTAACCTACGGGCCTAACCACTCAGTAATGGCCACACAGGATAGAGAGGTAGTAAAAGCCCAAAAGTATCAGATCATGGCAGGAAGTATGTACAAGCACACGGATCAAGGAATCTTGGCTTGTTGTGTGGAAGAGGACGAGCACGCGAAGTGGTTGCAATTAGCACATGTAGGTGCATTAGAGCAACACTACTCAAAACAACGAACCCTACAAACATTGAGGAGACTTGGAGTGTACTGGCCAACTATGGAAGCAGACGTCCATAGAATGTGCAAGGAATGCCCAATTTGCCGCACTAAGCCACCAGTGGAACATGCCACCCTTTATCGCGTGTCTCTAGTGCTAGATTGGAGCGAGCGATTAGTGGCGTTTCTGAGGACGAAAACATTCCCTCAAGATATGACCCTGACGAGACAAAGAAGTCTAGAACAAGAGGCCCTAGATTACTCACTCATTGGTGATAATCTATACAAGCGCGGAAAAGATGGTTACCTGAGACTATGTGTGCATGAGAGTGAATATCTAAAGATCTTGGAAACTGCTCACCAGGGTGTAGCAAGAGGACACTTTGGTCCAGATAGGGTGATCAAAGCAATTCTATTTGCAGGATTTTGGTGGCCCACCCTTCACATGGATGCACATACCTATGTGAAGAGGTGTGAGATTTGTCAGCGAACCCAGTATCCTATACGCAAAGATGAGATGCCACTGAAGCCTATGATGGGCGGACGTGCATTCTCTAAGTGGGGAATAGACTTTGTAGGTCCTATTAATCCCCCAGCTAAGGGCTCACATGCTGAATATATCATCGTGGCCACAGACTATCTAACCAAGTGGGTAGAAGTGAAAGCTACTACAAAAAATGATGCTCAAACAACAGCAAAGTTCTTATTTGAAAATGTGTTCACGAGGTACGGATTGCCAATAGAGTTGGTAAGTGATAGAGGCACACACTTCTTGAATGAAGTCATAGAAAACCTTCTCCAAGAATTCTTGGTGATACATAAGAAATCTGCCCCCTATCATCCACAAGCTAATGGCCAGGCTGAGAGCACTAATAAGATCTTATGCAATGTGCTGACTAAACTAGTGAACAATAAACGCTCTGATTGGGACAAACAGCTACACCATGTTGTTTGGGCATACCGAGTTGCCTATAAAAGATTACTCCAAGCCACACCTTTTCAGATGGTGTACGGTCAGAATGCGGTGCTACCCTTAGATTTTTTGATACCTACATTGAAAATAGCACAAGAGCATGACTGGACAGGCCATGAACTCTCCTCTCGAATCTTTGATCTTGAACGTCTAGGCGAGACACGATTGAGAGCTGTAGCAGGAATCTATGCAGCGAAGAAAAGGCAAAAGGCATATTTTGATACACATGTGAAGGATAAAGGCTTGAAAGCAGGAGACCTAGTCCTCGTCTACACATTGAAGCAACATGCACGAAAATTAGAGAAAAGAGGCTATGGACCAATGATCATAAATAGGATTTCAACTAGTGGGGCAGTACAACTAGCCACTTTGGAAGGAGATATTCTCCCTAGCTACATAAGCGGATGTAGAGTCAAGTTATACCAAGAACCCCTGACTGAAGAGATGTTAAATTGGCTCAACACTGCCAAGAAACGTAAAGAGGAGGAAAAAAGAATTCGAGAGGAAGCACAAGCAGAGGCCTTAGAGCGCATCCGACGAATGAAATTGAGGAGGCAAGGGAGAGATCAGCCTATGATTGACACTCAAGAGTCTGCAGGCTATCACATGGCCATGTGTGAGGCTTCAGGTGAACGTACCCATAGGATAGTGGATCGACGACCTTTTGTGACCCTAGAAGTTGGACAAGGAGACAGTACAAGGACCGTAAGAGCTTTAATTGATTCAGGTGCCGCCACTAGTGCAGTCCGGCTTTCTTATTGCCAGCAGTTGCAATTGGAGGTAAAACCCTTAGAAGCATATCTGATAGGATTAGGAGGTGTTGAAACCCCTTGTATGGGAGAGGTGGAACTTCCCCTCTACATTCAAGAGGTCCTCATGCCTGCAAAAGTGCTAGTGTGTGAAGACGAGGATCTTACCGAACCTCTTGTCTTGGGCCAAGACTGGATCTATGATCACGCAGTCAACCTCAACCTAAGAAGTGGACTTCTTCAAGCATGGGCAGGCCAAAGCTATCTTACAATTGAATTAGAAAATCAAGCACTCAAACCAGTAGGAAAGGCACCAACTCCTGGTCTCTCCAGGAATCCACATGAGGGTAACAATGCTGTTCTTGCCCAGAGTTCTATGGTGCAGAGGAGTGTCCAGCTTACCGAAGGTACAGGAGCCAATAAGGAGTTCCCCGCTGATCCAAAGAAGATTCTAAACAAGTAGACCGAACATCACTCGACACGAAGGAGGCCGTTGATCAAGAGGCAGGAGCACCAACCAGTGCAACACGGAGTATCTCGTGGCGCGAAGAAGATCTGGATACGCAAGGATGGAAAACCCACAACTCTAATAGCAGATTCTCAAGTAGCCAAAAAACAAGCCACACCATCAAGGACAAAATTGAAGGAGTACCCTAAGCAACCTCCTAGGAGCACCACGTCTATTTGGGTCCCTAAACGGTTAATGAAGGCTAGCCACAATGCTAGACACATATGGGTGCCCAAGGCCTGTTTACGAGCCCAAATAGCTCCAACTCTAGTTACTGGCATAATTCAACACTCACAAGTCCTCTCGACTAACAACGCAGGAACTCTACCTAAATACCACCCTGACCCACACTCAGTCAAACCAAGGAATGTTTGGAAATGGGTGCCCAAAAGGTCCCAAATCCTTCACACTCTAGTCCATAAATCTCTACCTGTCTTTAGCTCTAAGAGCTATGAATCCTCTATCAAAGTTTGGAGACTTAAACCATGTATCAAACCCCCTGACCCAATTTTGTAAATCCATCCAATCTGACATAGGTGCATTCTGAGTCCATTGCATAACCAAAGTATGCATCTAGAAGGACACTGACCTCTAATCACCACTCACATCTATCACAAACACTTCACCTCTAACCACTAACCTTCGGGATTGTCATGTTAGTATTGTGAAGGGAACACCGTTACATTCTGTTTCCTCTACAACACTAATGTGCTTTCTTCTTCCAGCAGATAAGCATCAGAAGTATCATGGCAGCAGTAGCAGGAACAAGCTCCCAGGCGGGCACTAGTAATCAAAGCAATTGGGATACCATGCCTTTGGAGGCCCCACTGACAGCAAGGCCTGAAGAGATTTTGAATGTGAGAAGAATTCCTATCTCAGATCCACCAAATGGCCTAATAGAAAGAGTGAAGGGGCATTCTCACTGGTTCAATGAGATGCCTGGAGACTTGGGAGATGCCGACCACATCTGGGAGTCAAAGTTGGAATTCGGTGGCGTCTGGTGGACATTTCAATTCTTCTCAAGAGAATTTGAAACATTACAGAATGCAGATCCTCTTCAGAATATTTGGCAGAAAGCGGGTTTGCAAGACTACTTTAGTGTAGCTTTGCCTATCAAGGGGTGGAAGTCGGGAGTACAACCTACAAAAAGAATGTGTGGCTCGCTTTCCCAGGTTCTCATTCCCCGTGAGGCCGCCACAGAAGCCTCCCCTAGAGAAGAGGCCCGAGTCGACCCTTTCACCATCCATCTCCAAGGAACACAATCAGGCGATAGGATACAACCCACTCCATCTGCCCCTCCACTACCCACCGATGCTGAGTTTGCATCCATGGCCACATTAGCAGAGGATCCCAATTTTGACTTTGAAAACTTCCTGCAGAATGCCAACCTATCTGATAGTGAGTGTTTTTCTAACAATGCTGGTCCTGGATCATCATCCCAAAGAGAACAGCCAGAAAGAGAGGCAAGAAGGGTACATTGGGAAGATGAGACACAACATCCTCATGCTCAAAGTACACAGAATCAGGAAGAAGCACGAGGAAATGAGCCAATGGACAGTGAAGAGGAAGCTCCTGCCTACACGGCACAACTCAAACGACTCTACAAGACAATCAAGCAGGTACAGAAAAGACACAAGTTATCAGAAGAAGCAAATAGAGCACTAGTGAACCAGATGCTGCAAGCGGAGAATGTCGACCCGCATTTTGTCGAATCATTGAATCTCTTGGTGGAAACATGTGGAATAGGAGAAGCCATGAGGACCATGGTCTATCGAGATACCCCCCCATATGACCAACGAAGGATCGATACAAGACCTCGACGGGGAAAAATGATTCAAATGGAAGTCTCTGCCGCACTGCCTACCACAACCTCAGAAGATGTTCACATGACCAGCCCAACTCCCAGTGAGGAACCAGATGTAACTACACAGATACCGTCTCCACCATCACCTCCCAGCCAACCCTTAGCACCCTTCCCCACTGGTCTTCCTGAACAACCAATAACCACCCATGATGAAACCATGATACACACCACTACTCATCTATCCTTTCATTTACCTACATCCCCACTTTCACCCGATTTTTTGAATCCCATATAGGTCATCCTGCCATCGATCAAACTATAATAGGTCACCCTTCATATCTCCCAGCCCTCGAACAGCCACTTGCCACTAGCCAAACCTTAACACACCCATTTCCATCCACCAATACATTTCCTCCCTCCCAACCCCTATCCATTATACCCCTGTTAACCCCCTCAGAATCAACTCAAGTCACCCAACCTTCATTCTGGACAAACCTTGTAAATATACTCCAACAAGTTGAGAATTATAATAAAAAGTCCCTTCCCCAACCCCACTCCCCCACATTCACTACCACCACTAACACACCACCTACCGTTCCCGTATTCACAATTCACACTTCATACACTATCACATCCGATCCCATGGATATTTCACCATCCACAGGAGCACCCACCACCACGTCTGTTCCACCATCATCACATTTCACTTCACTCATAGGCACATCATCCACTTTTCCCTTTCCCATTTCCTGACCCTTTGCATGTTCCACCTCTACCCATGCATGCACATCATTTAGTAATGCACTAGACGCCATGGTTGAAGCGGCCACTCAGCTTAAGCAAGAGTATAAGTTATTAGAAGAAAATAACACAGAGTTGTGCAATCTCTCGGCTCAACTCCAAGCACGCGTCAATGCCTTGGAACTAGGTAATACAACACTACAACACCAAGTGACTGCCCTCCAACAATCGAATACCGAACTCGAAGCTAAGTATACAGAGACAGGTAAAGCTATGGAGGAACAACTCAGAGATCAATTGGGCCGCAATGCTAGATTACAAAGAAACATGACTCTACTTCGTCGCCACTTAGCATCAGCTCAAGAAGAAAACCGAAGGCTACAGCAGCAAAACCACGAGAATCTAGAAGCAGCCATGGAAAATACCCCTGGAGCATCTATAGACCCTGCCCAATTCCAAGTGGTTCCCTCAGAACACATTCAGCAAGCATTAGAAGCGTATGCAACCCTCTTGGAGGCACATGACCAGTTGGCAGACCAAGTCAAGGAATTACAAAGAACCCAAGTGCCTACACAACATCCACTCAAATCTACAAAGACGGTCGATGCCGCTACTTCACCAGAACCTGAGTCTTCAACAACCAATGAGGTACTTGAGCTACGACAACAGGTTGCAGAACTAAAAATCAAGTTGTTACAGTATGAACGACCTCCCTCTCCACCTGATCAAACCATAGAAGAAGAAACAGTAGTCATTCCAATGGAGGAGACATTTGAAGACAACTATGAGCCTCAACCCCTTCCAAGAGGCAGAATTACGAAGGAAGGCCAAGACACATATGAGGAGCCCCGGTCGGCATGGATGAAGCAGGTAGAGGAGATGGGCCACACTCATGAAGAGCGCGTAGCAACTCAAATGCTGGCCATGAAAACCATTGAGGAGTCTATACTCAAGTCTGAATATTTCTCGAACTTGGCTCCTAGGCGGTTGATCACCAGTTCGGAGTTACAATATAAGCCCTATTTTGTACTGCTGGCTGACTATAATGCTGAGATCAAACGCATAACCAACCAGTACCCTACGTTCGCAACACAGTTCGAACTCGAGGACATTCCAGAGGTAGCCAGAAAGGGGGCCATATTCCAACCCATATGGAGGCAAAAGTTACTGGAGACCTATCCGGAGATGTTACGAACATGGGATCACGCTCCCATGCATTTGAAGTATAACCCTTGCTTTGGTCCCGTACAAAGAAGAAGATCATGGAAAGCATTCGCCATCAAGGTTCAGAACAATGCAAATTGTAAAGAATGGCTCAATTACCCCGCAATCCACCCCCAACCGGCACACCTACAGTATCATAAATGATAGCCACCCCATGTCGGATGTCGCCGCTCAAATGATGCTCAAAATTTTGGACATGATGCAAGTGGTGCTAAAGACCTTTCGAAATGTACGTAACATCCAGCCTTCAATTCCGGGCTTCATCAATGGTAATTATGATTTGCTGTATGACATGAGTACGACCCCGAGCATTCGAGTAGCTTACGCATGGCATGCACGGATAAGATATCTCCCTGCCTGCTACAAGCAAACCTTTGATGATATGTTCACCACGGGGTTTTGGGAGTCACACTCAGAAGTGTTCGCACCATGCCCAACACACCTGCTACAACTATTCGCGTGTGAACAAACCATTCACTCGGAGCTCTACACCACACCACACCCTGATATGCCGGGAGCAGTCAATTGGGATGCCCTCCAGAGAGATTTGGTCCGGGGATTACGCATCAAGGAACAAGAAGTGGCAACCGACGTCCTGCAGAAGTACATTGATCAAATAGTGGAGCAGAGGTCTGTCAGAGGCGACAGACCCTAGGGGGGGAGAGTGTTGGCAGATGAAGCAAGTACGAGCATACATGCAGATCTAGCACTAAGGCAACCCATTAAATTTTTCCAAACCTTACACCATGTTAAAAGTGATTCTCATCACTAAAAACCCTTGTAAATATTGTTTCACCTTTTTGTAGCTCCATTTTGTACAAGCCAAGGAGTCCTCGAGCTTGGGAAGCCTTAGAAGTAGTTGCCTGCCAATTTTCATAATTTTTAGATCTCGTTGGAGTCCTCAAATAAGCCCTGGAACCTAATTTTTAACTAGGCCAGACACTAGGTCTGGACAGGGCCAAAGCTAGTCAAAAACTATAAATAGAGCTAGAGAGCTCATTTTTGGGGGCTAGCTTCTTGTAGTTTTGAGCTTGTATGAGAACTTTGTAGCAATAGAAGTGATTCCATTGTCTTACTCTCTTTGTTCTTGCTGTGTGTGCGCATGTGTGTGTATGTGTGTGCATGTTAGTGTGCTTCGCACTCACACATTTGTGCCTTCACTTGCTCGAGGTCTTCATACCATCCTCATGTCTTCCCGGATTGACATTAAAGGAGGTGCTACTCATCACTGAGCTACAAGCTCCTTCTCAAGTTTCGATTTTTTGCGTCATGGCACGCGTGCAATTTTAACAGTGCAAATGGACTTCGGAGCATAGAACTATGAATTTCAGAAGCCAAGAAACATTTCCACCAGGTGCGCTAGGGCTTTATCCCCATTTCAAAGCCATTCATGCAATCAGAATCACCATCAGAGTGATAGTTTGTGAGCTGAAATTTCAGCATTCATTTCAGCTTTTGTCGAAGTGAAGATTTTCTCACATTCTTGTTCTTTTGTGAAATGGCGGGAAGCAATGACTTGTTTGCCATGCTTCAAGCTGAATACAAGCTTGATGGGACCAACTATCAGATGTGGTCTTACATGATGAAGCATGTTCTTGTTGCTAAAAAACTTTGGAACATAGTGGAAGATGTAGATCAAAGACCCGCAGGTTCTTCTACTTCACAGTCTACTGTCACATATGGAGCTTCTTCTTTGAGTATAGTGGTTTCTCCTTCTCCATCTACATAGGAGCAGCTTAGATGGGATGGAAAAGATGATCAAGCTCATGCTTTGATTGCGCTTTCAGTGAAGCATCATATAGTTCCACACATTCGGTCATGTTCTACATCGAGACACGCATGGGACACTCTTGCTTCTTTGTATGTCCTGCGTAATGAAGCACATGTTGCATACTTGAGGAAGCAACTTGAGAATGTATGTATGGTTGAAAATGAGTTTGTGGATGTGTATGTGACACACATCAAGGACTTGAAAGAGCAATTGGCAAACATAGATGAGATTATTCCGGATGCATCACTCATTTCTACATTGTTGAAAGGATTACCGGAATCTTTTCAAAGCTTTGCTACTACACTATGTTTGGTTGCAAAAGGAAATCCTAATATGTATGCATTTTATGAGGTTGTGTCTCTTCTTTTACAAGAATAGCAATCTAGAGTGAATAGGAGTGGTTTGATTGAGGGAACACAAGCACTTGCTATCTCACAAAAGGGGAAAAGCAAGTATGGTTCAGCTTTGGGTTCATCAAAACCAAGGCCTCAACCTTCCTCTTCCACTCATTCCTCTAATGATGGTGATTTGCAAAAGAAGAAGAGATGCAAATATTGCCGGAAGGCTGGTCATACTATTGATGAGTGTAGAAAGCTTGCTAAACACAATGAAAAGAAGAAGGAATCCGGCATGTCTATTGCTGAAAATTTAGCAAATGTAAAGAATGATGAAGCTAACATGGCTCAAAATTTTTGGGCATGTGTTGTTACATGTCATTATGATGCTTCTTTGCATTCTAAATGCATGGTTGTGAGTGAGGCTAATTTGGATTGGTTCTTTGATAGTGGTGCTTCAAAACACATAACATCATGCAAAAGATTTTTTGCCTCTTTGAAACATGCACCCAAAGGAGGACATGTGGTGTGTGCAAACAATGCCTCTTATCCTATCATTGGAGTAAGATAAATTGAGCTTACGGCTACAAATGGAGGTGTGATTCTCTTGAAAAATGCATTGTATGTGCCCGGTATAAAGAAGAACTTAATTTCAGTTCTGTTGATTGCCAAAGTTGGACTTCATGTACACTTTGTTGATGATAAGTGTATGGTTCATGATTTCAGCAATGGCGATGTTATCGTGATGTCCGGTACATTATGTAATGGTTTCTATCGCATGGATACATACAAGAGGGCTGCCTCGAATGCCTTGGTTGCTCATACTTCTTCCATGGCTGAAATGGAGCTTTGGCATGCTCGTTTTGGTCACTTGAACTTCAATAGTTTGCTCTACTTGCAAATGAAGGACATGGTTATTGGTTTGCCTACACTTGAGTTCATTGAAAATCATGCATGTGAAGGTTGCATTCTTGGAAAAATTCATCGTGCTTCTTTTCCAAAAGATGGTCATACACACACTACAAGAAAATTGCAGCTTGTTCATAGTGATGTATGTGGTCCCATCAAGACTGCATCTTTTGAGAAGCATCTATATTTTGTTACCTTCATTGATGATGCTACTCGCCATACATGGGTGTATCCTATGAAAGCAAAGAATGAGGTATTTTCTTGCTTCAAAGCATTTTTAGCTATGGCTAAAAATTTTTCTTCATAAAAGCTTTTGACTCTACACATGGATCATGGTGGTGACTACATATCAAATGCGTTTAATGCTTTTCTTTGTGAAAGAGGTATTTCACACCAATGTACAGTGTCATATACACCTCAACAAAATGGTGTTGTTGAGCGTAAAAGTAGAACTCTACTTGAAATGGCACGATGTATGGTTAAAGGAAAGCATCTTCCTGATAAGTTTTGGATGGAAGTGTTCATGTGTGCAAACTATGTGTTGAATCACTGCTCTACAAAAGCATTGAGAGTCATCACTCTTTATGAGGCTTAGAATGGTCATAAGCCTATGGTTAGTCATATGTGTGTGTTTGGTTGTTTGGCATATGCTCTTGTGCCATTACAACAACGTCAAAAACTTGATGACAAGGCAAAGAAATGTATATTTGTTGGTTATAGTGATGAAAGTAAGGGATATCGTTTGTACCATCCATTGACGAACACAATTATTGTGAGTTGAGATGTGGTATTTGCTGAAAATTTAGTTTTCCCTCTACTTGAATGCAAAAAATAGCCAACAGTTAGCTCACAATATGTGTTCGATACACTCATGCCTTTGTTCCAAAATGGTGCGGTTGACTATGCCCATGTAGACTAGCCAACTGAGGCTCAAAGGGTTGAACATTTGCGTCAAAATATGGCTGAAAATGAGCATGAAATTCAGCCCACGAATGATGTACATATTGAAGATGTTTTACATAATGAACGCATGTCTATCAAGAGTGCACAAACTATTCCAAAGTGACTGAAACAAACTTTGCAGGATGGCAAATTGAGTGCACCTTTACTTGGTAGAACAAGATCAAGCGCTCACCATGCATGAAGTAATTTTATGGATTATTCTCTTATTGCTACAGCATGTAATGAAAAGCCACTTTCTTTTGAAGATGCATGTGACGATCCACAATGGATGAGTGCTATGCAATCAGAAATGGATTCCATACATAGGAATGGTACTTGGGAGTTATGTGAATTGCCAAAAGGAAAGAATGCCATTCGTACAAAGTGGGTTTACAAGATTAAGAGAAAATCTGATGGTAGCATTGATCGCTACAAAGCTAGATTGGTTGCCAAAGGATATGTGCAACAATATGACATTGACTATGAGGAAACTTTTGCACCTACTTCATGCATGACTACCATTCGTACCGTGGTTGCATTGCCTGCCCATCCAGGTTGGAAAGTTATCAGTTGGACATAAAAACAGCCTTCTTGGATGGTGATTTGCAAGAAGAGATTTATGTGAAGCAACCTCCTGGATTTTCTATGAAAGGGAAAGAGCATATGGTTTGTCGCTTGCATAAAGCCTTGTATGGTCTCAACCAAGCTCCACGTGCATGGTATGACAAAATCCATAAGCACTTGATTGCTCTTGGCTTCACATGTAGTCCGATTGAAAGCACACTCTATGTGCACAAGAATGGGGTTGATCTTATAGTGCTTCTTCTTTATGTCGATGACATACCCTTGACTGGGTCATCTGATGCAAAACTTGACATTCTTATGGCTAATTTGCAGCATACTCTTGATGTCATTTATCTTGGTCTTTTGAGCTACTATCTTGGCATCCGGTTTGTATCCATTGAGGAGGGGATTGTTATGCATCAAGCAAAGTATGTTGAAAAACTACTTCAACGTTTTTGAGTTTCAGGATTTCAAGCCATTTTCCACACCAGTTGAACAAGATTCAGGTTCTCTGTTGAGGATTCCAGTGATGCATTTGACACTTCTCTTTATCAACAAGCTGTGGGATGTCTTATATATGCATGCAACACAAGGCCGGATATACAATATGCAGTTTCCCAGTCGAGTCGATTCATGCATAGACCTGGCACTAAGCATTGGCAAGCGGTGAAATGTGTGTTTAGATATCTTCGAGGCACTTTGAGCTTAGGTCTCTTTTATGGCAAAGATATTCAGCCATGCTTGCATGCTTTTACAGATAGTGATTGGACTGGTTGTTATGATACTCGCATGTCCACTAATGGTAGTTGTTTTTTCCTTGGAGACTCATGCATATCTTGGTTGAGTAAGAAGCAACCTATAGTGGTGACATTGAGTTGTGAAGCTAAGTACAGGGCAGTTTCCACAGCTACAGTGGAGTGTATATGGCTAAGATGCCTATTGATGGATCTTTGCATGGAGATTGATATTGCTATGCATATTCTTACTGATAGTCCAAGTGCTTTGGCTATTGCATGAAACCCAGTGTTTCATGCATGGACCAAACATATTGAGGTGCATTATCACTATGTGAGGGAGCGCCTTCATGCAAGAGATATTGATTTTGTATATGTGCCTACACAAGATAATGTGACAGACATATTCACCAAAGCTCTTCCACGGGAAAAGTTTGAAGCTTTTCGCAAAGCTTTAGGCTTATTACCTTGTGGGGGCTGATCTATCACTCCCTGTATGTGTCCACATCATTCGCTCCAGGAGGGTTTGTTACACTTATGTGTTCCTCGAGTAGCTTTGATGTGAACCTTTTCCCTATACATGGGCATTTTTTACAAGGGAAACCAGGATATAGATGTGTGAACCCAGATACGGGAGAGGTAATTGTTTCGAGAGATGTTATTTTTCATGAAGATAAATCTTGGTATAAACATGAAGTGCAGGTAGATGAAGAAGAAACTACAAGAAGTCACGAAGAAGAGCCAAGTTCTCCAAGTTCACTAGAGAGTCAAATTACACATGAAGAGGCAACTCCCCCCAATCAGAAGTTGAAGAAAATTCTTGATTTGATTTCAAAGGAAATTGAGTCACATGAAGAAGAAAGTGAAGGTTCTACATCAAGAAGAACTCAAACTCGAAGGCACGAAAAGCATGGTAGGACAAGAAGCCAATCAAGGTATCCAGTAAGAGAAAGAAGGCAACCGCAAAGATTTTCTCATGAAGCTTATATTGCAAAACTTCTTGAGGAGCAGGAACCAACAACTTTTAAAGAAGCGTCAAAGGTAAAGAAATGGGTTAAAGCAATGGATGAAGAAATGACAGCTTTGTATGAGAACAATACATGGAGTTTAGTTCCAAGGCAACCTAACATGAAGGTAATTAGTAACAAATGGGTGTACAGGATAAAGAGAAACAGTGATGGTTCAGTAAGTAGATATAAGGCAAGGCTTGTTTGTAAAGGTTATGCACAGAGTTATGGCATCGATTATGAGGAGACATTTTCTCCTGTTGCCAAGATATCAACAATAAGGACATTAATAAGTGTTGCTGCAAGCAAGGTATGGAATCTTTATCAATTAGATATAAAAAATGCATTTCTCAATGGTGATTTAAAAGAAGATGTGTACATGGAGCAACCAGCAGGTTATGAAGATTCTAAGAAGCCTACTCATGTATGTAAACTCTTGAAAGCATTGTATGGTCTTAAGCAAGCTCCAAGGGCTTGGAATTTTAGATTGGTAAAGTTTCTTGAAAAGCAGGGATACAGGTGTTCAAATGCAGATACTTCTTTGTATGTTAAGGTTGAAGGATCATTGATTGTTTATATCTCAATTTATGTGGATGACTTGATAATAACAGGAAACAATGAAGGTGAGATAGTTAGGATCAAAGCAGAGCTGGGATCTGAATTTAAAATTTCAGATTTAGGAGAACTGACGTACATTCTTGGAATCGAAGTTATGAAGAAGGAAGATGGCGTATATCTTCTACAAAGAAAGTATATTTCAGATTTGTTAAAGAAATATGGCATGGAGCATTGCAAGAGTATCAGTAATCCGATGGAACCCAATGTGAAGTACAGTGTTGAAGATGGTGAACCTTTAGAAGATCCACTTATCTACAGGTCTTTGATTGGTTCTCTTATATATGAAACTTTAACAAGGCTATATATTACATTTAATGTAAGTACATTGTCTCAATTCATGAATAAACCCACAGATGTTCATATGCAAGCAGCAAAAAGGGTCTTGAGATATTTGAAGGGTACATTAAATGAAGGTTTGGGCTATATATATCATGAAGGTTTGGATTTGAAAGCATACAGTGATGCAGATTGGGCTGGAAATAAGGATGATAGAAGGCGTACAGGTGGATATCTGATATTTGCAGGTAATAATTTGGTTTCATGGAGTTCTAAAAAACAGCCTACAGTAGCACTTTCAAGCACAGAAGCTGAATATAGAAGTCTTACAAATGCAACATGTGAGATTATGTGGTATTTGAAGCTTTATGAAGATATGAATCTATCTACAACACGTCCACTACTCTTTGGAGATAATGTAAGTTCATTACAGCTCGCATCTAATCTAGTGTACCATGCAAGAACAAAACACATTGAAGTGCACTATCACTATATCCGAGAGAAGGTGGTGAATGAAGATATTGATATTCAACATGTTGGAACGAAAGATCAATTAGCAGACATACTCACAAAAGCAGTGGATGCTCAGAAGCTTAAGCGAATCAAAGTACTACTTGGAGTCAAAGCTTTGGATTTTGAGCTTGAGGGGGGCAATGTTACATAAAAACAAGCTCTAAAGTAGTCTTGTGGATTTTATTAATTATTAAAAATGGTATATGGAAGCTTGTGGATCTTATTAGTTATGAAAAATAACATGTGGAGGCGTTCACATCTCCAAAGTTAGAGCAAAGGTGGATAAAAGTAGATAAAAGTAGAAGGAAAGAAGAGGTGTCTATTTTTAGACAAGGAAGGCGCTTCTGTTGATAGCCTCTCAATAAAAAGAGTGGTTCTCTTAGTGTAGGTGTCCAAATTGAGTGATTCTTGTTGCGTTGCGAAGCTTACAACTTGTACTATATAAGTAGATGAGTTTTTGTACAATTTACAATGAGAAAACTCCACGAAAGTAGGCGTTTTTTCAGATCTTATTTCTTGTGTCTATCCGGTGCCTCATCAGTGACATACCTCTCTTCAAACTTTCATATCTCAGTTGTTATGAGGTCTTCTTGAGTGATTTCACTTGGAGGAGTTTCCTTAGCTCTCATACTTCCTATCGTTATCAAAATTTCTCATAGATTTTGAAGTTTTCTTGCTGCTGTACATCATTTTTCAATTTAGATAGTTAGTCATACCTTGCTATTGCAGGCTTCTTCTTACCTTGACTTCAAGTTGTTGTTTTGGGAGCTATACTCCAGCTTTTTTGACGTTTTTTGTTTCTAAAGCATGCTACTCAGAGTCTACTTTCAGAATATATAATTAGTTTTGTCAAATTCTGCTCAAAGAGTTTTTGGTGATCATTTTCCTACAGTGACCTATTTCTATTTTTTGGAAAGTTTGGTGGAAAGTTTGTTTTTTGAAGTTTGGAAATATTTGGTTGGTGTTTTAACGATCTTGGGAGGTCTGATCATGTTTCGTTGTGTACTTTGATGTTTACAAGTTTGTAAACACAATAGATCTCATCTATAAGATCTCCATGCAAGAAAGAAGTTTTCACATCCATTTGGACTAGCTCTAAGTCCTCCATTGCAATGAATCCAAGCAACATGCACAGGATAGTCATCTTGACCGCTGGAGAGAAGATTTCCTCGAAATCAACACCATGTTGTTGCGTAAAACCCTTTACAACAAGTCGTGCTTTATACTTTGGAGAAGCACTATTTGATGTGAATTTCAGCTTATATACCCATTTACATGGTAAAGCTTTCCTGCCCTTTGGCAAAGGTATTAAATCCCAAGTACCATTCTTGTGAATAGAATTCTCTACGACTCCCTTTAGACTAACCAAAAAGGATGAATTCATGTGAGGTATACTCAGCCCCATTATCGGAATGTAAAGCCTTAAGTTTAGTTCCTTTTTTAGTCTCAACTGAAGCAAGCCATTTTCTTAAAGTAGGGAATACCTCATCCTTCGATTTGATAGGATATACTCAAAATTTTCTAGTAGCATCATCTATAAAAGTGACAAAGTAAAGAGAACCACCTAAGGACCTAGTGGGCAAAGGACCACACACATCTGTATGGACAACATCCAAAGGCTGAATTGAAGAGTCAATGTACATTCTATGCACATTTTTGGTTTGCTTTCCATATTGAGAATGCTCTTAAAAAGAAAAATCAGAGAAAGATAACACAGGTAAGTAGCCAGAATGAGAAAGATTTCCATTCCACTATGAGATATATGGCCCAGACGACCATGCCAAATACAAGTCGTAGGTTGTTCAGTAACAACCTACAAGTGTTCTTTTTGTGATACAAATAAAGGATAAAGTGAGCCGACTTTACTTCCTTTTGCAATAGCCATATTGCACTTTGATATGCAAAAGGATTGAGCATAGAAGACCACCTTGTAACCAAGGTCATCAAGTTGTCCAACTGACATCAAACTGTGTGATAGATGAGGTACATGGCATACATTATGCATAGTAATTTTGAACCATCAATGAACTTCACAACCACATCTCCAATCCACACAACATCACAATGGTAAGAGTCACCAAGTCTCACAGTACCAAGAAACTTTGCTGCAGAATTAGAGAACAATTCTCTATGTGGTGTCACATGGAAAGAAGCACCAGAATCTAGCATCCAGGTGTGGGAAAGGGAATCAGCCATAAGAGCCTCAGTTGGCACAGTACTATCAAGTGTCAACACATCAGCATCATCAGAAACATCATTAATTTCTTCAATCTTCACAGTCGAAGTAGATGGTGCAGGTAACTGTTTTACATGCCCATCAACATTCTGTCCTTTACATTTAGCATTCTTTAATGCATAACAATCTTTCTTCATGTGTCCTTTCTTATGAAAATAATTGCATTTGATATCCCTCTTCCTTGATTTACTTATACTCTTATTCCGTTGACCATTCTTTTCCTTGTTCTTGCTCCTGCCACATTGCTGATTCTTTCCTTAGTAAGAATCATGAACATTATATGCATCTCCACTCTGAGTGCCAGCCATAGATTTTCTACGAATCTCCTCACTCAAGAGTGCTCCACATATGTCATCATAGATGAGTTTTCCACTAGGTACACTATCGCGAATAGCTGTGCAAAATGCATCCCATGATGAAGGCAAGGTGCATAACAACAATACTGCTTTCATTTCATTATCCATATCCATTTTCTCAGCCTGTAACTAAGAGAATATAGCATCAAACTAATTTAGATGAGCAGGAACACTATCTCTGTCCTTCATACAAAGGTCATATAATTTTCTCATCAGATAAACTTGATTTGATGTCGTCTCTTTTTCATATGTATTGCATAACTTCTTCCAAAGCTCCTCTGCACTTTTATAGTCTAATACTGTAAAGTAAACATTATCTTCTAGGTGCAAGTGAATGGTAGACCTGGCCATTTCATCTAACTCATCCCAATCAGCTTCATCCATGTCAAGAGGCTTCTTTGAAATTCCGTTTACTGGCTTCCATTACCTCCTTTGAATCAGCACATCTTTAATTTGATTCTTCCATAAAGCAAAGTTTGTGCCATCAAATTTTTGGATCTCAAAATGGTCTTTTCCATGCAAGTTATAGCTCATGCTTGGAACACTAGCACTAGACCCTGATCCACTAGATGTGCCTGAGACCTCTGATGCCATGATGGTAGAGAACTGAATGGAATGATAATGGATCTAGAAGAGTCCGAACACCAATGAATAAGTGTATCAAGGAGTAAATCAACCATTGTATAGTTGATAAAACCAAAAATCTCAAAAAATTTTGCCAGAGTATCCTCTGCAAAATGAGCATATGACCAGTGTCAAAATGTCATAAAACTGCAAGTATTGACATGTTTGATTGCATAGTGAATCACTGACTCCACTGCATATAATCAGTTACCCAATAGAAGCCAACTAGGCTTATCGAGCACCTATGAATAGCTATCTGTCACTCTAGCACAATGGTGAGTACCAACGTGAGGAGATACACATCATAAATGTCAATCCGTGGAGACGTGAGGACTGGTATGAAGACCACGAGCAAGTGATGGCACAAGTGCGTGAGTGAAAGCACACAAGCATGCACACACATACACACACACACGTGCACAAGGTAAGAGCAAAGAGTGGAACAATGGAAAGCTTCGATTACCAAAGAAATCTCTTACAAAGCTCAAAACTACAACAAGCTAACCTCAAAAATGAGCTCTCCAGCCCTTTTTATAGTTTTTTGAGTGGTTTTGGTCCTGTCCAGACCTAGTGTCCGGCCTAGTTAAAAAATAGGTTCCAGGGCTTATTTGGGGGCTCAAACGGAGTCTAAAAATTATGAAAATTGGTAGGATGGTAGTTCTAATACTCCTCAAGCTTGAGGACTCCTCAAATTGAACAAAATGGAGTTACAAAAATGTAAAATGGTATTTACAATGGTTTTAATCACTATTTTTATAGGGATTTCTTCTGAACATTTGACAGGTGCTTCTTGGAGCTCGCTACTTGCTTCTTCTTGTGTGTCCACTTCCTTTGTCCTTGACCTTGAGCTTCAACACTTCCCCCCCCTCTTGAGTCTGTCGTCCCTGACAGACCCTTGTTGTAGTGGTTGTTCCATGTAGTACGTTGAGAGGTAGTGTCCTTTACGTCCAACAGGAGCGATCCATCTTCCCAATGTAGCCTGGTCGTTTATCTGGTTCTTCACTTTGCCATTGCTAGCTCTTGCAATTTGTAGTCCCTTTATATGTACTTCTTCCTTGTATTCCATCTTGATGGTGCATTTGTGAGCTATCCAAAATTGCTAGTTGCTCAAAGGAGGTGGTCAATGTTGATTATGAGCAACTCTCGACGGTGGATCTCTTCCTTGCACTTGTTGTTGTCACCTTGATTTCCTCTAATTCTTCCCAAGATGGCTCTTATAGTCTTCATGCCGAGTACTTATAACCCATAATGGATGATGGGTAAGTGCATTGGTGCATGGGTTGAAAAAGATATGTGCCTTGTCCATGGCCTTGTAATGTGGCCCTACGTATGCGTACTTGGAAAATGCATGGGAAGAAGTATGGTGCAAGAGATTGGATCTTGAGCGAAGTGCTCAAGGGTATGCTGACAAAGAGGCTTCCTAATCTATCATGGTGAGCATGTTGTCGAAGTAGGTTGTGCTTCCCATGGTGAAAGGTCAGTCGATTTTTGTCTCTTCGTGTTGTATGCCCATCACGGTGATTGACGATTGGCTTGTCTTTCTGGTTGATGAACATCCTTGCTGATGGTTCACAATTGAGTGTCGTCGAGTGCATGGACCTATTCTTCTTTTTTTTTTCTTCCTTTTTTTTGGAACAATGGAAAAACAGGAAGAAAGAGGTTAGTACCAACGAAATATTTCATATGTGTATCATGTGCCTGGCATTCTCAAGTGTGTCTATGCGCGGCCATGTAATGTGGCCCTATATTGATGCATACTTCGGAAATGCATGATTGGAATGGTGCAAAAGACAAGTTTATGCCAAAGGCACATGGCTGTTGCTGGTCAAGGCTTTTGATGTTACTTGTAAACTTGATGTAGTCTTTGTTTGGAGTTGTCGACTGAATCTGGCAATGATGTAATCCTCCTTATAGGAATCCATTTCAGAATAGTGTTGGTCTGCGTACAAGTCATTGTTGACTTCTTCATCTTTGGTTTATTGCTTGAATTTTGTATCCGGAGTGGTTCGTCCTTTGGTGTTATGGTTGCCACTTGTACCTTAGACTTCCTAACCCATATCCTTGATGATTGTCTTCTTACTTTTGTCGAAGGGTTGAGTTTATCTTCTTTTGGTCTTTGTGCTCTGTTCTTACCCTTTTCCCTCCTTGGCTTCTTTTTTGAGTCCTTTAGCATGGTGGGGAGCATAGGCCGTTGTGTGTGTAAGAGCTTCTTGGGTACCCACATGTGTAATTGCCCTTGTTGAGCTGCAACTAATTTCTTAGGCACCCAGATTTGTCGCAGACCTCGTAGTTGAGCTTGTCTTTGTTTCTTGCTGCTTCTTTTGTCGTGAGTAGCCCGCTTGGATGGAAATTGTTGTGGCAAAGCTGTTGGTTGCTCTCCTTTTCTAACCCATATCTGCTTCGTGCATGGCGTTTCTTTCTAAACCTAGTTTCCTTCACCTGTGGGTTGTGCTAGCACACATCCGATGGCATGATTGGAGGCATCTACATGGACATGAAAGGGTTTGCTCCAATCCAGAGTGGTCAGTATTGGTGCTGTGCACAAACGTCTCTTCAGCTCCTTGAAGGAATTCTCGCATTCATCATTCCATTCAAAATTTGTCAACAACCCATAAAGAGGTTTAGCAATGATGGCATACATGTGAATAAACCTGCGGTAATATCCGTTGATATATTTAGGTAGTGATGTGTGTGAACACTCTAGGACCGTCGGGGCACTTTTTTCCCTCTTTAGGAGGTTTTTTTCCCCCGGCTTGTATATACGCCTATTGCCCTAATGGGCTACTTATCTTTGTACATTCTCTAGTAATACATTCAGTATTGTGTGTTTGTGCTCCAAGCTTCTTCTTCTTCCTTGTGCTGTTCGCGTGCTTCCGCAGACATCTATCTCCAACAATTGGTATCAGAGCAGGTCGTCGCTTCTTCTAGGGCGCCGTCGACACTCCTCCGTTTGCAGTCTCAGATTCGCATGAAATTTGGTGAGCGTACTCAAGGTGTTTCCGAGATCAAAGTAGCTTTGCTATGTGGTGCCGAAATCGCAATCTGAGCTCGTTTCGGCCTCCGAATGCACAATCGCAGCGCTTGTGCAGGCTATTTCGTCCTTTTGTGCCAAAGGTATATACCAGTTTTTGTTCGCCAGTTTAAGCGTCTCGAAGTCTGCTACAGGTCTAGCAGAACTCGTCTCGGCAGTTTTGTTCAACTTTTTGAGATACAGTCAATTTTTTGCATCAAGGTATTTTAGTCACCGGCCATGGCTGAAAGCAGTGATGTATTCCGTATGTTGGCTGTTGAGGATAAGTTGGATGGTACCAACTACCCATTATGGGCTTATATGATGTGACATGTACTGGTTGCAAAAGGATTGTGGAACATTGTGTAGGGTGTTGAAAGACGTCCTGTTACACCTGTAACGACAGGTACTGCAAATACAGGTGTTGGAGCTGATGAAGATGGTGTCGAAGATGATATTCCGCAGATTCCTGTTCGTGCTGCTGTTTCTGTTGCACCTACTGCAGAGCAGATTTGTTGGGATGGCAGAGATGCCCAGGCACATGCATTGATAGCTTTGTCTGTCAAACGTGCCATTATTCCTCACATTCGCTCTTGTAGAACAGCAAAGGATGCTTGGGATACACTTACCACTTTGTACCAGGCTAGGAATGAGGCTCGTGTTGCTTACCTCCAAAAATAGTTGGAGAGTGAGCACATGAATGAAGGTGATTCTATGGACAGTTTTCTTACAAAGATCAAAGACCTGAAGGAACAATTAATTTCTGCTGATGAGGTTATACCAGATAGCTCACTTGTGCAGACCGTTCTGAATGGTCTTCCTGATTCATATCAGAGTTTTGCCTCTACTCTTCGGTTGATGATGAAAGGCAATCCGAATGCCTTGTCATTTGAGGAATTAGTCTATGTTCTGTTGCAGGAAGATCAGTCCAGGCAGAACAGGTCCATTATGCGTGTTGCAGATCAAGCTTTCCTGGCTAGTCAGAAGGGAAAAGGAAAATGGAGCTCTTCTACTATTAAGCAGAAATCTGCAAATGCTGCACAATCGAAGAACTAGGATAAAGATGAGAAGAAATCAGAAAAGCAGAAATTGTTCTGCAAGTACTGTAAAGGAAATGATCATATTATAAACTAGCTGCTAAAGAGGCAAAGAAGAAAGAGGCTGGAATGGTTGTTGCAGAGGCCTCTACACCAAAAACAGAGTGTGCAAATCTTGTGCAGGAAGAAGAATGGGCGTTTACTACTGTCTGCAGTTTTGACCCATCTTCTCATGATCAGTGCATGTCTGCAGTAGACTCAGATGTTTGGTACTTTGACAGTGGGGCGACCAAACATATTACCTCGCAACGCAGTTTCTTCTCTTCACTCGAGCCTGCCCCTACAGGGGAATACTGTCACATGCGCCAATAACTCCTCTTATCTTGTTATGGGAGTTGGTAAGATCATTCTGACTACTGCTGATGGTAGTTCTTTCACTTTGTCAAATGCTTTATTTGTGCCAGGGATCAAAAAGAACATGTTATCTGTTTCTACATTAGCCAAGATTGGCTTGGTTGTGAAATTCGTTGATGACAGGTGTACAGTCCATGATCTCTCAAATGGCGATGTGATTATTGCTTCTGGCATTTTATGTCGTGGGCTGTATAAGCTCATAGACTATGAAAGATCTGTGAATGATTCGGCATGTGCAGTTCATGATTCTCAGGCTATGTCAGATGCAAAGCTTTGGCATGCACGCTTTGGTCATCTGAATTTTGCTAGTTTGTTACGCCTGCAGAAATCTGAAATGGTGTCCTCTTTGCCCAAACTTGAGGCACCTGGAAAACATGTTTGTGAAGGCTGTATTTTGGGCAAAATGCAGCGTTCTTCCTTTCCAAAAGATGGTTCAGTTCGGGCTATGCAGAAATTGCAGCTTGTACATAGTGATGTCTGTGGTCCTATGCAGACACCCTCTTTTGGAAATTACCTTTACTTTGTGACTTTCATTGATGATTTTTCCAGGCATGCATCGGTATATCCACTCAAAGCAAAGTCCGAAGTGTTCATGTGCTTCAAACAGTTTTTGGTTTTGGCTGAAAATCTGTCAGCATGTAAAATGGGCACCCTCCGTTCTGATCGAGGGGGGGAATATATGTCTTCAGATTTTAATGCATTTCTGGCTGAACGTGGGATAAAACACCAGTGTACAGTGCCGTATACACCTCAACAGAATGGAGTTGCTGAACAAAAGAACAGGTCACTCATGGAGATGGCGAGGTGCATGGTCAAAAGTCAGGCTTTACCACATAGTTTCTGGCTTGAGGTTGTCATGTGTGCAGCATATGTACTGAACAGGTGTCCCACTAAAGCGTTGCAGTCTATCACTCCATATGAGGCTTGGCATGACCGCAAGCCATCTGTTGCTCATCTGCGTGTTTTTGGTTGTTTGGCATATGCATTAGTGCCTGAACAACATCGCAGAAAATTGGATGATAAGGCAGTAAAATGTATTTTTGTTGGGTACAGTTCTGAAAGTAAAGGCTATCGTCTGTATCATCCACAGACTAAACACATTCTGGTTAGCCGTGATGTTGTCTTTGTGGAAGATGCTATTCAACCATTGCTTTCATGTACTAAGGAGACATCTGTTAGCTCCAAAGACATGTATGATACTTTGATGCCTCTTTTTACAGGTGGACAGGCTAGTGCTAGTCCTAATGAGGCAACTTCTCAGCCTTTACAGGTTTCATATGATGATGCAGATCATTCCATTTCTGATGCAGATTTACATGATGCACTTGTTGATGAGAGAGCTAATATTGAGCAGGCAAAAACTATGCCAAAATGGCTGGTGCAGACTTTGCATGACAGCAAATTAGATGCACCTTTGTCATATCGTACTCGTTTAGGCTCTCATAGTGCCTCCTTTGTATCAGATTGCTATGTTATGGCTGCATCTAGTCTCTGTGATGAGAATGAGCCTGTTTCTTTTGATGGGATTCAGAAAATTGGATGGCTGCTATGCAATCTGAATATGATGCTATAATGAAGAATGGTACATGGTCTTTATGTGACTTGCCTCCTAGCAAGAAGGCCATTGGCACTAAGTGGGTATACAAGCTGAAGCGTAAACCTGATGGTACAGTTGACAGGTATAAGGCTAGGATTGTTGCAAAGGGTTATGCACAGGAAAGAGGCATTGATTTTGATGAGACCTTTGCACCTACATGTCGTATGACTATTGTTCGGAGCATTTGTACACTTGCAGCCCATCATGGTTGGAATGTACATCAGTTGGACATTAAAACAACATTTCTGAATGGTGACTTGCATGAAGAAGTGTATGTTTTTCAGCCCCGTGGCTTTGTGTAGAAAGGGCATGAAAACCAGGTTTGCAGGTTAAAGAAGGCATTATATGGTTTAAAGCAAGCACCACGTGCTTGGTATGAGAAGATACATGCCTATCTGATTGCACATGGTTTTGAGAACAGTCCAACTGAAATCACCTTATATGTTAAACGTGCTAATGATGTGCTTCTGATCATTGTTGTCTATGTTGATGACATGCTGCTCACTGGTCCTATTGAGACACATATTGCTGATTTTAAGGCTGATTTGCATGCCTCATTTGAGATGTCTGATTTGGGGCATTTGCATCACTATTTGGGCATTCAGTTTATGCACGTTGATGGTGGAATGTCTTTGTGTCAAACGAAATATATTGACACATTATTGCAGCGTTTTGGCCTTGAAGACTGTAAGCCTATTGCCACTCCTATGGAGACAGGTTTATGATTGAGTCTTCATGATGCTGGAGATGCATTTGATGCTGTTCTCTATCAGCAGGCTGTTGGATGCTTGATTTACTTATGCATTACTCGGCCAGATATTCAGTTTGCTGTCTCACAGATGAGTAGGTTTATGCATTGCCCAGGAGTCACGCATTGGAAAGCGGTTAAGCGCATCTTTCGCTACTTGAGTGGTACTCGGCTACTTGGGTTGTTTTATCCCAAGGGGGGATCACTACCGCCAGATTTGCATGCTTTTTCTGACTCAGATTGGGCTGGTTGCTATGACACTCGTGTGTCCACCAGTGGTTTTTGCTTCATGCTTGGTAGCTCATGTATATCTTGGTTGAGTAAGAAGCAGCCTACTATGGCCACTTCCAGTTGTGAGGCTGAGTATAGGGCAGCTTTCACAGTGACTGTTGAGTGTGTGTGGCTCAGACGCCTTATGGCTGATTTGGGTGTTGGCCAGTCTTCTGCCACCACCATCTTCACTGACAGTCAGAGCGCATTGGCAGTTGCGAGTAACCCTGTGTTCCATGCTCGCACTAAGCACATTGAGGTGCATTATCACTATGTCAGGGAGAGGTTCTCTGCTGGGGAGATCAGCTTGGCATATGTGCCCGCGCAGGAGAACATTGCAGACCTTTTCACGAAGGCTCTGCCTAGGGAGAAGTTTGAAGCTTTCCGCAAAGCTTTGGGCTTACTTCCTTTTGTGGAGTGATTTCCACATAGCTTGGCACTTCCTTATACATGAGTGCCAGCTTTTTGTTCACCGCATCACTCCCAGGGGAGATTTGTTGATATATTTAGGTAGTGATGTGTGTGAACACTCTAGGACCGCCGGGGCACTTTTTTCCCTCTTTAGGAGGTTTTTTTCCCCCGGCTTGTATATACGCCTATTGCCCTAATGGGCTACTTATCTTTGTACATTCTCTAGTAATACATTCAGTATTGTGTGTTTGTGCTCCAAGCTTCTTCTTCTTCCTTGTGCTGTTTGCGTGCTTCCGCAGACATCTATCTCCAACAATATCCACAATGGCCCATAAAGGCTTGTACCTCTTTAACATTCCTTGGTCTGGGTAGCTCTGCTATTGCTCTTACTTTGTCCTCATCTGTTGAAATTCCATTCTTAGAAACAATGTGACCTAAGATTTTACCTTGTCGTACCATGAACACACACTTCTCTGGGTTCAGACACACTTGATATTCTCTACACTTGTTGAAGATCTGTCTGAGCTCAGGGATGTGGTATCCTCTTTGTTGGGAATGAGCACATAAATCATCCACATATACTTCTAAGCTCTTTTGCAAGAACTCCTTGAAGACATGACACATGAGTCTCTGGAATGTTGCAAGTGCATTGGTGAGACCAAATGGCACGAAATGCAAAGATTCCCCATTCAGTAGCAAAAGCCATCTTGTGTTGATCTTCTGGGGCAATGGCTACTTGGTTGTAACCTGAAAATCCATCAAGGAAGCTATAAACTTCCTTACCTGCAACACACTCCAATAAATGTTCAGTGATGGGAAGCGGATAACTATCTCTGATCGTAGCGGCATTAAATTTTTTAAGGTTAATACACACTCGCAATTTTCCATTCTTCTTGGGCACCACTACAATGGGCGATACCCATTCAGTATGCTCAATCTCATAGATAAATCCAGCTTCAATCAACCTGTGAATTTCCTCTTTTATTTTAGATGCATAATTGTCATTATATGTGTAGGGCTTTTGTTTGGTGGGCTTGGCATCAGGCGTCATGGGGATAGTATGAGAGCAAATTTTTGGATCTACTCCCTTCAAGTCTCTATAGTGCCATGCAAACACGCCCCTATATTCCCGTAATAGAGCTACAAGCTCTGCTTCTTCTTTTGCACTCAGGTCATCTCCTATGTATGTACATCATTCTTCATTCTCTTCAATGGTTACTACAATTTTTTTGGTCTTTTCTTTATTATCATATGATTCTCTTATAATGGCCTCTCTCTTAGGCATTCGTACCAAAATTTTTCGGTCTTCCACTTCATATTTCTTGAAGTTTTCTAGTACTTCAAACAATTATTCCTCCTCTTCTTGTTTCACTGCTTTTCTTTTCTTTTTCTTTTGACTACACTCACTTCCGTCCTTTGAATTCACAGTTTTAATACTTGTGAGAGGTTCTTCTTCTTTTTGGGTTAACACTCCTGTGTCTTCTAAATAGTGTTCCTCTGAGTCAAAGTAAGTATCCATCACAATGGATTCTAGATCATCGTCATTCTCTTCTTCTTCTATGACCTCACTAGGATCACACTCTTCAAATAAGGGCTGACACATGAACACTGAAATACCGTAACCCTCCTCATCATAATGAGGTGTCCATTGTTCTTCATTGACTGCGATGTCCATGGTAGCTAAGATTTCAGCCCAGCCATGAGGCTCAAATTCCTCATCTAGAAATATCATCGGTGTATAGGCTGGGTCTTTGATTGGTCTATCTCCTGGGGGAGTTCCTTCTTCTCTTGCTTTCAGGCGCTTTTCCTCTTCCTCTGCGACCTTGCACATCCATAAGTGAGTATCTTCATGCAGCCAGGATGGATCAGGGGAACTTCCAGAATGCATAGAGACAGAATCTTCTTTCGCTTTGTGGATAGGATTCCATTGTAGGGGTGGTACATCTCTGAAGGTGTAATCCTTCAAATTGACCTTGGTTGTGACCCCTAAGTGTTGTAAGTACAAGGAGTTGGTTCCCCAATCCTGTACTATTTGCAATTGTTGTAGGAAGGGCCTTCCTAGGATCATCTCATAGACATTATTTTTCTCAAAGTCACATATAGCAAATGTATATTCAAACTCTACGCCACAAGTGGTTAGAGTTATCCCTTCGAGCAATCCTAGAGGTCTTTCAAAATGACCATCTGCCATTTGAAGCTTCAAATTGACATCATGTCCAAGCCTTCTGGAGTTGGATCTGCAAGAACAGACCCTGATTGCGGTCTATTTACAATGGGCGGTGGGGTGGAATGAGGTGGTGTGGATGGAGGTTCGGCATGAGATGCAATGTCTTCTATTTTTGTTTTGGTATCCCTTAGGCTTTCTTCTAGTTCGGATATCTTTTTGTTCCACTTGCGATTAGCCTTCTCTCTGGTATCCTTCCATGTTCTTGGTTTCCTCTTACTAGGCTCTCCTGACTCACTTGACTCCGATTGCTTAGATGGTTTTGCTTGTTGTTCAGCCTGTGCCCTAGTAACTGCCTGTACAGGAGCCACATTACTGCAACTTGAACTTGAATCCTCCACTAAGCCTACCACATTGATGGGTGTAACCTTAGGCACACTAGAGGGATTTCTAGGACACTCTCTAGGAAGATGTTCCTTGCCACACTTAGGACAAAAGCCTTGTATTGTGATGTTTTGTCCTTGTCCAAGCGCTGGTTGATGGGGACATTCACGAATGAAATGGTCACCCTGACATCTAAAGCATGGTCCTCTAGGGGCTTGTGGTCTTACTTGCCTCACTTGGGGCCTAGGATTTGGATTCGTATACATGACATGGGAGTATTTTGGCTCCCAATTTTGTTCCATAGGTGGTGCCTCATATTGATACTGAGAAGTCTCACTTTGCTTAGGTGACTCTATGTAATAAGCATGTGAACTATCTTCATGGAAGTAGTCTAAACCTTGAGCATGAGAGTCATTTTCTGAGACCAACGGGGTTAGTGGCACCAATGCTCTATTAGGGTTCTCCTCCAACATCGTATACTTAATTGGGATCACATTGGCAGGAGCTGGTGGTTGGTTTCCTAGGACTGGTTGTGGCCTATATGGTGCCTGATATTACTGTTGTGGTCTATAATATGGTTGTTGATATTGATTCTAATACCTACCCTGCTGGTAAGGTTGCTGATAATTTTTTCTAATAGCCTGCCTGTTATAGGGACAATCTTGAGCCGTATGGTTCGTGTATTTTCTCTCAATAGTGCAATATAGAGCATTAGGGTTTCCTTGTGGCTGAGCCATCATTGGGAAAACATTAGCCATGTGGTCTCCTCCACAGTTGTAACATTGTTTCAATGAGGTGACCCTTGGCATTTGTCTATTTTGAACTCCTAGCCTCTTGGCAACCTGTTCCGCTATCTCATCTATCTCATTGGTGGCTCTAGAGGTATGACTAGTAGAACTATCAGAATCTTTATAGAGTTTGGACAGTCCTAACTCCTCACCCAAGTTGTCTTCTATGTCAATGCACATGCGCACACACTCTTTTATGGATCTAGGCTCTTTCAAGTACACGTATGACCTTAATTTTGTGCTGAGTAAACCGTCTAAAAACAAGGCCACTTGTTTGGATGTTGTGGGTACTTCTTGCATAGGGCATCTTTCCAAGTGCTGTCCAAACCTTCTTCCTGCAAGTCGCACTGTTTCTTGGGGTGTCTGCTTAAAGCTGTGGATCAAGGATGATGTTTTATGCTTGATACTACCCTTGGAAAATTCTACAATGAATTCTTCTAGCAGTTGACTTATCTCTCGATAATTGCGACTATTCAGGGGCTGAAACCAAGCTAAGGTAGTACCCTTAAGAGTCAAACCAAATGCCTCGAACTGGGTGAACAAGTCCTCAACCTGTTCAGCTCTTAACACTTTTTTGAACTCGGCCACATGATCATAAGGATCTCGTGACCCATCAAAATAGTTCTTCATTGTCTTAACCACTTGAGAGGGTCTAAGGTTTCTTGAGTGCTCTCATGGTCTAGGCAATGGGAAATCATGTTCGTCTCTTTGATGCCTATGTACGCGATGACTCTCTCTTTCAGGTCTTTCATTTTCAATTCTTGATCGGTCTCTACCCACTCTGTGTGCAAAGCTTACCTTAGGTCTCTCTCTGGTCCTTTCCCTTTGGGTTTCATGAGCCTTGGATGATCCTACTTCTTGGAGGCCTTGGGAAACATTAGATCTTGATGGAGGGAAATTTGCCTCACCCTGCCAAGTGTATGCATGCCTATCCTGCTCTGTTACCAAGAACATTTTCTCGGATGCGTGATCTAGATAGACAAATTTGCTTGGTATCTCTGGATCCTTGAACTCATAGATGGTGACTATAGGGCTCGGTTGATCTGGCTTGAATCTCCAAAAGGCTTCCTCCGTTTCTCTATTCAAGAATAACTCTATGCTTTTGTTGTCTTGGGAAATCCATTCTGGAGTGATCACTCTGGTCAGAACTGACTTACCTCTAGGGGTCTTGGGTTATCGTCCTAGGTCTCCTTGCTCTAGGTCTCCTATCTCGTTCTCAGGAATGATGTTTCCAAACTCGTACGTCCTGTCTGGTAGGCTGGTAACCACATACATGGTTCCTTCCTTATCAATGTATGCACCCTCTTCGAACTTGACCACTAGGTGTTCAAGTCCAAAGGGTTGATCAGGATTTTTGAGTTGGACAACTGATCGTCTCAGGCCATCCTCATAGATGCAAGCACCTAATTGGTTGTCCCTGATGTATTCCAATTGTGTCTTATAGGGACCTTCCGGTGTCTGTAAATAGGAAGTACCTGAGCTACGCATGGGTCTTTCCATGTTGAAGGACATTTCTGAGTCACTTGTGTCGGAACTTAGCACGTAGGGATAACCACTTAGTTGTTGTGCCCAAGACTTAACTGTATGGTTGACACTAGCCTCTGATGATCTAATGCTTTGCCTATCCTTGCCTAAGTGTCTGCCAGATCTTAGGTTCATAAGCTTTGTCTACAAGTCCAAAATTTCCCCTTATATTGCTCAAAATCCTTTGGAGCTCCTTGGTTTCCTAGTCCACCTGAGGGTCAAGTTCAAAATACTATATCTAATAATCCACGTATTAATTTTACCGTAACCAGTGGAAGTTTTTGTTGTACTCCCCACGAGCTTTCCAACAAACCCAACATCACAGCAAACAGATTTTGTATGAGAAAGTTATGCCAGTTCAGGGTTCTGGGGTTTAAAATAGGGAAACAAGATCTCTTTGGGAACTAAATAGGCAATACGATACCAGATTTTCACGATACGATACCTTTGTCTTACACGATACCACTTCAAACAATACCAACCTAGACGATACGATACCACAAAGGCGATACCAAGTCCACGATACGATACTACTCTCTTAGATGATACGATACTAAAAGTGGTCACGATACGATACCACTAATTTGCGCGATACGATACTTGATTAGTTGGCGATACGATACCAAATTTCCACGATACGATACCTTTGTGTTACACGATACCACCTTAGATGATACGATACCACAAAGGCGATACCAAGTCCATGATAAGATACTGCTCTCTTAAACGATACGATACTAAAAGTGGTCATTATACGATACCAAAAATCAGACGATACGATACTGGATCTTTGCACGATACGATACTAAGGCACCGGACGATATGATACCAAAACAGGAGGCGATATGATACCAACTTTGCTCGCGATATGATACTTATGCAAGTGGCGATACGATACCAGTTTGTGAACGATACGATACCACTCCAATCGCGATACGATACTACTTGTGCTATGCGATACAATACCACAAAGTGCACGATATGATACCAGAATAGGAGACAATACGATACTAGGTGCACGATATGATACCTCTTGACCTCGCGATACGATACCGCTCAATTGACGATACGATACCACCGGGATGACTACGATCGCGATACGAACACTTGACGATACGATACCAGAATGGTATCGCGATACCTCAAGTGGGCGTGCACGATACGATACCTCAACAAGTATCGCGATACATGGGAATTCTGGTATCGCGATACCAAAACTCAACCGGACATGATACTTGGAGATTTTGACATCCAAATTCAAACATTTTTGCAAATATGTGTACCTTGTGTCCTCCTTGTCACTCCTAGGTGCCTGTAGATGCAAACTCACCCTCCAAATGCACGATTTGTGACTCGCGATACCAGGCGCTGTTCCTCTCATGCCGCGATACTATCGCCCAGATTTTGGTGTTTTTGAGAGTTTTTCAAGTGTTTTTCTTCAGCGTTTTTGGTTCTCAGCTCCTCATGCGCTTCTTTCTCACAGCCACGAGTAAAAAATGAGTGAATGTACTGTCGAAAATGGAAAAAATCAGAGAATGTGAAGAGGGAAGAAGATGGTGATGATGATGATGATGAAGATGAAGAAGAAGGAAAACTCAGAAACTGAACTAAAAATGGTGATTTTTTTCCTTCCAACATCGCTACTCTACGTCTTACCGTCACACGCTCGTCCTCCAAGCTCTCTCCCCGAAAACGGCGCCAAATTTGGTGTCACTCTAGCACAATGGTGAGTACCAACGTGAGGAGATACACCTCATAAATGTCAATCCGTGGAGACGTGAGGACTGGTATGAAGACCGCGAGCAAGTGATGGCACAAGTGCGTGAGTGAAAGCACACAAGCATGTGCACACATACACACACACGCGCACAAGGTAAGAGCAAAGAGTGGAACAATGGAAAGCTTCGATTACCAAAGAAATCTCTTACAAAGCTCAAAACTACAACAAGCTAACCTCAAAAATGAGCTCTCCAGCCCTTTTTATAGTTTTTTGAGTGGTTTTGGTCCCGTCCAGACCTAGTGTCTGGCATAGTTAAAAATAGGTTCCAGGGATTATTTGGGGGCTCAAACGGAGTCTAAAAATTATGAAAATTGGTAGGATGGTAGTTCTAATACTCCTCTAGCTCGAGGACTAACTTGAACAAAATGGATTTACAAAAATGGAAAATGGTATTTACAATGGTTTTAGTGATGAAAATCACTATTTTTATAGGGATTTCTTCTGAACATTTGACAGGTGCTTCTTGGAGCTCGCTACTTGCTCCTTCTTCTTGTGTGTCCACTTCCTTTGTCCTTGACCTTGAGCTTCAACACTATCATACATCTCCTATGGCGAGACTGGGTAAGTCTTCCACCTACATCACCAAAGACACCCCAACATATGGGTGTCTCCTAGTGAAGAAAACCTCACCATGACCCTCTTTATCAAATGTAGAAGGCTTTATCCAAAGAATGTAACCGCTATATCAATGACCACATGGACGTTGTAGGGGTGGTACATCTCTGAATGTATAATCCTTTAGATTGACCTTAGTTGTGACCCCTAAGTGCTCTAAGTACAAGGAGTTGGTTCCCCAATCAAGTACTATTTGCAGTTGCCGTAGAAAGGATCTTCCTAAGATCATCTCATAGAAATTATTTTTTGTCAAAGTCACATATAGCAAAGGTGTGCTCAAACTCTACACCACAAGTGGTTAGCATTATCCCTTCTAGCAATACTAAAGGTCTTTCAATATGTCCATTAGCCATTTGAAGCTTCATTCTAGTTGGTCTTAATGTGGGTTTGTCCCATTGTTTCCACAAGGAGGTGGTCGCAATTGCAACCCTAACACCTGAATCTAAGATAGCTTTCATTGTGTAACCTTGGTAGGTGATTGGAAGATAAGTATTACCTTCTTCCCCTTCACTCATGTCTCCTATTTTGTCGAGAGGTATCTCTGGGACTTTTTGTTTAGAGCCTACTTTTGAAATATTGGATCCCAGTTCTGGAACTTGATTCACCACATGTTGCCATAGCTCAGGTTTTACTTTGAGCAGATCTTCTAAGGTGAGATGACATTGAACCCTAGTGTTCTTTATGACTTTAGTGTTTCTAGGAACCAAAGAGTCTTCATTTCTTATTAGTATTGTGGGAGCTTTGATTTGAAGAGATTCAAATTCCCATGGGCTTGTGAATTTTGGCAACTCTTGTAAAGAATTAGATTAAAAATCTAACCTTTCATCTTCTTCTTGCTCTTCTTGATCTCCGTAAATAGATGAAATGTCTTGGGGAAATTTATTATGCAGATCATCAATTTCAAGAATAGGAGGGGGATTACCCTTCTCATTGGCCCATTTCTCTTCTTGTATTTCCCGCAATAACTCTTGAGAGTATTGTTGAATTGAAAGAGGTGTTCCACCATCCATGGAATCAGGAACATAAACTTCCATCGGTGGTGAGCTTTCTCTTCCAACATCTGGTTTAGCCTACGACGATAATGAAACCTGCAGCTTGTTTATCATTTGTAAGACCTAAGAAGTCTATCTTCGTGCTCCCTGTGTACTATGTTTTTTGCATATTATGCAGTCTGTGTGCGGAGTATCGTGTGCGGCCTTAGGAGGTCCGTTTTCTACTTCGAGGATATTGTCATGGATCTCTCAATAAGGAGAGCGCACCGTGGTGCATCGCCATCGAAACCCTTCACTGGTATCAGAGTAGTTCGACACTAAAGCTTTGTTCCTTTTGTGTGAGCGAAGCGAGCACCCCCCCTCGACTTTCTCCAAGGCTTACGACTAAGGTGGCGACCAAGGCATAGACCTTGGCATACCTTGTCATCCGAGTCATCGAAGTCACTATTGGCACTGTGCAAGGGAGGACCTCAACAATCAAGGAAGATAGAGGTTCTCGGTACTTCTCGGGAGGTCACCCATCCCAGTATTGTTCCCCCCTGAGCTCGCTTAACTGTGGCAATCTCTTGCCACTAAGCTACACTCTTGTGGTGTCTGAAGAAGGGGAAAGACTAAGGTTGACATTACCTTGAACATGTTTTGGTCCCTCAAAGCTTCATTCTTTGCTTTCAAAGCCTATTTTTGAAGCATTTTTGGGGTGTCTTTTGGAGCCGTTTTGGAGTACTTCCACACCTAGTTCTCTTCACATAGGTCCAAGAACATCAAAAAGAGTGTTCTTTGTACTTATCCGACATTGAATATCAACCTGGGGCTGTGTTTTTCAGACACACTCGTAAAACTACAGGTTTCTTGAAAGATTTCAGTTTTGGTGGGAGCAACCGTTGCGAATTTATGTAGGTTTTTTGACCCAAAAACATCAGAGTTGATAGACACTTGCAAGTGTTATTGGCTAGTTTTTTGGGCTATGCATTCAGCCTTTTAGTGTCATTTTACTGCATATATTGAGCACATACACATTATGTACGCTTATGTGGATATCGCTTATGAGTACTTCCTCTTTTTAAAAGAGATTTTTCAAATTCATCATGCTCTGTGAGTTATAACGTTCTTAATAAAGACCAATTTTCAGCTTAACTGAGTGGACATGCAGCCTGTTTTGAGACAAAGAGTTGCCAAACCAAAATTACTCCAAATTGAGTGTTGGATAGCTCATTTGAAAGCTATAGTGTCTACTTTGAGTCAACAAAGGCTCAATTTCATTTTGTTTTTAAATTGATACTAGTTTTAATTCTAAGTTAAAATGTAAGTAAAAGTCTTGATCCTAAGAAGGTCTTCTACACTTTTTGTTGTGCATAGGAGAGGAATTCTCCAACAGTAGGTATCAAAGCTCAACAATAGAGCATTGGAGCTTGAAGAGGCAAAGCATTGGAACTAAAGTAAAGCAAAGGAGAAGCTACAAATCAAGGAGAAGCTCCGTAAAGTCAAGAAAGAGCGCCACAACATATTTGAGGTAAACTTCAAACTTGGAAGTTTTGAATGGTTGATTTAGGACAGCAAGTTGAGAAGTAAGATAAAGATAATTTTCAATCTTGGAGGTATAGAATGAAAAATTACCTTAAAGTTTAAGGTTTATGGAGTCTATTTATTGGTTCCTCATTTCACAAGTTATTTGTAACACTATGATTGGTCATGTGCAAAGCCTAGAGACAGCGAAGGAAGTTTGGGAAGCATTGGAGAAGGTGTATGCTACCTCAACAATTTCTCAGAAGATGCAACTCAAGAACGAGCTCAACAACATGAAGAAAAGCTCAAACCAAAGCACTAGTGAGTATACGTTGAAGATCAAGTTCTTTTGAGATCAGCTAGCATCAGATAGAAGAGGAAGACATTATACAAATAGCCCTCAATGGCTTGAGGAGTGTTGAGCCCATAAAATTCATGTTGGTCAAAGTCAACTACAATCAAAGTCAAAAGTTCAAAGTCAACTATTCAAAGTCAACAAGGTCAAGGTCAAAGTCAATAGGTGCAAAGTCAAAGTGCTAAAGTGCAGGTGTCAAAGTGCACAGCTAGTGCACAATTAATTGTCCACAAAGGGTAAATTGGAGAAAGTGGGTTGCAGGTTGCAGAGGTATTTTCTCTAATTTCCCTAAGGTTCGAAGTGTTTTTTAAAGTATTTTGGAAGGTTCAGGTGAACCCCCTCTTATGTGCAAAAGTGAAGACTTAAAAGGAAATGTGAAGGTATGTGAAGCGGCATCGTACGCACAGGGGAAAGTATGGCCCCCCAATTAAAATTTTGGGTTTTAGTCTAAAGTCACTACAGGACAAAACAGGGAGTCGTTGGCTGCCACTTGTGAAGACAATCTTGGGACATCAAAGTGAGCACCAAGATACTATTGCAGTTAGGAGCGTACGTGATCGACACACTCAAATCAAGGCAAGGACTATTCTTGGACCAATTTCTAGAGTAAGCAAGAGAAGCATAGTCTAAGTGAAGCAAGAGAGGGAAGTGCAAGAGTCACCAGTGTGCGACGCAGAGAAGTGGAGTTGAAGGAGTGCATGGAGAGTGACTAAGGGATTGTGCAGAGAGTGCTAAGCTAGTCCCCCAAGGATCTCAAGGTCTCCTTGCAGTTTGCGCGTGCCGACAGAAGGTATTCATTCCTCCCCCTTAGTGGAAGCTTGGTGCAAGGTGTGCACAAGGATAAGCTTGAAGCAGGTGGAGGTCTGGTGCAGAGGAGGCTGGCGGCAAGAAGACTTTGGGGTATTTGGTATTTTATCATTGAGCACTCTGTGGGATTGTGCACATAAGTATTGGTTTGTATTGTGCTTCAAACATTGTAATTGTCTCACTGTAATCAATCGGCAGAAGCTTCCAAGGTGTATTTCCTCTCCTGGTCTTTTCCTTTTCTCCTACAAACCCTCAAACTCCTTCTTGTCTAAGAATCCCCCAACAAAATTTGGCACGCCCGGTGGGACTTCCAAGGAGATTTGAGCTTAGGAGAAACCAAGTGCAAAGTATAGCAGAGATCACGTGTCTACAGTGCTACTACAGTGTTACTTCATCAACCAAAAGGTAAATATTCTTATCAAGTGTCTCATATTAAGTGAGCTATGAGCTGCTCATGATCGCAACCCGGTCCCAAACATTGAGGGTCACTTGCAAGCAAACAAGAAGGAAGGTTGTTAGAAGATCCTCTAGTCCACTATCTTCAACCTCATCAGTAAAGAGCATGGCGGGACAAGTAGACTTGGAAACCTTGCTCTCAAGATTAAATATAAAGTTTCCTTCTTTCAAAGGCCTAGCTAAGGAGGATCCGGATGAACACATTAGAAGGTTTTTGGCACTATGTAAGACTAGAGGCTTAATGGGTAGGGAGGATGCCTTTTTTATTCTCTTCCCTGTCACATTAGAGGGATTAGCAGATAAGTGGTTCAGCCAGTTTGCTGAAAACCATTTTACCACTTGGGATGTGATGAAAGATGCATTTAAACATCAATTCCAGCTTGGCAACACTGCGGAGATCATCATAGAAGAACTAGAAAATTTGAGATTGGGTCCAGGAGAAAAGTTCCCAGAGTTTGTGACTAGGGCCAAAGCACTAATGGCTAAATTGCCAGATCCACCACATGACTTTTTTGTTAAGAAATGGTTAGCTAAGCCCCTACCAGTGGCCACCCAATGCAAAATAAAGGAATTAGTGTTACCTACAGCCTACATAGAGGAGTTCATCAACACAGCCTCACGTTTGGAGCAGATAAGGCATCAGTATGGAGCATCTTCTTCCCAACCAACATATGGTACAGAAATGGAGGATCCAGTGATCCAACTAAGGAAGGAGCTGGAGGGCTTAAAAAGAAATAAGCCCTACAAAGAGGAGGAGAATATTGTTGCTCAGTTGAGAAGGGAGATTGACCAAAAGGAGGAGGAGACCCAAGCAGAGGAATTGGCTGAGTTGCGACAGGAGCTGCAGGAACTCAAAGGGAGTGGCATCAAGAGTGGACTTTGGTGTTCCATGTGCAGCAAGCAAGGTCACATAGTAAGTGAATGTCCTCTGTTAAGTGTGACTTGCCAATTATGCAAGAAAGTTGGCCATGAGGCCCATGAATGCCAATCAAGGAGAATGCCTGCAACGACATACTGGACACAAGGAGGACCCCCAACACCAGCAAATGTGATGGCTATTGCATCAAATCAAGGTAACAACTATAATCCTAGACAGAGGAATAACTTTGGAAATGGGCCTAGGAGGCCAATCATCTATTTCAGATGTGGAGAATGTGGGCACTATCAAAGTAGGTGCACCCTACCAGAAAATGTCCCTCCTTGCAGGAACTGCCCTGAGGCAAGAGACCATTATACAAATTGTTGTCCTAAGAATCAAGCCTCTTCATCCGGGCCCCATATTCAAATGATTTCTGTGCACAAAGAAGAAGTGTGTGATCTAGTCAATGAGCCATCACCATCTACCAGGGTGGTGCAATTAGAAGAAATAGAATCTTTGACTGTGCAGACAAGAAGCAATGGGAAGGTTCAAGCAGACATAGGACAAGGATCAAAGATTAAGGAATGGAATCAAGACAGAGAACCATCTGAAGATAAAGCCACCACAGGTGCAGATACAAGGCAAAAAAGAGATCTCATATGCACCAGTGATGCCATTGGGCATGCCTTCAATAGGGCTCATGAGGAGTTTGATAAGTCAACTGGAGCCCATGCTCTCAAGGAATCAGAGGCTTCAAAACTACTCAAGTCCATGAAAAAGGAGGTTAGTATTTTTTATTTAATAAAGATGGATGGGAAATTCAGGTCAGAGTTATTGCATATAATTGATGAAGCTTCCACTACAAGTTTGGTGGCAAAGACTGTTGTTTTACATAAAGGAAAAATTGTAGGGGAAGCACCCCTTACAAATTATAAAAGTCCTCAGCTGACAGTATCTATCAAAGGTCATGAATTTCAAGGAGTTATTGTGGATGGTGGTTCTGGCATTAACTTGATGCCTGAACATACAATGGAAAAGATTGGACTCCACCCTTCAAGGCCTGCAAATTTCATTGTTACTTTGGCAAATCAGAGCAAAGTAAGGTCCTTGGGAGTGATCCCAAAAGTTCCATTTGAAGTACAAGGTAATCTATTCATTCTGGATTTTGTGGTTTTAAGATTGCCTCAGGTTGAAGGAGGATTTCCCCTCTTAATTGGATGACCATGGCTGAGGCATGCAAGTGTCATTCATGATTGGGGCAAGGATACTATGTGGGTACAAAAGAAAAGGCAAGAGCTGACACAGATTCATTTAGAAGAGGGTCCAAATAATCAAGGAAACACTAGCATGATGCAAACAGTTGGCATATGCATGGAACCAGAATCGGAGGATCAACCCCAAATAGATTTCGAGGAAGAAGAGGATATTCTAAATTGGCTCCAACCAGGCAACTCTTCCTCTTGTTTTGGAATTTTTCTTAATAATTCTTGCACGACTGAAGGTTATGATGAAGATGAGGAGAAAGTCCAGGTTGATGGATTGGGAGAGCCCATCATAGACCACAGAAGGGGCAGAAAGACACCCCTCAAATACAACTTGGAGGAGGATATGACAACCACAGATAAGGAAGTTACTAAAGCTAAAGGCAAGGTAAAATATTCTAGTGAAGAGTGTTCTTTCCCGATTCAAGAAATCCCTGCACGATGGATGCAGGACAAGGAGGAACACATTGAAATCCAAAATACACCTGCTTATGAAGCAATGCACGAAAAGCTAGTGGAAGAAGACAAGGAAGGAGATGAGCACGAAGATAATATGGTAGAGAGAAATCCTGTCAAAGAAATACAATTAGGCACTCAAGACAATAATCGGCCAGTTTTGGTGGCCACTTGGTTGTGGAGTCACCCAGGGCTCCTTTAAAAGGTAAGATCATTCTTGACCCACTATACAGATGTTTTTGCCTGGCATTATAAAGACTTAGAAGGAGTGCCTGTGACTTATGGAGAGCATAGAATCCCTCTGGTTGATGGAGCCAAACCCATAAGAGGGAAGAGTTATAGACTTAATCCAAAATATGCTGAAGCTGTCTATGTGGAAATACAGAAGATGGAGGATGCAGGAATCATCATTCCTGTGGAACACTCAGAGTGGCTCTCACCTATGGTCATAGTACCAAAGAAGAATACTAATAAATCAGAATTTGTGTTGACTTTAGAGCACTCAACAAGGTGACCATTCCAGATGGTTTCCCAATGCCTTTTGCAGAGCAGGTCATTGAAGAAGTGGATGGGCATGCATTATATAGCTTTATGGATGGATTTAGTGGCTATAATCAAATATCAATACACCCAGAGGATCGTGAAAAGACTGCTTTTATCACACCTTGGGGAACATATGTGTATGTAAAAATGCCATTTGGGCTAAGAAATGCTCCAGCCACCTTTAACAGAACGGTCAATCTCATTTTTGGCCCCCTATTGCTGGAATCACTTAGAATCTTCATGGATGACTTCTCTTCGTTTTCAGGTTCTCACAAAGAAACTCTAGATTGTTTGGACCATCACTTGAGGCAGCTGCAGAATGTTTTCAAGAGATGCAGAGAGACTAAGCTAAAGCTCAATCCAAACAAATGTCATTTCCTTGTGACAGAAGGAACTCTCTTAGGACATGTGGTGTCAGCTAAAGGTATGGCCCCAGATCCTGACAAAATCATTTCTATATTAAAGTTGCCTAAACCTAAATCTCCTAAAGAGATTCAGAGTTTCTTGGGGCATACTGGATACCATAGAAGGTTTATAAAAATGTATGCAGAGATAGACAGACCACTGGCTAGACTTACAGGTAAGGAAGTACCTTTTAAATGGGAAGAAGAGGAGGAAAAAGCATATCAAACATTATGGTCAAGGTTAGTGTCTGCTCCTATTTTGATCACACCTGAGTGGTCAAAAATCTTTCATATACATGTAGATGCCAGTGCCTATGCAGTGGGGGCAGTTTTGACCCAACCTAGTGAGGAATTTAAAGTGGACAGACCAATTCAATATGCCAGTAGAATCTTGACCAAGGCTGAAAGGAATTACAGTACTACAGAAAGGGAAGCCCTAGCAATGGTTTTTGTTGTCCAAAAATTTCATCATTACTTATTGGGAGTAAAATTTATTATTATAACAGATCACCAACCATTAAAATACTTGCTCAACAAACCACAAGCCACTGGTAGAATATGGAGGTGGTTATTGTTGTTCCAAGAGTTTGATTTTTCTGTAGTCCACAGACCAGGTAAAGAAAATGTTATGGCGGATCACCTATCTAGAATCAATATGATGGATCAAGCTAGTGGAATCAATGATGATTTTCCAGATGCCCATTTGTTCACTGTAAAAGCTCAAGGTTGGTATTATGATATCACGAATTTCATTAAAACTGGTGTGTATCCAGAAAAGGCTAGTGCTGTGCAAAGGAAGAAACTGCTAATAAAGAGTAGACCGTATACCTTCATTGAAGATAAGTTATATAGACAGGGAAAGGATGACAAGTTTAGGAAGTGCTTGGAAGAAGAAGAAGTGAGAGAAGTACTTCAATCTGCACATGAAGGAACAGGTGGTGGGCACCTTCCATGACATATTATGAGTCAAAGGATACTGGATGCTGGTCTATGGTGGCCTACACTATTTAAGGATGCAGATGAATGGGGAAAGGCATGTGACGTTTGCCAGAGGTGTGGACCTAAGCCAACAAAGCAGAGGCATAACCCCTTGATTGTTTCCACTTCCTAGCAACCATTTGAGAAGTGGGGGCTAGATTCTGTAGGGCCCATCTACCCTCCGTCGATTCCAAAAAGAGACAAATATCTCTTGATAGCTACAGATTATGCAACAAAGTGGGCTGAATCTATTGCCTCCCCCGACTTCACTGCCCAAACTGTTGCTGATTTCATTTACAGTAGCATCATTTGCAGGTTTGGATGTCCACTTGAAATTTGTACAGATCAGGGTACCCATTTTGTCAATAAGGTCCTGCACAAAATTTTCAATAGGTATAGAATTTTACATAGAACCTCTTGTGCCTACTATCCAAGAGCCAATGGACAGGCTGAATCGACCAATAAGGTTTTAATCTCAATGTTAAGGAAGGAGTGTATGTTACAGCCCACTTCCTGGGGCATTGCTTATCAGGGTACCCTATGGGCATATAGGTTAGCTTACAAAGAGGCCACGGGATATTCTCCATTCCAACTGGTTTATGGAATATTGCCCATTGATCCCTTTGAATTTTTACATGGATCACCTAAAATAGCATTCATGCAGGGCAGGAAAGATTGTGATGTCTCTCAGAGGCTTAGCGCACTACATAAAGTGGAGGAGATTCGTCTACTAGCAACAAAACAATTGATAGAGGCTCAGATGAAGAGGAAGGAGGCACATGATCGACATCTGTGGAACAACAACATAGAACCAGGCATGTTAGTTCTTCTCCATAGACCTCATCTTCATACACATTTAAGAGGAAAATGACTTCCACACTGGGAAGGACCTTATTGAGTCAAAACAATGCTAAACTGGGGTGCTGTGGAGTTAGAGACGCTGAAAGGAGAGGCCTTGCCACTGGTCAACATTTCAAGGCTCAAGGCCTACCATCAACACACTTGAAGAAGTATGGATCACCTGGAACTGCAAAATCTGTCCAGGTTGTACATAGCTTTCTCATCTCATTCCGCTCAGTTTTAGTAGTTTTCTTTATCAATTTCATACTTGTTCCTGAGTTTTTAGCAAACCTAGAAGGCATTTCATAACCTCTGCAAAAGTACAAATTTTGGGTATTTTTGGAAATTTTTCTAGCATTTTTTATCCTTTTCCGATATCATTTTCTTGCCAAATAGGAGGAATAAAAGGAGGCTCTCTGTGGTTTGATGAAGGAAATTGGGCCTATCCCTGTAGAAAATTTCATGAGAATTTTTTCAGAAATTTTTCGCATTTTTTTGGCATTTTTTTGGATTTTTCCTTCATTTTTCTCTATTTTTGGGTTATTTTCCAAAAAAAAAGGCCCCCTAGGATTTTCGGGTTGAGGGTAAAAAAAAGAAAAAAAAAACTCTCTCTATCTTTCCCCCTCCCCCCACCGCCCCCCCCCCCCCTGCCCCCCCCCCTCCCACTGACCACCACCGATCAAACCCCCCCCCCCCCCCCCAAATTTTCTTTTTTTGTTTATTTTCTTTTTTAATTTTATTAATTTTATTATTTTTATTATTTTTATTTTATTTATTTTATTTTATTTATTTTCCTTTTTATTTTTATCTTTATGGGCGTTCAAAAAATAAATAAATAAATAATTTATATATATATATTTTTTTTATTTTTTATGGCTCAAAGATTTTGGCTCTAGATTGTGCCTCGGTTGGCCGTTTTTTACAAAAATGGAGTCATTTTCATGTTTTTTGGCATCTCTGGAATCAGTTTTTGGCTTTATTTTTCCAAACTCCCACATTTTCTATGAGTTTTGGTCAAAACCCTCAAGTTTTGAGCACATTTATCACATTTTTTTATTTCACCATATTGTCCCCATGGTATATTCTCACCTCATCTTACATTTGGTTTTTATATTTCCCATATGTACCCTCTGTGGCCCTCCAGTTTCATCATTTCAACCCCCTCCAGACCCCTGATTCCTACTCCCAATCCCTCCCTTTACCAATCTGCCCAGCCACATCATTACCCCTCCCTGCCCCATCCATCTCCGCACCCTCAGCCCTCCCTTCCCATTCCTTTCTACCCTCCCATTGTCCCCTTTTTGCTTTTCCATAACAACATCCCACTTTTGGTTCTTCTCTGGTTCTTGTTCTGGTGGCATTGGTTGCTGCTCAGATGTCCTCTTCTAGTTTTTGCAGCTCCATTATCCTGGTGTCCTATATGCTCAGAGTTTTGGCTATAGCTCTCCGGGACGGAGAGCACATTAGGTGGTGGGCAACTGTTGAGCCCATAAAAGTCATGTTGGTCAAAGTCAACTATATTCAAAGTCAAAAGGTCAAAGTCAATTGGTCAAAGTCAACAAGGTCAAGGTCAAAGTCAACAGGTGCAAAGTCAAAGTGCTAAAGTGCAGGTGTCAAAGTGCACAGCTAGTGCACAATTAATTGTCCACAAAGGGTAAACTGGAGAAAGTGGGTTGCAGGTTGCAGAGGTAATTTCTCTAATTTCCCTAAGGTTCAAAGTGTTTTTTAAAGTATTTTGGAAGGTTCAGGTGAACCCCCTCTTATGTGCAAAAGTGAAGACTTAAAAGGAAATGTGAAGGTATGTGAAGCGGCAGTGTACGCATAGGGGAAAGTATGGCCCCCCCAATTAAAATTTTGGGTTTTAGTCTAAAGTCACTACAGGACAAAACAGGGAGTCGTTGGCTACCACTTGTGAAGACAACCTTGGGACATCAAAGTGAGCACCAAGATACTATTGCAGTTAGGAGCATACGTGATCGACACACTCAAATCAAAGCAAGGACTATTCTTGGACCAATTTCTAGAGTAAGCAAGAGAAGCATAGTCTAAGTGAAGCAAGAGAGGGAAGTGCAAGAGTCACCAGTGTGCGACACAGAGAAGTGGAGTTGAAGGAGTGCATGGAGAGTGACTAAGGGATTGTGCAGAGAGTGCTAAGCTAGTCCCCCAAGGATCTCAAGGTCTCCTTGCAGTGTGCGCGTGCCAACAGAAGGTATTCATTCCTCCCCCTTAGTGGAAGCTTGGTGCAAGGTGTGCACAAGGATAAGCTTGAAGCAGGTGGAGGTCTGGTGCAGAGGAGGCTGGCGGCAAGAAGACTTTGGGGTATTCGGTATTTTGTCATTGAGCACTCTGTGGGATTGTGCACAGAAGTATTGGTTTGTATTGTGCTTCAAACATTGTAATTGTCTCACTGTAATCAATCGGCAGAAGCTTCCAAGGTATATTTCCTCTCTTGGTCTTTTCCTTTCCTCCTACAAACCCTCAAAATCCTTCTTGTCTAAGAATCCCCCAACAAGGAGTGAAGAGAAGTCGAAGCCCCTCATCACAAACATTCTTTAGAGAGACCCTCTACCAACATTTGACAAGATTATACCAAATCTTGTGGTTGAAGAGGCTGTTCAACAAGGAGAAGGCAACAAAGGTAATGATAGCCATAGCCAAATGTTATATGCAAGTTGAGGTAGAGGAAGGAACTCAAGAGGAGGCTTGAGAGGAAAAGTAAGAAGCTATAACAACACAAATTCTAGCCAACACAACTCGGAGCACAACAAGGACAACTCAAATGAGAACACATATGGAAGAGGTCGAGGAAGAAATAGAGGAAGAGGTCGAGGTTCATCCAATCCTCATAAAGGTATAACATGTTATCATTGTGGTAAAATAGGACATTATGCAAATGATTGTTGGCAAAAGAATGGAAGGCCGAATGGAGGCAACCAAAGAAGCCAAAATAACTATGCAAGTACATCAAGTGAAGGAGACAAGCAAACCATGCTTGCCATGAAGCATGAGTACAAAAACCCGTGAAACGACGATAAAAAATGGTTTATAGATTCAGGTTGCAGCAATCATATGCCATGCCAAGGAGATTTATTCACAAATCTACAAGCTCCAAGTGGAAAATTATGTGTAGAGACCAGTGATGAAACTCAACACACAATTGAGCACGTTGGGGAAATCAAGCTGGGAGACAAGAAAGTATTGACTGATGTTCTTCATGTTCCTACTATTGCAAAGAATTTGATTCAGTAGGACAAATGGTAGAGAAAGGATATCATGTTATATTCAATGAAAAAGGCTGCTTTATAAAGAATCCAAAAGAAGGATTCAAGGTCATTGCTCAAGGAAGGAAAGAAGATAGGATGTTCACTTTGGAAATTCAACAACCACATGGAAAGGTGATGTATTCAGTTTGTAAACAAGAGGATTGTTGAAATCGATTTGTGGCACAGAAGTTTTGGACTTATCAACATTCCCAAGCTCAAGGACATGAGCAACCATGAAGTGATAAGAGGTCTTCCAAGATTCAATGATGTTGGAATGCATGAGTTTTGTGAAGCATGCCAACTAGGAAAGCAAACCCGACAACCATTCAAGAAGAGCAACTATGTGGCAAGGAATGTCCTCGATTGTTGATATATTTAGGTAGTGATGTGTGTGAACACACTACTTTTTTCCCTCTTTAGGAGGTTTTTTTCCCTCCGCTTGTATATATGCATATTGCCTTAACGGGTCACTTATCTTTGTACATTCTAGTGGTAATACATTCAGTATTCTGTGTTATGTTCTAAGCTTCTTCTTTGTCCTTGTGTTGTTCGCGTGCTTTTGCAGACATCAAACTCCAACAATTGGTATCAGACCAAGTCACGATCTGAGCTCGTTTTGGCCTCTGAACACACTATCACATCCGCTTGTGTAGGCTATTTTGTCTTCTTGTGCCAAAGATATATACAGGTTTTGGTTCCCCAGTATAAGCGCCACGAATTCAACTAAAGGTTTAGCAGAACTCGTCAAGGTAGTTATGTTCAACTTTTTTAGATACAATCATTTTTTTGCATCAAGGTATTTTAGTGAGTGGCCATGGCTGAAAGCAGTGATGTATTTCGTATGTTGGATGTTGAGGATAAGTTGGATGGTACGAATTACCCATTATGGGATTATGTGATGCATCATGTATTGTTCGCAAAAGGACTGTGGAATATTGTGCAGGGTGTTGAAAAACATCCTATTACACCTGCAAATATAGGTACTGAAGCTGATGGAGATGGCATCGAAGATGGTGATATTCCATAGACTCTTGTTTGTACTATGGTTTCTGCTGCACCTATTGTAGAGCAAATTTGTTGGGATGGCAGAGATGCTCCGGCACATACATTGATAGCCTTGTCTATCAAACATGCCATTATTCCTCACATTTGCTCTTGCAAAATAGCTAAGGATGCTTGGGATACACTTACCACTTGTACCAGGCAAGGAATGAGGCTCATGTTGCTTACATGTGAAAATAGTTCGAGAGTGAGCATATGAATGAAGGTGATTCTATGGATAGTTTTTTGACAAAGATCAAAGATTTGAAAGAACAGTTGATTTTTGCTGATGAAGTCATGCCTGATAGTTCACTGTTGGAGGTTGTTTTGAATGGTCTTCCCAATTCATATCAGAGTTTTGCTTCTACTCTTTGTTTGATGATGAAAGGCAATCCAAATGCCTTAGCATTTGAGGAGTTGGTCTTTGTTATGTTGCAGGAAGATCAATCTAGGTAGAATAGGTCCATTATGTGTGTTGTAGATCAAGCTTTCTTGGCTAGTCAGAAGGGCAAAGTTAAATGGAGCTCTTCTACTAGTAAGTAGAAATCTCCTAATTTTGCACAATCAAAGAAGGATGACAAAGATGACAAAGATGACAAGAAAACAGAAAAGCAGGTTGGTGATGCTGTCTCTTGGAGATCTCGTCTTCAAGAATGTACAACTATTTCCACCACAGAAGCAGAGTATGTTGCAGCAAGTGAGGCATGTAAGGAAGCAGTGTGGCTTTTTGGTCTTTGTGATATGGATCTACCTCAACATGTACCTCATTTGCTTAGTGATAGGAAAAGTTCCATTGCTTTGGTTAAGAATCCAATCTATCATGCAAAGACCAAGCACATTGAGGTGAGGTATCACTTCATTAAAGATTGATTAGCCACTAAGCACATTATTATTGAGAAACTTCATACTCAAGATAATGCTGTAGATGTTGACTAAAGCTCTATCATAGGATAGTTTTTGACACTCTTGTCACTTGATGGGGACTACATGATTCATGATCTTACACAATTCCTTATATAATGTGTAACATGCTCATCAGGTGGGAGGTATAGTTTGTATACTTACACTCAGGTATTCTTTATTTTTCTCCCATATTCACTTTGGCCATATTGGTCTTTAGTGGGAGATTTTTACCACTACTGTCCATTTGAATGGCCAAATGGTCATCAAACACTTTTCTATATGTTCTTTAATAAAACATATAGTGGCCTTGTCAGCCATAGATTGTAAGTTCGACTGCATTTGGAAAACCTAAGAAATTTGTGTTCATGCCCCTTGGTGCAGAGTATTGTCTGTGGCATCTAGAGCTCGATTTTCTACTTTGAGGGTATTATCATGGAGTTCTTGGGAAGGAGAGCCCACTGTGGTGCATTGTCACAACATTGTCAAGTAAACATTATCGGCTAGGTGCAATCGAGTGGTCGAACTAAGCATTTCATCCAAATCATCCCAATCATCATCATCATCATCCATATCAATAGGCTTCTTTGAGATTCCCTTTATTCGCTTCCACTGCCTCCTCTAAATCACCATATCTTTAATTTGATTCTTCCATAGAGAAAAATTTGCACCATCAAATTTCCGAATCTCAAAATGATCTTTTCCCTATAAATTATAGATCCTCTTGGGAACACTGACACTAGACCCAAATCCACCAAATGTGCCTGAGATCTTTGATGCCATGATGATAGAGAACTGGCTAGAATGATAATGGAACTAGAAGAGTGAAAACACCACTAAGAGTTAAAAAGGGTGAACAAGTGTCAAATTCTGGAAGAATTTTGGTAGAATCTCCCAAGAAAAATGGATGAATGAACAACAATGACCAACCAAAGAGATTATGTGAGAGTATATGTGCTCACACCAATAAGTGTATCAAGGAGTAAAGTCAACCTTTATAGTTGAAGATATCAAATCTCAAAAATTTTTCTAGAGTCTCCTCTGCAAAATGAGCATTTGAGAGATGTAGAAAACTCATAAAACTATGAGCAATTGATATGTAAACCTACATAGCGAATCACTGACTCCACTGTATGAACATGTAACCAAAAGAAGCCAACTAGGATAATCAAGCACCTATGAACAACAAGCATACATCTCCTATGGCAAGGCTGGGTAAGTCTTCCACCTGCATCACCAAAGATAACCCAACATATGGATGTCTCCTAGTTAAGAAAACCTCACAACGACCTTCTTTATCAATGTCAAAGGCTTTATGCAAAAATGTAACCGTTATATCAGTGACCACATGGGCATACATAAGTGATATCCATAAAAGTGTACATAGTGTGCACATGCTTAGTGTATGCAATAAAATGGAACTGAAAGGTTGAATTTAGAGCCCAAACACTAGCCAAAAACACCTACAAGTGTCTATCAAATCTAATCTTTTGAATCAAAAAACCTACATAAATTTTTCGTAGCTTCCCCCACCACAACTTAAAACCTTCCAAGAAACTTGTAAGAAGATCCAAGAGTTGAAAATTCAGCAATAAAGCTGATTGCACACTAAAAAGGAGACAAAAACTCAAGTGCCTCTAGTGCCAAGATTGATTTTTGGACCAATCTTTTTGGTGCATTTTGCCCAAGCCTACATGCTTGATATACTTGATATTATCCTCATTTGTAAGTCACATGAGTAGTCATGTGAACACCTCTTGTAAAAGAGTTCATTTTTATCTCTTGTATTTGAAAAAAGAAAAAAGGAAAAGGATGGCTTACCTCATGCATGATGTAAAAGCAAAATCGTGGCTCTAACTACCAAAATCACGAATTTTTGAGCTGAAGGAATATCTCCTAACTTTGGGGATCACTTTTAGGTGGAGCCATTCGAATTCGAATTCAAAACTCCCTCCAAGAATAGCTATAAAAAGAGCAAGAAGGAAGAGGCGATTAGCAAGCCTTGTACGTGACCACTTTATGTCATTTTGTAGAGATTGAAGAGCTTACTCCATAGCTCTATCATTCTACTCCCATTGTGCAAAGATTCATTGCCAAAGTGGTTGTAATCATATGTGAATCTATACATTTATTATCATCTACTCCTCTGTTTTGTTCTCTGCTATACTCACTCAGAGCAGTATCTTCAGAAGGTCATATCGCGAGTTATACTGATCCTTTTTCAGTGATTTAATGTGCGTTAGATAGCTCTTACTGTCTAGTTTCTGCATATCAGTTTTCAAGGTCATTGGATTTATAATTTTGGAGATATCTGCATTTTACTGCTCACTGGTCTATCTCTGCAGAGCCCCGAGAATGGTGGGCATGTTCCAGAAATTGATGAAACTTGTTCTCAGTGCTCAGCCCATCATTTGAAGTGTTTTAACTTGGATTATGAAGCTTGCTAAGTCTATTTGCTATGCCTAAAAGGAATTTTTCTAATTCCTACCAGGTTGAGAGCACTGTTCATTTTTTATAGCTGGTGTATGTCCAAAAATAGCAAGTTTTGGGAGCTAGTCATTTCGCAACTTGTCTGTCTTCACTTTAACTTTTGGGATACATGTTCTAAAGTACTTGGCTGATATTTTGGTGGATTTAGGAAGCTCAAAGGGTCTACTAATCAACTCTGAAGTCTCAGTTGGCTGGTGTGAAGCTGGTTGTAGCAGCACCTACTCATCTTTGGATTGCATCCACCATCTCTCTTCACAGTGGTATCAGAGCATAATCAAGCAACATGGGAGATGGATTTCCATCAACAAGTGACAAATTGGATCAAAACAACTACCCGGCATGGTCTCTAAGGATGGAGGCTTACCTTCAAGGGAGGAATCTATATGGATTCATATCCGGAGATGAAGCAATGCCAACCATGAGGAACAAAGGGCAACCATCACATGAAGAAGTGGAAGGACTTTCGAATTGGTGTTCGAAGGATGCACTTGCAAGGTCCTATATTCTAAAGTCAATCTCTGATTTTATTTTACCTCATTTCAAGGGATGCAAGACATCAAGAGAGACCTGGAATACACTTGCTTCTTTGTTCTCTTCCAACACTCGAGCAAGGAAGAACCAATTGTGGATGGAGTTCACAACAATGAAGAAAAGCCCGAAGCAAAATGTGACTCATTATGTCACAAATATGAAGGAGATTTCGGACCAGCTTGGAAGCATTGGAGAGGTAATTGAAGAGGAGCAAATCGTTAGACAATCATGAATGGAATCAAAGCAGACGACAAGTGGGAGTCATTCACAACAGCCATGGATTTATACATGGATATGCATGTACCCGACCTCAACACACTCATGGGCCAACTCTTCACTCATGAAGCAAAGATTAGCAAAGGTGGTGAGTGAATGAAGATGAAGGTAGCTCTTTCCAAGCAAACTTTGCAGGTAGAGGAAGAGCTAGAGGAAGAGGCAGAGGTGGAAAGCAAAGCACGAGGAGATTCCAATCATTTCAACCTTGCAACATATGTGGCTTATCTAATCATACTACTGAAGAATGTTTCAGGAACCCGAGGAACTCAAGAGGAAGAGGATTCAATAGAGGTGGCTATGGATCAAATAGAGGTAGATACAATGGAGGCTACAACAACAACAACTACTACAACAACAATTACAACAACAACAACAACAACTATCAAAGTGGTCATAGAGGAAGAAGAGATTACAATAACTATGCAGAGGACCAAAGTCAAGAAGATTCATTATTGATTATGAATCTATCAGCGAAGAAGGGTAAGGATGATGATCACATATTTTACATTGATTCGGGATGCTCGAACCATGTAGCAGGAAATGTGGCTTTACTTTCTGATTTGGAAGATCCTCATAACAAGCATGAAGTGTAGACAGGAGATGACACAAAGCACTCAGTGGAGAAGATAGGTAATGTGAAGACATCAGATGGGAATATGAACCTCTTAAGCAAAGTCTTGTATGTCCCTACAATTACCAAAAATTTAATAAGTGTTGGACAGATTGTTGAAAAAGGATTGTAGGTTAGATTCAATCGATTTGGAGCATATGTTGAAGACCCAAGGCAAGGCTTTCAAAGGATTGCCAAAGGAGAAAAGACAGGAAGGCTTTTCACTTTTGAAGTGGAAGATACAAAGAACATAGCTTTGTTTAGCTATGGATCTCAAACTCTAACACAATTGGAGATATGGCACAAAAGGCTTGCTCACATTGGTGAGAGGACACTCAAACAGATTTGCAGGGACCAAAGTGTACTTGGTTTGCCTAATATCACAAGGCAACACATGATTTATAAGTGTGAAGCTTGTCAACTCGGCAAGGCTCATAGACAACCTTTCAATAAGAAAGGATATATGTATCAAAATCCTTTGGATCTAGTGCACACGGATGTGTGGGGTCCAAGTAAGGAGCCATCTATATGAGGCTCAAGATATTATGTGTCTTTCATAGATGATTGTAGCAGGTGGAACATTCTGTTTTTCATGAAGCACAAGGATGAAGTGTTTAATTGCTTTAAGAAGTATATTGCTCTTGTTGAAAACCAAACAGGTAGGACTTTGAAACGACTCAGATCAGATGGTGGAGGAGAATACTTCTCTTCTGAATTTGATGCCTTCTTGCATGAAAGAGGCATTAAAAGGGAAGTCACTACAAGGTATACACCCGAACTCAATGGTGTAGCAGAGAGGAGGAACAGAGCTATTGTCGAAGCTGCAAGGTCCATGCTCAACGAAAAGGGATTGCCGAACTACCTATGGGCAGAGGCTGTGTCGACAACCACATATCTCATAAATAGACTTCCATGTAAGTCACTAGATGGAACCACTCCATATGAAGTGTGGAATGGAAGAAGACCTAGTCTAGAGCATTGTAAAATCTTTGGATGCTTAGCCTATGCTCACATTCCTTCTCAAGTAAGAGGGAAATTGGATCCCAAGGTAGAGAAGTGTGTATTCATTGGTTATGATCAAAACCAAAAAGGATATAGATTGTACAATCCAACCAATAAAGGATTTTTTGTGAGTAGAGATGTAATTTTTGATGAAAACAAATCATGGTTTGATGATGACAGGAAAGTGAAGCTGCCTTATGACTTGGATGAAGATTTTCCATCACTTCAACCAAAGGAGCCAAAGCAGATTGAAGAAAGTGATTCGGAGATTGACCTAGAAGACTTGGAAAGACTAAAGCTTTGGAAGAACAAAGGAAAAGCAAAGATGCAGGATGCTACATATGGACCCGAGAGCTCACATCAACCACTTAGAAGGTCTTCAAGGGAGAAGAAGAAACCAGAGAGGTTTGGTTATGATACTTCTTTGGTCACCAAGCACTCAATCTACATTGCAAAGGATTCAACCAATGAAGAACCTACCACATTTGAAGAAGCACAAAGCAAGAAAGCTTGGAGAGATGCAATGGATGAAGAAATGGAAGCCTTGAAGGAGAATGACACTTGGGAGCTTGTACCTAACAAGCCATCTATGAAGATAATCGGATCTCGATGGATATACAAAATCAAGAGGAATCCAGATGGAAGTATAAATAGACACAAAGCAAGGTTAGTTGCTAAAGGGTTTGCTCAAACCCATGGTATTGATTATGAGGAGACTTTCTCTCCTGTTGCAAAAATGCCTACAATTAGGGTTCTCATTAGTCTTGCTGCATCTAGAAATTGGAATCTTTATCAACTTGATGTAAAGAATGCTTTCTTGAATGGATGGATTTATGAGGAAGTGTATATGGCACAACCTCCTGGATATGAGGATGCACATCATCCTAACTATGTATGCAAACTAAAGAAAGCTTTGTATGGATTGAAGCAAGCTCCAAGAGCTTGGAATTTCAGATTGGTGACTTATTTGCAGGCCCAAGAATTCAAAGCTAGCAAGGCGGATACCTCTTTGTTCATAAAGAGGAATGGATTTGAAGTGATCTATTTATGTGTGTATGTTGATGATGTTATTATCACAGGCAATGATCTTGAAGGAATCAAACAGGTAAAGAGTCAAATGAAGGAGGAGTTCAAAATAAGTGACCTCGGACCACTCACTTATTTTCTTGGATTGGAGTTGATCTACACAGATTCAGGTATATACATCACACAAAGGAAGTATGTCCATGACATGCTCCTCAAGTTCAAGATGGAAAATACCAAGTGTGCAGGTACACCTATGGAGCAAAATCATAAGCTTAGTGCTTATGAAGGAGAGCCAATTGAAGACATCACAAGCTATCAAAGCTTGGTTGGACGTTTGAATTATGCAACTCTCACAAGGGTGGATATATGCTATAGTGTTAGCATATTGAGTCAGTTTATGCATAAGCCGAGAAGACCACATATGGAAGCGGCCAAGAGAGTCCTCAAGTACCTAAAGGGGACCATGAATGAAGGTTTGTTCTATTCATATACTTCATATATTGAGCTAAAGGTCTACTCAGATGCAGATTGGGCCGGATCTAGAGATGATAGAAGAAGCACATCCGGGTATATATCATTTGCAGGTTCAAAAATCATTTCTTGGTCATCGAAGAAGCAACCAACCGTGGCATTATCTTCTATTGAAGCTGAATATAGAAGTTTGGCTAATGCAACTCAAGAAATCATGTGGTTAAAGTCTTTGTACAAAGATCTTGGACTTCATTCTTCAACACCTCATATTTTTGGTGACAACACAAGCTCACTACATCTAGCAGCTAATCCGGTATACCATGCTAGGACCAAGCATATTGAAGTCCACTAGCATTATGTAAGGGAGAAGCTAATGAGCAAGGATATTCAACTATCCTATGTCTCTACAGATATGCAATGTGCAGACATGTTGACTAAAGCTCTTGATGGTACGAAGTTAAGTAGATTCAAGTTGATGATTGGCTTGCAGGAAATCAAGGACAATTGAAGACTTATTTGAAGGCCAAGCATGTTAGGCTTGAGGGGGAGCTGTTGGTGCATTTTGCCCAAGCCTACATGCTTGATATACTTGATATTATCCTCATTTGTAAGTCACATGAGTAGTCATGTGAACACCTCTTGTAAAAGAGTTCATTTTTATCTCTTGTATTTGAAAAAAGAAAAAAGGAAAAGGATGGCTTACCTCATGCATGATGTAAAAGCAAACTCGTGGCTCTAACTACCAAAATCACGAATTTTTGAGTTGAGGGAATATCTCCTAACTTTGGGGATCACTTTTAGGTGGAGCCATTCGAATTCGAATTCAAAACTCCCTCCAAGAATAGCTATAAAAAGAGCAAGAAGGAAGAGGCGATTAGCAAGCCTTGTACGTGACCACTTCATGTCATTTTGTAGAGATTGAAGAGCTTACTCCATAGCTCTATCATTCAACTCCCATTGTGCAAAGATTCATTGCCAATGTGGTTGTAATCATATGTGAATCTATACATTTATTATCATCTACTCCTCTGTTTTGTTCTCTGCTATACTCACTCAGAGCAGTACCTTCAGAAGGTCATATCGCAAGTTATACTAATCCTTTTTCAGTGATTTAATGTGCGTTGGATAGCTCTTACTGTCTAGTTTCTGCATATCAGTTTTCAAGGTCATTGGATTTATAATTTTGGAGATATCTGCATTTTACTGCTCACTGGTCTATCTCTACAGAGCCCCGAGAATGGTGGGCATGTTCCAGAAATTGATGAAACTTGTTCTCAGTGCTCAGTCCATCATTGGAAGTGTTTTAACTTGGATTGTGAAGCTTGCTAAGTCTATTTTCTATGCCCAAAAGGAATTTTTCTAATTCCTACCAGGTTGAGAGCACTGTTTATTTTTTCCAGCAGGTGTATGTCCAAAAATAGCAAGTTTTGGGAGCTAGTCATTTCGCAACTTGTTTGTCTTCACTTTAACTTTTGGGATACATGTCCCAAAGTACTTGGCTGATATTTTGGTGGATTTAGGAAGCTCAAAGGGTCTACTAATCAACTCTGAAGTCTCAGTTGGCTGGTGTGAAGCTGGTTGTAGCAGCACCTACTCATCTTTGGATTGCATCCACCATCTCTCTTCACAAATCTTTCCACCTGCATAGTTGAAACAATCCTAAAACTGCAAAATGAGCTTTAGAAACTCTAAGAAAATTGATGTAGAGATCCCAAGAAGATGCTTTGAAGGATCCAAAATTATGTCAATTTGACGTATCTTCACTCCTACAATCACCAAGAAACTAGGGCTTAGTGATAGGGAAACCTACTAGTTAAGCAAGCCTTGGGGGAGCACTGCTAGACTAGGTGACCTCCTAGGAAGTGCTAGTACTTTATCTTCCTTGACTGTTGAAGTCCTCCCTTGTGCACAACCAATGGTGCCATTGGTGACTTCGATGACTTGGATGACAAGGTATGCCAAGGTCTATGCCTTGGTTGTCTTCTTAGTTGTAAGCCTTGGAGGAAGCCACTCTGAGCCACAAAGTGTTAGGAACCGACCATGCTCGCTCTGCTTTCACAGTGGCGAAATCATTTTGCTTCGAATTACTGAAATATCAATGAAGTGGTACACCACGAAGGATTCCCCTTTGTATTATCTCACCACGATGCCCTCACAATAGAAAACTGAGCTCTAAACGACATGCACGGTACTCCACACAGACCTCTAAAACAACCAGAAACTACATAGAACGTGGAGACCTTGAACACAAATTTCGTAGGTTTTATAGATGTGGTCGAACACATAGTCTTTGGTTGACCAGACCACTATATGTTTTATTAAAGAAAATATACAAAAGTGTCCGACAACCATTTGGCCTTTCACATGGACACTAACGATAACAGAGTACGGGTCCTATTCATGCTATGTCTAATACTTGGGATCTATAGCTCATGCTCTTGAGCATGCGTGGGAGTTCCTTTGGTGGGTCTTTGTGAAGTATTTCAATGGCAATGCACCACAATGTGCTCTCCTTCTAGAGATCTCCATGAACATATCCTTGGAGTACAAAACTGAGCCCCTAGGGTCGCACATGGCACTTTGTACAGAGGTTGCAGAATATGTAGAAAAACACAATACATAGGGAGCACAAACACAGACTTCTTAGGTGTTACAAATGTGGTCAAACTTATAGTCTGTGACTCACCAGGCCACTATATGTTTTATTAAAGAACATATACAAAGAAGTGTACGGTAGCCATTTGGCCTTTCACATGGACACTAACGGTAACAATCTCCCACTAAAGGCCAATATGGCCAAAGTAACTATGGGAGACAAATAAAGAATGATGAAGAATACCTGAGTGTAAGTATACAAACTATACCTCCCATTTGATGGGCATGTTACATAGTATACAAGTGACTGTGTAAGATCATGAATCAAGTAACCCCCATAAAGTGACAACAGTGTCGAAAGCTATCTTGTGGTAGAGCTTTAGTCAAAGCATGTGCATCATTATCTCGAGTGTGAACTTTCTGAAGAATAATGCGCTCAGTGGATAAGCAATCTCTAATGAAGTGATACCTCACCTCAATGTGCTTGGTATTTGCATGATAGACCAGATTCTTAGCCAACGCAATGGCACTCTGGATCTCACTGAGCAAACGAGGTACATGCTGAGGTAACCCATATCACAAGCAAGATGAGAAAGCCACAATGCTTCCTTACATGCCTCACTTGCTGCGACATACTCTGCTTGTGTGGTGGAAACAACTGTACATTCTTGAAGACGAGATCTCCAAGAGATAGCACCTCCAACAAAATGAAAAATGTACCCTAATGTAGACTTACTATTGTCTACACAACCAACATAGTCAAAATCTGTGTAACCAATAATGGTGGTTTTCCCTCTACCTAAGAGTAGACACTTATCCTTAGTGCCACTCAGATATCTCAAAATCATCTTTATCGCTTCCCAATGTTTCTTGCCAGGATTAGACATATATCTGCTCACAACTCCCACTGCAAATTCAATGTCTGATCTCGTAGCTACCATAGCATACATGAGACTACCAACAACACACTTATAGAGAATTTGGTCATGAATTCCTTTTGCTCATCTGATTTGGGACAATCATCCTTGCTCAATTTCACATATGTGGGTAAAGGTGTACTCAATGCCTTTCTGCCTAGCATATTGAACCTCTGAAGTACTTTGGATATGTACTCACTTTGAGAAAATTATATGCATCTTTTACTCCTATCATGAGTAATGTGCATGCCAAGAATATGTTTGGCATCCCGCAAATCCTTCATATCAAATGTCCAACTCAACTTCTTTTTGAGAATTGACAAGTCATAAGAGGACTCCCTAGCAATCAACATATCATCAACATAAAGTATCAAGCATATCAAGTTGCCATCTGAGCATCTCTTTGTGTAGAGACAATGATCCTCATTGCTTTGAGGATAGCCTTGAGACTTCATAAAAGCATAAAACTTTTGATACCATTGTCTAGGGGACTGTTTAAGTCCATACAAGCTCTTCTCGAGCTTACAAACTAGATTTTCCTTGCAAGGAACTACATAACCCTCTGGTTGTTCCATATAGATGTCATCTCTAAGATCTCCATGCAAGAAAGTAGTTTTCACATCCATTTGGACTAGCTCTAAGTACTGCATTGCAATGAATCCAAGCAACATGCACAAGGTAGTCATCTTGACCACTTGAGAGAAGATTTCCTCAAAATCAACACCATGTTGTTTTAGCTTATTTACCCATTTACATGGTAAAGCTTTACTGTCCTTTGACAAAGGTACTAAATCCCAAGTACCATTCTTGTGAATAGAGTCCAACTCACTCTTCATGGCATGCTCCCACTTGACATGATCCTTTGTCTGCATAGCCTCTTTGTAGCAAGAAGGCTCACTGACATCTGTTAGCATAACAAAATCCAAACCTCGAACATATCTTTTAGGTGCATGTGAGACACATGTAGAGCGTCTCAATGGTTGCTGAACAGGAACATATGCGAAATAATCTGATCAGACATTCTCTTGAAGGTCCCTATGTGTAGCATTTTTATGCATGCTAACTAAAGGAATAGTATCCCCAAACACCACTCTTCTCACTTCAACCTCCTTAATGGGATGTTTATGCATCTTAGACTCATTGAAAATGACATCACTAATTTTGATCACTGACCATGTTTCAGGATCCCATAAGTGATATCCAAATTGTCCTTCTCAACCATATCCAAGAAAGATGCATTTCTTTGACTTATGGTCCAAATTTTGTCTAAGATTCTTGGGTATATGGACATATGATTCACACCCAAAAACTTGAAGATGATCATAATATGGTGGCTTCCTTGTCCATAACTCTTGTGCCACATTTCATACCTTTGGCAATACTAGGCGAAAGGTTAATCACATGAATTGCAATAAATATTGCTTCTGCCCAAAAGCCTTGTGAGATGTTTGCATGATGCAACATAGAAACTACTCTATCTTGAATAGTTCTATTCATCCTTTTAGCTACACCATTCTATACTAGGGTATAAGGAGTTGTAAACTCTCTACAAATCCCTCTAGACTGATAGAAAAGATTGAATTCATGTGAGGTATACTCACCCCCATTATCAAAATGTAAAGCCTTAAGATTAGTTCCTTTTTTAGTCTCAACTGAAGCAAGCCATTTTCAGAAAGTAAGGAATACCTCATCCTTCGTATTGATAGGATATACCCAAACTTTTCTAGTAGCATCATCTATGAAAGTGACAAAGTAACGAGAACCACCTAAGGACTTAGTGGGCATAGGACCACACACATCTGTATGAACGAGATCTAAAGGCTGAATTGAAGAGTCAATGTGCATTCTATGCACATTTCTGGATTGCTTTTCATATTGACAATGCTCACAAAATGAAAAATCATAGAAAGATAACATAGGTAAGTAGCCAGAATGAGAAAGATTTTCCATTCCACTACGAGATATATGGCCCAAACGACCATGCCAAATACAAGCCATAGGCTATTTAGTAACAGCTAACAAGTGTTCTTTCTATGATACAAATAAAGGATAAAGTGAGCCAACTTTGCTTCCTTTTGCAATAACCATATTGCCCTTTGATATACGAAAGGATTGAGCATAGAAGACCACCTTGTAACCAAGGCCATCAAGTTGACCAACTCACATCAAACTACGTGATAACTAAGGTACATGGCATACATTATGCATAGTAAATTTGAACCATCAATGAACTGCACAACCACAACTCCAATCCCCACAACGTCACACTAGTAAGAGTCACCAAGTCTCACGGTACCAAGAGACTTTGCTGCATAATTAGAGAACCATTCTCTGTGTGGTGTCATATGGAAAGAAGCACCAAAATCTAGCAGCCACATGTGGGAAAGAGAATCAGCCATAAGAGCCTGAGATGACACATTACTATTAATTGTCAACACATCAGCTTCATAAAAAATAGCAATAATTTCTTCAATCTTCATAGTCGAAGTAGATGGTGCAGGTAACTGTTTAACATGCCCATCAACATTCTGTCCTTTACCTTTAGCATTTTTTAATGCATAACAGTCTTTCTTCATGGGTCCTTTCTTATGACAATAATGGCATTTGATATCCCTCTTCCTTGATTTACTTCTACTCTTATTTCGTTGACCATTCTTTTCCTTGTTCTTGCTCCTGCCACATTGCTGATTCTTTCCTTGGTAAGAATCACGAACATCTATGCATCTCCACTCTGAGTGCCAACCATAGATTTTCTATGAATCTCCTCACTCGAGAGTGCTCCACATATGTCATCATAGATGAGTTTACCACCACGTGCACCATTGCTAATAGTTGTGCAAAACGTATCCCATGATGAAGGCAAGGTGTATAACAACAATAGTGCTTTCATTTCATTATCCATATCCATTTTTTGAGCTTGTAATTGGGAGAATATAGCATCAAACTCAATTAGATGAGTAGCAACACTATTTGTCTCCTTCATGCGAAGGTCATATAATTTTCTCATCAGATACACTTTATTTGATGTCGTCTCTTTCTCATATGTATTGCATAACTTCTTCCAAAGCTCCTTTGCACTTTCACAGTCTAATACTATAAAGTAAACATTATCTGCTAGGTGCAAGCGAATGGTAGACCTAGCCATTTCATCTAACTCTTCCCAATCATCTTCATCCATGTCAAGAGGCTTCTTTGAAATTCCATTTACTGGCTTGCATTGTCTCCTTTGAATCAACACATCTTTAATCTGATTCTTCCATAGAGCAAAATTTGTGCCATCAAATTTTTGGATCTCAAAATGGTCTTTGCCCTGTAAGTTATAGTTCCTCCTAGGAACACTAGCACTAGACCCTGATCCACCAGGTGTGCCTGAGACCTCTGATGCCATGATGACAAAGAATTGAATAGAATGATAATGAAGCTAGAAGAGTCCAAACACCAAAGAATAAGTGTATTAAGGAGTAAATCGACCACTGTATAGTTGACAAAACCAAAAATCTGGAAAAATTTTGCCAAAGTATCCACTACAAAATGAGCATATGACCAGTATCAAAATATCATAAAACTACAAGTATTCACATGTTTACCTGCATAGTGAATCATTGACTCCACTGCATATAATCAGTTACCCAATAGAAGCCAACTAGGCTTATCGAGCACCTATGAACAACTATCACACATCTCCTATGGTGAGGCTAGGTAAGTCTTCCACTTGCACCACCGAAGAGACCCTGACATCTAGGTGTCTCCCAGTTAAGAAAACCTCACCATGACCCTCTTTATCAAACGTAAAAGGCTTTATGAAAAAAAAGGTAACCGCTATATCAATGACCACATGGACGTACATAAACAGTATCCACATAAGCGTACATGATGTGTATGTGCTTAATATATGCAGTAAAATGACACTAAAAGGTTGAATGCACAGCCCAAAAACTAGCCAACAACACCTGCAAGTGTCTATCAACTATGATGTTTTAGGATAAAAAACTTGCATAAATTTGCAGCGGCTGCTCCCACCAAAATTGAAAACCTTTGGAGAAACCTATAGTTTTACGAGTGTGGTTGAAAGCGCAGCCCTAAAGCTTGATATCTATTATCAGAGAAGTACAAAGGACACTCTTCTTGATTTTTTGGACCCATGTGAAGAGAACTATGAAAGTACTTCAAAATGGCTCCAAAAGACACCCAAAAAATGCTTCAAAAATAGGTTTTGAAAGCAAAGAATGAAGCTTTGGGGGACCAAAACATGTTCAAGGTAATGTTAACCTTAGTCTTTTCCCCTTCTTCAGACACCAAAAGAGTGTAGCTTAGTGGCAAGAGATTGCCATGGTTAAGCGAGCTCTGTGGGGAACATTACTGGGATAGGTGACCTCCCGAGAAGTACCGGGAACCTCTATCTTCCTTGATCGTTGAGGTCCTCTCTCTCACGCAGCCAACGACGACTTCGGTGACTCGGATGACAAGGTATGCCAAGGTTGATGCCTTGGTTTCCACCTTAGTTGTAAGCTTTGGAGAAAGCGTTGGGTGGGTGGGTAGGTGCTCACTTCGCTCGCACAAAAGGAACAAATCTTTTGCATCGAAACGCTCTAATATTAGTGAAGTATTTCGATGGCGATGCACCACAATGTGCTCTCTTTCTTGAGAGCTCCAGGATGATATCCTCGAAGTAGAAAACTGAGCTCCTAGGTCCACACACGTTACTTTGTACAGAGGCTATAGAATATGCAGAAAAACACAGTACACAGGGAGCACGAACACAGACTTCTTAGGTGTTACAAATGTGCTCAAACTTATAGTCTATGACTGACTAGGCCACTATATGTTTTATTAAAGAACATATACAAAGAAGTGTCCGGTGGCCATTTACTTTTGACACTGACGAATTTTGTGAGGTGATTCCACATGGGCCATCCATATGCAAATTCCTTGACATCTTTAGCATTCTCGTTGATCACAAGGTTCTTCCTTGAATAATAGACTTTCAAGCTGTGTACCTAGCTAATAGTGTATCTTCAAAGGATTTACTAGTTGATTAATCCCTCCTTTTTCATACAACCAAAAATTTATGAGGTGATTCCACATGGGCCATACACATTCAAACTACTTGACATATCTCGCTCTCTTGTTGATCATAATGTTATTCAAGGAATAATAGACCCTCAAGCTTTATACCCCACTAATATGTGCATTGAGAGGATGTACTAGTTGATTAATCCATGCGTTACGGAAGGATGTAGTAGTTGATTAATCCATGATGTAGGGAGGGCTCTTGGGGCCCGCTATACCCTTCACCATACTTTCAATTCAAATATCGTAAAAGGAAAAGAAAATGAAGAACACGTGAATCGGAGACGGTTCAAATATTCCTCTTTTAAAACTTCAAATCTGCAAGTGGAATAGTCCTGTTTTTATAAGTTCAAATCCGAAAGCATATTCTCTACAATGCTACTATTTTCAATGCCCTTTTTAAAAGCTTACCTTTTTTTTTTTCCCTCGGATGCTTATCCTCATGTCTTGTGGTTCATGTAGTACACAGGTTAGATTTTAAGGCACACAAGGACCTTCACAAAGGCTCCAATGAGGAAAGAGCATGCCACGTCTCCAAAGTTGACTTCATATGGATTCCAAAGTGACCCCTTGAAATATTTCAAGCCTCACATACTCGAAGGAATTGACCCATGACATTACATCCCATGGATAATGAAATTGTATTCATGGATGTGCACCACATGTGTGTTGTAAATTATAACCTACATAAATGGAGTTGAAATATGCTTTCCCTAGGAATAGCATCATGCTTCATTAGTAGTGGTCTCTCAACCCAAGCAAGGTTATGAAATGAAAAAAGGTTGACAGAATTGGTTCATTTATGAAGTGAGCATAGTCTCAGTCAACAAGATTCATTACATTGGTTCAATCCTCGCGTGTTGCTGGGGATACCTGCCTACCTGATGGGAAAGAGGAAACAAAGGCACCCAACCTTCTTGAATTCATCCTTCGGGCTCTTTTTGGTGTAGCTTCCAAGTCAGTCGGATCGTGTCTTCAGCCTTCGGGCATGTCAAATCCAGGTCTCTATGTTGGGCCTCAGGGCAATCCCTTCCCAAGTTCTACCCTAGTGGCACTTCAAGATTTGTAATCCTGGTTGTGCCAAACATCTAGCCTCGACTTTGTGAGATATATGGGGGTCCCATGGGTACTAAGCCCACCTTCCCTTATACTTTTAATCAATTCAAACTAATCCGAGGAGATAAGGCCTCATGCTGAACTTCCTTTAGAAAAAGAAACAGGCATTGAGTGAAAACTTTGATAAAGGGATAGAAGGATAGCATCACATGTGTGCCTCCCCACATGTGAACCCCAGCCTCAAGTTTTTCCAATTTCTCCCTTTCCTAAATAGATATATACTAGGTTTTGAGATTCCAAGACATGACCCACCACATGAGGAAGAGTTGGTTCATGGACATGCCATGTTTCTTGGAAAAGGTTTTTCTTGACTTAATACTCAAGTACGTAAACATCAAAGAAAAAGAAAATTATTTAAAGAAGAAGAATATGCTAGAAGGTAACTTTTGAGTATGATCCTTCTTTCAAAGTTCAATTTTAGTATTCCCATACTTATATTAGGGCTATTATATTCAATGAATCTAAAGCTATTATTTTGAGATGGAGTGGCCTTGAGAGACCCTTCTAGCAATGTAAAGTGTATCCAATTTTGCAAACCTTGAACTTGAGATTACTTATGTCTTAGTTATTTACCTAAAATGCACATGAGATAGCATGAAGCCCAAAGTCTGAAATAACAATTGTACATCATAACAATTGTACTGATGTGGAGTACACCACATGGGTGTGATGAAATCTACCCTTGTGAAATATAAAGGTATTATAAAAGTCTTTCCAGGAAGATTCTTGCATACATGAGGTAGCTTGAAGGAATAAAGTCTAACAATGGAATTGTGTTTATGTGAAGTACACTACATTGATACAATGAGGTTTAACTTGAGAAAATTGAAACTATGGCAAACATTAAAGTAGATTTTTGTGCTTTCTAGGAGATTTTCAGTTAAATTAACTTTCTAGGAAGCCTTCTAGCATAGGTGTAATTGTATTCAACCTTTCAAGTGATGCCATCACACCATAAGAATTCTATTCAATTACTTAGCTCTATGGATGTTTCTTCATCCCATTTGTTTTGTAGTCACATTCAATATGCTTTTTCAAGGAAAAACATTTCAAGTAGTTTTCTTTGTTTTTTAGGAAACTTTATTGTCAATCCACCTTTCTAGGGAGACTTCTAGCATATAATAAATATTTATATTACACCTTTCCAAAAATATTTTTACTCACTCCACCACCATTATTCTAGTAAACTACTCAGTTCTATGTTGTTTCTTCCTCTCATTTGTTTTGAAATCACATTAAATTACTTTCCCAAAGTAAAAAGCATCACCCCTAGTGTTCTCTTCACCTTGATTTTTAGAACTACCTTATAAAAGTAAGCTATGGAATGAAAATGTTGTGATACAATCATTCCATAGATCATGGGATACACACACTATGTACTTGCCCTTACAGAAACTGTACTAAACTTTACATACGCCATGTATGTAGTAGACCTCATTCTTGTAGGGGTACTTTCTAGGTGCTCTCCAAAGCAAAAGGAAAGGTACCTTCCAAGTACCCTATGAAGTGGAAACATGATATCATCTCACAAAGTTCTTGTACAGGAAGCATACTATGGGATTTGTGAAGCTTTATGCTTTTAAAAAAGGGATCCAACTAGATTGGAATGAAGAACCACCAAAGAATGGCAATGGTAACACATTTTTGAATAAGTAAGGATATGAGTGGTGTGTGGCCTTTCAAGTACTATGCTTGCAACTAATTTCATGCCATTGATTTTCTTCTTAATGATCCTTGTGCTATATTATTCTCCACATGACAACATGAGTGAATGCTATATATGAGAGTTGGCATGGACTATTTGAAACAATTTACATTGGTTCCTTTAAGCATTTTCAAATGTGAATCAACCAAGCAAGCTTATCCCACTCTCTAATTATATGAAAAATTGAAGAAACTTCTCAACAAAGAAACGAAGATCACTATTTTTATCTATGGAGAGTCTATCTCCATGCCCTTTAGAATGCATACACTCTATCTACATGCCCTTTAAAATGCATACAGTGAAAGAGGGAGATTGCTCTTTATTTCTCTTGAGACTTCTAATCTCCATGGCCTTTACACTTCAAAGAAATCATCAAAGAAACTAGATTTTACCAAGTGTGAAAGAGGGAGATTACTCTTTATTTCTCTTGAGATTTCTAATCTCCATGGCCTTTACACTTCAAAGAAATCATCAAAGAAAGTAGATTTCACCAAGTGTGACCACCAACTGTCCATGTAAATATAGTTGTTAGATCACTTGGAGGAGTTCACAATTTGCACTATTCTTTGCTTGCTTCAATACTCTTCTACTTTTAGTTAAAAAGTTGCTTTCTAAATGGCCTCTACTTTGTCCCCTCTCCACACGTCCCGACTCCCCGCATGATGTTTGTTTGGCGTCGTGGATGCCTTCTCTGTGAGTAGACGTCTTCGGGGCGTCGTGGCTATGTTTGGGGGTTGGTCAGAAAGCGATGACTTCTTCTGGGTCGCTGCAAATGATGGTTAAAAGGAAACGTAGGACCCATTTGCACATGCGCGCGTCTGCGTGCGCGCGAGGACACCGACTCGGGAGAAAGAACCCCTTACCTTCAATACCGCCCTTGGCGATTGTCTTCCGTCCTCCTTTTCGGGTCTTGATCTGATCGAGGGACGCAGGGTCTTCTCTTCGCGGACCTTGCCCTGCGTCAGGTATATGTTCAGCTTTGTATCATTACAAATGTTCATGAACGCGGCATACCTGTCTCAGCCGTCGAGCTAGTTGCAGCGGTTACAAGGAGCATGAATATCTGCAAAGCGCATGCACATACCTATTTATAACTGTTCACAAATTAGTGCAGTTCTTGTTACTGTAATAATATAGAATGTTTTGCCCTTCATCCCCCTACTCCCAGATTCGTTAGCGACATCGAGCACAACCTTGAGCATAATCTTGATCTCGGGATTTGTAGATTGCTGTCATTGAATCGCGCCTCGTCTACTGTGCAGTGCATGCGTTAAATTTAGTTATTTATTGTTGCTCAGAGTCTACTTCATTGTGAGTTGAGTGGAAAGGTCATGTTCATATAACTGGATCATCCGTTAGGTAGAGTTCTAAGCATATTATTGTTTACGTCATTAACCGTTAGATCAAACATGCAACTTTGCAGAAATCAGAAGCAAATCAATCCATTTTGATTTTGGTTTTGGACGCAGGAGGCACGCCTGTTACATAACTGTGATATAAACTTTCATTTCAATTATATTGTCCCTATATCTGCTCTTAATGGAGAACTTTGCGGCCCCATATCCTTTGGTTTTCTTCGACGGAGAGCAAGAGCATTACGTAGGACTTGTGAGAATACGTCCGGACTTCTCAGTCAAGCGCTTTCAAATTTTGATCAGCCAAAGGACTGGAGTACCTCACAGCCAGCTTTGCACAGTGTTTGTTTGCGACAAAATAATTAAAGGGTCGAAGAAAAAGCAGAGGGTACCCATCAATGCGAGCACAAATTTTTCTGCTATAATAGATCAACACAATCCAAATGTTGAGAAAGACTCCTATTTCTTGGTGTCTATGAAGCGTTCAAGGAAGGAACGGAAAGGGTCACGGAAAAGAGGTCCTGAACATGGCATGTCCAACGGATGGGAACCTGGTAATGATAGACCTGCTATTGAAGGGACCGGGCATCACAGATTCAACGTTGGCGTGGACTTGGCTGCATTGAATAATGCATCATCGTATCAACTGGCTAGTAATTTTGTAGATAGTAGTAGAGCAATGGATAGCAGTACTGGTAGAATTACCTTGATGAATGACAGCAAGCCACTTCTGAAGCATGCATGGAACCGCAGTGAAGCAAAGGCTTCTATGCGAACTGGTGGCTTTTCGGCCAATGACCATGTACATTTTAATAGCCCTCGATTTGCAGCATTGCGGCCAGAGGATCAGAGAGAAATAAATTGGAAATGGGAGGATGTTTTTCCAGGGGTGAAGCCTTTCGAACATTGGGATTCTCATGTGGCATTTCGACCTTTTCACAGAGTGGATGCTGATTACTTTTTGCCTAATCATGACAGCAGCTTCAATGGATTCTTTCTTGATGATGCAGATGCTAATGGGAATGCACACTTAGTGGATGCATACAATTATAACCAATTGATGAATACAACCTCTGATGCATCAACTCACCCCCCTGGCCAAATCAGTGAATTTCCCTGTTTCAGTGGGCCTAAGCCAAGCTTCTTTTTCCAAAGCACACCTCATATCCCCATACTTGGCTCTGAGAATGAGGGCAATGAGCAGAGAAACGGAGATTTTTTCTTTGATGGACAGTCACAAGTACAGTTATTGTCTGATGGAGATTGGCAGAAGATGCCATCAGTCTCAGCAGATGTTTTAGACATGCAAGATTCAGGCTTGTTTATGAACAGCTGTAAAAAGCAAGAAACAGTACGGAGTCTCCTTTATTGCCAGTTATGTCTTGAGTGCAGGAAGAAGCAAGTCACCCCGATTCCATTTCACTGGTGTGTGGAGGATGCAGTCACTGATGGCTTTCAAGGGCCATCACCAGCAGGACCGATTGGGAGGCAGGTAAAGTCTTTGCATGTTGAAGCTGCAGCTTAGATTTCTTTCATTAGCGTTGAAGGTGCAGCTCAAGTAACTTTCTCATTGCCTCTATATGGAAGGTCATTGGCTCAGTTATTAAAGTCGTAACTACTAGAAAACTAAAGTAGCTTTGAGGCATGCTACTGAATATCCAGGGATGCTCTTCAGATACATACACACCGGAAATCTAATTGACAGAAGGTGATCAACAATTCATGCATTAATATTTTGTTTATTAACAGAAACTGGTGCTACTTGATGTATATAGGCAGAATATCAAGCTTTATACGTAAGTGCACTAATTTTGGATTTCCTATCCCCATCTATCATGTATGGGCTGCTAGGAGGCTTGAACAAGCATAGAGCTAGAGGTAGACGTCTGATGCCTGCTAACCTGCATTATGGGGTTTCAGCGGTGTCTGTTATAGAATTTTTACTTTTCTTTAACTGTATGATCATGTTTTTTGTTTGGATAAGGATTTTGGAGAGGTTTGGCTGTTTTGGATTTGATTTATTTATGCTGTTATACCTTCTTAAGCTGGCACAACTTATCCTGCTGTGCCAGTTTACTCTGCTATTCCTGGATGTGCATGATTAAAATTTTCAGTGTGTTCTCTAAAGAGGCATAACCAAAATGGCAGGGGACCATGTAGATAAATTTTCAACAGTAGTTTGTAGCTGGGTAATTATATTATTTCTTACTCTTGGCTTTGTCATATGGGGGAATGTGCATCTAGATTGGTGTTAAGCTGTAGACGGGTTCCTTTCTTCAGTAACCTAAGCCTGTGAAAAATTAACTTGCATACTCAATCAGCGAAATATATGACTTCATGCGTAAGAGGATGTTTGTGTTGTCATACTCATTTTATAAATGCAAGATGCTCAATAAATTGTGAGTCACTCATCTGGAGGATCTTGGATTTTTCGTATCGAGTTAGACCTTTTTCCCAACCGTTATTTTTGAAATTTAAAGTTGCTTTCCTGAAAATTGTTCTCCTGATTTTAGCGAACAAAATGAAGGTAGATTTCATAAATAATTTTAGGTGAGAACCTACAGTTGCATTGGTTTTGTTTCAGTAAGTACGTTCTGACTTACTGAAATGTGTATGCTATGTAAGTGAATTGTTGTCAGAAAGTCATCCTACCATCCTTACTGCTTGCAGAGCTTGCTCTTTAGGCTAGTATTCGAGAGTTCGGTGCTATGGCCTGAAACAATACCTTACCTTCCAAGGTGGAATGCTTTGCCATCAGCCCTTTTCCAGAAGTCGAAGCATGGATGGCTTGTTATCTTCCTCAGTCTACTCTTATGCACCGTGTCATGCCTGTTTGATGAAGTGCATATTGATTCACTTCATACATCACAATGGACTTCAAATGGCTTTTGGAAATTGAGGATAATCAGTATAGAACCTTTGAACTATGCAACCAAAGCTATTGAACACTTGATAGTATGAAGTTAGTATGAATATAGGCTAAAACTCCTTCAAACCCAACGCATGGTAGTGGATCAGGGTTGTTCTTTTATGATCTAGACATTCGCTAGTTCTTAAACGTACTATAGGAGACCATATGTCTGAAATGGAGCATTTGTTACAAGAAAAATTAATTGCTCTTTGATTTGCGGTTGATGTTCATGCAGCTATATGAATTTGCAATAGGGAAATGTTTGTATTAGTTTGCCTTGTGTATGAAGAATAGTAGGATGACGTTGAAAAACATTTGAGTGAATTTTGGGACTCCAACGACTAGATCCATAATATTTTTAGATTCAAATGAGATTATAAGGAACTTGAACAATACAGAGGTCAAATTCAAATGTTATTGTCTTGTTCTCGGAGATCGCATGCCTAAAACATTGGTTACTTTGAAATATGATTTATTAGCCTTGAATTTGAATTGGTTCACATGACTTTGTGAATTTGCATTGGCAAAATGTTATTGATGGTTTTCTTTATGTTTGGAGAGGGACTTAGGATGGTGCCCAAAAAAGGGGTCAAAGAATAAAACCTGTTTTTGATTGAATGTGTCCGGGACATATTCAAATCCAAACATTATTATTGCTAAGGAAATTATATGACCAAAACATCATTTGGTATGCCCTCTTGTATTTCGATGTATTGTTATTAGTTGATGATCAATTTTTGAAAAACTCTTGCTCCTTGTGACTTACCTAAAGTGATATCATCTACCTTTGTGGATACAAAGGAGTTCCTATTTGTGAGGTTGTGAAGGTTGTAGTGGTCAATGAATACTTTGAAGTTCTCATCTTAACAAAAAGTGAATAGAATGGTGAGAAAGGTAGAGTATGTGTCCAACTTGTACAAAACATCTACATGCTTAAGCATCATCACTTATTTAGGCAAGACGAGTTGTGAGGGTGGTAAGTTTTGCTACGACTTTTGGGTTTCTCATGGGAGAGTATCTTTAGAACCTTGTCAGATAAAGGAGTCTCCTTGGAAGAGTCTAGAAATCCTTTTTTATTGCACGGTACAAAAGCTTTGGATACTTTGAGAAACATGAAAAGATTCCCCTCCCCTCCTTTTTTTTTCTCTTTCTTTTTTAAATTGGTTTCTTATTGGAATAGAACAAAAGAGATTCTTTTCTTTCATGAAAACTATTTTGAGGATTTGCACATGCTTTTTGTGTTTGTCCTTTGTTGTGAGACCTTGAGACACATGCCTAGGTTCCATTGGTATCCTCTTACTTTTGGAATGTTCCCAACTTGATATATAGCTTACATAAAGCTTTGTTATCTTTTCGCATAAGGTCACTCATGATAACTACCACAAACTTAGGATAGTGGCATATGTTTCGATTGATTGTTGTATGTCAATCTTAGATGCACATTTTTCATATCATGGGCTAGTTTGAAGTATGTGGTGCTTTCGAGATGAGATATTCAATGGAGATGGCTCGATTTTATCCACAGAGGAAGAAGCTTCGTTGTCACATATTCTCCATCAATTGAGAGTCAAACTTCTAAGTTGATAGGGATCCCCTACTAGCAAATGACATAAATTACTTGATTAATGTGTGTGTATCTCAGCTCCCATCCATATATAATACCCTTTTGTAATCCATATATAAGCTCCCATCCATCCATTAATGTGTGTGTTTTGGAATAGTCTAGTGTCAACATGTGGCCATCATGCAACACTTATCCCCATTACTACCAAGTACCTTAGGGTATCCCTCGAGCTTGGGACCTTGGGTAGTTGGCCCTTGTCCCTCACACACATGGATTGATCCCTATGGACCAATGTCATGATCCCTATGGATCAATGCCTGACACTCTCCCCCGTCTAAAGATCATTGTCCTAAATGATCAATGAGGGAAAGTACTTGCAAACCAGAGCTTCTGATTCCCAAGTAGAGTTAGTAGTAAGTGGTAATCCTCTACAGGCTACTAGATACTCTTGGATGACACGATTCCTCAATCGCGTCTGTCTCCGATCTAGTATCCTGTGTGGAGAATGATCCATGCTATTACTCTCTTGCAAAGAAACAATACCTTCTATTAGATTATCCTCCTTGGAAATATAATTTCAAAGTTTAGTGACATGAAACACTGAATGAACTATCCAATCTAGAGGAAGCTCTAATCGGTATGCAACTTCACTTAGCTTTTTAACTATCTTCCAAGGTCCACAAAACCTTGGTGAAAGCTTACTACACTTCCTTGTGGATAGTCAAGTAGATCTAGCTGGTACTTGAAGAAAGACTCTTATCTCCTTCCTCAAAGGACCTAGGAGATCTCTTCCTATCAGCATACTCTTTAGCCTTATCAACGGCTTGATGCATCTTGGCTTTAGCTATCTCTAAATTTGCTTGGAGATTCGCTAAGAACTGTGACGCACTAGGACATTTCTTTGGCATGCCGGGCCTATTGTTATAATCAAACTCAACTAGTGGCAAATAACTATCCCAGACTCTCTGTCTCTTAGACACATGCTCTCAACATGTCCTCTAAAATCTAGTTGACCCTCTTGGCTTGACCATCTGTCCGACGATGATCACCGTTGCTCATCTTTAATGACACCTTCAGTTTGTCAAATACAAACTTCCAGAAGTGTCTTGTGAATCTGACATCCCTATCTGAAACTATGGATCTCAGTAACCCATGCAATCTCAAGACATGCTGGATAAACCTACATATACATATGCATACACATACGTATACGCATACGCATACGCATGCGCATGCGCATGTGCATGCATATACACATACACACACATACACATACACAAACACATACACATACACATACATATATACATATACATATAGATATAGATATACATACATACATATACATACACACACACACACACACACACACACACACACACACACATATATATATATATATATATATATATATATATATATATATATATATATATATATATATATATATATATATATATATATATATATATATATATATATATATATATATATACACACACACACACACACACACACACACACACACACACACACACACACACACACACACACACACACACACACACACATACATACCTACACACACACACACACACACATACATACATACATACATACATACATACATACATACATACATACATACATACGTACGTACGTACGTACGTACGTACATACGTACGTGTGTGTGTGTATGTATGTATGTGTGTGTGTACATGTATATTTACATGTACATATACATACATATACATATGCATATCCATATGCATATCCATATGCATATCCATAACCATATCCATATACATATACATATACATATACATATACATATACATATACATATACATATACATATACATATACACATAGATATACATATACACATACATATATATACAAAGACACTTGCATTGCACACACACACAAAAAGAAAAAAAGAAAAAGAAAAAGAAAAAAAAAATATATATATATATGCATGCATACATACATACATACATATACACATACTTGTACACATACATGTGAGGAGATGGATATGTAGGTTCCAAAGATGAGCCGGTGCTACACAAAACGTGCTCTACACTTGCCAAGTTAACTCCAAGGATGCTTAATAGACTCCTTTAGATTTACAATAATGCATTTGGAACCACTAAGTTTCTTGAAGCATAATTCCCAAAATTTTGCAGCAAAACAGATAACTTGGATGTACTAGAAATGTGAAAAACCTTCTATTTGGGGATAGAAGTGCTCTATAATTTGCTTAGAGCTCAACCTGATATGAATTGACCAGAGAGATTTTTGACACATCTAATTAGATGTGTAGCTAACTAAAGCAAGTTAATTCATCTATTTAGCCCCACCATACACTGAGAAATGATTCTAACAAGGGGGTCATCCCGTCATTTCAAGATCTAGAAGGTGTGTAGACACAATCACCTTCTATGATTCATATCTCAAGATCCTCTAAACCAAATGTGATGAAAATTGACCAAAGTTAGAGTAATAGATATGTTACTATAACTAACCAAAGTTAAAGTATAGCAAATGATGGAGTACACACAGAGCAATGGATTCCACAAAATCATTAATATGATGAAGATGCTCCAAAGAGCAATGGACAAAGATGAACTTGAAGTAATGTATCACAATGTATATGCTAATGAACATATGATACAAGGTAAGTATAGTGGACTACTGATACATGAGATGAGCTCAATGTATGCTCACTGAAGTAGCTCGATGCCTCTCAAAATGACCCTCCTATACCATGAATAAAAGCATGTCTATTTATACTCATAGTTTAGGTTTGAATGTGAATTTTCCCTCACCTAAAGTGTTCCTACACTTTAAGGATGATTTAAATTGGTCCTTCATACCCCATGAGTCATGGGTTAAGCTCCCTAAATTCATGAGATTCCTTTTTCTCCTTGCTTTTACATTTATCCAAAGTAGCTATGCCCAAAATGACTAGCATAGGTTCACATGAAGTTGCTTCTTGTTAATAGATAAAATGATGTGTAGTCCTGATTGATTAGCCAAGCACTTAGGCTTGCTAATTGCACCAACATCTCCCCCTCAAGCCTAAGATGCTTGAGTCTTCAATCCTTCATGATTTCATGTAATACAATCATGGACTTGAACCTATTCAATTTTCTTCCATCCAATGCTTTTTTCATTATATCTGCACATTATTGATGTGTGGATACATCTGAGAGTTGTGTCTCCTTACTCATGATCTTTTCCTTGACATAATGATAATGAACTTCTATGTGCTTGGTCCTTGCATGATAGATAGGGTTAGCATCAAGATTTAATGAACTAATGTTTTCTCAAAATATGTGTGGAGTAGAAGTATTCAACCCTAAATCTGAATATAAGGTCGTGATCCACATAGCTTCTTGAGTAGCATTTGAAGTCCTATGTATTCAGCCTTTGTTGATGAAAGAGCACTTGTAGGTTGCTTCTTCGAAGACCATAAAATCAATTTGGTACTTGCAAAAGTGAGATGGCCTGAAGTGCTTCTCCTATCATCTTTTGAACCAGCCCAATCTGCATCAGAAAAGAGCTTGATATCTATATCAGATGTATATGGATAGTACATCCTTCATTGATTGTACCCTTCAAATACTTCAATATTCTGTTGGTTGCTTCCATGTGAGGCTTCATTGACTTAGCACACTAAATCCATAGCAGATATCTACTCTAGTTAGAGTAGCATAAGTCAAGCTTCCAACTACCCTTTGATAGCTAGTAACATCTTCAATTAACTCACCTTCATGAGCACTTAGCTTTAGATTTATCTTCATGGGTGTACCTACAACTTTTGTATTTTCCATCTTGAATTTGGTAATCATATCTCCAATGTACTTTCTCTGAGTTAGGAACATATCTCTCTCTGTATATGCTAATTACAAACCTAGGAAGTATGTGAGAAGTCGAAGGTCACTAATCTTGAACTCTTCTTTCATCTAAACTTTGATCCTCTTGATTCCATCTGCATCATTACTTGTAATGATTATATCATCCACATATACACAAAGGTATATGACCTCTGAGTGGTTCCTCTTAACGAAGAGGGAAGGATCTGCCTTGCTTACCATAAAACCTTTATCGTACATGTAAGTGAAAAGTCTATGATTCCAAGCTCTAGGAGCTTGTTTCAAGCCATACAAGGATTTCCTTAATCTACATACATATTCTCGATATGATTGATCTTCAAAGCCAAGAGGTTGAGCCATGTCTACCTCCTTTGAAATCCAACCATTTAGAAAAGAATTTTTAACATCCATTTGATATATCTTCCAATTTTTGGAAGATGCAACACTCATGAGTACTCTAATTGCAGGCATTTTCGCCACATGCAAGAATGTCTCTTCATAATCAATGTCTTGGGTTTGTGCAAAACCTTTGCCTACAAGCCTTGCTTTATACCTATTAATTCAACCATCAGAATTCTTCTTTACATTGTAGATCCATCTTGAACCAATGATCTTCATAGATGGTTTCTTGGGAACCAATTCCCAAGTCTGATTTCCTTGTAGAGCTTCTATTGAAGTATTTCGATGGTCATGGACCACAATGTGCTCTCCTTCTCACAAGCTCCACGACCATATGCTCAGAGTAGAAAATGGAGCACCTAGGGCGGCAGACAGTACTCTGCACAGAGGCTGCAGAATACGCAGAAAAACACAGCACACAAGGAGCATGAAGACAGACTTCTTAGGTGTTACAACTGTGGTCAAACTTACAATAATTGACTGACCAGGCAACTATATGTTTTATTAAAGAACATATACATAGAAGTATGCGGTGGCCATTTGGCCTTTCACATGGACACTAATGGTAATAATCTCCCATTAAAGGCCAATGTGGCCAAAGTAACTATGGGAGAAAAATAAAGAATGATAAAGAATACCTGAGTGTAAGTATACAAACTATACCTCCCACCCGATGGGCATGTTACACAGTATGCAAGTGGCTGTGTAAGATCATGAATCAAGTAACCTCCATCAAGTGACAACATTGTCGAAAGCTATCCTGTGGTAGATCTTTAGTCAAAGCATCTGCAACATTATCTCGAGTGTGAACCTTCTCAAGAATAATGCTCTCAGTGGCTAAGCAATCTCTAATGAAGTGATACCTCACCTCAATGTGCTTGGTCTTTGCATGATAGACCAGATTCTTAGCCAAATCAATGGCACTCTGACTATCACTAAGCAAACGAGGTACATGCTGAGGTAAACCCATATCATAAGCAAGATGAGAAAGCCACAATGCTTCCTTACATGCCTCACTTGCTGCAACATACTCTGCCTCTATGGTGGAAACAACTGTACATTCTTGAAGATGAAATCTCCAAGAGATAACACCTCCAACAAAATGAAAAATTTATCTTGATGTAGACTTAGGATTGTGTACACAACCAACATAGTCAAAATTTGTGTAACCAATAATGGATGCTTTCCCTCTACCATAGCATAGACACTTGTCCTTAGTGCCACTCAGATATCTCAAAATCATCTTTATCGCTTCCCAATGTTTCTTGCCAGGATTAGACATATATCTATTCACAACTCCCACTGCAAATGCAATGTCTGGTCTCGTAGCTACCATAGCATACATGAGACTACCAATAGCAGACTGATAGGGAATTTTGGTAATGAATTCCTTTTCCTCATGTGATTTGGGGCAATCATCCTTGCTCAATTTTACATATGTGAGTAAAGATTTACTCAATGCCTTTTCCATCCCGCATATTGAACTTATGAAGTACTTTGGATAAGTACTCACTTTGAGACAAGTATATGCATCTTTGACTCCTATCACAAGTACTGCGCATGCCAAGAATATGTTTGGCATCCCCCAAACATATTCTTGGCATCCCCCAAACATCCATTTTAGGAGCAAGAAGATATGCAGACATGGATCCCTTCATAAATAGATATCTCAAGATCTATTGAACCAAAATCAATGTTACTTTGTAGGCATATACTAGAAACTCCACTCTAACTATAGGAAGTTAAAGTGCATGAAAAGATGGAGTATACTCAGAGAAATAGCTTTTACAAGATCACTGGAATGATGAGAAGTAGACAGTGAACAATACACAGAAATGATCATGAAGAAATAAATCAATTAGTAAATGCTAATGCACATATGATACATGAGAAATGTAGAGGACCACTCATACATAAGTAAGGCTCAAGATATGCTCAAGTAGCAGCTCAATAGCTATCCATTGTAGCTCTCTATCATGCGACTAAAAGGTGATGTATATATAGATGTGTAAGAGATTTGAATTTTGAATCTTCCCAAGTGAAGTATAGTTCTTATGGGTTTGTCTAAGCATTTAGGCTTGCCAAATGTACCAACACAGTGGAGAAGATAGGAAATGTGAAGACTTCAGATGGTAACATGAACCTATTGAGCAAGGTATTGTATGTGCCAACTATCACCAAAAATCTCATGAGTGTAGGTCAGATTGTTGAGAAAGGATTGGAGGTCAGATTCACAAAGAATGGAGCATTTGTAGAGGATCCACATTAGATTCAAGAGGGTAATAAGAGGAGAAAAGTCAGGTAGACTATTTACATTTGAGCTCCAAGATACTAAGAACATTCATTATTCAATTATGGTAGTCAAACCTTATCAGAATAAAAAATTTGAAACAAGAAGTTAGCTCATATAGGTGAAAGGGATATGAAGCAAATCACTAGGGATCAGAGTGTGCTTGGTCTACCAAATATCTCCAAATTGTTGAAATAACAAAGCACTACTCCTACTCTACTATTCAACACAATCCTACCAATCTATGGAGGTAGAAAGAAAAGATAAGAAAACATGATGAACTAAAGTAATAGAAATGAACTTACAAAGAATGCTTTATGAGCATGGAGACTCCATGGGGAGAGCGAGGGCACTCTTGCTAAAAGCTTGAGTGAATGGCTTGTGAGGAGCGAAGAAAGGCCTTGCTTATATGGAGTTCCGGAGCATTCCCTTGCATGTGGGATAAATGGACTTGCATGTGAATGAAAGTAGAGTTGGACAAAAGGGTGGAGCATGGAACTCTCAACACAAACAACATATGATTTACAAATGTAGTGCTTGTCAATTTGGCAAGTCTCACAAACAACCATTCACAAAGAAGGGATACATTCATGGAGACCTATAATTGGAGCTAGTCCATACAAATGTACGGGAACCAAGCAAGGAGCCCTCAATTTCTGGATCTAGGTATTATGTGTCATTCATTGATGATTGTAGCAGATGAACAATACTATATTTTTTGAAGCATAAAGATGAAGTGTTCTCTTGTTTCAAGAAATATCTAGCACTTGTGGAAAATCAAATAGGTACACTTTGAAGAGGCTAAGGTTAGATGAAGGGGGAGAATATTTCTCCCATTACTTTTATTATTATCTCAAAGAGAGAGGAATCAAAAGAAAAATTACAACCAGGTATACCCCATAGCAAAATGGAGAGATAGAGAGAAGAAATAGAACCATAGTAGAGGCTGCAAGTTCAATGCTAAATGAGAAGAAGTTTCCCAATTGCCTATGGCTAGAGGCTGTATCCACAACCACCTATGTGATCAATAGAATACCATCAAAAGCATTGGATGGGATGAAAGAAGACCTAGCCTTGATCATTGCATGATCTTTCGGTGCATAGCATATGCACACATACCTTCACAAATCAGAGGTAGATTAGACCCAAAGGCAGAGAAATGCATATTGATTGGCTATGGCCTTAATAAAAAAGTTATAGGCTATATAATCCAAGAAATAAAGGTTTCATTGAAAGTAGAGATGCTGTTTTTAATGAAAACAAATCTTGGTTTGAGGATGATTATAAGAAAATCAAACTTCCATATGACCTAGAGGAAGAATTTCCAACATTGTCAAAGAGAAATGAGCATACACATGAAGAATCAAGTGATTCGGAAGAAGACAAGAAGACTCCAAGAAGGGAAATCAACCCTTGGAACTCCAAATGCAAAGCCAAAGCAAGAGATGAGAGATGTGGTAGAATCATCTCAACAAACCATAAGGAATTCTACTAGAGAGAAAAGGAAGCCAGAAAGTTATGGTTATGACACCTCTCTAGTGACTAAGCATTTGATTTACATAGAACAAGGTACAAACTCAAAAGAACCATCTACATATGAAAAAGCCAAGAAGAAGTCAGAATGGAGAGATGCTATGGAAGAAGAGATAAATGTTACTGTTAGTGTCCATGTGAAAGGCCAAATGGCCACTGGACACTTCTTTCTATATGTTCTTTAATAAAACATATAGTGGCCTAGTTAGTCACTGAATGTAAGTTCGACCATAGTTGTAACACCTAAGAAGTCTGTCTTCGTGCTCCCTGTGTACTGTGTTTTTCTGCGTATTTTGCAACCTCTATGGGGAGTACCATGTGTGGCCCTAGGAGCTCCATTTTCTACTCTGCGGATATCATCGTGGAGCTTGCAAGAAGGAGGGCGCACTGTGGTGCATTGCCATCAATATACTTCACTAGTATTAGAGCATTTCGATTCAAAATTTGTTCCTTTTGTGCGAGTGAAGCAAGCACTCGCCCACCCATCCAAGGCTTTCTCCAAAGCTTACAACTAAGGTGGCGAGCAAGGCATAGACCTTGGCATACCTTGTCATCTGAGTCACTGATGGTGCCGTTGGCTGTGCATGAGGGAGGACCTCAATGATCAAGGAAGATAGAGGTTCCCGGTACTTCCCGAGAGGTCACCCATTCCAGTATTATTCCCCCCAGATCTCGCTTAACCATGGAAATCTCTTGCCACTAAACCACACTCTTGTGGCGTCTGAAGAAGGGGAAAAATTAAGGTTAACATTACCTTGAACATGTTTTGGTCCCTCAAAGCTTCATTCTTTGCTTTCAAAGCCTGTTTTTGAAGCATTTTTGGGGTGTCTTTTAGAACCATTTTGGAGTACTTTCACACATAGTTCTCTTCATAGAGGTGAACATCAAGAAGAGTGTTCTTTGTACTTCTCCGATAATAAATACCAACCTTTGGGGCTATGTTTTCAGCCACACTTGTAAAACTATAGGTTTCTTGAAATTTTTTCAGTTTTGGTGGTAGCCACCTTTACAAGTTTATGCAGGTTTTTGAGCCTAAAACATTAGGGTTGACAGACACTTGTAGGTGTCATTGGCTAGTTTTTGGGCTGTGCATTCAGCCTTTTAGTGTCATTTTATTGCATATATTGAGCACATACACACCATGTATGCTTCTGTGGATACCGCTTATGTATGTCCATGTGGTCATTGATATAGTAGTTACGTTTTTGCGTAAAGCCTTTTACGTTTGTTAAAGAGGGTCTTGGTGAGGTTTTCTTAACTAGGAGACACCTAGATGTCGGGGTCTCTTTGGTGATGTAGGTGGAAAACTTACCCAACCTCGCCATAGGAGATGTATGATAGTTGTTCATATGTGCATGATAATCCTAGTTGGCTTCTATTGGGTAACTGATTATATGTAGTGGAATCAATGATTCACTATGCAGGTAAACATGTCAGTACTTGTAGTTTTATGATATTTTGACATTGGCTATATGCTCATTTTGCAGAGGATACTATGGCAAACTTTTTCCAGATTTTTTGGTTTTGTCAACTATATAGTGGTCGATTTACTCCTTGATACACTTATTCGTTGGTGTTTGGACTCTTCTAGCTCCATTATCATTCTATTAGTTCTCTACTATCATGCCATCAGAGGCTTTAGGCACATCTGTTGGATCAGGGTCTAGTGCCACTGTTTTGAGGAGTAGCTATACTTTGCAAGGCAAAGACCATTTTGAGATCCAAAAATTTGATGACACAAAATTTGCTTAATGGAAGAATCAGATTAAAGATGTATTGATTCAAAGGAGGCAATGGAAGCCAGTAAATGGAATTTCAAAGAAGCCTGTTGACATGGATGAAGATGATTGGGATGAGTTAGATGAAATGGCTAGGTCTACCATTTGCTCCTGGCAGATAATTTTTACTTTACAATATTAGACTTTGAAAGTGCTGAGGAGTTTTGGAAAAAAGTATGCATTACATATGAAAAAGAGACGGCGTCAAATAAAGTGTATCTAATGAGAAAATTATATGACCTTTGCATGAAGGACACAAATAGTGTTGCTGCTCATCTAAATGAGTTTGATGCTATATTCTCCCAGTTATAGGCGTAGAAAATGGATATGGATAATGAAATGAAAGCACTATTGTTGTTGTGCACCTTGCCATCATCATGGGATATATTTTGCAAAACTATTAGCAATAGTGCACCTCGTGGTAAACACGTCTATGATGACATATGTGGAGCACTCTTGAGTGAGGAGATTCATAGAAAATCTATGGTTGGCACTCATAGTGGAGATGCATATAATGTTCGTGATTCTTACCAAGGAAAGAATCAGCAACGTGGCAGGAGCAAGAACAAGGAAAAGAATGGTCAATGGCATAGAAGTAGAAGTAAATCAAGGAAGAGGGATCGGGATGACCCCTGAGGTTGTTAAAATTATTGCTCACTGTGTATTCACTCTAAATTCATGAAATAACTTGTGTTAGTTAGCTAAGTACTTCAATTAAAAGTGTGCAAAAGCTCTTTGGTCAATTCATACCAGGTTCTGATCTCTGAGCAAAACTCTAAGTACCTACAAGCTCAAAATAGAAGGTTTTTTCTCAACTCTAGCACTTGCAAGTTATCTGTTTTGGCACAAACATTTGAGAATGATGCTTCAAAGAAAATGTGTAACTAAGTCGTGAAGTCTTAGGGACTTGTGTCGATGAGACTGTACCTCGATCACCCCACAAGTGCATATAGTGGTGGATTAATACACGTTTAATTATCAATCCATGGAATTAGACATACCAGTGTATGAAGACATGTACACACATGATGATAAGTGAAGTATCTAAGCTGCAATGCATGTGCCTTGCCTCATCTCTCCAACTCACTAACTCTTTGAAAATGCATGTCGTGATACCATTTACAACAACAACCATGAATTCAAACTTTTCTCTCAGCTCCGAAATCCGAATATAATCAATAGCAGGTTTGTTTCGAAGCTCTCGATGAGACACATCTAACGGCATATCCTTAATCGAATCTGACAAATGTACTTCAAGTTATGAGCAAAATAGTGAATGGCAGGAATCACCAACACCTGCTCCACAACTCGTTATGGTTCACACACACACTACAATAGTTCAAAAGTGATGGAAAGGGATAGACAACAATCCTACACACACATTTCAAGCCTTAGACACACACACAAGATCTTGAGAAGGAGGAAATCACCAAGAAAGAGGAAAATTTGAAATTCTTCTTCAATTCTCACAATGGCAAAAAGTTCTTTACACAAAGTGACTTATATACATGTGCCCTAAAAAATGATCCTTTCACACAAGAGACCGGAACTTTTATTGACTAACTCTAATTTCCTAATATTTTACAAGGATTATGATACAATGATTGGGGTTTATGCATCTAGAGGACTCCTATAGTGCATTTACATAGCTTCAAGGGAGTTTCATAGGAATTCAAAGAAGAAAAATTATGCCCATAATTTGAATTTTTTTTGGGGCTCCTCTTTTGTGCTTCTTTACTTTGCAACACTCTTCCCCTCTTTGTCTCTGTCGTCCCTTGACAGGCTTTGCTTCTTTGTCTGCGGCTTGTTTATAGTTCTTTAGTACACACATCCAGTGGTCGAAGAAGTGGCTAGGACTGTGAGAGAATTTGTTACCTTATCCGATCTAAGTTCTTCGCTTTTGTAATCCCCTTGGTATTCCTTACATTCATAAATCTGGGTTGCTGTGTTAATTCGGGCTGCCATGCACACATCCAATGGCTAAGAATGTGATATTCTTAGTCACCCTCTTCAACTTCTCAGCCTCTACCTCTTTCTAACTTTTGGTCTTCGGATATTTCTTTGTTCTCACACATCTGACCTTCTTGTATTTTTTGGAGCTTGTTTACTTCTTTTTGCCGCACGCATCACTTCGTCAACCTTGCATCAGTTTTTGTCTTTCGCTTGATGCTTCAAAGGTTTGCTCTTTAAATATTTCTTCACATCCCGTAGAACCTGATGCTTTTCTTTAGCCTGTTCATTTCTTTCCACCGCATGCACCTGGTGGACGAGGAAGCGGTTAGGACTTTCAGACATATTGTTACTTTATCCGATCCTGAGTCCTCTGTGTACAGCCTCCCCTTGAAAGGTCCTAGTTGTGATTCTTTGTTTCCACTCTTCCAAACATGGTCCTTTGGTGTTATAGCCTGATGCGTGCCCTTGTGGGGCTTTGGGAAGAGGGTGGTTCTTCTTATTGAGCTGTTTTGTTCTTCGATCTTCTTCTTCTTATCTTTGTTCTTTGATTTTATTCTTCTTCTTCTCTTTTTACTTGATTCTCCCTCCACATGTCCCTCCTCTTGAATTCTATCATCTGCAAGCCTTTTTGTGGCAATATGAGTATGTTTGTATGACCTCCTGCTCTCTGTGATTTAGCAAACTAACTCCTTCCACTGTGCTGACTTCACTCCATCGTCTGATGCCTACCTATGATCTGCAAACAAGCTAAGCTCGTAGGCCACCAGTCTTGCATTTAAGTTTGAAGTTTTTACTACAAAAATCTCCGAATCCATTTAAAAAAATCTTGTAAAGAATGCTTCCTTGAATGTTTGCATGTATGGACTTGGGAGGAACATTAATCTAGAATACATAGCCATTATGGTAAGTCTGCTTGGTGTAGTAGATAAGTAAAAAATGATTGCATCTGCTCCTTGATTGATGCCGATAAAGTTCAAAAATGTATATTGTGCATGTTTGAATACCTTCAAAAGTGTAAGGATCATGCTCAATATTTTATTTGTCATCTTGATGGTTAAGTCTGGCACTGTCGCACATCTTAATAGCCAAAATTCTATTGTTCGTACCATGTGTTCTTCAGCCAGTAAATAATTATGTGGCGGACTCGATAGTAGTGGAAAATTTAGATATTGATTATTTATTGTACCCTGGTGCTGTGATTCCCAAAATTGTGGCCAAGTTCATCTTCAAGGGACTGGGCAAAAACATGGATTGATTTGTAGCACATATGGTGATGACTCCCAATGCACCCTTAATGTCAGATTCTTCTCTAAGAACTTCCATCTCCACATCGGATGTGCCTTGTCAAATTCTTCTTGAGTATATGAAAATGTGTTCATGTTGAATTGCAGATCATGATCAGGTTCCTTATTTTTAGTTTTCTTGATATATTGTCTGGTTTCCTCTTTTAACAGTCCATAAGTTATATTAAATGGCTTCAAAATTTGTTCTAAACTTTTACTTTTGATCTTTGCCTCTTTCATTACCTTCACTACTTGATCCTCAAACTGCGCCGTAAGCTAGGACACTAGTAGTGCCCTCTCATGACGGCTTAGTTCTGCAATACCTCGTTTATGTCTATCAGTGCTTGGCTCTGCTTCCTAGGCTTATAGGTGAATGATGCATGGGGGGAGAAAGAGGACGTACCTCAGTCTCCATAGTAGCTGTCTGGGAGCTTGGAACTACTAATGTCCCCATTGTAACCTGCAGTGCTATCTAAGCCTTTAACTTCTCAATGATTCATCTTTTTCCTTGATTTCACTGGCTACCTTTGTTAGTGCTTTGTTGTTCTTCAAGAGTTCTTCTCCTATTGCAGCCATTTGATCGGCATCTTCATTACGTGCAAGAAGTTTGTCTTCTGCCATCTTCCACCTTTTCCTGAGTTCATTTGTGTCATATATATACTTCTTTTCCCATTCTTCTCTTAGGGCTTGCTCTTGTTTTAGCTGATCTGCATACCTTGCTATTTGAGCTTCCAATACTTGGACATTATTTGGTGTGATTTCTTGTGTCTTTACCAGTTGATTACATAGAATGGCAGTCATCAGTTCTTTATTTCTATTTCTTAGGTTTTTTGCTTCATCCATGTATACCTTGATTTGTGTTTCTTGGAGTTTGCTTCTGGTAGTCATTCATGCCTTCTCTGATTCACCGGCTTCATACTTACTTTGAAGCGCGTTGAGCTGATCTTGCATTTTTGATTCCCAATACTTAGCACGTTGCACTTCTCCATAGCTTCATTTGCTTATTTTTTCCTTGGTGGTATCCACATGTATTGTTTCATTATGTGTTTGTCTAATTTGAAGATGGATCTGAGTTCTTTTTCTTCCTGTGTTGTAGGCTTTGTAGAAGTTCCTTGAAATGTAACATCTAGTGGAGAAGGTTCTGCTACAATCCTATGGGTGTAAACTGTTCTTGCTCTTCCACGTCTTCCTGATATTTTTCTTCCTTTGGCATCTTCAGTGTAGCTTCTCCATCCAAGTGGATCTCCGTAATTTGAATCATTGTTTCCTTATTCATCCTTATTGTATGGACTTCCCCTTGGGATGATCCTTTGGTTGGTGTCTCGGTGACTTTGTTATCTGGCATTTTATTCATTTTTGTGCCTTCCACTTCAATGGAATCCCTTGCTTGATTTAATTTGTCCCATTTACCATCTTCATTTGATTCGCTTCTAATATCCACATTCATTGGGGATGGTATACGGTCTTCTTGGACTTCAGAAGATGAACTAGAGTTCACCGACCCCAATTATCTGTATCTATGGAACTTTGTCAACCTCTTTCCCTGCAAAGTTTTGTATGATCTTGATGATAGTGGTGCCCTTGTACTGGCAAGTGTACTTGTCCTTCCATATATCTCTGAGTATCTTCCATTGCTTCCTTTAACTCTTCTTCGGTGATAGGCTTGGTGTCTTGGATTTTAGTTTTTGGAAGTACGTGTATTCTTTTTGATGCAGGAAGCACTTCTTCTGCCTTTAATAATTCTCGCAATCTCTTCGCACCTCTCATTCTGGGTTGAGAGCTTCTTCTCGCCTCTTCAGTCACTTTTACTCCCTTCTTCTTTCTTGGAACAGTGGCCAACTTTGCATACTTTTCCATTTCCATCGATGAAAGCATTTCTTTAAGATACCCTTGAATACTTAAGGCATGATAGATCAGAATTGTCAATGCCACACTTCCATTCAAGAACTTCTTCTGGCCCCATTGCTTCTTAAATTTGAATAAGCGCTCTTGGATGTAGGGTGTCAGATTCACTTGATTACCAATTTTTTTGGTCGCATGGGATAATAGCTGTACTATAATCTTTTGAGGTACTTTGTAGTGGTGCATGTTGGGAAAATAGAAATGTTGATGAATGAGTCTGACCTCCTCTTCAATATCCACACGATTAATATCCATGAATGTGTAGGTCTTTGTTCCATGGCTTTTATCCTTTAGGTTGGTGCTCCCATCTTTCTCCCATCCAAATGCTTCTTTAATCAATTCATGAGTGAATTGAATGATCACCCATTTTGCTTCTGCATCTAGAACTTTTGCTTCTAGTACTAAAGGATTCTGTAGAGCCAATTGAAGAGTGTTCATAGCCTGAGTACATTGTTGAAAATCTGGCTTATAAATGGGTAGCTCGAAGTACTTATGAATTCCCACCTTTGTCATTACATCCATGGTTGATGGGAGTTCATGTAGGACTTTAAAATCCTGGGACATTACACGGAACTGATGGTCAATGTCCATGATTTTTATGGTCATCAAGAATAAATGCTCTCCTACAGGTTGGTCTTCTTGGAACCAATGGCTCTTTACTTTGGTTACACTCTACAATGGAAATTCCAGTACTTCTTCTTGATTGGTTGCCTCAAAATCTTTTGATGCCATCTGCACTTGTAATAAGGAAAGGATCGGCTTACATGAGAATCAAATTCATGTGTTTTATGTGTGGTTCAGTGATATGTCATTTCTTTTTTGTCACTCTGTTCCCCCTTGCATAAGTAACTAATGTCTCTTACCATACTTTTTTTGAGTTTTAATCCTGACAGACAACAAAAATTAATTCTAGCTGAAACACTTATTTATTGGCGATGTACGATCATTCCTGTGATAGTAGAAGATAGAACTATTCCAATGATGGAAATGTGCACATGTGCCGAATGCATGACCTTGTAATGTGGCCCTATCATGCATACTTTGGATGCAATGTACTCTTCATGAGTGCAAGTAGAATCTTGTTGAGTCTGTTGTTTCCATCCTTGCTGCCTTTTAGGTCTCTATATCCACTTTGTAGTTGGTGCTTGAGGCATTCGTTTTTGTCAAGCTCCTTGTTCTTTGGTCCTTGTCTCCTTTCTACTTGTGGTTTGAGTTTTATACGTCGTGTTTTGTTGGAACCCTTGGTGATTCTTTATAGACTTCTTTGCTTCATGCTGTATGCATGATATCTCGTTAAGCTTTCCTATTTCTTGATTTGCAGTTTGTCGGACTTTCTTTGGGATCCATATGCATTGCTGCATCCTGTGGGCTTCTACCAATGACTTTGGAAGCCATACACGAAAAAGTCTTTGTTTATCTGAATGCGGTTGCACATAGTGGTTTTCCCTTTGTGCTTCCATTGAATGACTGTTCTGCCTCTATGCTGAGTTGACTGATTGAGTCATTCAGTCCTTTTGTATCCATTGTAGACGAGTATTATATGGATGTGATTTTGTCAATGGAGATATGATCTGCCATAGTTCTTTTCTTCTGTTGCAACCTGTGAGCTTAAAGGATAAAGGATAATACCTTTTGAAGTTCTTTGTGTATGAGGATACTTTTGAAGTAACCTTTTGATGCCTTGTGTCTTCAAATGCTTCACCTTTCAAACTTTAATGGAAAACTTTACAAAACTTCTCGTACCTTTGTCGTCTTCTGCTCTCGAGAATCTTTCTGCTTTGATACCACTTGTTGATGTATGAAACACCACAAGAAATGAATTAATGTGACACTAGAACACCTCTATGGTCACCATTAACTCATTGCCACTCCAAACTTTGAGAAATGATAGCCTAAAGTGAGAACTTTGCTTCTACAGAAATTCCTAGTCACCGAAATGACATACCTTCAGTATTTTGATAATTTCTCCTAGATCAAGTATTATTTCTCCATGAAACTTTATAGGATAAAACTAGAAGAGTAGAGCTTTCCAACAAGCTATCATATGCATCAAACAGATCTCTAGAACTCAAGTTATGGCCTTCACAAGATGACCCTGTATGACCTTCCAAAACTGGAAATTTTTGCCTGTTTTAGTATTTCTGGGTGTCTAAAAATAAAAATTCGATGCCTAGCATCGAATTTCAGTCAAGGTCGATGCCGGGCATCGACTTTGAGCTTTTTTAAGCCCTTTTTCTGCACCAAAAATACTCTCTTTTACACACACATGAAGAAGACCACTTGTATGCTAGAAGTCGATGTCGGGCATCCACTTTATGCTGAAACTCGATGCCAGGCATCGAGTTGCTCCACAAACTTCATGTTTTTAAAAGATTCAACAACAGTTAACACACAGAGAATGGAAATAATGACTTATCAGCCAAGATTCGATGCTAGGCATCGAATTGCTCAGAAAACTTGAACTTTTGAATTCATCACATAGCAGGCAAGCATGGAGATGATGGAGAGAGACTCATACACAGAACTTTACTCAGTTCTTTCTCATAGCTATGAAAACTCAGAAGTTTTACAGATGCTTTCTCACTCAGAGAAGCCCGACTATACTCAGTCGTATAAAATGAACTCCTTCTTCTACTTCTTCTCTCTCACTCTCTCTCCGCGTCAGTTGATACAAACTAACTTATATAGATTTTCGTATTCTCGTGATTTTAAAAAACTTCTAGAACTAAAGTGAACTAACTTTACAAATATGATACACTTGTGAATTTGTCCCTTCACATAGGCATGGTGTTTTCTTCCTAAGATTTGACCTTCAAATATATGTCCAATTAGTGAGTGTTTCTCCAACAGTCCATATAACAAACAAGTGGTTAGACAAAACTACCCTCAACAATATCAGCCAAGTAGATACCAAGGGCAACACCAGCCACAACAATATTATCAGGCCCCCCCTCAGTATCAGGCTCCATATCAAGCACAACCAAGACCGCAACTTGTCTTAGGACAACAACCTCCACCCCTTGCTAATGTAGTTTTGGTAAAGTATGCTACACTAGAGGAGAATTCAAACATGGCATTAGTACCCACGACCCCTTTGATCATGGATAATGACCCTAATGCAAACAGTTTTGACTCCACTCATGTGGAGAACCCACCAGCATATTACACGGAGTCATCGGAAAACTCAGACCCTTACTATGAGAACCTTGTATATGAGCAAAACTGGGAACCGGATTATGCTCAGGTCATGTACACGAACCCCAACCCGAGACGACAGGCTAGACAACTAAGACCACAAGCACCCAAAGGACCATGTTATAAATGCCAAGGAGACCCCTTCATACAAGATTCTCCACATGCAGTTGTAATATTTCAATATTCAAGGCTTTTGCCCTAAATGTGGAAAGGATCATTTCATAAGAGATTGCCCCAAGAACCCTGTGAAAACTTCTACGAAAGTGATGCCCATCAACATGATAGGCATAGTGCAACATTCCGAAGGCTCCATACCTTAGTACATACCCATCCAAACAGTTATTAGAACCTAAACACAAAGGCAAACACAACAAAAAAACCTAGGAAAAATAACTGAAGCCAGTGAGGTAGGAGAATCAACAGGAAAGAAAACTAGAACTTGGAAAGAGTCACAAGAGCAACACAAGGGGAAATGGGGTAAAAAGATCAGTGAGTTAGAGGAAAGCCCAAGGGAAACCAGAACTAAAATCCTAGAAATGACATCACAAGAGGCTGAACCATGAATAATCACCTCTAAGCCAAGATCATTACTAGCAGACCCCATCCCAAAAAACCTTGATATGATGTTCAAAACCTATCAAGCAAGAATACAAGAAGGACCCCAAGTAGGAGAATCTAGCAAGAATTACCCCCGAGCTGACTTAGAAATTTAGAGAATCAAACTCTGCATGAAAATGGTGGAATTAGCCCAGACAATGTTCGAAGCCTCACAATACCTCAATTGGGAAATTATGGCTAGGCCTGAGCTACATTTTGAAAGACTCCTAGAGAAACTAGGGCAAGTTGTACCTAACCCGACGAAAGTCAGCTCTAGCACACAAACTAGCCCAATGGAACCCTTGACGCGGGCTAGGTCAGATTTAGAAAATCATCAGACGGGGTATATGGATTCACATGCCATCTTGAAGGAGATTCAAGAAGAAAGATGGAGATAGGAACAAGAATCTCGACCACCCATACTTGAGATAGATGACTTAGGAGAATAGTTCCCTGCAAATATTCCATCTATCTATGGAGATCAAGTGGATGATTGGCCAAGTGAGCGCACTAGTTTCGAATCTAACTCTTTGCAAGAGTTACCTCACTTTACGGGCCCTTGGGAAGACTATTTACTTCAAGTGAAAGCCCCCATTATTTGAGTAAGAGGAGAGAACTCAGTTCTTCCTAGAAATACCGAAGCTATTAGGAACACCAAAGTACAATGCCATTTAAATCTAGACGAATTGTTGAAGATCAAACTTGAACTCTGGAAACATGTAGCAAAACAATTCCCATAAATAGCCACAACCCCCTCTAGACCAAGTGCGAGAGGAAAGGTTCCTGAGATACCCTTAGATAAAGTGGGCGATGCAAGTGAAGGAGAGGAAGGTAATGCTTATTTGCCCATTATGTACAAGGGTCACACTACTAAAGCCATTCTAGATATAGGTGGAGGAGTAGCCATTGCGACCACTTTACTGTGGAAATGTTGGGGAAAACCAGCCCTTAGACCTACTAGGATGAAGCTATAGATGGCACACAGACACATAGAAAGACCCTTAGGATTGTTCGAGGGAATTACTCGATCCACTTGCAGAGTAGAATTCGATCACACGTTTGCAATATGCGATTTTGGAAAGAATCAAACATACAAGATGCTCTTAGGTAGACCTTTCATGCGACAATTGCAAGTTGTACAAGATTGGGGAACCAATTCTTTGTACCTACAACACCTAGGAGTAACCACAAACGTGAACCTCACAGACTATTCACATAGGGACGTACCACCTTTGCAATGGAACATGGTACATAGAAACGAAGAGGTACATTCCTTAACATCAAATCCATCGTGGTTCATGAGGGTACACACCTGTGGATGTGTAAAATTGCAACCCAGGAAGAGGAGCATGCCATAGCAAGAGCGTCAGGAGTAGGACACCCATCTAGACCCATTGAGGATCCAACATATGTCCCAATAGTATTTCTAGACAAGGAATTCGAACCCCATGGCGGGGCAGAGATCTTAAGAACTATGGATATTGCAATTAACAAAGAACAACGGACCCCCCATTGTGATGAAGACGGTTATGATATATCCATCTTCACTATAAGCCTAGTAAGAGAGAAAACAGAAGGGGATAATCCTAAAGAAGAAATTTTGGATTTCAATATGCAAGTGACCAATGTGGAATGGGAAGTAGATTCAGACATACCTGAATGTTCATCGGAAGAGGAATTCCTAGGCTGGGTAGAAGCCATGTCCCTAGAACTTACCACCCCTAGGAAGGAAAAGGAAAATTCAAGGTCTAGTCAACAAGATCAAAAGGTGAAGAAGAACACAAGTGTGAAAACTGAAAAGGAAGAACCCTTGATGGAAGTGCCAGAAAATTCTAGAAAATACGTGGTGGAAGAAAAATCATGATCCGAATGCCCAAAAGAAACATAATTTTGGGAGAAGCCTATGACAATAAGGAAACCACGAAGGAATTCATAGTGGAAATTGAGGAAGGAGAAGAACGATGCACGTATATAAGACATGATTTAACTAACGAGGAAGAAGCAAATTTGATCGCTCTATTGAAGAGGTATAGGGATGTGTTTGCTTGGAGTTACAAAGATTTAAAATGGGTAGACCCTGACATATGTTCCCATAGAATACCCATGACCACTGAGGCAAGACCCAGTAAGCAAAAGCCCTATATGTATAATGACAATTATGCATGAAAAATCAAGGAAGAAATAGATAGGATCATAGAATCTGGGTTCATTTATGAAATAGAACACACCGAATGGGTTTTAGCCATCGTAGTAAGAAGAATGGTAAGCTGAGAGTGTGCATTAATTTAAAGAAGGTCAATGCTGCCACAATTAGGGATAGTTATCCCCTACCCATTATAGAACAGGTACCTATTGGAAAGCATCCTAGGCAAAGAAGTCTATAGCTTCCTTGAAGGATTCTCAGGCTATAACCAAGTTGCCATTACCCCCGAGGACCAACACAAGATGGCATTTGCCACTGAGTGGGGTATCTTTGCATTTCGCATAATGCCTTTTGGGCTAACGAACACACTGTTGGTAGTAGCCAGAGGCATAGAAGACGCGGAAGTATGTAAAGACAGAGCAGGGAGTCACTCGAATCATTTTTCAAAGAATTGTATTTTATAAATACTTTTCAAAACCTCCAACAGTGATTTTCATCACTTTTGTAACATATGTAACATATAAAAACTTGCTCCATTTTGTGCAAGCCGAGGAGTCCTCGAGCTTGAGGAGCTTAGGTAGAATGCGCGTACCAATTTTGGTTATTTTTAGGCACCGTATACCCTTTCAAATAGCATCTATGACTTAGTTTTTAACTATGCCGGTCACTAGATGTGAAACCGGTCAAAACTAGTCTAGAATCTATAAAAAGAGCTAGAGAGCTCATTTTTGAGGGTACTTAGTGTTAGCTTGTTAGAGTAGAGAAGAGCTTAGAGCTATTTTGAGCTTGTAAGAGTGTTATTGAGCAATAGAGTTGATTTCTCACCTTCCATTGTGTCTTGCTTGTCTCTTCGTAGTGTGTGTATGTGTGTGTGCATCTCTATGCTTCTCACCATCACTCTCACTTCATCTCACATTCACGATCTTCATATCACTCCTATCTCTTCCGCGGATTGATATTAAGGAGGTCGAGCTTCTTAATGTGGTTCTCACCATTGTGCTAGAGCAACACCAAATTTGGCGCCGTTGTCAGGGATCGAGTCTAGGACGAATGTGTGATGGTAAGAGTATAGCAAGAAGTGGCGTTGGAAGGTAAAGATTTCAGTTTTTGTTGTTGTTTTTAGTTAGTTTTTAGTGTTTTTCACTTTCCCCACACTCCATCTTCATCACCGCATCATCATCTTCAACTCCAAAAAAATCAAAAAATTCACCATACCCACCCATTCTCCTCATTTCCCCTCATTTGTGCATGTGAGAGAGAGAGAGAGCTTTTATGCTTGCATGTGCTACTGTGTTTTTGAGTTTTCCTGTAGGTACAGTACTCCAGAGCATCAGGAAGGCTACAAAAAGGTAAAATTTCACTTTCTGTCAGAGATCTGCCGTGTGTGTCAGACCATCGCGATGGTCTGCCAAGTTCGGCATTTTTGGTAAGTGACCACACCACAAGGTAGGCGACACAAGCACATACACGAATCCACAGATGCATTTGCAAAATCATCATTTTGGTGGACCATCGCGATTGGCTCAGACCATCACGATTGTGTCACACCATCGCGATTGGCTCACGCCATCACGATGGCTCGGTTGGACCATCGCGACTGTCTCGCACCATCGCAACGGCTCACTTGAGGCATCGCGACGGTTCACTTGGACCATCGCGACGATCCCTTCAGCCCCACGCCATCGCGCCCGTGACCATCGAACGGTTCACTCGGACCATTGCGACGGTTCGCGTTGACCGTTGACTGACACCATCACGACGGTTCATTTTTGGATCATCGCGATCATTCATTCCAGACCATCGCGATAGTTCACATTCATGCCATCGCGATCATTCACCTTCAGACCATCGCGACTATTCACTCCTTTAGACCATCGCGATTGTGCCACGCCATCGCGACGGTTCACCTGGACCATCGCGATTATCTCAGACCATCGTGATTGCTCACCCCAAACACAATTTTTAGGGTTTGAATTTTTGGCCAATTTTGGGGTTAGTTTTTGAAAATTTTTGGGTGATTAGACTCATAGGAGACCCCTTAGCTCATATTTGAAGAAAAACCTATTTGTCAGTTTTTACCCCCGAGAGCCTGAACGGTCATATCTTTTTCATCCGAAGTCCGTTTTTTGAGCTTTATAGCTCGTTAGAAAGCCCTTTACGAGTACTACGTGACCTCAAATATTTTTTTCAAAAAGAATACGTTACTTTTGATAAGCTTATTTGAGGTTGACCTAGTGTGGGACTAGGAAAGAAAGAGGGCTTTGGAAGAAAATTTTGCCAAAGGTTAAGGGACTTTAAAAGTGTATATACTCAATGCTTGATCATCCATTTGAGAATTGGTTTAACATTGATTTTTTCCAGGTCTAGCAAGGGCAATCAAGGACAACCAAAGCAAGTCAGTGAAGGACGCATGGCTTGGGAAGCGCGGCTTCTTGGGCATCAAAGCAACCAAAGCAGCTGATTTGAGGTTGGAAGATTACTCAACCCCCTCAGTCAATTATTAGCTTAGGCTAAACGTTAGCATTGTGGATTAGCAACGATAGGAATGCCTCAAGTTCAAGATATTTAACATTATCAAGTTCAAGACTAAAGTAAAGGTGTGTGATACGAAAAGCTAAAGGGAAAGAACTTAAGTCTATCGGAACAAGAACTCAAAAGTACCACAGAAAGTCAATTCCTGACGCATACATAAAGACAAGAATCTAAAGAAACTTAAACAGAATCAAGAAAGTAAGAAAGAAGAATCTTTGACGATCAGAGAGTGCTGCGAGGTAAATTAATGAACCTTAGATCGGGCAAGTATATAGGTAAGTAAGACCGACGAAGCCTTAGATCATCAGAAGCAAGTGTAGGCACTACTGCACGATCTTGGGCTCAACAATTGAACACTAATTATCCCTACGAGTTGAGCTCAGACACAAGTGAATCAGAAATGGCATTTAACACAGAAAGACTGGTGTTGACCTAAGTACCAACTTAGGGACTTGTGGAGAAAGAGACTATACCTCAATCCCCTTCAAGTGCATATAGTGGGGATTCACGCTTTAATTATCAATCCGATGAGTATACAAACCTAGCCGAGGGTATGAGGACATGCATTCAAAAGATGATCAATGCAAATGAACTAGTTAAAGAGTGCAAACAAGGCAAAGACTAATCAAAATAAGCTTCAATTGACAGTCATGGTGTCACGATACTTGGTGCAGTAGGCAACAGTAAATTGAGCTTTTCTCTCAGCTCCCAACTCCAAATATAGAAAATAGCATATGCATTTCGAAGCTCTCGAGAAGATGCATCCAATGACGGTTGGTTTCACTCAATTCCGACACTCCCACTTCAAGTTATGAGCAAAATACTGAGTCGCGGGAAAACCTTCCTACACTTCAGCACTTCCTACACTTCGTACACACCTTAACAACAACAAACAAACACTTTCATGGATATACAACACTTCCTAACACTCTTTCCAAGCAATACAGATACACACAAGCTCACAAAGAAGAAGATACAGAGAGGAGAAGACACAAATTCGAATTTCTGTGCTCTTGATTCTCACAATGGCAAAAAGTCTTTACAAAGAGTCACAATTTGACTTATATACTTGTGCCCTAAAAATGGTCCTTTCACACAAGAGACTGGCACTTTATTCACTAAAAGACTAATTTTCTACTAATTTACATGGGTAAACTACAAATCTTCTGTGGGGATGCATCTAGAGGACTCCTCTAGTGCATTTACAATGGAAAATATATTACAAGAATGGTTATAATACAAAAATTGGGTGTCCAAATCGGAAAAATTTTAGGGCCCGTCTTTTTCTCTGCCTTGTGCTCTCTTTAGCTCTGCAACACTCTCCCCCTCTTTGTCTCTGTCGTCCCTTGACAGGCTTTACTTATTGTCTTCAGTTTGTTGTCCGCATGCATCTTTTGGTCAATTTTGCCTGTTCATCAGTCTTGCATTACGTTTTAGTGGTCCTCTGATTTGTCCTGGTTGCACACATCAGACCCTACTGTATTATTTAAGCCTCTTCACTTTCTTTTCCCTGCACGAAACCCTTGCTCAATTTTGCCTGTTTGTAAAACAGGTGTTCAGTTTTGACGGCCTCTTCTTGATTCTTGTTTTACATCCTATGGGCTCGATACATTTGTCTTGCCTAATAAGTCGGGTTGCCACGCACGCCACCAGTGGAAGGTATGAGGATATGGTGCTTCAGTCTTCGATCTGGACCTTCCAAAGATCAAGAGGTTGAAGCACCCTTGTGTGGCTGCGTGCTTTTCCTTGGTGTGTGTGCCCCTGCGGGGCTCTGTGTAGAGATGGGTGTTGCGCCCCTACGGGGCTCTGTGCAGAGATGGGTGTTGTGCCCCTGCGAGGCTTCTTGCAGAGATATGTCTTCAGATATTCCTTTTTAGTGAAGCTTCTTTCGTTGTCTTCTTCTTTTCTTCTTTTTACTTGATTCTCCCGCAACATTGCCCCCCTCCTGGACTCTGTCATCCCCGACAGGCTTTGACGAGCGACGGGCATATGTTCTATATATTTTCTGCTCTATTTCATTAAGCAAATTGGCTTCACGTATCATTAATTGTTTCCATTGTTCTGCCTTTACACCGTCATTGGGTGGTTGTCTGTGATCTGCGAAGAAGCTGAGTTCGTACACCACTAATCTGGCATTCAAATTAGAGGACATCTTCAAAAAGACTTCTGAATCAATTTCAAAAAATCCAATAAAGAACGCTTCTTCAAACGTTTGCATATATACACTTGGCAAAAACATCAATCTGGAATAATAAGCCATTATTGTTGGTCGGCTAGGCATAACCGATAGGTAAAAAATGAGGATCTCTGTGCCTTGATTAATACCAATGAAATTCAAGAATGTGTAGGCCGCATGCTTGAAGACCTTCAATACTGTAAGTATCATACTGAGTATTTTATTTGTCATTTTGACAGTTAAGTCGGGTACTGTCGCATAATTCTGCAGCCAAAATTCGATGGTCTTGACCATATAATCTTCTGTTGGCAAGTAATTATGTGGCGGGCTTGGAAGCAGAGGGTAATTCAGCCACTGTTTATTTATAGCACCATTTCTTTGCAGGTCCAAAAATTCTCTTGTATCCCTTTGGCGTGGTATAGGACAAAAGGAAGGGTTTACCTCTAAGAAATAAGGTGCTGCTTGCCAATGCACCCTTAGTGTAGGATGTTTCTCCAAAAACTTCCTTCTCCAAACTGGTTTTGCAGCTTCAAATTCTTCTTGAGTGTAAGCAAATGTGTCATGTTTGAAGTTTAACTGCTCATCTGGAGTTTTCTTTGTAATCTTCTTTATATATTGTCTTGTTTTCTCTTTCAATAATCCGTACGGAATGTTGAAAGGCTTCATGATTTGTTCCAAGTCTTTACCCTTGATCTTTGCTTCTTTCATTACTTTGATTACTTCATTTTCAAAACTTTCTGTCAACCGGGACACCACTAGTGCCCACTCCTTCTGACTTATTTCTGCAGTGTATGGCATGGGATGATCATCATGTATATCCGCCATCTGCTCATGTATTGGAGAATTATAGATCGGGGGAGATAGAGGACGTACCTCTACCTCGTCAATAGGATTTTCCTTAGCTGGCACTACTGGTGTCCCGATCGTTGCGTTCTGGTTGATTTGGATTTCTAATTGCTCTATTCGTTCAGTTTTCGCTTTACTTTCCCGTATGGCTGCTCTGAGTGCTTCTTTTTCTGCAAGCAATTCATTTCTAATTTTTGCTACGTGATCCATATTTTCACTGTAACTCCGTACCAGTTTGGCATTCACATTTTGTAATTGCATTTCCAATTCATTTGTTTCATTGGTGTATTTTCTTTCCCATTCTTCTGTTCGGGCCTACTCTAGCTTTAGCAAATCTGCATATGTTGCAATCTGATCGCTTAATTCCTTCTGTGCAGTTTCTGATGTCTCCTGCTTGTCTACCGGCTGATCATATAGCAAAGATTTCATCAATTCTTTATTCCTGCTTCGTAAAGTGTCATTCTCTTCCATGTACAACTTTAACTGTGTCTCAAGTAAAGTGCTTCTAGCCTTCATTCTTCCTTTGTCGGCCTCGCTTGCATCATGTAATCTTTGTAAATCTGCGAGCTGTGTCTGGAGTTGGTGATGCTGAGTTACTAACGTATCATATTGCATTTTTACTTCGAGCAACTCTGTGTTTTTGGCTGCTATCTCTTTTTGGGCCTGGATTAATTGTGATGACAATTGTTCACTCATTATTTGGAATTGACTCTTTTCCCTCATGGCCTTATCATAATCTGCATCTATTTCCATCATCTATTGTTGTGTATCCATGGCAGTTTGAATCATTTGCTTGACTACAGGCTTCAGCTGAGTGACATCCACATTGAGCCATGTGGTTGGTATACTAGGTTCTTCGCCTGTTGTGACGTCTTTGCCCTGTGCCACATGTAACGTGGTGTCATGGGGCTGCCTAATCTGAAGCTGGATCCTTGGCTCAGCCACCATGTGTGCAATATGCCCTTGAGGTGTATCATTTGGTACCTCAATTACAATCTGCTCTTTGTTTTGTAATAGCTCTGAATCTGTGTTCATTGGAGTTTGTATTTCCTTTTTGATAGGTGGTTTTGCATACGTAGCAGTTGTTGGAGCTTCTTTGATGCTGATTTTTGTAGTATCATTCAATTGAACGACATGCTCAGGTTTATTGGAATCTTCTATGTTCTTTTCCTTTTCTTCGTGGTCGTCTGGCGTCACTTCGACTTGATTGATCTCAGTCCATTCTTCCTTGTGAGTTTCTGTCCTTATGTCAGTGTCCAGTGTGTCTTTTTCGTGACTGGATTCTGCATTGGAACTAGAATCATCTAAGCCCAGTTCTTTGTATCTCCCAGGTTGTTTTGGGGTTTTTTCTTTACTCCATTGTTGTTTCTCTTGACTTGCTTGTCTATAATGATGACCTTGGACGTTCAGATTTACCTGTCCTTGCATGTACTGGTGTGTCTCTTCTAGGGAAGCAGATAGATCTCTCTTGGTAATAGGCATTTGGGCTACCGTAAGCTTTGGTAAAATGTGTGTCCGCTTTGATTGGGGTGTAGCCTGGGCTTCCTCCTCTCTTAGACGCTTTGTACCCCTCATTCAATATCAGTTCTGTTGATATTTAAAAAAGATCTCTTTTTAGGATCATGACATTCCTCTTTGACATTAGTGATCCCTTCTTGATTCCATCCGAAGGCTTTGTTGATTATTTCATGTGTGAATTGAATGGTTTTCCAGGTGCCTACTTTGTCCAATACTCGTGCTTCAGGGACTGATATCTTTGTCGCTGCAGGCTGCAGTGTATTCATTACTTGGGTGCATCTTTGAAAATTTGGTAGATAAATAGGCAATTTGAGAAATGCCTCTATGCCTGCCTGTGTCCATACATCCTCTATATGTGGTAATCCTTGTATTATAGTTTTGAAGTCTTGTGACATAATCGGGAAATAGTGATCCCTATCCATAATCTTGATTGTGGCCATGAAAATGAGGTCTGACACTGGTTGGTCATCCAGAAACCAATGGCCTCTTGCTTTCGTTATTGATTCCAATGGAAGAAGCTGCACCTCTTCCTCTTGTGTAGCTTCAAAATTTGGAGATGCCATCTGCACTCAATTGATGGCAGTAATTAGTCACCGAATAGTATTTAAACTCATCCTTCAGTTATCCTTTATTAAATTGGCAATTCTCCGCGTGAATGGTGTCGTCCCTTTCCCCGTGGGTGTGAGAAAGGTAATACCTGGGTTTTTCCATATTTTAGATATTTTTATATTTTCATCTGAAAAGAAAGATAGAAAAGTGCTGTTTTCGGATAGAATGACACTCTCGTCTCTTGCTAGACTAGAAGATGGAATGCAAGTAGGAATCAGTGTGCCCTCACATGAAGTACTAGATGAGGGGGTTTCTATAGTGCTAGTGAGCATACATTCTTGACCATGTTCATTAGAGTGAATTTTTTGCTCTATGCTTGCGGCTTTGATTGGTCGTTCGTCTAGCAAACTGAATACTTCACAATGTCCTATCTTGGTTGAGATGTATCCTAAAGCCAATTGAATGGTCACCTCATATTCGTATATCCAGTCTTGACCTAACACTACATCTTCAAGTAAATCTTGATCATGACACACTAATAGCTTCTGTTCCATAGTGTTGTTGCCAAGATGCAGAGGTAAGGTGATTTCACCTATACATTGAGTAATTGTTCCTCCTATTCCTATCAACTGTGCCATAGATGGACGTAATTCCTCCTTGAGTTTCTGAGTCAAAGAAAGTTTGATACAGCTTATGGCGGCTCCACTAAGTGGTACTCCGTTTTACCCGCTCCCAAATTCAAATATGGTTGTGTTCTTTGTGGAACTAGGTTTTTAGTGGCTCTAAAATTAGCCATTGGGATGAGTTCTTCTCCTAGTCGATATCTCTCATCTCTCTCTCTCATCCACTCTTTCCGTTTCTTAATTCGTTCTAGTGCTTCCTGTCTTGCTTCTTCTCGTATCCTTTCCTCCTCAATACGTTTATTCTTGCCCTTGATTAATCGAGACATTGTTTCTTCGGTCAACGGTTCTAGATATTTTTTCACTCGACATCCACTGATATAGTTTGGTAATACTTCCCCATCTAGGGTTGCTAAGCCAATGCCTCCACTTGTCGATATACGATTGATGATTAATGGGCCATATCCTCTCTTCTGCAACTTCTTAGCGTGTTGTTTCAAGGTATATACCAAAACTAAATCTCCTTCAAATTTTTGTCCTTAATGTGAGCATCAAAGTAGGCTTTCTATCGCCGTTTAGCAGCATAAATGCTTGCTACTGCTTGTAACCTAGTTTCGTGAAGCTTTTCTATTTGGTGCAATTGAGCTGATAGTTCATGTCCCGTCCACTCGTAAGTTGTTGCTACTCTGAGAGTGGGAATTAAGAAATCAATTGGCAAAATAGCATTTTGTCCATACACTAAGTTAAAAAGGGATTAGTGCCTATGGCAGTTTTGTAGGCTACTCGAAATGCCCATAAAGCATGATGTAATTGCTTATCCCAATCAGATCTACCATTGTTAACAATTTTGGTGAGAACGGTGCATAAGATTTTATTTGAACTTTCGACTTGTCCATTGGCTTGTGGGTGATAAGGAGCTGATTTCTTATGAATTACTAAGAATTCATTCAGTAAGCCTTCTATAACTTCATTCACAAAGTGCGTACCTCTATCACTCACAATTTCTATCGGTAGTCCAAATCTAGTGAAAACGTTCTCAAAGAGAAATTTGGCCGTAGTTCTTGCGTCATTTTCCTTGGTTGCTTTGGCTTCTACCCATTTGGTCAGATAGTTTGTGGCTACAATTATATATTCGGCATGGGATCCTTTCGCTGGTGGGCTAATAGGTCCTATGAAGTCTATTCCCCATTTAGTGAAAGCTCTGGCACTCATCATGGGTCTCAGTGGCATCTCATCTCTTCTAATTGGATATTTTGTTCATTGACAAGTATCACATCGTTGCACATACGTTAAGGCATCTTGATGTAGAGTTGGCCACCACATGCCAGCAAAGAGGATCATTTTTGCTGTTTTATCTGCAGAGAAGTGTCCTCCTGCAGCTCCTGTATGTGCCATCTCTAAAACAGCAAGATATTCGTCTTCATGAATGCACAATCGTAATTGATTATCTCTCCCTCGCTTGAAAAGTTGTTTTCCTATAATGGCATAATCCTTGCTCTGTTCTACAAGTGCACGTTTCCTTGCTGAAGTGGCTCCTTCTAGGTATTCTTGGGTCTTTAAGAATTTTACCAGAGGCATGCTCCATCTCGGTACTACTGTGGAGTAGCATAGAGTGGAGTTCTCTTCTGGATTTTGTTCTTGACAGGTTTGGCAGGCTGATACATAGTTATGCGCATCCCTCTGGATGGTTGGCCAATATATGCCTAATCTCCTCAGGGTTTGCCATGTTCCGTTTGCATTCAAATGAGTTTTCCATTGATTCACATGTGCTTTCTGAAGCCACATTTCCTATTCCTCTTCTTCTACGCATCTCACGAGTAATCCACTTGAATCTTGGTGATACAAACTTCCAGGAATGATATGAAGGTTTTTAGTCTTCCAAAGGTTTTGGGTTTGGTTTGGTGTGATCCCATCTTTAGGTCCATGCATGAGTATAGGGATCAACGTTTCTGCCCATTGGGGACATACTTCTAGGTTAAAAAGGTACGTATTTGGAAGATCATCTGGTACTTCTATGGGTGGTTCTCCATGGGTCATTCTTGATAAGTGATCTGCTCTTATGTGGGTATTTCCTTTCTTGAATACTACCTCAAAATCAAATTCCATTAGCAATAAAAACCATCGTACTAGTCTTCCTGTATTGCAAGGTTTATTGACTAAGTACAATAGGGCTTGATGATCAATGAAGAATTTGAATTTGTTTGCCAACAGGTAATGTCTGAACTTTTTCACTGCATACACCATCCCTAGGCCTTCTCTCTTAGTTGTGGTATAATTGCGCTCGGCTTGATTTAATTGTCTACTGGCATAGGCTATAGGGTGGTCTAGCTTTCCTGTATCTACAGGTTGAGCTAAGATGCAACCAATAGCAAACTTGGAAGCATCCACATGAATGTGGAATGGCTTATTCCAGTCAGGTACTCGAAGGATTGGTGCTAAACTCAATCGATTCTTTAACTCATTAAAGGCTTTCTCACATTCTTCGGTCCAATTAAATTGAGTCAAGAGTGCATAGAGAGGTCTAGCAATCATGGCATACATATTATAAATCTTCGGTAGTATCCACAGTGTCCCATAAATGCTTGTACTTCTTTAGCAGTCTTTGGTCTTGGTAAATCCAGAATTACTTTGATTTTGTCTTCATCAGTTGAAATTCCATATTTAGAGAGAATATGTCCTAATATTTTTCCTTGTCGAACCATGAAGACACATTTTTCTAGGTTGAGGCATACTCGATATTGTCGACATTTGGCAAATATCTTTTCTAGTTCAGGGATGTGCTCTGATTGTATAGCTGAATAAGTACATAGATCACCCACGTATACCTCCATACTCTTTCTCAGGAACTCTTTGAATACATGGCACATCAATCTTTGGAAGGTGGCTGGGGCATTAGTTAGACCAAAAGGCATGACTCTAAAGGCGTATACTCCCCATTCAGTTGCAAAAGCGGTTTTATGTTGGTCCTCAGGAGCAATGGCTACCTGATTATACCCTGAAAAGCCATCCAAAAAACTATAAACTTCCTTCCCTGCCACTCTTTCCAACAGATGATCCGTAATGGGTAATGGGTAACTATCCCTTATGGTCGTGGCATTTACTTTCTTCAGATTGATGCACACTCTTAACTTCCCATTTGTTTTCGGTACAACCACCAAAGGTGACACCCATTCCGTGTGTTCAATCTCGTAAATGAATCCAGCATCTAACAACTTATCTATCTCTTCATTTATCTTTGCTGAATACACATCATTGTACGTATACGGTCTTTGTTTAGAAGGTTTGGCTTCGGATGTCATGGGGATTCTATGGGCACATATAGATGGATCTACTCCTTTCAAGTCCTTATAGGTCCAGGCAAAGACATCCCGATATTCCCTTATGAGGCGTATTAACTCTTGTTCTTCCTCCATTGAGACATCCTGTCCTATGAAAGTACATCGTTCTTCTCCTTCCTCTAAGGTTACTACTATCTTCTTGGTTTGTTCTTTATTGTCGTATGCTATTCCCGGCTGTGCTTCTCTTTTAGGCATTTGAATAGCAATTTTTCTCTCTTCTACTTCATATTTTTTGAAGTGGGCTGGCACTTCAAACTGATCTTGTGGCTTGTTTTCTTCACCTTCTGGCTCTTTATCTGACTCCAGCTCTTCTTCCTGTGTAGGTTCCTGGTTGTTTTCGTTAGCTGTGGCACCTATTTTTTGATTTTCATCCTCTCGTTCCATTGGTTCTTGTTCCATCTCAATGCTCTCATAGTCCTCCTTCCATTCTTTCTCTATCACTTCTCCTTCTTCAACCTCCTGAAGGACTACCACATATAGACTAACGTCATATCCTTCCTCATCAATACATTCATTCATAGTTATTACTTCTTCGTTCACACATACATCGAGGGTCGCTAAAATCTCCATTCAACCGTGAGGTTCAAACTCTTCATCCAAAAAGACTTGGGGCATGTAAGCTGGATCTTGTATAGACCTAGCTACTCCTTGCCTTTGCTGCCATCCCTTTCTCCTATCCTCTTCCTTTTTGGCAGTTTGGCATATCCATAGATGAGTGTCCTCGTTCATCCAAGATTGGTCACTAGAACCTATGCTTTGAATTGACTGATCGTCTTCCTCCTTATGAATTTGATTCCATTGTAAGGGGGAACATCTTGATATGTATATGTGTGGAGATTTATTCTCGTGGTGGTTCCTTCATGCTGTAGGTATACAACATCTTTTCCCCAATCTTGCACAACCTTTAGCTGTCTCATGAAAGGTCTCCCAAGTATCATTTCATAATTGCTCGCCCTTTCAAATTGACATATTGCTAAGGTGTGTTCAAATTCAGCTCCGCATGTGGTAAAAACTACTCGTTCCAATAATCCCAAGGGTCTTTTTGTGTGTCCGTCTGCCATTTGTATCTTCATGCGCGTTGGTCTTAAAGCTGGTTTTCCCCATTTCTCCCAGATTTCTCTAGTAGCAATGCCTACACCAGCTCCGGAATCTAAGATGGCTTTGGTGGTATAACCCCTATAAGTAATTGGAAGGCAAGTGTTTCCTTCATCTCCCTCACTAAAATCTCTTACCTTATCCACTGGGATCTTTACTGTGTTTACTTCATCAGATATCTCTTTTTCTTCCGTCTTGATCTCCAATTGATTGGTCAATTTCTCCTTCAAATGTGGTTTAACCTTCAATAGTTCTTCTAATGTTAGGGTACAAGGGATTTTGACCTTTCTAAGGTGTTGTATGATATCCGATGTTTGAACTGATGGGTTCGGTTCTTTTTTCCTTATTGAGGGAATGCAATACAATTCTGAATTATGTTCGTACTCTCCTGTGTAATTTGGCAGAACCTTTGCACTATCATTTTCCTCATTACTCGCATCAATTGGTAATATTTCATTTGAATTCAACTCAGGTATTGAATCCTCTATTCCATCTTCTGCTTCTAGTTCTTCAAAGGGCGGTTCAATTCCTTCCACTTTCTTCCATCTGTCTTCTTGGACTCTTGCCCACAAATCTTTAGGCCATTCCCCTTCTACTTCGGGAACAATGGATCCTTCCCTTTTATCCTCACAATAATTGCCACTCTGTGTCTTACTTGCTTCGGGTTTTTCATGATCATTAGTGATGACGCACTCTTGGAATTCTCTTTCGGAAATTCGGGTATTTGGTAATGGCAACGCAGGTTTTTCTAAGGTCTGTTGAGCAACTTCTATTAATTTTTTGCAGATCTCCAACCTCTCTTTTTCTAGGTCACCTCTAGGATATTGTTTTTCATGTTGTTCTATGGTAGGTCCTGCTCTTATTCGTGCCTTGTATGCCTGAATCCACATGGCTAATTCTTCCGGCATGGGATCTGCTAAAACTGATCCTACCTCTTCTTTTTTATGCTTTCCATTTTCATTTTCTTCTTCAAATTTCTGTTCCTCTTTTGGGTTTTGTTCACTCTTCTCATTTTCCTTCTTCTGCAGTAACTTCTTTTCTTTTATCCTATCTCTACGGTTCTTCCATCTTTGAGTTCTTTTACTTACAACACTTTTCTCAGGCTCTTCCGAGTCTTCAACTCTCTGAGGTGTGTGTGTATTCATCTCTCTATCGCTTTGAATGTTTTCCTCAATTTTGTCAGGGGTCTCTCTAGCTTTGGCTCTTGTTATCGCCTTCAATGGTACAGTGGTTCCTTATCGCTCCCTAATGATTCGATTACTTCTATCACATTGATTTGCACGTTGGATGTAACCTTGTTGGGGTTCTTGGGGCAATCTTTGAAAAGGTGTTCCTTACCACAATCACTACAGTAGCCTTCCCAGACTCGTTGTGGTGGTGGTGGGTTTGGCAATGTACATTCTCTGATATAATGATCACCTCTACATCTGTAGCATGGTCCTCTGGGCACAGGCGGTCTGTTCATAGGTCGGGGTGGTATGGTTGCTCTAGGGCCGTGTACATTAATGACACATAGTCCTGCTCATATCCGTAGGAACTATCTGGCACTTCCATGCCATAGGTATATGGTTCGTACAGTTGTCCATATTCTATCATAGAGCTTTCATAATTGGGATATGCTCCTTGACTATGATCGTAAAATGAGTCATATGGTTCATTAGTAGCCAATGGTATGGCTGGGACTATCGCTCTCTCTAGGTTTTCTTCAGGTTGAGCCATCTTGACTGGGACAACGTTCTGAGGATGGGGCGGTTGTTGTCCTAGTACTGGTTGTGGTTGGGGGTATCCTTGATATGCATATGGTCGTGGTGCAGGTGCCTGCTGCTGATAAGTGGGGTACCTCAATGCTTCACCTCCTTGCTCTCTCTGAGGGTATCCATAAGGTCTCATATATGGCTGTGCTGGTCTCAATTGCCTATTGTAAGGGCTATTCTCTATACTGTGATTTGTATATTTTTGTTCTATACTGCAATATTGTAGAGGTCCTGGGATGGTAGGTCAATTATAAGCATAAGCAGGTGGTGGGAGTACTACCCTAGTGCACAAGTGAGATGGATGATCACCTCCGCACTGCATACATCTTCTAAGCATGGGCACTCTTATAGGGTTATTGGGGTAGTTTCTCTGTCCTTGAACATTCAACTTCTTCGCTACCAAATCGGCTATTTCCTCTACATTGTTTTTAGGGTTTGATGTGCTGCTGGCCGAATCTTCACTTTTCAAGCTACCTTGAGGTATTTTCAAATCTTCTGCTAGGTTGTCTTCTAGGTCTATACATTCCTTCAATACCAGAGATCTTAATGATCCGTTCAATAATCCTTCAAAAAATAATGACACCATTTTATTTTGGGTAGGTCTCTCTTCCACTGGGCATCTGTCCACATACTGCTTGAATCTTCTTGCTGCCAATCTTACTGATTCTATTGGGGGTTGCTTAAAGCTATGGATCAATGATGACGAGTTGTTTTTAATTCCCGAATTAGTGAATTCCTCAATCATTTCTTGATAGACTTGTTCCATGTTTTGAAAATTATTAGGGTCCAATGGCTGGAACCATGCTAACGCAGTGTCTGACAAAGTAAGACCAAAGGACTTATATTGGATCAAGAAATCTTCTACTTGTTCGGCTCTGATTACTTGTTTAAATTCAGCTATATGATTGTAAGGTTTGCTATAGCCATCGTAGTGGTTTCTCATGCATTTGGCAACTTGAATTGGCCTTAATCTTCTTCCTGCTTCGGGCAGTCTAGGCATTACTGGGAAAATTGGTCTTCCAATGTGGATACCTGGTCCTCTTGCTACAGGTGGTCTGACTGGGGTAGGAATTCCATGTCTTGGGTCAACAGGTGGTTGAGGTCGGTAATTAGGGTTATTTGCAGGCATTGCAAACTGCACATGTGGTCTGACCGGGATTTGTGTTTGTTGTGTTTGCCGCGACTGTTGATATGAATCATTCTGAGACGTTCCAAGTGGGTTTCGTGAAGTAGTGGCTTGGTCCCTAGGGGGGAACACTAGAATATTCTGATATTTCAACTCGACTCTTTCTATTTCTGTTAAGGGCCAATATCTTCTCTAATTCTTATCCAAATATGTGATGGTGGGGAAATCAGGATCTTGTAACTCATAAATGGTGACAGGATTAGGGGCTACTTCCCATATTGAAGAATGTGCTCTAAAGAGAGGCTCCATTCCATTGATCAAGTATACATCCATTAGGGATTCATCTTGGGGGATCAGGTCTCCTCTCCAGACCCTAGCAATAGTAGATCTCCCTCTAGGTGTAGTTACTTGCTCTTCACTCCCTTCTCCATTTAGGTTTGAAGCATTGTTTTCTTCCCCATGTTCATTAATGTTTTCCGGGTGTTCCGTGACAACATACTGGATATCTCTTTTGTCCATGTAACATCCTCCTGCATACTTGACTGCTGGCCTAGGCACTATGTAAGCCTCTGAAGCCTTCTTTAGTCTGGCCACTGATCTGTTCAGACCATCCAAGTATATGGGTATCTCATGTTGGTTGGTGGTCACATATTCTAAAGAGGTCCGGTACTCTCCCTCAATAATTGACATCATGCCAATCATTGGTACTGTGTTCTGCATATCCTCTGAAGCCATGAGAATTTCTTCCTCTGACTCACTGGAGGTCTCCGAGTAATGTGAACGGCTACTTGGCTCAGCTACACTACCTACAGAAGAGATTACACTTCTTCGGCTTCCTAGGGTTCTTCTAGATCTCAGGTTCATCCACTTAATAGCTCTCATCAGCTCTTGCTAACCTCTATCTTCTAGATTTCTTTATTATGGGTCAGAATTCTAGAGGAATTTGACTGGAAAAATGACTGAAAAAGAAACTTTCAGGTCACGATACTTGACTCCAATATTTCACGATACACGACCTTTCACTCAGATGATACACGATATTCCAGTGGAAACGATACTCGATACTTCCAGAAAGACGATACACGATATTTGGTCTAGCACCATGATACTCGATACTTGGATAAACGCGATACTTGGACAACCACGATACACGATCTGTGACAAGTATCGCGATCGGTGAAGACACGATACTCGATACTTGGACAACACGATACAGGATCTGTGACAAGTATCATGATCGGTGAAGACACGATACTTGATACTTGACTCTCACGATACTCGATATCTGAGTAAAAATGATACTCGATACACGATCTTTGGCAAGTATCGCGATCGGTAGAACACGATACTCGATACACGATCTTTGGCAAGTATCGCGATCGGTAGAACACGATACTCGATACACGATCTTTGGCAAGTATCGCGATCGGTAGAACACGATACTCGATACACGATCTTTGGCAAGTATCGCGATCGGTAGAACACGATACTCGATACACGATCTTTGGCAAGTATCGCGATCGGTAGAACATGATACTCGATCTTAGGGAAATATCGCGATACTTGACCACAGGAGATCACGATACTTGTCAACACGATCCTTGACCCTTTTTTTCAAATTTTTTGATAGATTTCCAGATTTTGATTCAATACACTTGTTTTCTATGCTCTGCTACCCTTTCCTCACTCCTTGTATCACTCAAAACACACTTTTTACCCCCTGCAAGTCTTCCACGATACCTAACGCAGATTGTTTTCTTCTGGAAAGCTTAAGTTATGTAATGAAGTTGATAGAATGATACATGAACTTACCTTAGGACTCTATCTCAGCCCTCTACCCCTCCTGACTAGCTCTGCGTAGCTCGGAATGCTCCAATCTTCGCCCACGATACACGGTCGCAGTTTCTCACGATACTTGCTTTGAGCACAAGTGATTTACAAAATGACTGTTTTTGACTTTTATACTCTTGAATTTTCCTACTCACTAAAAATAAAACAACACTACAAGAATGGAAAGCTAATCTAACTACCTACCCTACTCCCTTACTCCTCCTACTCTACTCATTCCACTCACTTCGCTAAACTAACAACTCACTACACACACTTTAAGAGTGAGAAGTAGTAAGTGCGGCTGAAAGTGACTTACCAAAGAAGAGAAAATCACAACTCCTCCTCTCGCTTCAATGCAAAAAGCTACTTACCATCACAGGAATGCCTCGGTTTGATTCGACACTCCCCGGCAACGGCGCCAAAAAATGTGTTGACCTAAGTACCAACTTAGGGACTTGTGGAGAAAGAGACTATACCTCAATCCCCTTCAAGTGCATATAGTGGGGATTCACGCTTTAATTATCAATCCGATGAGTATACAAACCTAACTGAGGGTATGAGGACATGCATTCAAAAGATGATCAATGCAAATGAACTAGTTAAAGAGTTCAAACAAGGCAAAGACTAATCAAAATAAGCTTCAACTGACAATCATGGTGTCACGATACTTGGTGCAGCAGCCAACAATAAATTGAGCTTTTCTCTCAGCTCCGAACTTCAAATATAGCAAATACATATGCATTTCGAAGCTCTCAAGAAGACGCATCCAATGGTGGTAGTTTCACTCAATTTTGACACTTCCACTTCAAGTTATGAGCAAAATAGTGAGTCGTGGGAAAACCTTCCTACACTTCAGCACTTCCTACACTTCGTACACACCTTAACAATAGCAAACAAACACTTTCATGGATAGACAACACTTCCTAACACTCTTTCCAAGCAATACACATGCACACAAGCTCACAAAGAAGAAGATACAAAGAGGAGAAGACACAAATTCGAATTTCTGTGCTCTTGATTCTCACAATGGCAAAAAGTCTTTACAAAGAGTCACAATTTGACTTATATACTTGTGCCCTAAAAATGGTGCTTTCACACAAGAGACTGGCACTTTATTCACTAAAAGACTAATTTTCTACTAATTTACATGGGTAAACTACAAATCTTCTGTGGGGATGCATCTAGAGGACTCCTCTAGTGCATTTACAATGGAAAATATATTACAAGAATGGTTATAATACAAAAATTGGGTGTCCAAATCGGAAAAATTTTGAGGCCCGTCTTTTTCTCTGCCTTGTGCTCTCTTTAGCTCTGCAACACTCTCCCCCTCTTTGTCTCTGTCGTCCCTTGACAGGCTTTACTTATTGTCTTCAGTTTGTTGTCTGCATGCATCTTTTGGTCAATTTTGCCTGTTCATCAGTCTTGCATTACGTTTTAGTGGTCCTGTGATTTGTCCTGGTTGCACACATCGGACCTTGCTGTATTATTTAAGCCTGTTCACTTTCTTCTCCCTACACACAACCCTTGCTCAGTTTTGCCTGTTTGTAAAACAGGTGTTCAGTTTTGACGGCCTCTTCTTAATTCTTGTTTTACATCCTCTGGGCCTGATACATTTGTCTTGCCTAATAAGTCGGGTTGCCACGCACGCCACTAAAGGAAGGTATGAGGATATGGTGCTTCAGTCTTCGATCTGGACCTTCCAAAGATCAAGAGGTTGAAGCATCCTTGTGTGGCTGCGTGCTTTTCCTTGGTGTGTGTGCCCCTGCGGGGCTCTGTGTAGAGATGGGTGTTGCTCGCCTGCGGCTTCTTGCAGAGATATGTCTTCAGATATTCCTTTTTAGTGAAGCTTCTTTCGTTGTCTTCTTCTTTTCTTCTTTTTACTTGATTCTCCCGCAACAACCGGAAGGAGGGTCAAATGTTGCATATTTAGAAAAACCAGAAGGACCCTATAGAACTCAGTTAGAATTTCTCCGAACCAACCGCTTTGGTGCTCGCATCTATGAGGATGGTTTGCGAAGACAAGTGATGCAAATGCACAATCCTGATCAACCCATCGGATTGGAACGTCCAGTGGTGAAATTCGAGAGAGACGCATACATAGACAAGGAAGGAACGATGTACATCTTAAGTACGCAGCCAAACAATACGAATGAGTTTGGCGTAATTCAGTTAGAGACAGAAGCGAGATCTCAAGGAAAAGAACCATTGGAAGAACCTAGAACACGTAGAGGAAAATCTGTACTGACAAGAGTACTAGTTCCAGATTGGACCCCTCAGGATAACAGAAGCATAGAGTTGTTTGTGAATAAAGAGACTGACGAAGCATTTTGGAGATATAGAACGGAACAACCTAGTGAGGTAGGCTCCATCATAATCTATGAATTCAAGGACTCGGATACACCTGGAAAGGTTGTATACCTGGATGAGACTTCAGAAAGAGTATTTGTGGTACCAGACCACGCTAGAAACACATACACATGGAGAGGTGAATTAGTATTCCCTCCATCTCGAGCGAACGTAAAGGCGAGTCATCAAGGAGCTGGAACATCCTCCGCCCATGCTAATCAAAGAGAGAAAAACAAAGAAAGACCGGAAGTAAGCTTCAATCATCCCATAGGGAGAGATAGAACCACCATAAACACGGACAGAGTGGATAGACAAGGAGAACCTAGAATGCCAGGTGGTAGAGATGATTTTCCTCTACCTAGACCACGTGAACACGCAAGAATATTAAGACCCACTTAGTTAGTAGAATCCATGAAAAACTATTTTGATAGGACAGGAGATCCCTACAACCATGTTGTGGAATTTAAGCAAGTGTTACAAGCAGAACAAGTCGAAGACATGTTCACGCAATACAACGCTTTTGAAATAACGTTAAAGAATACCACTTTAACTTGGTTCCAACCATTGCAACAAAGGCAATTTAGAGATATCCATCACTTTTTAGAGTCATTCGTCATTGAATTCTCTAAAAGTGGAATCAAACATGACACGTCTTCGTTGATTCATAGTTTCAAACAAACCCTCAAGAAACGGTTAGACTCGCAGGACGTAGGTTTAGACAATATGTGGAGAGATGTCCTATGCAAGAGCTACCCTCATAGGCCAAGCAAGTGTCGTTGTTTTTAGATGGTTTGTTGAGCTCTAAACTACGCTCCTATGTGTACTTGAAGGAACCCAGAACCCTAGAGCAATGTGTGAGAATTTGCATAGACATTGAGGACAACTTAGGAGACAAGTTGGAACTCTCAAAGGTCTATAAGGACTCAGATTGTTCTTCTCTAGCATCCACAAAATTGTGTAGCTCAATAGAGGACCTAGCAGAAAAAGTGGCCCAGAAACTAGGAGTTTCTAGTGAATAGATGCCTAGGGTAACAACAAACAAGCGTTGTTACACCTGTGGTGGTGATCATATGGCAAATGTGTGCCCCAATGCAACACAACCGCAAGCCAACCCTAGTAGCCAATACTGTACGATCGAGAGAAGATACACAAATCATACGGCTCAGGATTGCCCATACAACAAACAGACAGAGAGACAGAACTACCCACAAGCATATGCACAGCCAGGTAGGTATCAAGGTCAATACAATACTCAGCCTCATTACTATAGGCCTCCTCAAAACTATCCATATCAGGCTCAACAAAGACCTCAACCTGTTTTAGCTCAGCAGCCACCCCCACCAGCGAATGTCATCTCAGTTAAATATGCTACTGCAGAAGAGAACCTAAGTAGGGCCTTAGTGCCTTCTTCACCTTTGATCACAGAGAGTGACCCGAACACAAACAATTTTGACTCTACTCATGTAGATAGTCCACTCACATATTACACAGAGTCACCAGAACATGTGGAGACATATCAATACGATAGTCCACCATTGGAACCTAGTTGGGAGCCCAAGTACGCTCATGTGATGTACACAAACCCAAATCCACGGCCCCAATTGAGACAGCAAAGACCACAGGGCCCTAGAGGAACATGCTTAGGTGCCAAGGAGATCATTTCATAAAGGATTGCCCACATCCTCCAATATCAGGACAATCACAATACTATAACATACAAGGATTTTGTGCCGAATGTGGTAAAGAGGATGTCATAAAAGATTGTCCTAAGAACCTAGTTAATGCTTCAAATATGACACCAATCAATGTGATAGGTATTGTAAGCAACACAGATGGATCCAACCCTACATATGTGCCTATCCAAGCTATAACCAGAGCCCAGGCGCTCTTACAGAATCAACAGCCTAATGTTGAGAAAGTAGCCGGAACTAGTGAAGTTGCAAAATCTAACAGTAAAAAGACAAAATCTTGGAAAGATTCTAGAGAAAGGATCAAGAGAAAGTGGAGTAAACAAATAACGGAATTGGAAGGAAGTCTCAAGGAATCTAGAGCCAAAATCCTAGAATTGACTTCGCAAGAATTGAATCAAGAGAATCTAGCTCAAAAATCAGGATCAGTTTTAACAGAACCCATACGTGAAAACCTAGACATGATGTTTCGTGCGTATCAAGCCAGATTAAAAGAAGGACCTCAAGTAGCAGAAATGAGTAAGAACTACCCTCGAGCAGACCTAGAAATTGAGAGGACTAAGCTTTGCATGAAAATGGTAGAATTAGCACAGGCAATGTTCGAAGCCTCTAGATATCTTAATTGGAATAACATGGCAAAACTGGAATTACACTTTCAAGGACTAATGAAGAGGCTAGAATACTTGATAGAAAGCAAAGAGAAAAAGAATCAGCATAGGAACCCTATTGTCCCAGAGACACAGGAAAAGAATGCACCATCCCTATCTCAAGTGCCAAACATGGAAGGTGAAGACAACCTGCCTTCCATACATAGATATTCACATGAATATTTGAGAGAAATCCAAGAAGAGAAATGGAGAAAAGAACAAGGAACCCATCCTCCTATTCAAGAAATAGACGACTTGCAGGAACAATTTCCCCAAGACATCCCCTCTATTTACGATGATGTAGAGGAGGAGCAACTGAGTGAACACACAGGTTTTGAATCCAATTCTTTACAAGAATTACCTCAGTTCACAGGACCTTGGGAAGCTAAGTCTATTAGTATGAGAGCACCCATGATAATAGTGAGGAATGAAGAATCAGTAATCCTGAGAAACACAGAAGTGATCAAGAACACTAAAGTACAATGTAATCTCACCCTAGAAGAGTTGTTAAAGGTAAAACCAGAACTGTGGAAACATGTCGCAAATCAATTCCCTGAGCTTGCTACTACACCCTCACATATAGGGTCACATAAGAAGGTACCAGAGATACCCATAGAAAAGATTGGAGATGTAAGTGAAGGAGAGGAAGGTAACACTTATCTTCCAATAACCCATCAGGGCTACACCACGAAAGCCATCTTAGATTCAGGGGCCGGAGTAGCCATCGCTACCACCACTTTATGGAAACGTTGGAGTAAGCCAGCATTGAGACCTACCAGGATGAAGCTACAAATGGCTGATGGACATATAGAAAAACCATTAGGCTTACTAGAAGGCATATCTCTCACCACTTGTGGTGTGGAGTTTGAGCATACCTTTGCCATTTGTGATTTTAGTAAAAATCATGCTTATGAGATGATATTGGGATGACCATTCATGCGTCAGTTGCAAATTGTACAAGATTGGGGAACTAATTCTTTGTACTTGCAACATTTAGGAGTGACTACCAAAGTCAATCTTAAAGACTATTCCCATAGCGATGTACCCCCAATACAATGGAATACTGTCCATAAGACACAGGTAGAAACGGAATCAGTACACTCATTGGAGTCAGACCCCTCATGGTTACACGAGGACACTCATTTATGGATGTGTAAGGTAGCAAAACAAGAGGAAGAACGGTTAGAAGCTAGAACTTTAGGTGCAGAACAACATCCACGAACCCTTCAAGACCCAACTTACGCACCGGTAGTATTTCGAGATGAAGAATTTGAACCCCATGGTTGGGCAGAAATCCTAGCAACCATGGATGTAGCCATCAATGAAGAACAATGGACACCCCACTGTGACGAGGATGGCTATGACATTTCTGTCTTCACAATAGAGCCAATCATGTGTGATTCAGTTAGAGAAGAGTGTGAACCTAACACTGATGCATTTGAGGATGCGAGTGACTTCGATTTAGAGTCAATTATTATGGACTCACCCTTTGCATCAGAAGAAGAATATTTCTATGAAGTAGAGACTCATCCTCAGAGACACAAAGAAATTATGAATGATGTGAGGCTGGCCACTCAAGTGACCACTAAAAGTGAAGGGAAGAAAAGAAAGAAGAAACAAACCATGTCAGAAGAAGAAGAATCTTTGTTTGAGGTTCTCGAGAACTTCAAAAAGTATGAAATAGAAGATAGAAGAATAATGGTACGAATGCCTAACAGAAAATATGATGTCGGAGAAGTATATGATAACCGAGAGAAAACCAAGAAAATCATAGTAGCCATCGAAGGAGAAGAAGAAAAGTGTACATACATTGGGCATGATTTGACGAATGAAGAAGAAGAAGAATTAGTTGCCCTATTGCGCGAATATAGAGATGTGTTCGCTTGGAGTTACAAAGATTTGAAAGGAGTAGATCCGGATATATGTTCTCATAGAATCCCTATGACTCCAGATGCAAAACCTACGAAACAGAAACCATACACGTACAATGATAATTACGCTGCGAACATTAAAGAGGAGATAGATCGTTTGATAGAAGCAGGATTCATATATGAAATTGAGCATACTGAATGGGTATCCCCCATTGTGGTTGTGCCCAAGAAGAATGGAAAATTGCGTGTGTGTATTAACCTTAAAAAAGTTAATGCCGCCACGATTAGAGACATGTATCCTCTTCCTATCACGGAACACCTATTGGAAAGAGTTGCGGGCAAGGAAGTTTACAGCTTTCTTGATGGTTTCTTAGGCTATAATCAGGTAGCCATTGCTCCAGAAGACCAACACAAGATGACTTTTTCCACATAATGGGGCATTTTTGCATTTCGTGTAATGCCTTTTGTCTTAACAAATGCACCCGCCACTTTCCAGCAACTCATGTGTCATGTTTTTAAGGAATTCTTATGCAAGAATTTGGAAGTTTATGTCAATGATTTATGTGCTCATTCAAATATCAGGCAGACACATATCCCAGAATTAAGACAAGTATTTGACAAATGTCAACAATATCAGGTTTGTTTGAACCAAAAAAAATGTGTTTTCATGGTCAGACAATGAAAAATTCTAGGACACATTGTGTCAAAGAATGGAATTTCTACAGGTGAAGAAAAAGTGAAGGTGATTGCAGATCTACCTAGGCCAAACAACGTAAAAGAGATACAAGCATTTATGGGACATTGTGGTTATTATAGACGATTAATTATGCAATCATAGCCAAGCCTCTGTACTCTCTTTTGACCAATTTTGAATGGACAGATGAGTGTGAGAATTCATTCAATGAACTCAAACAACGTTTGTGCTCAGCACCTATATTGACCACCCCAGATTGGAGTAATCCATTCCATGTACATGTGGATGCATCCAACTATGCCATAGGATGTGTGTTAGCACAACCCACGAATGAAGGTAATATAGATATCCCCATAGCTTACGCGAGCAGACAGTTGAACGCAGTAGAAAGAAATTACACCACTACGGAATGAGAAGGATTAGGAATGATCTACGCAGTAAAGAAATTCAGGCATTATTTGTTGGCAAATAAGTTCAAATTCTTTACAGATCATCAAGCATTGTTGTATTTAGTCAATAAGCCATGTAACACAGGATGATTGATACGTTGGTTTCTATTACTCATGGAGTATGATTTTGAAGTAGTAGTCAGGAAAGGAAAGACACATCTCAGAGCTGACCACCTATCGAGACTAACCTCAGGAGAAGCTCCTCAAGGAGTAGTGGATGAGTTACCCGATGCATATTTGTTGAACCTTGAGATAACACCAGAATGGGCTAAGTCGATAGTCCCTATTCTCACCTATGGACCCAAGAATCCTAGGGTAAGGATCAAAGAAGGAGAGATTACCAAATCTCAAAGATATCAAATCATAGCAGGAAGTATATATAAACAAGACAATCAAAAGATTCTTGCTTGTTGTGTAGATGAATCAGAACATGCAAATTGGTTGCAATTAGCACACATAGGTGCATTAAAGCAACATCATTTGAAACATCGTAAATTGCAGATTCTGCATAGACTAGGAGTCTAGTGGCCTTCGATGGAAGCAGATGTCTACAAATTGTGTAAAGAATGCCCTGTCTATTGTGAAAGAACACCAGTAGAACATGCTACATTATATCACGTGTCTCTCACACCAGACTGGAGTGAACCTTTAGTGACATACTTGAGGACGAACACATTCCCTCAAGGAATGACTTTAGCGCGACAACGCAGTCTAGAGCAGGAAGCTCAAGACTATTCACTTATTGGCGATAATCTATACAAACGAGGACGAGATGGATATTTACGACAGTGTGTTCATGAAAGTGATTATTTGAGCGTACTAGAGACTGCACACCAAGGTGTTGCAGGAGGTCATTTTGGACCCGATAGGATAATCAAAGCCATCCTCTTTGCAGGATTATGGTGGCCCACTCTTCACATGGATGCGCATACCTATGTAAAGAGATGTGATGTGTGCCAAAGAACTCAATTTCCTACTCGCAGGGATGAAGCCATTGAAACCCATGATGGGAGGACGTGCATTTTCTAAGTGGGGTATAGACTTTGTAGGACCCATTAACCCCCCTGTAAAAGGTACACATGCTGAATACATTATTGTTGCGATAGATTATCTTACCAAATGGGTAGAGGCAAAAGCCACAAAAAAGAATGATGCACACACGACTGCAAAATTCTTATTTGAAAATGTCTTTACAAGATATGGATTGCCTATAGAGTTAGTGAGCGATCGAGGAACTCACTTTCTAAACCAAGTCATTGAATATTTGTTACAGGATTTTATGGTGATTCACAAGAAATCCGCACCATATCATCCTCAGGCCAATGGTCAGGCTGAAAGCACTAACAAGATCCTTTGTAATGTACTGAGGAAACTCGTGAACAACAAATGTTCAGATTGGGACAAACAGTTACACCACGCTGTTTGGGCATATCGAGTGGCCTACAAGACCGTACTCAATGCAACTCCCTTTCAGATGGTTTTTGGTCAGAATGCTGTGCTTCCTTTGGACTTCTTGATACCGACCCTTAAGGTTGCACAAGAACATCAGTGGACCGGCCATGAATTATCAGCAAGAATAATGGACTTGGAACGATTAGGAGAAACCAGGCTGAAAGCAGTAGCACGAATATATGCGGCAAAGAAATGACAGAAAGCTTATTTTGATGCGCATGTGAAAGATAAAGGCTTGAAAGAAGGAGATTTAGTCCTAGTATATATGCTGAAACAACATGCACGAAAGTTAGAAAAGCGAGGTTATGGACCGATGATCATTAAATAGACTCTGGACAAGTGGAGCAGTACAATTAACCACCTTAGAAGGAGAAATAATGCCTAATTATATTAGTGGCTATAGAGTCAGGCTATACCAAGAACCTCTTACTGAGGATATGCTTAGACGACTCACGTTGGCAAAGAAGCGTAAGGAGGAAGAAAATAGAATACGTGCTGAAGCTCAGGCAAAAGCCATAGAACGCATTAAGCACATGAAGTTAAGAAGACAAGGACTAGGGAGGGAACATTATAACCATCTAGAAACATCACCCAGATACCCCATGGCCATGTGTCAAGCAAAGTCAAGTACTCATCCTAGCATAGTGGATTGGAGACCATTCATTACAGTCAGGCTAGAGCACGACAATCCTTGCCAAGAGCTCAGGGCTTTAATTGACTCAGGTGCTGCGACTAGTGCGATTAGATGGTCCCACTATAAGGACTTAGGAATAGAAATGCGGCCAATTGAGGCATACCTCATAGGGCTAGGAGGCATGGACGCCCCTTGCATGGGTGAGGTGGACTTCCTATCCTCATACATGATGTGACCTTGACAGTGAAGCTACTAGTGTGCCATGATGATGACCTGATAGAACCCCTAATCCTTGGCCAAGATTGGCTATACAATCACTTAGTGGACCTAAATCTTAGACAAGGCTCCTTGCAGATTGGAACCTTAGATCAGAAGCGAGTGATACTGCTTGAATTCCCTAACGGCAATCCGCCTGAGGTATGTAACCTTAAACCCTTTGGAATGCATGCGACAGAAGACCGGAAGATCTTTGGTCAGATCAGTCACATTACGTCTACACCAACCCAGGCAGGCTTGGCGATGGACAATTGTCAACCAAAAGGACGTCAGGAGATTTTCCCTTGGGCTTCCTGCAAATTAGAAGGGGCAACCGCCCAACCGCTTGGTCAAATGGACACCATCAGCAGTCAAATGCGCACAATCAACGGACAAATGGGGACAATTGCAGGTTTAGATGGGGACGATCAACGGTCAAGTGGACTTCATCAGTGTCCACATGGGCAAAACACCCTATGGTGCCCATCCTTCCACACTTAGTGCGGACTGGCCTAGATTAATAGTAAAAAACGGAGCACTTCCTAATGGGCAGGTTTCGCAAGTGTTGGACCTCCCTTCTTTTCCAAAGTAGAGTGTCCATCCGACCTCTCAACCTCAACCACAAAGTAGTCAACCACGACAAAGGAACCTAGACCGACGAAAATATCATACGACACAAAGAAGAAAGCAGTATCAGCATCACACAGCAAGAGCCACGAGGCAAATATGGGTGCCAAAAGGACAAAGAGCACCGACTGGTTTCAACAATGCAGGCAACGCTAAGTAGAAGTCAAGGCAGAAGCAAAATCATTATTCAACATCTTTTGGACCTTCTTCTACGAATACAAACATTCGACAAATTTGGATCGCCAAGAAGTACCTTATGAACCGACCCACACCCAGGCAGATTTGGGTACCCAAACAGTGTATTATAGCTCAACCCTCAAGCCATGTAATATATACCCCTCATAAATCTCTTGAACCCTCAATACCACCACATCCGATATCACCTTTTGTCCCTCAGCAGAAACCTATCACCCGCACACGAACTCTTAGGAAGTGGATACCGAAACGTATCTAGAAGTCTTCTCCTAACCCCTTATCTAACATAACTCCCATCTCGACTAATCTACAACCTTGTAATAACTCATTCACGACTGAACCTTGTACAAATCCACACACTATAACCCAACATCATTTGTAATAACACCTCATCAAGCAATGTATGCATCATCTGAAGCATATAGGTGTCTAGAGACCTGCATTAGTTTGCAAGAAATCATTCCATAAACCACATCACGACACTCGGCTACACGGGTTACACATCGGTTATGGAAAGGGATTGCGGTCTCACTTTAATGGGATCATAATTAATTTCCATACTAATGTGTTAATCTTATGTAGCAGATCTAGTACGCATTCGTATCAATCATCACGCAGGCAGAAGGACCATCAGAAGCTGGCCCCAGTGTACCCATGGCCAATATTGGAGAACTACTAGCGGAGCCCCATCCTACGGCTCAACCCCCAGAATTTCAGGGATTTCCAGGACCCATGCCGATTGACGACCCTCCCAGGGGATATACTGAAAAGATTCATCGCAATTCTCACTGGTTCCAAGGATTAGCAGGACCGTTAGCGGATGCAGATTTCATCTTTGAGGCCAATTTGGCGTTTGATCACCGTACTTGGGCCAAGTATCAATTCTTCTCAAGAGAATTCGAAGGACTACAGAACACAGAAGATTTAGTGATCCGTTGCCTAAACCCGACTTCTACAGATGCTATTACTTAATCACCACTTTGATAACTTCGGAGAACAAGGATCTACCAGGAACATTCCTTTTGCCGTCATTAGTAAGTGATCCGCCATATAAGAGGTTTTACCTTTCTAAAGATTTGATTCGCGCTGCGATCAAGATCCATGGTACGCACACTCCAACAGAACGAGAAAGGCTGATTCCAGAGCCTATGAAAAGTGGGGATGTTACTAAGTGGGAAGATATTTCAGCAATCACACCTGAGTTATCTAAGCCATTAAGGATATGCATGCAACATTTTGCTTTCCCCGATCAGGACAGATTCACCATGCCCCACAAACGCATTTGGTTTGGTTTATATTTAGCATGTATTGGACCTCAAACAGTTGATCTGGCGAGCTGGATAATTGATCAGCTCTACTTAGCACAACACAGATGGGAAAGAAAGAAGGCCATCAATGGATGTTGCACCCTCACGTGCATTCTATATATGTGTTTGGCCTACGATTTACCTATTGAGCGCGCAATGACAAGCGAGGAGGTGAAAGCATTCAAGGGAACAACAAAGAAAGCTAGGAAGGCTAGCAAAGGACGAGTAGCAAAGCGAATGAGAGGAACTATCCCCTACCTTCAGGTGCCAGAATCACCGTCACCACAACCCTCTCCAGAGCAGTCTCTGACAGAAGCCACTCCAACGGTACAACCTATTCGCATATGGTTATCAAGACCAGTTGTAAAGGAGGGCACTACCAGCAGAGTCGCTCCTCAAGTAGCCAGTGTCCCAGGACCTACCACCACTGCAGCAGAAGTTCCCACCACTATTGGTGCGGAAGCTTTTTCTTTTCCGATAGCTAATTTGGAAGCAGAACCCATTGATACAATGTTTAATTTCGAAATGCAAGATGCTTTCTCCAATGAATTTCAATTTTTAGAAGGCAAGATTTTCTCTCAGGAATATGAGCGGCCAAGCTACCCGACCACGCCCCGAGACCAACCACAAGGACAAATAGTATCTAGTTTCGAGGACGAAAGAATAGAAACCGATGAAGATGATGGCGATGATGAAGCCAACCAGGGCACTCATGAATCCCAAGAGCATGTACAGACAGATGAACAAGGACTGCACATGGACACCCAAGGTGATACCAGTACGCATGAAGATGAAACCTTTGAAGCAGCAGCTTATACGCTAGCCATCAAGAAGCTATATTGCACCATGGAGAAAGTTTGGGCGCGCAAGAAATTGACTGAGGAAGAGAGTCAAGCACTTATAGAACAGGAACTTGTCTCAGGCGGATTCGAAGAAGTATACATCAGAGGCTTCCAAGAACTTGTCAAATCAGTGGGATCCACCAAAGCCTTACGATATTTACAGAGGAAAGTATTACCGCAGTATGACCCTCGCAGAGTCTGTTTACTAATCAAACCTGGGGAATACATTCGGGTACCCACCGGCGGTGGAAGCACGTCTCGTCCCTGAAGGCTCATTGGCAGAAGACACCATTATCATCGACTCCCCACCCCGTACTACTGTTGTACATACCACCACAGTTGTCGAAGTACCTACCACCCCAACCGCTCCTCCTTCACCTCCCATCCATCCAATCTCCCCCATACACCCTCCTTCTCCCAGAACATCCACCTCCTTCCATGACGAAGTAGCAGAAGCCCTTGTAACATCCATTCCTCTCACCATGTCCACACCCACCCAACCTAGTTTTCCTCCTCGAACATCCACCTTTCTATCCAGTCCATTTCTCCATCCATCTTTTCCATCCTTTCCTACACCCCTGAGACCACTGTTTCCATTTCTAACCCCGATGACTTTTTCCCCTGTATCACCTCCCCGACCCACCGTCATTCCTCTTTCCCCTTTCCACCAAGCAGCATTAGAAAACCCCTCTATAAATTACTCTTCAACCTTTGTAAACCCTGTATTTACACCCACGCACACATCCACTTTCACGCCATTATTCACAGTCACTGCACTTGACACCACGTCCAATGACATGGATATCTCACCACCCACCGCACCACCACTCACTTCATTCATGACACAACCATACATAGGCACACCACAATTTTCCACAATCACCACATCATCCACTTTCCCACCCCCATTCCCCATTCCCTTTGCATCTACACCCATTGCATCTTCACTTAGCACACCATTAATATTATCACCCACTATAGATACTGCATTTCGACAGATGCTCACCTGTATGAATCAAGTAAGAGATGAGTTCACATCTCTTGGAACTAATTATCAGCAGCTGCAGAAGACAACGAATGACTTACCGTCGCAACTCAATTCACTATCCATCGAGAATGCCTCATTGAATACCCGCTACCAAGAGCTACAAGAGGCATATCATTAATTGGAACTAGAAAGTGAAGCAAAGACAAAAGAGGCTGTCACAGATATCGATAACTTGTTAAGGGCACAGACGATTCGCAATGCAATGCTCACTAGGAACATGGGCTTACTCAGAAGACACCTGGCAGCAGCGAAAGAAGAGAACCAGCGCTTACAAGAACAGAACAGAGAGAATTTAGAAGCTGCTCTAGATCAGCTAGACCAACCATTGAGCCCCAGTCACTTCAAGGCCATGCCCTCAGAATCTATGAAAATGTTGTTAGAAGATCATGTCAGATTGTAAGATGAGTATGACAACATGAATAAGGAGTTTCAGAAGCTTAAGGAGGAACACATGACACTCCAGTTAAGAGCACCAGTACAACAAGGACTACCAGCCCCTGCAGACCCATCTCCTGACATCCTAGAGGAACTCAACGCATTAAGGGCCCACGTATTAACCCTTCAATCACAGATAGCGGTATATGAAGCACCACCAAGGCCAGACTCCCCACCGGAACTACCAGCAGAGGAAGAAACAGTCACTATTCCGGTGGAGGAAACCTTTGAAGAAGCATATGAACCGCAACCCATCCCAGGCGAATGAGTCACGGCTGAAGGCCAGAAGACTTTCGAACTTCCAACTCCCGCATGGATGAAGATGATAGAAGAACTAGGAAAAACCCAGTCACCACGGGTAGAAGCGCAGCTTCACGCCATGGCAATGATTGAAGAACGCATTTTACAGTCCCCATACTTTGCTCATTTGGCCCCTTGCAGATACATATCAGGGCATGAGCTATAGTACAAACCGTATTTTATGTTAATGGCAGAATATCAGTTGGCCATAGAGAAAGAAACAGGCATGAAGCCCTCCCACGCAACTCAATTTGAGGCAGAAGATTTGCCACTAGATGCGCAGCAAGGAGAGATCTATCAACCAGATTGGCGCAAGGATCTCTTACAGAATTATCCAGAGATGATGAGTACATGGGCCAAGGCACCACTACACTTAAAATACAATCGCTCCTGGAAGGCATTTGCGATTAAGGTACAAAACAACAAGCAATGCGAGGATTGGCTAAACTACCCATACTTCAGGCCACCCACCAGACCACCTACAGTCGGATACATGATGGCAACGATTCATCACTGGCTCCCTCGCTTGAAACATATGGACGATATAGCAGCGCACATGACTATCAAGATATTTGACATGATGCAAATGGTTTTTAAAGTCTTCAGACGCGTCAAGGCACCTCATGTAAACACCCCGGGCTTCGAGCATGGCAATCTAAATCTTGCATATGATATGAGTACAACGCCATCGCTTCGGGTGTGTTATGCCTAGCATTGCAGAATCAAATACTTACCGACGTGCTACAAGCAGACCTTCAAAGAAATGTTCACAACCGATTTCTGGGAATACCATTCGGACGTGTTCATCAGTAGGCCTACACACCTCTTACAATTATTTGCCTGTGAACAGATGGTATATTCCACACATTATCGACTCCCACTAGCAGATGAACCGCAACCCATTGATTGGGAGAAACTCGAGGCAGATTGGGCCCGAGGCATTCGAATATGAGAACACACCCTCGCTTAGGAGCTCCTACAGAATTACATCCGACAGACCTCACAACAAGGTTCTGTCGAGGACGACAGAAGCGAGAGGGAGCGGGGTGTTGGCAGCAGCCAGAGGCATAGAAGACGCGGAAGTATGTAAAGACAGAGCAGGGAGTCAGTCGAATCATTTTTCAAAGAATTATATTTTATAAATACTTTTCAAAATCTCCAACAGTGATTTTCATCACTTTTGTAACATATGTAACATAGAAAAACCCTTTTTGTAATTTATAGCTCCATTTTGTGCAAGCCGAGGAGTCCTCGAGCTTGAGGAGCTTAGATAGAATGCGCGTACCAATTTTGGTTATTTTTAGACACCCTTTACCCTTTCAAATAGCATCTAGGACCTATTTTTTAACTATGCCAGTCACTAGATGTAAAACCGGTCAAAACTAGTCTAGAATCTATAAAAAGAGCTAGAGAGCTCATTTTTGAGGGTACTTAGTGTTAGCTTGTTAGAGTAGAGAAGAGCTTAGAGCTATTTAGAGCTTGTAAGAGTGTTCTTGAGAAATAGAGTTGATTTCTCACCTTCCATTGTGTCTTGCTTGTCTCTTCGTAGTGTGTGTGTATGTGTGTGTGCATCTCTATGCTTCTCACCATCACTCTCACTTCATCTCACATTCACGATCTTCATATCACTCCTATCTCTTCCACGGAGTGACATTAAGGAGGTGGAGCTTCTTAACGTGGTTCTCACCATTGTGCTAGAGCAACACACACCGACAACTTTCCAAAGGTTGATGTGCCATGTGTTCAAAGAATTTTTGAGAAAGAACCTAGAAGTGTATGTGGATGACCTATGTACTCACTCAGTACTTAGAACACAACATATCCTTGAGCTCGAATGCATCTTTGAAAAGTGTAGGGAATATCAAGTCTGTTTAAACCTAGATAAGTGTGTCTTTATGATTAGACAAGGTAAGATACTCAGTCATATGGTTTCAAAAAATGGAATCTCCATGGATGAAGATAAGGTATGAGTAATTAATGAATTACCCAAGCCAAAGAATAGCAAAGAAGTACAAGCATTCATGGGCCATTGTGGTTATTACCGATGATTCATACATATGTATGCAATCATTGCTAAAACACTCTACAACCTGCTAACCAATTTTGAGTGGATAGAAGAATGCAAGAGTTCCTTTAGCGAGCTTAAATGATGATTGTGTTCTGCACCTATTCTAGCAGTGCCTGATTGGAACAAACCTTTTCATGTACATGTAGATGCCTCTAATCATGCTATCGGATGTGTGCTGGCACAACCCATTGGGGAGGGAAATATAGATTTACCCATTGCATATGCAAGTAGGTAGTCGAATGCGGGAGAGAGAAATTACACCACTACAGAGAGAGAAGGATTAGGAATTGTCTATGCGGTGAAGAAGTTTTGCCATTATTTATTGGCGAATAAGTTTAAATTCTTTACTGATCACCAAGCCCTTTTGTATTTGGTCAACAAACCATGTAACACTGGTAGATTGGTACGTTGGTTTTTACTCTTGATGGAGTATGATTTTGAAGTTATAGTCAAGAACGGAAAAACACACTTAAGAACAGACTACCTCTCTAGGATCACGTTAGGAGAAGCAACTACATGGGTAGAAGATGAGTTACCAGATGCATATATCTTCAATGTTGAGATTGTCTTTGAATGGGCCAAGTCATTAGTTCTAGTACTGACATACGGACCCAAGAACCCCCAAGTAAAAACCCAAAGGAGAGAGGTTGTGAAAGTGTAGAGATATCAACTTCTCACAGGAAGTATTTATAAGCAAGAACACCACAATATCCTTGGTTAGAAGAAGAACAGGAATACGACAATTGGTTGCAGTTAGCACATGTAGGTGCATTGGAGCAACACCATTCTAGACAAGCAACACTATCAAACTTAAAAAGATTAGGTGTGTATTGGCCATCAATGGAAAAAGATGTCCAATGACTGTGTGACAATTGTCCTAAGTGCAGTAATAGACCCCCCCATAGAACATGCCACTTTGTACCAGGTGACCTTAATGCCGAATTGGAGTGAACCTTTAGTGACTTACCTAAGGACACACATTTCCAGCGGACATGACTATAGTCTGTAGATGCAGCTTAGAACAAGAGGCCTTATAATACAAGCTCATTGGTGATAGCTTGTATAAGAGAGGACGAGACAGTTATATGAGGATATGTGTGCATGAAAGCAAATATCTTAACTTATTGGAAGCGGCACACTAGGGTGCAATAGGAGGCCATTTTGGACCCGATTGCGTTATCAAAGCCATATTATTTTTAGGATTATGGTGGCCCACTTTGCATATGGACGCCCACATCTAGGTCAAACAATGTGATGTATGTCAAAGGACTCAGTATCCCATATGCAAGGATGAGATGCCCCTATGGCCCATGATGGGAGGGTGCACATTCTCTAAATGGGGAATATATTTCATGGGATCCATTAATCCCCCTGCAAGGAATTCCCATGCTGATTGCCACTCACTATCTTACAAAATGGGTAGAAGCTAAGGCCACCAAGAAAAACGATGCACGCACCACTGCTAAGTTCTTGTTCGAGAATGTCTTCACAAGATATGGACTTCCTATCGAGCTTGTAAGTGATAGGGGTACTCATTTCTTAAATGAGGTTATTGAAGATCTATTACAAGACTTTATGGTTGTACACAAGAAGTCAACCCCATACCATCCACAAGCTAACGGACAGGCTGAGAGTACTATTTTGTGCAATATTCTCACCAACGTAGTGAATAATCAACGTTTGGATTGGGATCAACAATTACACCATGCTTTGTGGGCTTATCGCATCGCCTATAAAACAATGCTTCATGCTACACCATTCCAAATGGTGTTTGGCTAGAATGTCATGTTGCCTTGAGATTTTTTGATACCTACACTCAAGATCGCTAAGGAGTACGAATGTACATGCCATGAGATTTCCTCAAGAATACTTGATTTAGAGCATTTGGGAGAGACAACACTACGAGCAGTAGCAAGAATTTATGTGGCTAAGAAGAGACCAAAAGCCTACTTTGATGCTCATATCAAAGACAAGGGATTACAAGTAGGAGATTTGGTGCTAGTTTACACCTTGAAACAACATGCTTGCAAGTTAGAGAAACAAGGTTACGGACCCATGATCATCAATAGGATATCAACTAGCGGTGCAATTCAGTTAGCAACTCTTGAAGGAGAAGTATTGCCTAATTATATTAGTGGATGCCGTGTTAAGCTATATCAGGATCCTTTAATTGCAGACATGCTTAAACAACTAATTCTTGCCAAGAAGCAAAAGGACAAAGAGGAACGAATCAGAGTTGAAGCTCAAGTAGAAGCATTCGAATGCATTAGGCAAATGAGACTATGAAGGAGAGGACGAGAGAGAGAACCTCAATTGGTGGATGCTCCACGATACCCCATAGCTATGTGCCAACCTGGTGGAAGAGATGCCCCCAGTATCATATATAGGAGACCATTCATTAACATCAATCTAGGCCAGGAACCCATGCACATGTAGTGTAAGACTTTAATTGACTCAGGTGCAACCACGAATGCAATTCCACTCTCTCTTTGTAAGGAATATGAAATTAAGCCTCTTGAAGCCTATCTCACTGGACGAGGTGGATTAGAAACCCCTTGCATAGGCAAGGTAGAGCTACACATCTCCATAGAAAATGTGACCCTAATCGTAAAACTGTTGGTTTGTCATGACGATGATTTAATAGAACCTATGATCCTAGGCCAGGAATGGTTATACCATTACTCGGTGAGTTTGAATCTTCACAGAAGTGTGCTTCAGTTGGAACTTGCAGGACAATATCATGAATTGCCCCTCCAAAGTCGGCATAAAGAGGTGTTGGATGTGACGGAAGCTCCCCCAACCTTGTGCGCATCAGCACACCCTACCGGACCCACACAGGAATTACCACCTGTTGGAAGGTGTATTTTTGGAAAAGCATTTTTGATGTAAAAAAATTAGTAAAAAGTCAAAAAACTTGTAAAATATTTATGCAATGATTGTAAAAATAAGGAAGAGTCTTCCTTATGTGGTTGAGGATCTCATGTAATTTTTGTAGAATTTTTAGAAACTCTTAGATAGCATTTTTTAGAAAATTAGAGAAAAAGACCTAATTTCAAGTGTGAAAAGGGACACTTGAAAATGTATATAAGTCAATTTTCTCTATTTTGGAGAGGTTGGTTAGTCATTTGCTCAAGCTATCAATAGAGAAGAAAGAGTTTCTGCAAAAATCGTGTTTTCTCCTGTTAAGTGTATTTCCTTTGATGTGTGAGCTTGTCTCTTGCTTAATCATGGAGATTTGTGAGTCACATTTGTGTATTACTGAGTAAGTTGTATGAAGAGAGAGACCTATTGCTGTAATAAGTGGAAAAGGACTGAAGGAAGTTCCAAAATTGTGAAAATCGTCTGTTGGTACAGAATCGCGATTGTCTCGTCTTTGTGATACAGGTGATATTTTTCAATTTTGAGTTCATATTTGTATTCTGCTAAAGAAATGGCATGGTTTTGACATAAAGAACATAGAAAATGATGGAGATTTGCCTTAGTTATGGTAAACTCAAGATTTTCTCTTCATCTTCAATTTCTCTCAGCAATCCAGCCATCAATCTCTTATTTCCTTGAATCTATTATCTTGAAGGGGCTGTGGTCTTATGGATATTCCTAGGATTGACAAAATAAAGATGATTTGTTGATTTTTTGTTACTTCATGATTGGAGAGGACAACTTGGAGTCCAAAACAAAACATTTTTTTTGGCGCCGTTGCCGGGGAACATTCCAAGAACTTCTTTGAAGTTGGACCTTTGCTGGATCTTCAGTTGATGATGGTGAACAAGGTAAAGCTCATCAATTAGGAAAAGTGCACATGGATAGGTAGATATCATTGTTTGTCTTTAGGGAAGAAGAAAGCAATGGATGTCTTGTAGAAGTGGAAGTGCTGAAATCTTTGTAAATTGATAGTTGCTCATCATATTGGTGAAGTAAAAGTGCAGGTGTGTGGAGGATTTGAGCCAAGGAGCTGAAGATGGAGGTAACTTGAATCTATTTTTGCATTTCTAGATTTCTTTTTTGCCCAAGTACTAGACACCATGGGTGATCTTGGGAAGATAACATGGTGTTATTAAGGAAAGGACAATTAAAGTAGCTAGATGTAAGAATGAGGGATTCAGTTGTTCACCAAGTCTGAGCATTAAATCTTGAGTTGTTCTGCATTTTGAAAAAAACATACGATTGAGTTTATCTTTACAAAATTTGATTGCCTTTCATAACACTTTTTCATTGGAGAACCTTTCTTTGGTACTTTAGTGATAGCTAAGGACATAGAAACTCATAACCAATCAAGAACCATAGGATCAGTTGATTTCCAAAACCAGAAACCCTAAGTAAAGTGTTCACCTTTATTTTTAGGGCAAAAATACCAAACAAATTCACAAAACTCATAAAAAACAATCAAACAAATTTCTTTTCTTGATAAGAAGTTGAAGTGAGGTGTTGTGGTTAGGAGTGATTGTGGAAAACTGGAAAAGAAAACAAAAAATGATCAAAAAACCAAAAAATTAAAAAACACGATTCTCTGCACAGAATCGCGACTTTCTGAAAAAAGTGATTGATTTTGAAATAACATTTTAAGTGAAAGTTGAATTGAAGTTGTTGAAGGGTTTTGAAGGTAATCAAGAAGAAAAAACTACTCAAAGTGGCATAAAATCAAAAATAGAGAAAAACACGATTTTCTGCACAAAGTCGTGATTTTCTGAGGAAGATTGTGATTTTGGTGCAAAAATTCAGGAGCAGAGTTAATTACAAAGAAAAGAAGGAATTGAAGCAAAACAAAGAGAAAGAAAGCTTAAAAAATAAAAAAGTTATCAAAAAACCCAGAAAATTAGAAAACACGATTCTCTGAACAGAATCGCGATTTTCTGTAAAAAGTGTTGTTTTGAAATAACTTTTCAGGTGACTCATGTATTGAAGTTGTGAAGGATATTGAGAGAAGGCAAGGACATAGAATACTCAAAATTTGCACAAGAAAAGATCTACAGAAAAAACACGATTCTTTACACAAAATCGCGATTTTCTGTAAAGAAAGTTTTTTGGAATCTGTGGTAAATTTGGGAACATTGAGACAAGGAAGTGTAAGGAAGATTAGGTGGATTGAGTAAGTGAAGAGGAATAATTGAAAGAGTGTGAAAAACTGAAACTTGAACAAAATCGCGACTTTCTGATTACAAAATCGTGATTTTTTGAGCACTATATAAGCAGATAATTGAAGAAAAAACTCATTTGAGAGTGAGAGTGAGGGAGAGAGAGAGTGAGCAGAGCTGCTAGAATCGCGACTTTCTGCAAACAGTGGACTTTGGAGCAATTTTCACCCAAGCAAGAAAGGTAAGAATCCTAACATCATTTTTGAACACATATTTTTGGTTTTAAGTGGAAAATAACATCAAAAAATAGAAAAAATCAGAGGAGGACAGAATCGCGATTTTCTGAATTCTTGAGTTTTTACTAAGGAATCATTAGTTTTTGCTTTAGTTGCTTCATTGCATGTTAAAATTTTGATAAGGCGATACTATAGGTGAAAAAATATTGAAAAAAGCAATAAGTTGAAAATCTGCCAAATTTTGGACAAAATCGCGATTCTGAGTTTTAACTCAAAATCGCGATTCTGTGAAAAGTGCCATCAACATCGCGATTCCCAGAACGCGATTTTCATAAGAAAATCGTGTTTTTTACAATCTGTGAGCAATCACGATTGTCTGGGAACAAAATCGTGGAAAACACGATTTTGTGAACAAAATCACAAAAAACACGATTCTGACACAAAATCGCAAAAAACACGATTTTGAACACAAAATCGTGAAAAACACGATTCTGACACAAAATCGCAAAAAACACGATTTTGAACACAAAATCGTGAAAAACACGATTTTGACACAAAATCGCAAAAAACACGATTTTGACACAAAATCGCAAAAAATACGATTTTGAACACAAAATCGTGAAAAACACGATTCTGACACAAAATCGCAAAAAACACGATTTTGAACACAAAATCGTGAAAAACACGATTTTGACACAAAATCGCAAAAAACACGATTCTGACACAAAATCGCAAAAAACACGATTTTGACACAAAATCGCAAAAAACACGATTTTGACACAAAATCGTAGAAAACTCGATTTTGAACACAAAATCGTGAAAAACACGATTTTCAACAGAAAATCGTGAAAAACTCATAAGTAGGTAGAAAATCGTGAAAAACACGATTTTCAACAGAAAATCGTGAAAAACTCACAAGTAGGCACAAAATCGTGAAAAACCCCGAATCCATCAGAAAATCGTGGAAAAGTCTAATTGCATCATAAAATCGTGAAAAAATACGATTTTCATCTGAAAACCGTGAAAAAACACTACTGGCAGTAGAAAATCGTGAAATAGTTGAATGATACTAAGGTCTGGAAATAAAATAAATTCACTTCCTAAACAAGACCTAACAAGGAAGGAAAAAGAGCCAGGAAGTAGTAACAGATCAGAAAGAAGTTTAAGCCAAGAAAATAACATGGAAAACCTAAATGAAACAAATGAGTCAATAGAAACTGGGGATTTTAGAAACATCCTTAAATACATGTATACAAATAGGTTTGGAACCTATGTATACCAGGATGGAATGCATAAATTCCTCATTAGACTGAGAAATTTAGAAGTTCCCCTGAATATAACTCCAGTAGCCCAATTCAAAGATGGAAGATATGAAGACAGGCAAGGATGTGTATACATCTTCTCTCAAGACCCAGAAAATTCAAATGATCTAGGGCAATGTGCTGACAAAGGACCTTGGGAACATAACATGGGACAACCAGATATACCTAGACCGAATGAAAACTACACTAATAATGAGCAACATCATGGGAGAAGGACACATGCTTCACCAAATCCCTTTGACAAAGAACCAGAAGGATACAATGACTTCCCACTCAGAAGAAGACCTCATTGGCAACCTCAGGGTAGGATGCTTAGACCATACCAAGTAGCCAAATGCATGAAGAACCAATATGAAGGGTATTCAGATCCTCATGCTCATGCTGCAGAATTTAGACAACTGATTAGAGCAGAGGAAGTAGAAGATTACAAGGTACAATTTGAGGCATTTGGTCTAACCCTAACAGGGCCAGCCTTATCATGGTTCATTCCTTTGAGAAAAGAAATGTACCTAGACATTGAATCTTTCTTAGAAGCTTTCATTGGTGAATTCTCTAAGACTGGAATCAAACATAGTACAGCCACATTGATACACAGCTTCAAACAGCAAAAGGAGGAAAATGTTAGAGAAGCAGCCAGAAGGTTTAAACAGTACATTGATAGATGCCCAAGAGAAGAAGTACCTTCCATGGCAAAACAAGTATCCTTATTCATTGAGGGTTTGAGAAGTGCCCAATTAAGGACCCTAGTGTACTATAGGAGATGTCCTGATTTAGCAGCCTGTGTTAAGGAAGCAATAGATTTGGAGGACAACAGAGGTCAAGATTTGTTAGCATTTGATCAACCCAGATCTTATGAAAAAATTCCTCCAGCAGAAGAGTTGGCTCAGGCTATTGCTAAAGCCCTAGAGGTAAGCACTAAAACTAATCTGATAAACTCTAGGATAAACACAAACAAGAAATGTTATATTTGTGGAGAAAATCATCTGGCACAACAATGCCCTTATCAGAAACCACAACACTTACAAGATAGGAAGACACTCAAGTATTGTACACTAGAGAGAAAATGGACAAACCATACCAGGGAGGAATGCTTCTATAACAAACAACCTGTCAAGGAAAGAGACTACATGGCTCAGAGGGAATCAGGTTATACTGAGCAACCAAGACCAGTATTGGGACAACAACCTCCTATTCCAACTAATGTGGTACCAGTCAAATATACACCCATTGACGAAGGAAATTCAAGATTCAGATCACCTTATAAGGAAGAGTATCAATGGAGTGAGGGACATCAGGAAGAATGGGAAGATTATGAAATAAGGGAACCTGAGCTTAAAGCCCTAGATTTGGGAAATGGAAAAATTGAAATGGACACAGCAACATTCATGTACATTACCAACAACTACATGTCCAATCAAAAACCTCAATTCAAAGGGGGACCAAAGATAACATGTTATAGGTGTGGGGGAGAGCATTTCATTAGAGATTGTCCACAACCTCCAACATTCAGGATAGAGGGAGCATACTGTAAGGATTGTGGTAGAGAACATCTGATCAAGGACTGTCCAAAAAATCCCCAAAAACAACAGAACACACCTAATAATATACCTTTAAAAACAGTCAAAATTATGGAACAAGAGGAATTGAGTGACAATGATCAAATTGAACTTAATATTATAACAAGGGCACAAGCCAAACAACAAGGAACAATTAAAGAACAAAATGAGGGTTCTACATCAAAAGGGAAGAAAAATAGACAAAAAGGGAAATGGGAAAAGAAAAGGAAAGTGGGCAAAAGTCTGGAAGAAGACAATCAGGAACAAACAAATTCAAAACATACTTCTCCTCAAAAGACCCAGAATCTGTCTGAATTAGGAAATTCTCAGAGCCTAGACACCCTAATCAAAGCCTATAAAGGAAGGATTCAAGAGGGACCAAGCCCTGCAGATCATGCAATGGCTTATCCCATACCGGATTTAGAGCATGAAAGGATGCTAAAATGCAAACAAATTATCCAGGAAACACAACTCAGATTAGGGGAAGAAGACAGCTCTCGGAGAACATTTGATCAGCATGAAAAAACAAAAACCAAGGAAGATGATAAAGAAGGAAATCCACAAATAACATTCCAAATGATCTTAGATGAACATTGTAGTATTACATGTCATACAACATGGGAAAATTTGTTGAAACAAAATCCTCACCTACAAAACAAGATGAACAAAGGAGAAACAATATCTGGAAACCTTCATTCACCAACACAAGAATTAGAGGAACTATGGTATATTCCTATTGACAAAATAGGAGGATATTGTGAAGGAGAAGAAGGGAATTCAACCTTAAAATTACAATATGGAAAACATTCAGCAAAAGCCATTTTGGATAGTGGATCAGGAGTGGCTATAATGACTAAACAAACCTGGGAGAAATGGGGAAGAAATGAATTACTACCCACTAAAATGAGATTACAACTTGCAGATGGACATATAGGAAAACCCCTAGGAATTTGGGAGAAAGTGATTGTGGACATATGCGGCATAGAAATAGAGCATACCTTTGCTATAGTAGAATTTCCACAATCCACATCTTATGAAATTATCCTAGGAAGACCTTTCATGAGACAAATGCAAATTGTACAAGATTGGGGTAATGATTGTTTGTATCTTCAGAACCAGGGGAGAATAACAAGAGTAAACTTAAGAAATGGCCACTATTGTGACATATCTCCTAGAGAATGGTATAAAATACATCAAAATCAACAAGAAAGTGAAGAATCAGAGAGGGAGGATCAGGAAGAGGGTGAATCAGCAGTTTGGAAGTGTAACATATTAAGAAATATCACAAATAGGAAAAGGAAGTTAAGAAGAGAAGATTGTGTGGAAGAAAGAGAAATACAAGATGAGAGTTATGTGCCTCAACAATTCAAAGATGAAGAGTTTGAGCCTTATGGATGGAATCAAATCTTAGCTACCATGGATTTGGCCAGTGAGGAATATGTGGGAGTGGAATTCCAAAATGAGGAAGGATTTGATATTTTCCACATTAGCATACACATGATAGGAGTATTAAAAACAGAAGAGGATCAAAATCAAGAAATGATATCAAAAGAAGGAAAATCACCATATTTGGAAACAGTAAAAGCTGAGGATGCAATCAAAGACAAAATCTCAGGCAAATACAAGGAACATAAACACAAAGAAATAGAAAGAGACCAGGAGAAAGAAAAGAAAGAGAAAGAGATAAAAAGAGATCAATACTTTGATGTACCAGCAAACTTTAAAACTTATGAAGTAGAAGACAGACTACTTCTGAAAATGAAACCAAAAAGAGAGAAGAAGAAAGGGGAAGCATATGATAATGAAGAACAAACAAAGAAAATTGTAATTACACAGGAAGAAGGAGAAGAGAGACAAATAGTAATAGCTGATGACATGACATCACAAGAAGAAGAAGCATTAAGGAACCTGGCAAAGAACTATAGGGATGTATTTGCTTACAGTTATAAAGATTTGAAAGGAATTGATCCAAAAATTTGTGAGCATAAGATTCCTATGACACCTGATGCAAAACCAAGCAAACAGAGACATTATACATTTAATGATAAATATTCTGCCAAAATAAAGGAAGAAATTGACAAGTTATTGGCTGCTAATTTCATTTATGAAATAGAGTACACTGAATGGATATCACCTATAGTTGTGGTGCCAAAAAAAAACGGGAAACTTAGGGTATGCATTAACTTGAAGAAAGTGAATGCAGCAACTATAAGGGATAGTTATCCACTGCCAATAACAGATCATCTTCTTGAGAGAGTTGCAGGAAAGGAAGTCTATAGTTTTCTAGATGGCTTCTCAGGATACAATCAAGTACCTATAGCTTTAGAGGACCAACATAAGACTGCTTTTTCTACAGAATGGGGGGTTTATGCTTTTAGGGTTATGCCCTTTGGATTGACCAATGCCCCAGCAACTTTTCAAAGGTTGATGTGTCATATTTTCAAAGAATTCCTGAGAAATGTGATGGAAATCTATGTAGATGATTTATGCACTTTTTCTTTAAAAAGACAAGATCATTTACAAGATTTGGAAAGAATATTCAGGAAGTGCAGGACATATAGAGTATGCTTAAACCCTGAAAAGTGTGTATTCTATGTCAGACAAGGAAGAATGTTGGGTCACATAGTGTCAAAAAATGGAATTTCTACTGATGAGAAGAAAATAAAAGCCATAATAGAGCTTCCTAGACCTACAAATGTGAAGGAACTCCAAACTTTTATGGGACATTGTGGGTACTACAGAAAATTTGTATACAAATTTGCTGATATAGCCAAGCCCTTATATGCCCTCATCACAAAGTTTGAGTGGACTGAAGAATGTGACCAAGCATTTGAAACATTAAGAACTTGTTTGGTGACAGCACCAATTTTAAAAGCACCTCAGTGGGATAAAATCTTTCATGTACATGTTGATGCTTCAAATTATGCTCTGGGATGTGTGTTAGCACAACCTATAGAAGGAAGCAAATTAGATTTCCCAGTAGCATATGCAAGTAGACAATTAAACATTGCAGAAAAAAATTACACAACCACTGAGAGAGAAGGATTGGGAATGATCTTTGCTGTCAAAAAATACAGACATTATCTATTGGCCAACAAGTTTAAATTCTTTGTGGATCACCAAGCTCTACTCTATTTAGTAAATAAACCATGTCATACAGGAAGAATAGTAAGATGGTTTCTTTTACTAATGGAATTTGAATTTGAGGTGGTGGTTAGACAAGGAAAAACACACTTGAGAGCAGATCATTTATCAAGAATCCAGTCAAAAGAACCTAGTTCACCTATAGATGATGATTTGCCAGATACATACTTATTCAAGGTGGAAAGTGTTCCTGAATGGTCGATGTCATTAATTCCCTTGCTAACCATGGGACCTTGTAGGTCATTAGCAAATAACACACATCTGGTGTTACAAAGCAGGAATTTCATGTTGTTAGCTGGACATTTGTATCACCTCAATCAGTCAGGTATACTGGAATATTGTACTCCAGAAGAGGAGCAACATGAATATGTAAGAAAAGCTCATTGCTGGAATCCATGTACTCATGCTTCTACGATTGTCACTCTAAGTAACCTTAATAGGATGGGAGTACATTGGCCAAATAAGATTCAAGATGTGGAGAGATATATTGATAACTGTCAAAAATGTCAAACATGGCAGAAATCAGAATTAATAACTTTATATTGGTTTCAGAAAAACCCTGAATGGAGTGAAAATATTGTTGAGAAGTTGAAGAGAAAGGAGAAAGGGAAACAGGTAATAGCTGGTGCTGATTCAAGAAATCTACAAGTGATCTCAGAGGAATATCAACTCATAGGAGAACAATTATACAAGAAAGGAATGGATGGATATCTGAGAATTTGTGTTCCAGAAGAAAAGTATTTAGAGATGTTGGAAATGGCACACTCGGGAGTGGCTGGAGGACATTTCTCAAGTGATAGAACAGCCAAACTCATCTTATATTCTGGCTTTTGGTGGCCAACCCTATTTCCCGATGCTAGAACTTATGTAAAAAGATGTGATGTCTGTCAAAGGGTGAGTCAACCAAACAAAAGAGATAACATGCCATTAATTCCTTTAATTTCAGCCAGAGCTTTTAGTAAATGGGGATTGGACTTTATTGGACCAATACATCCTCCAGCCAGACAATCTCATGCAGAATACATACTAGTAGCTACAGATTATTTGACAAAATGGGCTGAGGCCAAAGCTACTAGAAGAAATGATGCTCACACCACTGCTAGATTTTTGTATGAAAACATTATCACTAGATTTGGACTACCAATTGAATTGGTAAGTGATAGGGGGACTCATTTTTTGAATCAGATCATAGAAAACATGACCAATTATTTCATGATTAGTCACAATAAGTCAGCCCCATATCACCCACAAGCCAATGGGTTAGCAGAAAGTACTAATAAAGTACTTTGCAATGTATTGTCCAAATTGGTCAACACAAACAGAAATGACTGGGATTCTCAACTTAATCATGTGCTTTGGGCTTATAGAGTGGCATACAAAACGGCTTTAGGGACTACACCATTTAATTTGGTATATGGCCAGAATGCAGTTTTACCCATGGAATTTCTTATTCCAACATTGAAGGTGGGTAGCCAATACAATTGGACAGGACATGAATTATCTGAGAGAGTCATAGATTTGGAAAAACTGGGAGCATCGAGACTCCAAGCAGTGATGAGTATATACACAAACAAGAAAAGACAAAAAGCTTATCATGATGTTCACATAAAAGACAAAGATCTACAAGAAGGAGACCTGGTCTTAGCTTACACAATCAAGGAACATCAGAAAAAGTTTCAGAAAAAAGGTCATGGGCCATATATCATACATCAGATAAGCAAGAGTGGAGCTATTCAATTAGCCAACATTGATGGGGAAATCATGCCAAATTTCATAAGTGGATGTAGAGTGAAGAGGTATGAGTGCCCATTAACTACTGATGAATGGAGAAGATTGCAAAAGGCCCAAAACAGGAAAAAAGAAGAAGAAAGTATTAGAAAGGAGGCTCAACTAGAAGCCAAAGAGAGAATTAGAAAATTGAAACAAGTGTGCTTATGTGAAAACACTCTAAAGCAAAAAGAACATTTGCCTTTGATTATGATGAATTATCAGAATGAAAACATAAGGGTTTTGATAGATTCAGGAGCTCAAGTGAATCTGATTAGCTCAACCTTGATCAATAAGTTTAACCTTAAGAGAGCTGAAAGCAGAATTTTGATCAAAACCCTGGGAGGGAAAAGAATTCAGAGCATATCTTCACTTTCTATTAAAGTTAAATTTAATAATGAATATATGGAGATAGATTGTGAAGAGTGGCCAGACCATTTAATGGCTGAAAAGCTGATTTTAGGGCAACCATGGCTCAAACAAGGTAAAGTCATCTTAAATTTTGAAAAAATGAAGCTTAATTTGACCATCAAGGACAAAAAGTTTTTAATGTTCTTTCTGAGTAATGAAGAACAGGTAGTTCATATGGATGTTCATGACCCAGATCTCGAAGGATTTACTTTCTCAATGGAGGACAGGAACATTTTGACAATACAAAGTGATCAAGCTTCATACACTCAAGACCAGCAAAAGACTGAAGAGGTAAAGGTGGATGAGGAGACAAAACAAAGAAGACTATTATTGCCAAATTCGCAATATCAACAAATCAGAACAAGAGGAATATGGAAACAGGTCATGCACAGTTATTGCTCACCAAAACAGGAAATTAGAACAAAATGGATATGGAAGCCAAAAAGTGTCACAAAATGTTCATCCACAGAGCATGGATATTTCCATAACAGAAGGACAAATGGAGTAAAACATTACTGGGTGAAAAAATCAGAATTGGGTCAATGGAAGAGGGATAATCCACAGTGGACCTATCTTTGGAATTTTGAAAATGACAAAAAAATATTTCCTTCTTTCCCCTTAGAAGAAAATTAGGAGGGGAAGGAAAGAAGACAAAAAAAAAAAAAAAAAAAAAAAAACCCCAGAAAAATATATTTTATTTTCTTGATTTTCTTTCTAAAATTAAAAAACACAAAGCAAGATATAGGGAGGGAAAGAGTAACTTATTATGGAAAAAAGTTGTTTTGTCTTATTGTTGTTTAATTTTTTGTGATCATTTTTTTTGACCACTACTTTTTCAAGTTTCTTCATTAATCATCTTTTCCAGCATCATCTTTCTATTCAGGAATTGTTTTTTGAGCAAGGAAGTGACAATTGGAGAGAGCACATTAGATGTCTTGCTACACCTGTATTGCTCACTTAAAATTGAGTCTCTTGGAAAAAAGCAAAAATTGCTTGGAACTTGTCTTTCTTATTTTTTATATGTCAGTAACATTCCACAATAATATAGTATTTTCCTGTGAAATCTTGTGACTCATGTGGGTGGAGTATTTTCTTTTCTGTTATATATAAATACAGGATGGTGAATGCAAAGGAGTTGACAATCCATGACTTCAAAGCTGATTCAGTGACTTTGTCCAGAGGACACTGGTTTTTGGATAGTGATGCAGCTGAAGAACAAGTGGACTTAGAATCAGATGAAGACCAAGAAATCCCAGAAGCTGAAAAAATAGCAAAAGAACTTAAAGAAATTCTGGGAGTAATAGGACAGCATATCTTCACAGTAGCAGTGGGAGGATATAAGTACACTATGCTGTGCCAGGAATTTTACAGGTTTCAGAAAACTTCTGTCAACCTCAAGAGATGGAAAGCTGTGGGATTGCACAAGCTCTTGGAAGAACCTATTTTCTTTATTGACTTTGAAAGAGTAGCACAAGTGATGGGTAGTTTGGAGGAAGTGGGAAAAGGTAATGATGCCTACTTCAGATGCAAAGTGAAGAACAAGGACAATCAGGAGGTACGGATAGTTATCAAAGCAGAACATATCAGAGCCGCCTTACAGTTCTATCCAATGGGCACCAAACTGGACCAAAGTTTTGTCAAGAAGAATAAGGAGACTTACACTGGATATGTAAAGTTCACTGACTTCAAGGGAAGAGAAAATGAAGAATATGCTATAAGAATGTTCTTGCAGTTCTTTTGTTTTCCAAAATTACCAAGGTACACCATGCCTCATAAGTCAGTAACTCTATTGATGTTCAATAACAAAGATAGAACCAAGCCATTTGGGGTGATGGATGTCTCACCATACATCCATGAACAGCTGAAGGAGGCAGCAAAACACTGGGAGCAGAAGAAATTCATGAATGGAGCCCAGTATTTGACAAGAATCATTTATCATGTTCTAGGAATGGAAGAACAGTTAAAGTTAGCTCCTGAAGCATAGTACTTCAGAAATCTGATGTCAGGAATCAAAAGTCCCCCAAGAAAAGCACTTGGAAAAGAATCAGAAGGACAAACTCGCATGAGGGGAACAGGAATGAAGAGAAAAGTAATATCTGAGGAAGTGATTCCAGTAAAGAAAAGAAAGTTGGACCCCAGAAAAGTAGAATTAGAACAGGCAGAAGAAACAAGAGAGGAACAGGTGGCAGCACAGAAAAAGGTACAATCCTCCAGTGAACCTCACCCTCCGCAGACAAGTAAAGAACAGCTTTATACTTATCTCACTCAAGGAAACAACAAAAGAGCTATATATGAGGCACAATATCAAAAAATGTTGGAAGATTTTTCATGCAAAGCTACAGATTGGATCCAAGAAGAGGTGGAGCACTATGAAGCATTACATGAAGAAATGATGGCAGCCGAAACTGAAGAGATATTTGTGAAGAAGGAGGTAGAATTGCTGGCATACTTCAAGGAGTTGCAAGGACCTCCAGAGGCCAGGACTACTGTGATAGTGAAAAAGAAGATGCCAAGGAAACCTGTCCAAAAGAAGAAGATGATAAAGAAAGGGAAAGGAAAAATGGCAGATGAACCTGTGATAAAGGAAATGGAACAAGTAATTACAGAAGAAACACAGAAGCTAATCATAGTAAAGGAAGTATCAAAGTCTACAGAACAAGAAGTAGGAGGATCCTCACAATTCTCATCTGATTCAGATAGTGATATTGAAAGCTTCTTGTTAAAAAGTCTAAATCTTTCAATACCAAATACTCCTAATGTGGTTACACAAGCCACAGAGAAGCTGAAGACACCTGAGGATTCAAGTAAGAAATCTCAAGAGAAGCAGACACAGGAGGAAATAGTTCCACAGATGAGTGCTGAAGAAAAAAGAAGGCTGTTAAAAGGAAAGGCAAGAATGACAGAAGAGGAAAACCAGAAGAGAGATGAAGATAGCTCTGGAATAATGAATGTTGATGAAAATTCAATATGGACCAAACCTTCACAGACACAATTCCAATTGAATGCAAGATTGACTGCAAGTTTAGAGGAACTAGCAAAGAAGGTATTCGGCACTTCAAATAATCAGCAGAAGGATGCATCCGAAGAACAGGAAAGCAAGAAGTTAGAACCAGAAAAGAATGCTCAAGAGGTCTTGGGACAAGTAATGGAGGAAGGAATTGTTCAAAGTATAAAGGATGTGCTGCAGGATATAAAAAGCAGTGGGGAATTTACATCTAAGAATGATCAAGAACAAGAGGTAGAAGCAGATTTTATGGACATTGAGGAGCAAGATCAAGAATACACAAATGAGAAAAGTAATGACCAGGTTGCTTGTACAAAAGAAATTGAATCAGTTGAAGTTCAGGAAAAACAGGAACAGGAAGAGCAACTCAGGAAAGTTAAAAAAACTCTTGTTGGAAAGGACTCAAACAGAAGTCAGGAAACCCTAACACAAGAGAAGGAGATACAAACTAAGGGAGACCAGCTCTTTACAGAGAAGCAACAAGTATTGGAAGAAAAGAAGTCATTAGAAAAGAAGTGGGCTTCAGATTTTTCAGAGCAGAAGAGTGCAAATGACAAAGCACTAGTTTATGAAGAGGATGATACCAATCAGGATACAAAGAATGATGATCACAGTTATGAAGAACAAGACATTCAGGACATAGAAGATGAAACAGCAGCAGAAGAAGATGATGTGGGTAAAGAAGATAAGCAAATTGAAGTTAGACAGACAGAAATAGAAGTAGGATTGGAAAGAATACCCAAAAATATAAGATCAGCTTGTCAAATAATTATGAGCAACATTGAACAGTTCAGACCATCTAGCAGAAATATGATCATATCAGGAATGGTGGCTGAATCAGAATTTGAAAAAGGAAGTTTAATTATCAAAGAACACAAGAGGGAAAAAGAGCAGATGACAGAGCAATTAAGGGCGATGAAGGAAAGGAATGAAGAATATATCAATAGAATCATTGCTTTGGAAGAAGCTGAGGTTCAGAAGCAGAACATGATCCAATATTTGGAAGAAAAGAGTGTAAAGTTATCAGAGCAGAATGCCAAAATGGAAATGAAACTAAAAGCCATAGGAGGAAGATACAGAACTTTACAAACATCCTATCAAATTCTGACTAGAGCACATGAAGAGATTAATAAAGTATTGTTAGAAGAAGGTCAACTACAAGATGGAGGTAAACCTGTTCAATTGACAGAGGAAGAAAAGGAAGAGCTGCATAAAGAAATTCAAAGACTTCAAATAGAATTAAAAGAGGCCAAAGAAATGGAGAAACAGGCAAACACTCATGCTGCCACATCAATGAGAGGGTATCATCAATTACATATGGAGGTAGAGAAGGAAAGAAGTGAATGGCAAATAAAGATGGAGAAAGAAAGAAATGAGTGGAGGAAGGAAAAGGAGTTATGGGCAGCTCAGAACAAAAGTTCAATGATGACTATAGAAGAATTACAGAAACAGTTGGAGAAATCAAAAGTTCAAGAAGAAATTCAAGATCAAGTACAGGCAGAAGATACAGATAACAGGGAATATGAAACAGGGGATTTTGACAGGGAACAAGAGAACAAGGAACCAGCAGCCAAAGAAACAGAGGAAAAGTATTCTGAAGATTTTGTCCAGAAATTATTGACCAATAGAGAGTCAAGAATGGAATTTATCAGAAAAATGCATGATGAGTATGAAGATCAAATAGTTACCTTTGCTCTGAATAAAGGCATTAATCCAGATCAACATCATTGGGCTGCAGATGGATTGGGAATACCTTTCTGTATGATTTTGGAGAGTATAAAGAATTATCAATTGGCCAGAGTAGGGCTATCTCCGAACAAATACCTTGAGTATGAAGAAGATATTAATGTCACGAAGGAGTTATTTGAAAGAGCAAATCCTAAATGGAGAAATAAGTGGTTGGATGCCAATAAGGAATGTAGGAAAATCTGGAAAGAGGCACCTTTAAATTTAAAGATCAACCCAGCTTATTGCCCAGTTGCCAGAAGAAGAGAATGGACTGTTTTTTGGGAAAGAAGAAAAACAGGGCAGATTCCAGCAAAATGGCTGAACTTTCCAAAAATAGCAGGTCCAAAGGCAGGAACTTGGCCTACAAAAAGTTACATGGTGAACACTGCTGAGTTAGTTTTAACAACATATAAAGATGTTAATGATCCGGCTTGTATATTACTTGTCAGAATAATGAGGTTAATTCTAGCCTGTATAGAGACCTACACTGACACAGATGTCAGAATTTTGAACTACATAGGTTTTAATTCACCAACAGATGCTCTTTTGTTTGATTTGAGTGAGACACCAGACAGGATTTGTTTGATGGCCTACTACAGTAGAATAATATTTTTGGGCAGTCATTTTTTGCAAATATTTGAAGATGCTTTTGATTATGGATTCTTTGAAAGGGAGTCAGAAATTTTTGGAAACTTATCTGTTGTTACAAAAGCAAGACTTACTGCCTATGAAGCTGCTTATACAGAATATTTGAAAAAGGATGTTATTGACAAACCTGAAGCTGCGATACAATGGAGAAAAGCTTTGTTTGAGATGGTCAACAATTTGAATGTAACAGAAAGAAAAAGCCATGATTTACTGTCACAGGTATATCAAAGAAAGAAGAAATGAAGAAAAGTGACCAAAGTAGAGGATCAGAAAAATCTTTCGTCAGGAGCCGAAAGGCTTAGGAGGGGAAGGATGTTGGAAGGTGTATTTTTGGAAAAGCATTTTTGATGTAAAAAAATTAGTAAAAAGTCAAAAAACTTGTAAAATATTTATGCAATGATTGTAAAAATAAGGAAGAGTCTTCCTTATGTGGTTGAGGATCTCATGTAATTTTTGTAGAATTTTTAGAAACTCTTAGATAGCATTTTTTAGAAAATTAGAGAAAAAGACCTAATTTCAAGTGTGAAAAGGGACACTTGAAAATGTATATAAGTCAATTTTCTCTATTTTGGAGAGGTTGGTTAGTCATTTGCTCAAGCTATCAATAGAGAAGAAAGAGTTTCTGCAAAAATCGTGTTTTCTCCTGTTAAGTGTATTTCCTTTGATGTGTGAACTTGTCTCTTGCTTAATCATGGAGATTTGTGAGTCACATTTGTGTATTACTGAGTAAGTTGTATGAAGAGAGAGACCTATTGCTGTAATAAGTGGAAAAGGACTGAAGGAAGTTCCAAAATTGTGAAAATCGTCTGTTGGTACAGAATCGCGATTGTCTCGTCTTTGTGATACAGGTGATATTTTTCAATTTTGAGTTCATATTTGTATTCTACTAAAGAAATGGCATGGTTTTGACATAAAGAACATAGAAAATGATGGAGATTTGCCTTAGTTATGGTAAACTCAAGATTTTCTCTTCATCTTCAATTTCTCTCAGCAATCCAGCCATCAATCTCTTATTTCCTTGAATCTATTATCTTGAAGGGGCTGTGGTCTTATGGATATTCCTAGGATTGACAAAATAAAGATGATTTGTTGATTCTTTGTTACTTCATGATTGGAGAGGACAACTTGGAGTCCAAAACAAAACACCACCCGTCTAGGAGAGGAAATTGGATAGACAGATAGGAATCCAACAAGTATGGAAGCATAAGACTCAATCTTCAGATGCATGTCAACTCTCACAAGTTCCAGTCAAGAGTGCTGTGGATCTCCCTTCTTTTCCAAAACAGTGTGTGGATACGATATCTCACCCACAACAAGCCATTGGGTCACATCATCCACGTACTCATTGGAATAGGACATTAGAGTGGTTCGTTAGACAGTCCACTCAAGCATACCCTCAACCAAGGTGGATACACAAGGCGAAGATACCTAGTAAGTCAAACACTATAGATCTTCAACAACCCTCTCAAGTTTGATCAAGGCAATAGATTTGGAAAATTTGGGTGCCCAAGTCCGTGGTGACAACTCAGTCTAAGTCTCACGAGCTCTGGGTACCTAAAAAGTGCTTAGTTTATGCTTCAACCTCACTCAGCTCTAAGAAGACCTTTTTTGAGACTACTAGAAAACCCTACACACCTTGTTTTGTAAATAACACTTCATCTCTTCTAACCCCCAGTGGGACACAAAAATGGATTCCTAAGCCTCTTGTAACCATGACGACTTGATCCAACTCATTCTGACCATCAACTTAGTGAAACTAACACTCTTATTAACCACTACACGCAGACCTAGTTAGACAACTTCATGTCACCACTATCCTTGTAACATACACTAACTCTGTAGTTAGTGCTCATTTGAAATCAATTGTAAAGCCACACACCTACACACTCCCACTCACAGTCAAACACACACTTCTCACATTTCACTGCTCACATCGCCAAAATCTCACACTCCACTAGAAGCATGTTGGTGGTGGAAAGGAATGGAGGTCTCATCTTCTTGGGATCTTAATTATTTTCAATGACTAATGTGTTTTCCTCTTCACTTCACCTTAGGTCGATCACACCGGCTTTCCATCATGCAAGCGGGAGGTTTGACAAGTGCAACACTCCAACGACGGGTTGTGGATTTCTTGGCTCTTCCATTTGAGAGCTTGCCTAAGGCTATCCCGAAGGATTTCTAGCATTTTACAAGATCGATGCCCATTGAAGACCCTCCTCAAGGACAAATAGAAAGAGTAAGCAGCAAGGCACACTGGTTCCAAGGTCTTGCAGGCCCCCTAGGAAAGGTAGAATTAATGTATGAAGCTAACCTAATGTATGGTGCCAATGTTTGTAGACACTACCAATTCTTCTCACAAGAATTTGAGAATCTCCAGAATAGCAAAGATCTTCAACCCTTCTGATGAGGAAGACGATGACTGCACCATGACTGACAAAGGCGACGCTGATACTGAAGCTAGCAAGGAAGAAGTACACCACTCAGAAGCACATGCTGAAATTTTATGAGAAGCTAGCACGTACAAAGAAGAAATGGCTGAAGCAATAGCTTACACCATTGCCATCCACCAGCTCTACAATAACATGCATAAAGTTTGGGCACGAACTAGATTAACAAAAGAACAAAGAAAAGCAATCTTACAACAAGAATTGGTAAATGGCAGCTTCCACGAGACTTTTATCTCTGCTATGCAAGAGTTGGTTAAAGCTATGGGCATGCAAGAAGCATTATGATTTTTATTATGAAAGCCCTTACCCAAGTTTGACCCTCAACGGCTTCGCATTCTCAAATGCCCAGGTACATATATTCGTGTCCCTGTTGGTCCCATCACATCAGCACCCCCCGTGGGTTCCTCCACGATCGACTTGACCAAGGAAGACCCTTCCCCTATATATACCCTTAGCAAAAGCGCCCCCTATCAACCGGTCCCAAGCCCGACCTCCCTTGATGTTGTAGATAGCCTTGAGGTTCGCATTCCATTCCTTGTTTTTGTTTGGCCCCCTGAATCTAGCTCCATTCCAACTACTACTCCCATTCCCCCAGTTTCCATTCCACCTATCATGACACCACCCCTCATTTCTGCTCCCCCACATTTTCCCTCATATACCGCTACTGCGTTATACTCCTTTCCCATCACCACACAACCAACCTTCTTCTTTACTTCGTTCACTTCCTTTCTGCAACCCTGATCTACACCTTTTCATTCGTGAGACCCTCGTAGGAATTTCGCTCACAAGTTCCTTTTCTATGGCCACCAAGCACACCTCCTCACTCACCTCTCACCACACAATTGCACCCACCCCCATGCACCATAGCACTGACATCACTCTTTCATGTGGCAATCACTGAAAGTTCCACGAGTGATATGGACACCTCACCCACCGCTTCACCAAACACACAGTTACATGCATCCACCATACCACGTACCACATCTCACATGTCACCTATTCGCACATCACTCCCATCACTCACCATTGCATCCACTATCCCTACCCCTACTCCCACTCCTATTGCATTACAAACCACCCCGCATGTCACATTCCCCACCCTTGCATCTTCTTCGTCATCCACTGTTGATGCTGCTCTCCAGCAAATATTACAATGTATGCAACAAATTAATGTAGAATATTTATTGCTTGGGCAACATCATTCCACCCTAAAATGGACTACAAGATCTACAGGTATGCTTAGATGCCCTCACACTGCAGAATGAGGAGCTTAACCAAAAAGATCAAAACTTGGAAACCGAATATCAGACACAGTAACAAAATCTTAAAGCTCAAATATAGGAACGTGTGAAAGAAGCTGAATCACAATCAGATGTTCATTTGATGCAAAATGCCCAACTGTCACACAATATGATGCTTCTTCGACGACACCTCAACATAGCAAAGGAGGAAAATCAACGTCTGCAACAATAGAATCGTGAGAATTTTGAAGCTACATTGGACAATCTGGGTACACCACTTAGTCTGTCCTGCTTTCATGCTGTTCCCCCGAAATCGATACAGATAGTATTGGAAGACCATGCATGTGTGCTTGAGGAATTGATTGTGCTACGTATTGTTGGCATACAAAGCAATAGAGGAGTCATGCACAATACGGCAACAAGGCCAAATCATTTTTTTTCCCATGGATTATTTACAACTCAAGTGATTTTAATCACTACACAAACATTGTAAATCCCGTTTTTGGTAGAATAGACTCCATTTTGTGCAAGCCGAGGAGTCCTCGAGCTTGAGGAGTATTAGAACTAGCGACATATCAATTTTCATAATTTTTAGACTCTGTTTGAGCCCTCAAATAGACTCTAGAACCTAATTTTTAACTAGGCCGGACACTAGGTCTGGACAAGACCAAAGCTAGTTAGAAAACTATAAAAAGATCTAGAGAGCTCATTTTTGGGGTTAGATTGTTTGTGAATTGAGCTTATGTAAGAGATCTTTTGACTAATGCAAAGAACTCCATTGTTCCTCTCCTTGTTCTTGCCTTGTGTGCGCGTGTGTGTGTATGTGTGTGCATGCTTGTGTGCTTCTCACTCACGCACTTGTGCCTTCACTTGCTCATAGTCTTCATACTGGTCCTCACGTCTCCACGGATTGACAATTATGAGGTGAATCTTCTCACGTTGGTACTCACCATTGTGCTAGAGTGACACCAAATTTGGCGCCGTTGCCGGGGAGAGAGCTTCGAGGACGAGCGTGTGATGGTAAGACGTCAAGTTGAGACATTGGAGTTATAGGTAATATTCTTCTTTCTCTTAATTTTTCTTCATTTTTTCCTTACTTTCGCATCACCATCATCACCATCATCATCTCCACCATCTCCCACCTCCATCTCCATCTCCACAAAAAATTTCAGTTTTTTGGTCATATTACACCCCCCACCTCATTTCCCTCATTTCATTGTGAGAGAGAGCGAGAGAGAGCTTGCATGCTATCTGTTTTTGGTGTGTTTTTGAGCTTTTGTTGCAGGAACTTGCTGTACCACCTCCTCCAGCAGTGTGCGCAGGTACGACAGACTCTGCACAGGTCCCGGGACGACGACCCCTGTCTGTCGCGACAGACAGAAAAACTTAAAATTTTGTGAATGCATGTTTGGCACGGTAACCTACACCATTAGGGCACTCTAAATCACTAGAAGTTTCTCAAAAAATTGCGTTTTTTCAGTCTATCGTGACAGACACCGTCTATCGTGACAGACACTGTCTATCGCGACAGACACCGTCTATCGCGACAGACAGAAATCCACGATAGACCCCGTCTATCGCGACAGACACCGTCTATCGCGACAGACCAAAATTCCACGACAGACAGCGTCTATCGCGACAGACACCGTCTATCGCGACAGACCAGTCTATCGCGACAGACCCCGTCTATCGCGACAGACCAAAATTCCACGACAGACAGCGTCTATCGCGACAGACACCGTCTATCGCGACAGACAGAAATCCACGATAGACCCCGTCTATCGCGACAGACCAAAATTCCACGATAGACAGCGTCTATCGCGACAGACACCGTCTATCGCGACAGACCAAAATTCCACGACAGACAGCGTCTATCGCGACAGACACCGTCTATCGCGACAGACAGAAATCCACGATAGACCCCGTCTATCACAACAGACCAAAATTCCACGATAGACAGCGTCTATCGCGACAGACACCGTCTATCACGACAGACAGCCCCCACGATAGTTTGTGTCTATCGCGACAGACACCGTCTATCGCGACAGACAGACATTTTCGGCAAAAATTAAGGGGTAAATTTTTTGGAAATTTAGGCTAAACTTTGGGCATAGTTGCACTCTCAAATACTCATACACTTGCAAAGGCCTTAGAAAAATGCATTAAAACCCTGAAAGGTTCTGTTTGTCTAAGTTAACCCCCTAAACCCTGAACGGTCATAACTTTTTCATACGAAATCCATTTTTTGAGCTCTAGGGCTTGTCGGAAAGCTTGTGGCATATACTACACGCCCTCAACTATTTTTTATAAGAATAACGCGTTGATTTTCAGATAGGATATTTGGAAGTTGACACACAGAGGGGTAGAAACACCAAGGGAGCTCTAGAGGAAATTTCTAGCAACACAAAAGGGGGAACAAGGGTCATTAAAAAAGTGTCTGATATAAATTGTCTGTCAATTGAAAGGTCAACTTGGAGCTAATCTTGAGACTGATGCATGTCTATTGAGAAGCAATCGAGAGCGTCCAAGGAAGGGTTTTGCGCAAGCTTGAGAATCAACTTCTCGAGCACTAAAGAGCAAGGTTCAACAAGAAAGGTCGGAATACTCTCACTTCCTCTTCGTCAATTCCTAGCTTAGGCTAAGAACGATTAGAAGTAGGAGTAAGTTAGGGTGACAATAGGCAACTATCAAGTTGAAGCATACCTAAACTTTCAAGCTCAAGCTAAGGGCATAATCCTTGTACTGTCGAAAATTTTAAAGGGAAAGAACTTAACGTGGAACGATCAACTGTAAGTGCGAAACAACATTCAAATATTCCTGACGACGTGACATCAGACAAGACCTTAAACACGATAAAATAACTAAAAAGAACCAAGCGACTAATATAAAGTAACCAGCAACGAGGTTGTACTCTGGGCAAAGAACTGTGCTACTTAGATAGGCATATGAACCTTAGATCATGACGACATCTAGTAAGGGAGAGACAAAGCCTCAGATCTTCAGAGGCCAGTGTTAACCACACTGCTAGGTCTTGGGCCCAACAGTTGAGCCACCACTCGTACTACCCTAGCTCTGAGACCAGTGAGTCAGAGATGTCTCAAGGCATAGACAGACCTACAGGAAGTTCAGGAGTGCCTTACTTGCACAGGGTAGAAGGCCCTTACAAAACATAGTTGGAATACCTTAGGACCAACCGATTAGGTGCTAGCATCTATGAGGACGGCCTAGGAAGATCCGTGGTCCAGATTAAAAACCCTGACCAATCCATAGGACTAGAGCACCCAGCTGTCAAGTTTGAAAACGGTGCATACCTGGACAAAGAAGGAACCATATACGTAGTCACCAGTCACCTAGATAGGACAGATGAATTTGGAAATGTAATCTCAGAAGCCGACTTAGGTGACTTGGAACAAGGAAACATGGGAGTAGAACCTAGAACACCCCGAGGCAAATCTGTTCTCACTAGGATTATCACACCTGAGTGGGTTCCCCAAGACAACAAGAGCATAGAGTTGCTCCTCAATCAAGAAACTGACGAAGCCTTCTGGAGGTATAAATCTAATCAGCCAACTGATATAGAAACTATCATGATCTATGAGTTTAAGGATCCGGATAGCCCAGGTAGAGTGACCTACTTAGATCACACTTCGGAAAGGATCTTTGTGGTGACAGAAAATGATAGGCATGCTTACACTTGGAAGGGTGAATTCATTTTCCCTCAACCAAGATCGAATGTATCCTATGGTCACCCTGGAGCTGGAACATCCCAAGCTCATGGAATGCAAAGAGACAGAAGTAGAGATAGACCAGAAGTAAGCTTTGCCAATCCAGTGGGCAGAGAAAGAACGAGGACGGAGACGAATAGGGTAGAACCTGAGGTGCTTAGAGCTCACAGGAACCAAAGAAATGTGGATGGATTCCCTCTGTCGAGACCTAGAGAGCACGCAAGAACTCTGAGACCGACTCAGCTAGTTAAGTCCATGAAGAATTACTTTGATGGCATAGGAGATCCCTATGATCATGTGGCGGAGTTCAAGCAAGTCTTGAGAGCTGAACAAGTGGAGGATCTATTCACGTAGTACAATGCCTTCGGTCTAACCCTTAGGAACACAGCACTTACATGGTTTCAGCCATTGGATGAGCGCCAGTTCAGGAGCATAGACCAACTCTTAGAAGCATTTATTATTGAATTCTCCAAGAGTGGCATAAGACACAATACCTCCTCACTGATTCACAGCTTCAAGCAAACCCCTCAAGAGACTGTGAGACTTGCAGGAAGAAGATTTAGGCAATACCTTGAAAGATGTCCTGTTTCGGAGCTACCCACATCTGCCAAACAAGTAGCCTTATTCCTTGATGGATTGCTGAGTACGAAATTGAGATCCTATGTGTATCGGAAAGACCCTAGGACTATAGAAGAGTGTGTACGCATGTGCATTGACATTGAAGATAACCTAGGGGAAGAACTAGAGCTTTCCAAAATCTACAAAGATTCAGATAGTGCATCTAGTCACTCTTCCACGCAATCCACATCAATTGAGGAACTCGCAGAGAAAGTAGCTCAGAAATTAGGGGTAACTAGTAAACAAATCCCAAGGTTTGCCCCTGTGAAAAGGTGCTACACTTGTGGTGGTGACCACATGGCGAATGTCTGCCCCATTATGGCTCAGCCCCAAGTAAATCCTAGTAGCCAGTACTGCACCATAGAACGGAGATACACCAATCACACCGCACAAGATTGCCCATACAACAAGCAGGCAGTTAGGCAACCCCACCCTCAGCCATACCCTCAACAGGGAAGATACCAGAACCCGTACCCTCCACAACCATATGGCAGGCCACAACAAAATTTCCAACCTCAATATCAAAACCAACAAAGGCCTCAGCCTGTGCTAGCACAACAACCCCCAGCCCCAGCTAATGTGATTCCGGTAAAGTATACTGTTGCAGAAGAGAACATGAATAGAGCTATAGTCCCTGTAACATCCTTGCTTTCTGAAAGTGACCCGAGTGACCATAGCTTTGATTCTACACATGTTGATAGCCCCCACGCCTACTACATGCAGTCTCTTGAGCATGGTGAGTCCTATTATAGCGAAGAGACAAACGAACCTAGTTGGGAGTCAGATTACACGAACGTCATGTATGCAAACCCCAACCCTAGGCCTCAACCTAGGCAAGTAAGACCTCCATTCCCAAGAGGACCGTGCTACAGATGCCAAGGAGATCACCTCATTCGTGATTGCCCCTTACCTCCACTTACACAAAACCAGTCAGTGACGATCCAAGGCTTCTGCCAAGATTGTGGAAAAGAGCATCTCTTACGAGATTGCCCAAAGAACCCCAATAATATGCCAAAAATCACGCCTATCAATGTTATTGAGTTAGTGGTAGATTCCAGCGGAAGTGTTACTTCCACTGCACCCGTACAGGTAGTCACGAGAGCTCAAGCAGTGCAGCAAAACCAAGGGGTAGGCAAGGAAAAGAGCCCAGACGCTAGCGATACTGAGAGCCAAAATAAAAAGAGAACAAGAGCTTGGAGAGATAGCCGCGAACACATGAAAAGGCAATGGGCAAAGAAGATGAGTGAACTTGAGGAAAGTCTACGAGAAACCAAGGCTAAAATCATAGAGATCACATCTCAACCGCACTCTCACACATTCCCACCGCTACCATCCCCATCACCCTCCATCCCTCCACCCTCTAAGACACCCCACGTAACCCACCCACCACCCCAAACAGGATCAGTATTAGCTGATCCCACTCCTGAAGACATAGACATGATGCTTAAAGCATATCAGGCCAGAATCCAAGAAGGGCCAAACGTCACGGATCATGACAAGTGCTATCCCAGAGCTGACCTAGAGATAGAAAGAACCAAGCTGTGCGCGAAAATGGTCGCATTGGCTCAGACTATGTTTGAAGCCAGTCGCCTTTTCAATTACTCGGGCTCAGCCAAGACGCAATTACACTTGGATGGACTCCTAGAGAAGTTAGAGGGAATAATTGCAAGATCTGCCAAGGAAGAAAAAAATCAAGAAAAAGATAAAGCAAGCAAAAACATGAACCATCCCCCATCGGAAGTTTATGTGGCCAATTCCACTAAACCAGACAACTTCCCCTCCTTAGAAAGAATAGAGAGGCTAATTGCACAATCAGAAAAGGAACCTGCCCCTCAAAGAAAGGAAAGGGCAAGAGAACGGATAAGCAAGCCTCTTCAGGAAGCCCATGTGCCTCCTCAAGAAGCTTATCTTCCCCCCCAAAAGGCACATGAGCCTCCCTCGAAAGCTTGCGTACCTCCACAGGTTGCCTACATTCCTTCTCAGGGAGCGTATGAGCCTGTTCGGAAAAGTAATAGAATAAGTAACCCTCCCCAGGAAGCTTGTGCTCCAGCCATCTATGAGAACGAGGAGAGAGCCAACGATAGAATAAGCCCTCCTTCCCAGGTTGCTTATGCGCCTAATTCTACGGAGCCAGACACTTCTTCTTCTATGAATCGGTTTGCACCAGACTTCCTACGAGAGATTCAAGAAGACAAATGGGATAACGAAAGTGAAGTCGCCCCTCCCTTTGAACTTGTGGATGATGCACACGACCAATTCCCACAAGACATCCCATCTATTTACGGGGAACATGAGAGTACTCAATCTCACGAGAGATTGGACTTTGAATCTAATTCCATACAAGAGTTACCCCACTTCACAGGACCATGGGAAGCAAAGTCCACCTGTATGAGAGCACCTACAGTCATGGTAAGAAACGAAGATTCAGTCATACCTAGGAACACAGAGGTAGTGAAGAACACTAACGTGCAGTGCAATCTCAAGTTAGAAGAGCTACTCAGGGTTAGACATGAATTATGGAAACATGTAGCCAAACAAGTACCAGAGATAGCAAAACCTCGTTCCCAGGTAGGATCCCATAGGACAGTGCCAGAAATTCCCTTGGATAAGATAGGAGATATGTGTGAAGGTGAAGAAGGGAACACCTATCTTCCCATCACCTACCAGGAGTACACCACCAAGGCAATTTTGGACTCAGGTGCAGGAGTTGCAATTGCCACTACTTCCCTATGGAAGCGTTGGGGCAAGCCGGCACTCAGGCCAACGAGAATGAAATTGCAAATGGCCGATGGTCACATAGAGAGACCCCTAGGATTGCTAGAAGGAATAACTCTCACCACTTGCGGTGTCGAGTTTGAGCATACATTTGCCATATGCGACTTCAGCAAAAATCATGCCTCTGAGATGATTTTGGGAAGACCATTTATGCGACAGTTGCAAGTGGTATAGGATTGGGGAACCAACTCCTTGTATTTGCAACACTTAGGAGTTACGACCAAAGTCAATCTCAAGGATTATTCTCATAGAGATGTCCCTCCTATCCAATGGAATCCCATCCATAGAGCCAAAGATGATACAGAATCGGTGCATTCCATAGGGTCTGGATCCTCATGGATGCATGAAGACACTCACTTATGGATGTGCAAGGTAGCAGTAGAAGAAGAGAAGAGAGAGAAAGCCAGAGAGGTAGGTGCGAAAGAAACCCATAGATCAATCCAAGACCTAGCCTATGCACCTGTAGTTTTTCCAGACGAAGAATTTGAACCTCACGGTTGGGCAGAAATTTTAGCAACAATGGACGTAACCATCAATGAAGAACAATGGACACCTCACTGTGATGAGGATGGCTATGACATTTCAGTCTTCTCCATAGAGCCAATCATGGGAGAGGCAGTTCTAGAAGAATGCGAACCTAGCCCTGATGCATTTGAGGATGCAAGTGACTCCGATATAGAGTCAATCATTATGGACCCACCATTTGCATCAGATGAAGAATACTTCCATGCAGTAGAATTTCAACCCCAGAGGCATGGAGAGGTTACAAATGATGTAAGATTAGCAACACATGTGACCCCGAAGGAAGAAGGAAAGAAACGAAAGAAGAGAGAAGCCTCACCAGAAGAGGAAGAATCTTTGTTTGAGGTCCCAGAAAATTTTAAGAAGTATGAGATAGATGACAGGAGAGTCATGATAAGAATGCCTAAACGAGAGGCACAATCAGGAGAGGCCTATGATAACAAAGAAACCACCAAGAAAATAGTAGTGGCCCTAGAAGAAGGAGAGGAGAGATGCACGTACATAGGCCATGACCTAACAGAGGAAGAAGAGCATGCGTTGATAGCCTTGCTAAGAGAATACAGAGATGTATTCGCTTGGAGTTACAAGGATTTGAAAGGTGTTGACCTCGATATATGCTCACACACTATCCCCATGACCTCAGATGCTAAACCCTCTAAGCAAAAGCCCTATACTTATAACGATAATTACGCTGCTAAGATCAAAGAAGAGATAGATAGATTGGTTGAAGCTGGATTTATCTATGAAATTGAGCACACTGAATGGGTATCCCCCATCGTAGTGGTGCCCAAGAAGAATGGCAAGCTACGTGTGTGCATTAACTTGAAAAAGGTTAATGCAGCCACAATTCGAGATAACTATCCGCTTCCCATCACAGAACATCTCTTAGAAAGAGTGGCAGGCAAGGAAGTGTACAGCTTCCTTGATGGATTTTCGGGCTACAATCAAGTAGCCATAGCCCCAGAGGATCAGCATAAGACAGCCTTTGCCACGGAATGGGGCATTTTTGCTTTTAGAGTAATGCCATTTGGGCTTACCAATGCACCAGCTACCTTCCAGAGGCTGATGTGCCATGTGTTTAAGGAGTTCCTGAGGAAGAGCTTAGAAGTCTACGTTGATGATCTTTGTGCTCATTCCAACATTAGACAAACCCATATCCCTGAACTCAGACAAATCTTTGACAAATGTAGAGAATATCAAGTCTGCCTGAACCCAGAAAAGTGCGTTTTTATGGTCAGGCAAGGCAAGATTCTAGGACACATAGTGTCAAAGAATGGCATATCTACCGACGAAGAAAAAGTGAGAGCCATAGCAGAGCTACCTAGGCCAAAGAATGTCAAGGAAGTACAAGCTTTCATGGGGCATTGTGGTTATTACCGACGATTTATACACATGTATGCTGTCATTGCAAAGCCCATGTACGGGCTTCTGACTAACTTTGAGTGGACGGATGAATGTGAGAATTCCTTCCAGGAGCTTAAACGAAGATTATGTTCAGCACCAATCTTCACCACACCAGATTGGAATAAGCCATTCCATGTTCACGTGGATGCATCCAATTATGCTATTGGATGTGTACTTGCACAACCTACTGGTGAAGGTAATATGGATCTTCCAATTGCCTGTGCCACTAGACAGTTGAATGCGGCTGAACGAAATTACACCACTACGGAGAGAGAAGGTTTAGGCATGGTATATGCAGTTAAGAAATTTAGACACTATTTGCTTGCAAATAAGTTTAAATTTTTTACGGATCATCAAGCATTGCTATACCTCGTAAACAAGCCTTGCAATACAGGAAGATTAGTGAGATGGTTTCTCTTGCTAATGGAATATGATTTTGAGGTTGTGGTAAGGAAAGGGAGGACTCACTTGAGAGCAGATCACCTCTCTAGGCTCACATCGGGAGAAGCCCCACAAGGAGTGTCAGATGACCTTCCTGATGCTTACTTGTTTAATTTGGAAGTTGTACCGCAGTGGGCTAAGCCATTGGTACCAGTATTGACATACGGGCCTAACCATCCAGTGGTAAACACACGGAATAGAGAGGTTGTAAAAGCCCAAAAGTACCACATCATGGCAGGAAGTATGTACAAGCACACAGATCAAGGGATCTTGGCTTGTTGCGTAGAAGAGGATGAGTACGCTAAATGGTTGCAATTAGCACATGTAGGTGCGTTAGAGCAACACTACTCAAAGCAACGAACTTTACAGACCCTAAAGAGACTCGGAGTACATTGGCCAACTATGGAAGCTGACGTCCAAAAGTTGTGCAAGGAATGCCCAATCTGTTGCACTAAACCACCAGTGGAACACGCCACTCTTTATCAAGTATCCATTGTGCCAGATTGGAGCGAACCTCTAGTATCCTTCCTGAGGACAAACACATTCCTGCCAGACGACTCTGGCTAGGAAAAGGAGTTTAGAACAAGAAGCCCTGGATTACTCACTCATTGGTGATAATCTATACAAGCGTGGTAAAGATGGTTACCTGAGGCTATGTGTCCATGAAAGTGAATATCTTAAGATCTTAGAAACTGCTCACCAAGGTGTAGTAGGAGGACACTTTGGACCGGATCGGGTGATCAAGGCAATACTATTTGCGGGTTTCTGGTGGCCTACCCTTCACATGGATGCACATACCTATGTGAAACGGTGTGATGTCTGTCAGAGGACTCAGCATCCTATACGCAAAGATGAGATGCCACTGAAACCTATGATGGGTGGACGTGCATTCTCTAAGTGGGGAATAGACTTCGTAGGTCCTATTAATCCCCCAGCTAAAGGTTCTCATGCGGAATACATCATTGTTGCAACAGATTATCTAACTAAGTGGGTAGAGGTAAAGGCTACGACAAAGAACGATGCTCAAACAACTGCTAAATTTTTGTTTGAGAATGTATTCACGAGATATGGGCTACCTATAGAGCTTGTAAGTGATAGAGGCACTCATTTCTTGAACGAAGTGATTGAAAATCTACTCCAAGTATTCTTAGTAATACATAAGAAATCTGCCCCCTATCACCCTCAAGCTAATGGGCAAGCTGAGAGCACCAATAAGATCTTATGCAATGTACTGACAAAATTAGTAAACACTAAACACTCTGATTGGGACAAACAGCTACATCATGCTGTTTGGGCATACCGAGTCGCCTACAAAACGGTACTCCAAGCCACCCCCTTTCAGATGGTATTTGGCCAAAACGCGGTGCTTCCCTTGGACTTCTTGATTCCTACACTGAAAGTAGCACAAGAGCACGAATGGACAGGTCATGAGCTCTCCTCTAGGATCTTTGACCTTGAACGATTAGGGGAAACAAGACTGAGAGCCGCTGCAGGAATATATGCAGCCAAGAAGAGACAGAAGGTATATTTTGATGCCCATGTGAAGGATAAGGGCTTGAAAGCAGGAGGTCTAGTTTTAGTCTATACACTGAAACAACACGCAAGGAAGCTAGAAAAGAGAGGCTACGGACCTATGATCATCAATAGGATCTCCACGAGTGGAGCAGTACAATTAGCCACGTTAGAAGGTGATATTCTCCCAAACTATATTAGCGGTTGCAGAGTCAAGTTGTATCAAGAACCCCTCACGGAGGAAATGCTCAGCCGACTCAACACAGCTAAGAAACGCAAAGAGCAAGAAAAGCGAGTTCGAGAAGAAGCTCAAGCAGAAGCTTTAGAACGCATCAGAAGGATGAAGTTACGAAGGCAAGGTAGAGATCAGCCTAGAACGAATGACTATGCAGATCAAGGATATCCTATGGCCATGTGTGAAGTCGCAGGAACAAGCTCGCATAGGATAATTGATCGACGTCCTTTCATAACCCTAGATATAGGACAAGGAAAGAGTGCAAGGACCGTAAGAGCCTTGATTGACTCAGGTGCAGCCACTAGTGCTGTTAAATTGTCTTACTGTCAAGAGTTGCAGTTAACTGTCAATCCTGTGGAAGCGTATCTCATAGGATTGGGAGGCGTGGAAACCCCTTGCATGGGTGAGGTGGAACTTCCCCTCTATATTCATGATGAGGCTATAACAGTTAAAGTACTAGTGTGTCAAGACGAGGATCTCACTGAACCTCTTGTCTTGGGTCAAGATTGGATCTATGACCAAGCAGTCAACTTAAACTTAAGAAGTGGACTTCTTCAGGTTTGGGTCAATCATAGTTGAATTACAGTAGAGTTAGATAATGGAGCACTCAAGGAACTAGGAAAGGCACAGACTCCTGGTCCTTCCAGGAATACACATGAAGATGACCATGTTGTTCTTGTCCAAAACTATGTGTTGCAGAGGAATGATATTCGCAAAAAAGGAGTCAGGGATGCAAAGGAACTCCCTTCTTTTCCAAAGGCCAGAAGGAGGCAACAACCAAAGGTGGATCAAAGGCAGAAGAAGCAGAGTACTACCTATGTCCGGGATCCAAAGTACCTGTGCAGCAAAATGTCCCAGCAAGTGAAACAAGTGTGGGTGCGGAAAGGCGAACACCCGGTTGCACTCAAGCCAACCACACGGGCAAAGCCTCTTATTAGTAACCAACAACACGACACTAATAAGAAGTCTTTCGGAAATTCTTCTGCTAACGTGAAATCTATTTGGGTGTCCAAGAAGTCGATGAAGGCTAGCCCACAATCAAGACAAATTTGGGTGCCTAAGGCTTGCTTGCGGGCGCAAATAGCTACGCCGAAGCCACAACCTATACAGCGTAACCCATTCACTCGCACAACCGGCATCCACTCGTTTTCAACACTCACAAACACACCAAGGCCCATGAACACGAACAGAATCATTTGTAAATGGGTCCCTAAAAGGCCTCATGTTCAAGCTGATACACCTATAATGTTCTCTAGCGTCTCTACGAAACCAAGAGAAAAACCCATCCACTGCATTTGGCAGCTTAAGACCTGTAATAAACCCCCCGACCCCAACTTGTAAATTCACCCCCACTTACTAACTGCATTAGTCTCCTAGGAATACCCAAACATTAACTACACACACTGTCTTCGTGCACTTACTAACCACTAACTCACCATCTACCTCATGTTAATGTTGTAACGGGGACAACAAAGGATTTATTCTGTCCATTACGATGTTAACACATGATTCTATATTCTCACAGAATCAGAAGGCAAGCAGTAAAATGGCAGAAGCGACAGGTTCGGGCTCACAAGTAGGGATACTTACTGCAGGAATTGATGTGGATAGTCTACCTGTGGATGTGCCACCAACTGAACGACCAGTGGAGCTACAGCACCTTCAGCAAATCCAGGTGCCGGATCCACCCACAGGGATCACAGAAAGAGTCCATGCCAATTCGCATTGGTTCAATGGCATGCCAGGTCCATTAGGAGAGGCCAAGTATATATGGGAGTCTAAGTGCGAGTATGACAGATCATGGGTTCGATTCCAATTTTTCTCCAAGGAGTTCGAGACTTTACAGAACACCGAGGATCTCCAGACCATATGGCAACGAGCAGGGCTGGCAGAATACTTTGAAGCCCCACTACCTAAACCAGATCTCCTCCGATGTTACTATTTGGTCTCCACATTACAAGCTAATGAAGAAAAGGACAAACCCGGATCATTTGTTCTTCCCTCCTTGTTGGGAAACAACGAGTTGAAGAGGTTTGAACTTACTGTGGAGTTGGTAAGCGACGCTTTGAATATGCACGGCACGCATGTACCCTCTGAAAAGGATGCTCTTGTTCCCACTAACATGAAGGATAGGAAACTATTGAAGCTTAAAGACATGGCAGCACTCACACCAAACGTGTCCATCCCACTCCGCATGTGCATGCAACATTTCGCCTTTCCCGGCCAAGACTGCTTCACACAACCACACAAGAGAATCTGGTTCGCTCTCTACTTAGCGAAAGCAGGTGCGTTACCCATTAAGCTACCGGTATGGATTATAGATCAATTGTATGAAGCAAACAAACGGTCTTCTAGGAAATTAGTGGTGAACGGATGCTGTGCAATCACACGCATTATTTACCGGTGCCTAGCATACGATGTTCCCATTGAACGTGCCTTAACTTGGGCACAATTACAAATGTTTAAGAAGCTCAAGACGTCCACACATCAATCCAAGCGCATGAGGGGTGCGATCCCTTGTGTCCAGACAAGGGAAGTTCTGACTACTCCTGAGGTATCGCCACGAAGGGAGACCACTGTACCTCCCTTTACCATTAGGATACCCAGGTCGGGATCTGAAACTACGACACAAGCTACCCCATCGGCTCCTCCTGTTCCACCTGAATTCAAATTTGCTGCCACTGGAGATGCTGAAGGAATGGACCCCCAGGACTTCGAAGCATTCCTACAAAGTACACAATTCTCTGATGTGGAGTTTTATTCAGATGCAGAGGAACAAGGCACATCCTCACGAAGAAGAAGAAAGTCTACAGACGGTCGACATGTACATTGGAGTGACGCTCAGCAAGGTCAACAACAAGGACACCTAGAAGAAGAAGGAGCGTATGAAGAGGAGACCACTGAAGCCCCAGCCTATACAGCAGAACTCCGAAGGCTGTATCAGATTATGGAAAGAGTGCGATCGCAACAACTACTCACCGAACAGAGTAGCAGAGTACTCATGACTCAGTTGTTGGAAGAAGCAGGAGTTGACTCAGAGTATAGGGAAGGTCTCTTATTGATGGCAGAAACATATGGGGTAGTGGAAGCAGTGCGCACTGCCATTGGGAGGTCTCCAGTTCAATATGATCCACGAAGGTTCCAGACACGACCACGCTCAGGTAAGAATATCCAGATTCCCATTACAACTGCAGAAGAGCCAACTATTACATCTGAACCTATCAGGACAACCTCCCAAGCAACCGAAACGGCTAGCCAAGAGCACCCAGTCACCCATGAGGAGTCCATAGAGCCACAACCACCCACACCCCCACCCTCGCCCCCTAGAGCAGAAACAGTGGAAATCACCTCGACCACTCAACCCACCGAACCAACCTTCATCTTCCGTACTCCCATCTCTAGTTCAACCCTATTCTCTACCACTGATAACCCAATCTTTGAAGCAACCCCCATCACTACACAATCCACCGAACCGCTCCTAGAGCCTGCCCTAGGGCAACCATCCCCCATGCCCTCAGCCATAGGTCATCCTGACCCTAGATCCACATTCATGGGTTTCCCTGCTACCACGCAACCCTTCGCGCCCTCCTCAAATTTACGACCTCAACCCCGACCTCTCTCTCTCCATTTCTACAATCCCTCCATGACCTCCTTGCTAGAACTTTTCAACTAGGGTCTCAACCATTTCCTTTCTTTTCAGCTCCCCACCCCACTTCGCATCTATTCACCACTTCCACACACACACACCACCTACCATCCCAATGTATATGGTAGATCCCACACTTGCACCCACTCCTGAAGGTATGGACATTTCACCACCCACGGCACCTCCCCCCATGATTCCACCTCCTCCCATTCCCCCTCCACCAATTTCACTCACACACACGACTTCAATAGACACATCATTCACTCTTCCCCATCCCCAATTCCCTTCCCATGCATCTCCCACTGTAAACACCACCCACTCATCTATAGGAAGTGCATTGGACACCATGCTTGCTTGTATATCAAACTTAAGGACAGATTACATTCAGCTCCAGCAACAGAATGAACGCCTGCACGAGCACTCAGAAACACTACAGCACCGCCTCGCAGCACTAGAAGAGGAAAATGCTCGCCTCCACACACAGTTCCAAACTCTCCAAGAAGCTCATGGCATATTGGAGGTACAGTTACAGAACACAGATCAGGAAGCGATACAGGTGGTAGAAGGTCAACTACGGACACAGCTGGAACGCAACTCAAAGCTTCAGCGAAATATGGCTCTACTCAAACGCCATCTTGCGGCCGCTCAGGAAGAGAATCGACGCCTGCAAGTACAAAATCAAGAGAACCTGGAGGCAGCTATTGAGAGCACACCGGGGGCACCCATCAGCCCATCCAAGTTTTAAGCAGTGACCCCCGACAATATCAAGATCATATTGGAAGACTATGCCATGCTGCTTGAAGCACATGATAAGCTGTCGGAGGAACTGGGACAATTGAAGCAGAAACACCAAAAAGGACCAACAGCAACCTCTCCAACCACCCCCTCCGCGGCTTCACTTCTCACAGACACAGAGGCCATAAAAGATCTCCAGAAACAGGTCACTGAATTGCAAACACGTCTACTACAATATGAGAGACCACCTTCCCCTCCAGAGGCTCCCACGGACGAAGAAGTTGTGCAAATTCCTGTGGAACAAACGTTTGACGAAGAATACGATCCACAACCATTCCCAGGAGGCCAACAAACAGAAGAAGCTCAGGACACATTCGAGGCACCACGGCCCCCATGGCTACGTCAAGTGGAGGAAATCGGGAGTTCGCACGAAGAGCGCAGAATAGTGCAAAATCAGGCCATGAGGGTCATAGAGGAAACTGTGCTACAATCGGCTTACTTCAAGAACCTGTCATCGAGACGCCTGATCCTCTCATCTGAACTCCAATACAGGCCGTATTATATTATCTTGGCTGATTATAATGCAGAAATACAAAGAGTCACGGGTCAGATTCCTACCTTTGCGACCCAATTTCAACCCGAAGACCTTCCTCCAGAGGTGCAAAAAGGCAAAATTCGTCAACCCACCTGGCGGCAGAAACTTCTAGAGACATATCCAGAAATGCTACGCACATGGAACAACGCGCCTTTACACCTCCTATACAATCCATGCTACGGTCCAGTCCCACGCCGCAGGTCTTGGAAGGCATTCAATATCAAGGTACAGAACAACGCGCAATGCAAGGAATGGCTGAACTACCCGTACATTGCGCCACCACAGGGACCACCGTCGGTAGCATATATGATGGGAACCATTCGCCACTGGATGCCACGCTTGAAGCCCATGCAAGATGTAGCAGCGCAAATGATGCTTAAAATCTTAGATATGATGCAGGTAGTCCTGAAAACTTTTAGAAATGCAGCCGCACCACAGGTACGTCTCCCGGGGTTCAGCAATGGAAATTATGACTTGGTGTATGACATGAGCACCACCCCCAGTATTCGTGTGGCTTACGCCTGGCATGCGCGCATCAAATACCTCCCTGCCTGTTACAAACAGAACTTTGAAGAAATGTTCAGATCAGGTTTCTGGGAGTATCACTCGGAGATTTTCGCACTGAAGCCAACACATCTGCTCCAACTTTTTGCTTGTGAACAAGCAATGTACTCTGAGTACTACACCACCCCGCAACCAGAGGCCCCTGGTGCAATAAGTTGGGATGCATTGGAAGCTGATCTAGCAAGAGGCTTAAGGATAGGAGAACATGAACTGGCCACCAATGTCATCCAATACTATATCGACCACCCGAGAGAACAAAGGTCTGTCAGGGGCGACAGACGCTAGGAAGGGGGGCGTGTTGGCATACAAAGCAACAGAGGAGTCATGCACAATACGGCAACAAGGCCAAATCATTTTTTTTCCCATGGATTATTTACAACTCAAGTGATTTTAATCACTACACAAACATTGTAAATCCCGTTTTTGGTAGAATAGACTCCATTTTGTGCAAGCCGAGGAGTCCTCGAGCTTGAGGAGTATTAGAACTAGCGACATATCAATTTTCATAATTTTTAGACTCTGTTTGAGCCCTCAAATAGACTTTAGAACCTAATTTTTAACTAGGCCGGACACTAGGTCTGGACAAGACCAAAGCTAGTTAGAAAACTATAAAAAGAGCTAGAGAGCTCATTTTTGGGGTTAGATTGTTTGTGAATTGAGCTTATGTAAGAGATCTTTTGATTAATGCAAAGAACTCCATTGTTCCTCTCCTTGTTCTTGCCTTGTGTGCGCGTGTGTGTGTATGTGTGTGCATGCTTGTGTGCTTCTCACTCACGCACTTGTGCCTTCACTTGCTCATAGTCTTCATACTAGTCCTCACGTCTCCACGGATTGACAATTATGAGGTGAATCTTCTCACGTTGGTACTCACCATTGTGCTAGAGTGACACGTATGTAAGTACACGAGTTACAGACTCAAGTATCTAATATGACGGAACCCCCTCGACTAGAGTCACCACCTGATCTACCGAAACCAGAGGAAAAAATACCTATCCCTGTTGAGGAGTGTTGGCAGTAGCCTTGGTACATCAGGATCTACAAGACGTGAAAGTCAAAGAAGGGACAGCACAAGCGAGCGAAGGGACAGCACAAGCAAACAGGGCAGTCAAAGAAGATCTGGCAAGTAGGCCAATATTTTTTCAAGACATTAATGCAAATCAGAGAGATGGACATGCAGGGAAGAAGAGCAAGTAGGGAGCTTGAAGATATGTATGGCAGATCACTAGAAGAAATCCCTACAACAACAGTGATTTTTATCACTAATAATCATTGTAAATCTCATTTCACATTTTTGTAGCTCCATTTTGTGCAAGCCAAGGAGTCCTTGAGCTTGAGGAGCCTTAGAAGTAGTTGCGTACCAATTTTCATAATTTTTAGATCTCGTTTGAACCCCCAAATAAGCCCTGGAACCTAATTTTTAACTAGGCCGGACACTAGGTCTGGACAGGGCCAAAAGCTAGTCAAAAACTATAAAAGGAGCTAGAGAGCTCATTTTTGAGTTAGATTGTAATTGAAACGAACTTGTAAGAGCATTTTGAAAGTAATCTGAAAGCTCCATTGATTCTCACTCTTTGTCTTGCCGTGTGTGCGCGTGTGTGTGTATGTGTGTGCATGCTAGTGTGCTTCTCACTCACGCACTTGTGCCGCCACTTGCTCGAGGTCTTCATACCATCCTCACGTCTTCCCGGATTGACATTAAAGGAGGTGCTACTCATCATTGAGCTACACCAAATTTTGGCGCCGTTGCCGGGGATCGAGCTTTGAGGACGAGCGTGTGATGGTAAGACGTAGAGTTGACGCGTTGGAGTTGTAGGTAATTTCTTCACTCTCATCGATTTTCTTTTACTTTCTTCACCATCTTCATCACCATCATCATCATCACCATCTCCCACGTCCATCTCCATCATCGCGAAAATTTCAGTTTTTTGACTATATCCCCATCTCCACCTCATTTCCCTCATTTCACTTGTGAGAGAGAGCGAGAGAGCGAATTTGCATGTGCTGTTTTTTGCATGTTTTGTGAGCTTTCTGCAGGTACAGGCCGCATCATCATCCCCAGCACCCTGCGCAGGTACGGAAATCTGTGTAACTGTCTGTGTGTCGCCGAGCTCTGTCAATCGCGACCGACAGAAAAATTGCTCTAATTGCTAAACAAAGTGCATATTCATGACCTACAGGCTAAGGGCTTCCCAAAAATGTGTTTAGTTTTTTGAAATTCCACAGATTTCTGTCAATCGCGATCGACACGTCAATCGCGATCGACAAACCACGACGGACAGATCTGTCAATCGCGATCGACACGTCAATCGCGACCGACAGCCCACGACGGCTCTGTCAATCGCGACCGACAGGGTCAACGACCGATTGACCACGACCGACTGACCATACGCGTGACACGTGTCAATCGCGATCGAGTCATCAATCGCGATCGACTCATCAATCGCGACCGACACGGTCAACGACGGTTTGACCACGACGGACAGACCCCGACGGCTCTGTCAATCGCGACCGACACAGTCAACGACTGTTTGACCACGATCGACAGACCCTCGCGACCGACCTGTCAATCGCGATCGACTCATCAATCGCGACCGACAGAGTCAACGACGCTTTGACCACGATTGATTGACTTTTCGCAACCCCTGTCAATCGCGACTGACCAGTCAATCGCGACTGACAGCCACGACGGATCTGTCAATCGCGATCGACACGTCGATCGCGACTGACCTGTCAATCGCGACCGACAGACTTTGCGAACGCGTTAGAAGGGCAAATTAGGTCAAATTTTTAAGGCAAAGAGATTGGTCTAAATTGTGATTAAGTGTGGGACAAACACTAGGGTGTGATATTGCATCGCGAGGCCGTGCCTCAAGCTACTCAAGTGTTCCTGTTTGACTGTTAGCTTGCGTTGAATTCTGATTTAACTCCCTAAACCCTGAACGGTCACAACTTCTTCATACGAAATCCAATTTTTGAGCTCTTGGGCTTGTTGGAAAGCTCGTGGCATATACTACGCGCCCTCAACTGTTTTTTATAAAGATAATGCATTGATTTTCAGAGAGGGTATTTTGAAGTTGACCATACCCAGGGGATCAAAGTCAGGAGTCTTTAGAATTATTTTCCTAAAAGTCACAATGCAAATGTGTGTTTATGTTACATAAATGCAAGTGGTTGGTTTTGCACTTTGGATATAAGCATTGAGCTAACCGTGGGACTTTTATAGGTCCATTGAGAGCAACTTGGAGCATACAAAGCAAGGTTTCTTTGCAAGCTTGAGAACCGGGTTCTTGAGCACCTCAAAGCAAGGGATCAACAAGTAAGGTTGGAATATTCTCAACTCCCTCTGTCATTTCCTGGCTCAAGCTAAGAACGATTAGTGATAGGAGTAAGTCAGGTCGACGGTAGGCAATTATCAAGTTGAAGACTACCTAGAAACTCAAGTCCAAGATAAAAACATAATCTCTGTACTGTCGATAACCTTAAGGTAAAGAACCTAACCGGGAACGATCAACCTGAAAGTGCGCAGAACATTCAAGTATTCCTGACGACGAAATATCAGACAAGACCTTAAACACGAGAAATAACTAAAAAGAATCAAGTGACTGATACCAATTGATCGGCAACGTGGTTGTACTCTGGAAAAATTGGGCTAATCAGTTAGGCATATGAACCTTAGATCAGGACGACACTTAGCAAGGGAAAGACAAAGCCTTAGGTCTTCAGAGGCTAGTGTCAATCACACTGCAAGGTCTTGGGCCCAGCAGTTGAGCCACCACTCATACTACCCTAGCTCTGAGACCAGTGAGTCAGAAATGTCTCAAGGCATGGACAGACCTGCGGGAAGTTCGGGAGTGCCTTATTTGTACAGGGTAGAAGGCCCTTACAAAACACAGCTGGAATACCTTAGGACCAACCGACTAGGTGCGAGCATCTATGAGGATGGCCTAGGAAGATCTGTGGTCCAGATTAAAAACCCTGACCAATCCATAGGACTAGAACACCCAGCTGTCAAGTTTGAAAATGGCGCATACCTGGACAAGGAAGGAACTATATATGTTGTCACTAGCCACCCTGATAGGACAGATGACTTCGGGAATGTAATCTCAGAAGCAGACTTAGGTGACCTGGAACAAGGGAACATGGGTGCGGAACCTAGAACCCCTCGAGGTAAATCAGTTCTCACTAGGATTATCACGCCTGAATGGGTCCCCCAAGACAACAAGAGCATAGAGTTGCTCCTCAATCGAGAAACTGATGAAGCCTTTTGGAAGTATAAGTCTAATCAGCCAACAGACATAGGAAATATCATGATCTACGAGCTTAAGGATCCGGATAGCCCAGGTAGAGTGACCTATTTAGATCATGCTTCAGAACGGATCTTTGTGGTGACAGAAAATGATAGGCATGCTTACACTTGGAAGGGTGAGTTTATTTTCCCTCAACCAAGATCGAATGTATCCTACGGTCACCCGGGGGCGGGAACTTCACAAGCTCATGGTACGCAAAGAGACAGAAGTAGGGATAGACCAGAAGTAAGTTTCGCCAACCCTGTAGGCAGAGAAAGAACGAGAACGGAGACGAATAGGGTAGAACTTCCTGAGATACATAGAGCCCACAGGAACCAAAGAAATGTAGATGGATTCCCTCTGCCGAGGCCTAGAGAGCACGCCAGAACTTTGAGACCCACCCAGCTAGTTAAGTCCATGAAGAATTACTTTGACGGCACAGGAGATCCCTATGATCATGTGGCAGAGTTCAAGCAAGTCTTGAGAGCTGAACAAGTGGAAGATCTGTTCACGCAGTACAATGCCTTCGGTCTAACCCTTAGGAACACGGCACTTACATGGTTTCAGCCATTAGATGAGCGTCAGTTCAGGAGCATAGATCAACTCCTAGAGGCTTTCATTGTAGAGTTCTCTAAGAGTGGCATAAGACACAATACTTCCTCATTGATCCACAGCTTCAAGCAAACCCCTCAAGAGACCGTGAGACTTGCAGGAAGAAGATTTAGGCAATACCTTGAAAGATGTCCTATTTCGGAGCTACCCACATCTGCTAAACAAGTAGCCCTATTCCTTGATGGATTGCTGAGTACAAAATTGAGATCCTATGTGTATCTGAAGGACCCTAGGACTATAGAAGAGTGTGTACGCATGTGCATTGACATTGAAGATAACCTAGGGGAAGAGCTAGAGCTTTCCAAAATCTATAAGGATTCAGATAGCGCATCTAGCCACTCTTCCATGCAATCTACATCAATCGAGGAACTTGCGGAGAAGGTAGCTCAGAAATTAGGTGTGACTAGCAAACAAATTCCAAGGTTTGCTCCTGTAAAAAGGTGCTATACATGCGGTGGTGACCATATGGCGAACGTCTGTCCCATTATGGCTCAACCCCAAGTAAACCCTAGTAGCCAGTACTGCACCATAGAACGGAGATACACCAACCACACCGCGCAAGATTGCCCATACAACAAGCAGACTGTTAGGCAACCCTACCTGCAACCCTACCAACAAGGCAGATACCAAAACCAAAATCCACCACCACAATATGCTAGACCCCAACAAACCTATCAGCAACCATATCAGGCCCAACAAAGACCCCAACCGGTGCTAGCTCAACAGCCCCCAAACCCCGCTAACGTGATTCCAGTCAAGTATGCTGTTGCGGAAGAAAACCTGAACAGGGCCATAGTACCAGTAACCCCATTGATCTCGGAAAATGACCCAAGTGACCATAGCTTTGATTCTACACATGTCGATAGTCCCCAGGCTTACTACATGCAGTCTCCAGAACATGGTGAGTCTTACTATAGTGAGGAACCAAGTGAACCTAGTTGGGAGTCAGATTACACGAACGTCATGTATGCAAACCCCAACCCTAGGCCTCAACCTAGGCAAGTAAGACCTCCATTCCCAAGAGGACCGTGCTACAGATGCCAGGGAGATCATCTCATTCGTGATTGTCCCTTGCCCCCACCTACACAACCCCAGTCAGTGACTATCCAAGGTTTTTGCCAAGATTGTGGAAAAGAGCATCTTTTACGAGATTGCCCAAAGAACCCAAATAATATGCCAAAAATCACTCCGATCAATGTGATTGGCTTGGTTGTAGATTCCTCAGGAAGCGTCACTTCCACTGCACCAGTGCAGGTAGTCACTAGAGCTCAGGCTTTGCAGCAAAACCAAGAAACAAACCAGAGTAAGAACTCAGAGGCTAGTGAAACCGAGAGCGTGACAAAGAAAAGGACCAGAGCATGGAAAGATAGTTGAGAAAGAATGAAAAGACAATGGGCTAAAAAGATGAGTGAACTTGAGGAAAGCATAAGAGAAACCAAAGCTAGGATAACTGAAATCACCTCTCAAATCCCCTCTCACAATACCCTGCCTCCACCCCTTCCATCTCCGTCCGACTCACCACCTTCCCTACCGCCTCATCAAATTCCACCACCCCCTAGAGTAGGATCAGTTCTAGCAGATCCCACTCCTGAAGACCTAAACATGATGCTTAAAGCATATCAGGCCAGAATCCAAGAAGGACCAAACGTCACGGATCATGACAAGTGCTATCCTAGAGCTGACCTAGAGATAGAAAGAACCAAACTGTGCGCGAAAATGGTCGCATTGGCTCAGACTATGTTTGAAGCCAGTCGCCTTTTCAATTACTCGGGCTCAGCCAAGACGCAATTACACTTGGATGGATTCCTAGAAAAGTTAGAGAGGATAATTGCAAGATCTGACAAGGAAGAAAAAAATCAGGATAAAGGAAAAGCAAGCAAAAACCTGAGCCATTCCCCGTCAGAAGTGTATGTGGCCAATTCCACTAAACCAGACTCCTTTCCCTCCTTAGAAAGATTAGAGAGGCTAATTGCACAGCCAGAAAAGGAGCCTACCCCTCAAAGAAAGGAAAGGGCAAGAGAAAGGATAAGCCAGCCTCCTCAGGAAGCCCATGTGCCTCCTCAAGGAGCCTATCTTCCTCCCCAAAGGTCACAGGAGCCTCCCTCGAAAGCATATGTACCTCCACAGGTAACCCACATTCCTTCCCAGAGAGCGTATGAGCCTGCTCGGAAAAGTAATAGAATAAGTAATCCTCCCCAAGAAGCTTGTGCTCCAGCCATTTATGAGAGCAAGGAGAGAGCCAACGGAAGAATAAGCCCTCCTTCCCAGGTTGCTTATGCGCCTAATTCTACTGAGCCAGACACTTCTTCTTCTATGAATCGGTTTGCACCAGACTTCCTACGAGAGATTCAAGAAGACAAATGGGATAACGAAAGCGAGGTCGCCCCTCCTTTTGAACTTGTGGACGATGCACACGACCAATTCCCACAAGACATCCCATCTATTTACGGGGAACATGAGAGTATTCAATCTCTCGAGAGATTGGACTTTGAGTCTAATTCCATACAAGAGCTACCCCACTTCACAGGCCCATGGGAAGCAAAGTCCACATGTATGAGAACACCCACAGTCATGGTAAGGAATGACGACTCAGTCATACCAAGGAACACGGAGGCAGTAACGAACACCAAGATGCAACGCGATTGCATTTTGGAAGAATTGCCTGAGAATAGACTAAACGCGCGGAATTGTGCAGCCAGTCGAGTAACTGAAGTGGCAAAGCCTCGTTCCAGGGTAGGGTCCCATAGGACAGTGCCAGAAATTCCCTTGGATAAGATAGGAGATATGTGTGAAGGTGAAGAAGGGAACACATACCTTCCCATTACCTACCAGGACTACACCACTAAGGCAATTTTGGACTCAGGTGCAGGAGTTGCAATTGCCACTACCTCCTTATGGAAGTGTTGGGGCAAGCCAGCACTCAGGCCGACGAGAATGAAATTGCAAATGGCCGATGGTCACATAGAGAGACCCCTAGGATTGCTGGAAGGAATAACTCTCACCACTTGTGGTGTCGAGTTTGAACATACCTTTGCCATATGTGACTTCAGCAAAAATCATGCCTATGAGATGATTTTGGGAAGACCATTCATGCGACAGTTGCAAGTGGTACAGGATTGGGGAACCAATTCTTTGTACCTGCAACACTTAGGTGTTACGACCAAAGTCAATCTCAAAAATTACTCTCATAGGGATGTACCTCCTATCCAGTGGAATCCCATCCATAGAGCTAAAGATGACACAGAATCGGTGCATTCCATAGGGTCTGGATCCTCATGGATGCATGAAGACACTCACTTATGGATGTGCAAGGTAGCAGTAGAAGAAGAGAAGAGAGAGAAAGCCAGAGAGGTAGGTGCGAACGAAACTCATAGACCCATTCAAGACCCAGCCTATGCACCTATAGTCTTTCCAGATGAGGAGTTTGAACCCCATGGCTGGGCGGAAATTTTAGCAACAATGGACGTAGCCATCAATGAAGAACAATGGACACCTCACTGTGATGAGGATGGCTATGATATTTCAGTCTTCTCCATAGAGCCAATCATGGGAGAGGCAGTTCTAGAAGAATGCGAACCTAGCCCTGATGCATTTGAGGATGCAAGTGACTCCGATCTAGAGTCAATCATTATGGACCCACCATTTGCATCAGATGAAGAATACTTCCATGAAGTAGAATTTCAACCCCAGAGGCATGGAGAGGTTACAAATGATGTAAGATTAGCAACGCATATGACCCCTAAGGAAGAAGGGAAGAAAAGAAAGAAGAGAGAAGCCTTACCAGAAGAGGAAGAATCTTTGTTTGAGGTCCCAGAAAATTTTAAGAAGTACGAGATAGATGACAGGAGAGTCATGATAAGAATGCCTAAACGAGAGGCACAATCAGGAGAGGCCTATGATAACAAAGAAACCACCAAGAAAATAGTAGTAGCCATACAAGAAGGAGAGGAGAGATGCACGTATATAGGTCATGACCTAACAGAAGAAGAAGAATACGAATTGATAGCCTTGCTAAGAGAATATAGAGATGTATTCGCTTGGAGTTACAAGGATTTGAAAGGTGTTGACCCTGATATATGCTCACACACCATTCCCATGACCTCAGATGCTAAACCCTCTAAGCAAAAGCCTTATACATATAACGATAACTATGCTGCTAAGATCAAGGAAGAGATAGATAGATTGGTGGAAGCTGGATTTATCTACGAAATTGAGCACACCGAATGGGTATCCCCCATCGTAGTGGTGCCCAAGAAGAATGGCAAGCTGCGTGTGTGCATTAACTTGAAAAAGGTTAATGCCGCCACAATTCGAGATAACTATCCGCTTCCCATCACAGAGCATCTCATAGAAAGAGTGGCAGGCAAGGAAGTGTACAGCTTCCTTGATGGATTTTCGGGCTACAATCAAGTAGCCATAGCTCCAGAGGATCAGCATAAGACAGCCTTTGCCACAGAATGGGGCATTTTTGCTTTTAGAGTAATGCCATTTGGGCTTACCAATGCACCAGCTACTTTCCAGAGGCTGATGTGCCATGTGTTTAAGGAGTTCCTGAGGAAGAGTTTAGAAGTCTATGTTGATGACCTTTGTGCTCATTCCAATGTTAGACAAACCCATATTCCGGAACTCAGGCAAATCTTTGACAAATGTAGAGAGTACCAAGTCTGCCTGAACCCAGAAAAGTGCGTTTTTATGGTCAGGCAAGGCAAGATTCTAGGACACATAGTGTCAAAGAATGGCATATCTACTGACGAAGAGAAAGTGCGAGCCATAGCAGAGCTACCTAGGCCAAAGAATGTCAAGGAAGTACAAGCTTTCATGGGGCATTGTGGTTATTATCGACGATTCATACACATGTATGCTGTCATTGCAAAGCCCATGTACGGACTTCTGACAAACTTTGAGTGGACGGATGAATGTGAGAATTCCTTCCAAGAGCTTAAACGAAGATTGTGTTCAGCACCAATCTTGACCACTCCAGATTGGAATAAGCCATTCCATGTTCATGTTGATGCATCCAATTATGCTATTGGGTGTGTGCTGGCACAACCTACTGGTGAAGGTAATATGGATCTTCCAATTGCCTATGCCAGTAGACAATTGAACGCGGCCGAACGGAATTACACCACTACAGAGCGCGAAGGATTAGGCATGGTATATGCAGTCAAGAAATTTAGACACTATTTGCTTGCAAATAAGTTTAAATTTTTTACTGATCATCAGGCATTGTTATACCTTGTAAACAAGCCATGCAATACGGGAAGATTAGTGAGATGGTTTCTCTTGCTAATGGAATACGACTTCGAGGTTGTGGTAAGAAAAGGAAGGACTCATTTGAGAGCAGATCATCTCTCTAGGCTCACATCGGGAGAAGCCCCACAAGGAGTGCCAGATGACCTTCCTGACGCTTACTTGTTTAATTTGGAAGTGGTACCGCAGTGGGCCAAGCCAATAGTACCAGTATTGACATATGGGCCTAATCATCCAGTGGTGAACACACGGAATAGAGAGATCGTAAAAGCCCAAAAGTACCATATCATGGCAGGCAGCATGTACAAGCACACAGATCAAGGGATCTTGGCTTGTTGCGTGGAAGAGGATGAGTACGCTAAATGGTTGCAATTAGCACATGTAGGTGCGTTAGAGCAACACCATTCAAAGCAAAGAACTTTGCAGACTCTAAAGAGATTCGGAGTGCATTGGCCAACTATGGAAGCGGATGTCCAAAAGTTATGCAAGGAATGCCCAATCTGCTGCACTAAGCCACCTGTGGAACATGCCACACTCTATCAAATATCCATTGTGCCAGATTGGAGTGAACCTCTAGTATCATTCTTGCGGACAAACACATTCCCCCCAGACATGACTCTAGCTAGGAAAAGGAGTTTAGAACAAGAAGCCCTGGATTATTCACTCATAGGTGATAATCTATATAAGCGCGGTAAAGATGGTTACCTGAGACTGTGTGTCCATGAAAGTGAGTATCTTAAGATCTTAGAAGCTGCTCACCAAGGTGTAGCAGGAGGACACTTTGGACCAGATCGGGTAATCAAGGCAATACTATTTGCGGGCTTTTGGTGGCCTACACTTCACATGGATGCACATACCTATGTGAAACGATGTGATATCTGTCAAAGGACTCAGTATCCTATACGCAAAGATGAGATGCCACTGAAACCTATGATGGGTGGACGTGCATTCTCTAAGTGGGGAATAGACTTCGTAGGTCCTATTAATCCCCCAGCGAAAGGTTCTCATGCGGAATACATCATTGTGGCAACACATTATCTCACCAAGTGGGTTGAGGTAAAAGCTACAACCAAGAACGATGCTCAAACAACTGCCAAATTCTTGTTTGAGAATGTATTCACGAGATATGGGGTACCCATAGAGCTTGTAAGTGATAGAGGCACTCATTTCTTGAACGAAGTGATTGAAAATCTACTCCAAGAATTCTTGGTAATACACAAGAAGTCTGCCCCTTATCACCCTCAAGCTAATGGACAAGCTGAGAGCACTAATAAGATTTTATGCAATGTACTGACGAAATTAGTGAACACTAAACGCTCTGATTGGGACAAACAGCTACACCATGCTGTTTGGGCATACCGAGTTGCCTACAAAACGGTGCTCCAAGCCACCCCCTTTCAGATGGTATTCGGCCAAAACGCTGTGCTACCCTTGGACTTCCTGATCCCTACATTGAAAGTAGCACAAGAGCACGAATGGACAGGTCATGAGCTCTCCTCTAGGATCTTTGACCTTGAACGATTAGGGGAAACAAGACTGAGAGCCGCCGCAGGAATATATGCAGCCAAGAAGAGACAGAAGGCATATTTCGATGCCCATGTGAAGGATAAAGGCCTGAAAGCAGGAGATCTAGTCTTGGTCTATACACTCAAACAACACGCGAGGAAGCTAGAAAAGAGAGGCTACGGACCTATGATCATCAATAGGATCTCCACAAGCGGAGCGGTACAATTGGCCACATTAGAGGGTGATGTTCTCCCAAATTATATTAGCGGTTGCAGAGTCAAGTTGTACCAGGAACCCCTCACAGAAGAAATGCTTAGCCGACTCAATACTGCTAAGAAACGCAAAGAGGAAGAAAAGCGAGTGCGAGAAGAAGCTCAAGCAGAAGCTTTAGAACGCATTAGAAGAATGAAATTACGTAGGCAAGGTAGAGAGCAGCCTAGGACAAATGACTATGCAGATCAAGGATATCATGTGGCAATGTGTGAAGTCGCAGGAACAAGCTCACATAGGATAATTGATAGACGTCCTTTCGTAACCTTAGATATAGGACAAGGAAAGAGTGCAAGGACCGTAAGAGCCTTGATTGACTCAGGTGCAGCCACTAGTGCTGTTAGAATGTCTTACTGTCAAGAGTTACAGTTAACTGTCAATCCTGTGGAGGCATATCTTATAGGATTGGGAGGCGTGGAAACCCCTTGCATGGGCGAGGTGGAACTTCCCCTCTACATTCATGATGAAGCAATGACAGTTAAAGTACTAGTGTGTCAGGATGAGGATCTCACTGAGCCTCTTGTCCTGGGTCAAGATTGGATTTATGACCAAGCAGTCAATCTAAACCTAAGAAGTGGACTTCTCCAGGTTTGGGTCAATCATAGTCGAGTTACAATAGAATTAGACAATCAAGCACTCAAGGAACTAGGAAAGGCACAGACTCCTGGTCCTTCCAGGGGTACACATGAAGATGACCATGCTGTTCTTGTCCAAAACTATGTGTTGCAGAGGAATGATATTCGCAAAAAAGGAGTCAGGAATGCAAAGGAACTCCCTTCTTTTCCAAAGGCTGGAAAGAGGCAGCAACCCGAGGTGGATCAAAGGCAGAAGAAGCAGGGTACTACCTATGTCAGAGATCAAATATACCTGCGCAGCAGAACAGCCCAGCAAATAGATCAGGTATGGGTGCGGAAAGGCGAACGACCAGTTGCACCACCGTCAACTACAGGGGTAAAGCCTCTTATTAGTGACCAACAACGCGACGCTAATAAGAAGTCTTTCAGAAATTCTTCCGCTAAAATAAAATCTATTTGGGTGCCCAAGAAGTCGATGAAGGCAAGCCCACAATCAAGACAAATTTGGGTGCCTAAGGCTTGCTTGATGGCACAAGTAGCTACGCTGAGGTCACAACTTAAACAGCATAACGCAGCGACGCATACTGCCAGATTTCACTCGTTCTCAACACTCATGTACACACCAAAACCCAAGAGCGTACATGTAATCAATTGTAAATGGGTCCCAAAAAGGCCTCATCTTCAAACCACGACACCGAGAAGGCTCTGTAGAGATCCTCCGAAACAGAAGGCCAAGCCCACTCACTGCATTTGGCAGCCTAGGGTCTGTAATAAACCCCCCGACCCCAATTTGTAAATTCATAACCCACTTACTAACTGCAATAGTTTCCTAGGACAACACAATCACTAACTACACACACTGTCTTAATGCACTCACTAACCACTAACTCACCATCTACCTTATGTTAATGTTGTAACGAGGACAACAACGGATTTATCTTGTCCATTACAATGTTAACACTGGGTTCTATATTCTCACAGAACCAATCAGCAAACAGGGCCATGGCAGAAGCAGGTACCAGCTCTCAAGCCGGATCTGGTCCCCAGATCGTGGACATAGAAACACTTCTCCTTGAGCCACGTCTCACCGCAAGACCGCAAGAGCTTCAAGAAGTGCATGTGCTCCCCATCCAGGACCCTCCTCAAGGACACACTTCTCAAGTAGGTAAGCATGCGCATTGGTTCAGTGATGTTGCTGGACCACTGGGCGATGGAACCTACTTCTGGGAAGCAGAATTGGAGTTCAATGGCAAATGGGGTCGATACCACTTTTTCACTCGCGAATTTGAAAGCTACCAAAATGCTGAAGTCATGAGATCAGTTTGGGTCAAAGCAGGTGTGGAAAGTTATTTCAGGACTCACATACCAAAGCCGGACTTTTTACGATGTTCATATCTGATCAGTACAATCACGCCGAGCAGGGCCAAAGGAGGCGACAGCACCTTTGTGTTGCCATCACTGCTGCCGGGTAATGAGCTTAAAAGGTTCAAGCTGGACCTCAATCTGGTAAGAGAAGCTTTGGGAATGTATGGCATGCACATCCCCACAGAAAAGGAAACCATGGTCCCAGGTCGAATGAAGCACAAGGATCTGAATAAGTTGAAGGATATGGTAGCCATGACACCTACCATTGCGCTTCACCTGCGAACCATCATGCAGCATTTTGCGTTTCCCGCCCAAGAACGATTCACAATGCCCCCGAAAAAAATATGGTTCAGTTTATATCTAGCAGAAACCGAAAGCCTACCCATCAATGTGCCACACTGGATAATAGACCAGATCCACCTAGCACATCAAAGGTGGAACAAGAAACAGAAGAATGTACTCCACGGGTGTTGCGCTTTGACCAGAATAATCTACAGATGCTTGGCTTATGACGTGCCTGTTCAGCGGGCACTCGTATGGTCCCGAGTCCAAGAATTCCAAAGAAGACTATCAACAGCAGGTCCCCCATCCAAGAAGATGAGGGGGGGAGTCCAACTACCCTGTGCTCAACCAAGGGGAGCTACCGCTACACCAGAAATCACTCCTCCTCAGACACGACGAGTTAGGCCATTCACAATCCGGTTACCAAGACCAAGCACGGAGGGGCCTAATCTGGTGTTCCCCCCCATTCCATCCGATTTGGAATTCCCGCAGGGATTTACTCTTGAGGACCTCACGGATGAAGAAATTGCCCGATTAATCTATGACTCTAACCTTGAAGCAGAAGCAGCGCGAGCTCAGGAACCACGACCCAAAACAACATCGGCCCCCACCCAAACACAAACGGTAGAAGTCGATGTAGATGAACAAGAGGCAGGAGGAGACGAAGAAGAAGCCGACGAAGAACAACAGCAAGAATATGACGAACTCTCCGAGTTAGCAAGTGCCCCAGCATATTCAGCACAGATCAAGAGACTATATCGAACCATGCGACTGGTTCAGGAACAACATAAGATGTCTCTCGAACAGGGCAAAAGACTCATGAACGACTTGCTAGCGGAGGAAGGTGTGGATGATTTATTCATTGAGTCCATGAACCTTCATGCCGACGCTGTAGGACTGGACGAGGCCATCCATGAGGCAATGGCCTACATCCACAGGTTTGAAAAGAGAGTTCCTACTCGTCCCAGGAGGTCCGGAAAGCAAATTCACATCAATACATCAGCACCTGGCGAGTCAACGCAAGCAGAAGAATATCACGAAGCACCGTTATCACCACCATCCCCACCTCACACTACACAATTCACTCCACCGCAGGACACTAACACTACCACATCCACTACCACTACCGTTGTCATGGGCATCCCACTCTCCCCGGGAATCCAATTCGGGGGAGTCACCATGCCCACCTTCACCACCCTGTTCACCGATGTCACATCCACTCCACCAACGATTCCCATCTACACAGTCACTCAAACAGTTGACACGATGGAAACATCACCTGCCACAGCACCGCTCCCTCCCCCCATGCCACCTTCATCACCCATACCCCCTCCACCCACATCTCCACTTACATCCACAGCATTCACCTCTCCCATTCCCGCCCCCATTCCCCCTGCATCTTCACCTTTCCCAACATTATTTAATGTAAATAACATATTTTTTGCATTAAACCAATGTGTATACCAGCTCCAACATGAGTACAAAGCTCTGGACAACCGGTATCAGCAACTGGAAACGCACCACCAGAACTTACAAACACAATTTCACATTCTACAAACAGAAAATGCAGAACTGAATCAACGCTACGCGACGCTTGAGCAGGCTCACCAGACATTACTGGCAGCACCCCAACCATCAACAGAATCAGGTGCCAAACAACTAGAAGCTCTGCTCGAGGTATATCAAGCCGATAATCTCAAAGTCCGGCGTAACCTGGCACTTCTTAGAAAACACATGGCGGCCGCCCTAGAAGAAAACAAGAGGCTGCAGCAGCAAAATGAAGCTAATCTAGAAGCAGCAATGGAAGGCGCTCCACACGAGATTGATCCAGAACAGTTTAAAGCGGTGCCCTCAGCGACAATGAAGACCATCTTGGACAGCTATGCAGATCTATTAGAAGCTCATGATGACTTGGAAAGGGAACGTGATGCGCTGCGCAATCAACTCCAAGAGCAACAGACAGCACCCAAAGTCACGGAAACGACCACGACTTCAGAGGAAGTCAAGGCATTGAAAGAGCAGGTGGCCGAATTACAAGCAAGATTACTCACACATGAAAGGCAACCCTCTCCAGTTGTCGAACCAGAACCCGAGGATTTGGTACCCATCGAGGTAGATGAGACGTATGAGGAACCTTACGTTCCTATGCCAATGCCAGGTGGTGAACAAACGGCAGAAGGAATGGATACGCTAGAAATCGAAGTACCTGAGTGGCTCCAAACACTAGAGAAGACGGCATCAACTCATGAAGATCGAGTAGCAGTTCAGATCCAATCCATGGCAAAGATAGAGGACACTATTATTAAATCAGAATACTTCCGCAGCATGTCCCACCATAGATGGATCGGAACCAATGATGATCAATATGTGCCCTATTGTATACTCCTGGCGGACTACAATGCAGAAATCCAACATAAATGTGGCAAACCTCCAACGTTTGCCACACAATTTGGGCCAGAGGACATCCCAGAGAGTGCTAAAAAAGGCTCCATTCATCAACCCACTTGGAGGATCCGACTCCTCGAAACCTACCCGGAGATGGTTCGCACCTGGACAAATATGCCTCTTTTTATCAAATATAACCCTTGTTATGTTCCTGTCCTCCGCAGACGTACATGGCCAGAGTTTACCATTGCAGTCAAGAATATCAAGGGATGCGCCAAATGGTTAAACTACGTCTATCTAGCACCCCCTCAAGGGCCCCCCACCGTCAATTACATGATCTCCACTATAAGGCACTGGAGCCTCCGATTAAAGAATACCCCTGATGTAATGGCCCAGATGTGCATGAAAATTTTTGAGTTAATGCTTATTACATTCAGGACATTCAAGAATATCAAGGACCCACACTTCTCAGGCGTCGGATTCCTTACAGGAAACCAAGATTTAGTGTATGACATGAGCACCACTCCTTCCATAGAGGTGATATACGCTTGGCACGCCAGAATAAAATACCTCCCGGCCTGCTTTAAACAAACATTCGAAGAGATGTTCATAACAGGGTTCTGGGAATACCACTCAGAAATATTTGTACCCAGACCCTCACATCTCCTCCATTTATTTGCTGTGGAGCGAACCATTCACTCAGAGCAGCTACGGGTGCCACATCCAGATGTCCCAGGGCCAGTCAATTGGGATGCATTGCTGACAGATCTAGCAAGGGGACTCAGGTTAGAAGAACACCACCTCGCCGCCGATGTGGTACAATACTACGTGCAAAAAGCAGCTAGACAAGGGTCTGTCAGGGGCGACAGACGCGAGAGTGGGGGGGGTGTTGGCAGTAGCCTTGGTACATCAGGATCTACAAGACGTGAAAGTCAAAGAAGGGACAGCACAAGCGAGCGAAGGGACAGCACAAGCAAACAGGGCAGTCAAAGAAGATCTGGCAAGTAGGCCAATATTTTTTCAAGACATTAATGCAAATCAGAGAGATGGACATGCAGGGAAGAAGAGCAAGTAGGGAGCTTGAAGATATGTATGGCAGATCACTAGAAGAAATCCCTACAACAACAGTGATTTTTATCACTAATAATCATTGTAAATCTCATTTCACATTTTTGTAGCTCCATTTTGTGCAAGCCAAGGAGTCCTTGAGCTTGAGGAGCCTTAGAAGTAGTTGCGTACCAATTTTCATAATTTTTAGATCTCGTTTGAACCCCCAAATAAGCCCTGGAACCTAATTTTTAACTAGGCCGGACACTAGGTCTGGACAGGGCCAAAAGCTAGTCAAAAACTATAAAAGGAGCTAGAGAGCTCATTTTTGAGTTAGATTGTAATTGAAACGAACTTGTAAGAGCATTTTGAAAGTAATCTGAAAGCTCCATTGATTCTCACTCTTTGTCTTGCCGTGTGTGCGCGTGTGTGTGTATGTGTGTGCATGCTAGTGTGCTTCTCACTCACGCACTTGTGCCGCCACTTGCTCGAGGTCTTCATACCATCCTCACGTCTTCCCGGATTGACATTAAAGGAGGTGCTACTCATCATTGAGCTACAAGGAGGCATTCGAAGCACAATATCTACGAACTACTACTGCTAGCTTGGTTAAAAACCATCGAAGAATCGGGTAAAACACACTCTGCTCGCATAGAGGTGCAACTCCATGTGATGGAAAATTTCGAAGAAGTTATTTTGAAGTCACCTTATTTTGTCGCTATCGTCCCTCGGAGACATATCATGTCCACTAAATATAGTATAAGCCATATTTCCTTTTGCTAGAGGAATATAATTTTCAAGTGGAGAAAAGGGCTCAGAAGCGCCCCATGCATGCTACGCAATTCGAGCCTGAGGATCTTCCACCAGAAGCAGAGCAAGGTCACATCTATCAACCCACTTGGCGCGTAGACCTACTACAAAAGTACCCAGAAATGATGCATACCTGGATGCACGCACCGACACACTTGAAGTACAACCCGTGTTATGGACCGGTTCCATGCAGACATACTTGGAAGGCATTTGCTATTAAGGTCCGGAATAATCGCCAATGCAAGGATTGGATCAGTTATCCCTATCTTGCACCTCCCACAAATAATACTCCGACTGTCGGCTATATGATGGCCACCTGTAGCTCAGTGATGAGTAGCACCTCCTTTAATGTCAATCCGGGAAGACGTGAGGATGGTATGAAGACCTCGAGCAAGTGGCGGCACAAGTGCGTGAGTGAGAAGCACACAAGCATGCACACACATACACACACACGCGCACACACGGCAAGACAAAGAGAGAGAATCAATGGAGTTCTTTAGATTACTTTCAAAAGCTCTTACAAGTTTGTTTCAATTACAATCTAACCTCAAAAATGAGCTCTCTAGCTCCTTTTATAGTTTTTGACTAGCTTTGGCCCTGTCCAGACCTAGTGTCTGGCCTAGTTAAAAATTAAGTTCCAGGGCTTATTTGAGGGCTCAAACGAAGTCTAAAAATTATGAAAATTGGTACGATGGTACTTCTAATACTCCTCAAGCTCGAGGACTCCTCGGCTTGCACAAAATGGAGTCTAATCTACCAAAAACGGGATTTACAATGTTTGTGTAGTGATTAAAATCACTTGAGTTGTACATAATCCATGGGAAAAAATGATCTGGCCTTGTTGCCGTATTGTGCATGACTCCTCTGTTGCTTTGTATGCCAACACTCCCCCCTTCCTAGCGTCTGTCGCCCCTGACAGACCTTTGTTCTCTCGGGTGGTCGATATAATATTGGATGACATTGGTGGCCAGTTCATGTTCTCCTATCCGTAAGCCTCTTGCTAGATCAGCTTCCAATGCATCCCAATTGATTGCACCAGGGGTCTCTGGTTGTGGGGTGGTGTAGTACTCTGAGTACATTGCTTGTTCACAAGCAAAAAGTTGGAGCAGATGTGTTGGCTTTGGTGCGAAAATCTCCGAGTGATACTCCCAGAAACCTGATCTGAACATTTCTTCGAAAGTCTGTTTGTAGCAGGCAGGGAGGTATTTGATGCGTGCATGCCAAGCGTAAGCCACACGAATACTGGGGGTGGTGCTCATGTCATACACCAAGTCGTAATTTCCATTGCTAAACCCCGGGAGACGTACTTGTGGTGCGGCTGCATTTCTAAAAGTCTTCAGGACTACTTGCATCATATCTAAGATTTTAAGCATCATTTGCGCTGCTACATCTTGCATGGGCTTCAAGCGGGGCATCCAGTGGCGAATGGTTCCCATCATATATGCTACTGACAGTGGTCCCTGTGGTGGCGCAATGTACGGGTAGTTCAGCCATTCCTTGCATTGCGCGTTGTTCTGTACCTTGATATTGAATGCCTTCCACGACCTGCGGCGGGGAACTGGACCGTAGCATGGATTGTACAGGAGGTGCAAAGGCGCGTTGTTCCATGTGCGTAGCATTTCTGGATATGTCTCTAGAAGTTTCTGCTGCCATGTTGGTTGACGAATTTTGCCTTTTTGCACCTCTGGAGGAAGGTCTTCGGGTTGAAATTGGGTCGCAAAGGTAGGAATCTGACCCGTGACTCTTTGTATTTCTGCATTATAATCAGCCAAGATAATATAATACGGCCTGTATTGGAGTTCAGATGATAGAATCAATCATCTCGATGACAGGTTCTTAAAGTAGGCCGATTGTAGCACAGTTTCCTCTATGACCCTCATGGCCTAATTTTGCACTACTGTGCGCTCTTTGTGCGAACTCCCGATTTCCTCCACTTGACGTAACCATGGGGGCCGTGGTGCCTCGAATGTGTCCTGCGCTTCTTCTGTTTGTTGGCCTCCTAGGAATGGTTGCGGATCGTATTCTTCGTCAAACGTTTGTTCCACAGGAATTTGCACAACTTCTTCGTCTGTGGGAGCCTCTGGAGGGGAAGATGGTCTCTCATATTGTAGTAGGCGTGTTTGCAATTCAGTGACCTGTTTCTGGAGATCTTTTATGGCCTCTGCGTCTGTGAGAAGTGAAGCCGCAGAGGGGGTGGTTGGAGAGGCTGCTGTTGGTCATTGTTGGTGTTCCTGCTTCAATTGTCCCAGTTCCTCCGATAGTTTATCATGTGCTTCAAGCAGCATGGCATAATCTTCCAATATAATCTTGATATTATCGGGGGTCACTGCTTGAAACTTGGATGGGCTGATGGGTGCCCCCGGTGTGCTCTCAATAGCTGCCTCCAGGTTCTCTTGATTTTGTATTTGCAGGCGTCTATTCTCTTCCTGAGCAGCCGCAAGATGGCGTTTGAGTAGTGCCATATTTCGCTGAAGTTTTGAGTTGCGTTCCAGCTGTGTCCGTAGATGACCTTCTACCACCTGCACCGCTTCCTGATCTACGTTCTGTAACTGTACCTCCAATATGTTATGAGCTTCTTGGAGGGTTTGGAACTGTGTGTGGAGGCGAGCATTCTCCTCTTCTAGTGCCGCAAGGCGGTGCTGTAGTGTCTCTGAGTGCTCATGCAGGCGTGCGTTTTGTTGCTGGAGCTGAATGTAATCTGTCCTTAAATTTGATATACAAGCCAACATGGTATCCAATGCATTTCCTATAGATGAGTGGGTGGTGTTTACAGTGGGAGATGCAGGGGAAGGGAATTGGGGAAGGGAGACAGTGAATGATGTGTCTACGGAAGTTGTGTGTGTGGGTGAAATTGGTGGAGGGGGAATGGGAGGAGGTGAAACCGTGGGGGGAGGTGCCGTGGGTGGTGAAATGTCCATACCTTCAGGAGTGGGTGAGAGTGTGGGGTCTGCCATATACATTGGGATGGTAGGTGGGGTGTGTGTGGAAGTGGTGAATAGATGCGAAGTGGGGTGGGGAGCTGAAAAGGCAGGGAATGGTTGAGAGCCTGGTTGAAAAGCCCTAGCAAAGAGGTCATGGAGGGATTGTAGAAATGGAGAGAGGGATGTCGGGGGTTGAGGTCGTAAATTTGAGGAGGACTGAAAGGGTTGCGTGGTAGCAGGGAAGCCCATGAATGTGGATCTAGGGTCAGGATGACCCGTGGCTGAGGGCGTTGGGGATGGTTGCCCTAGGGCAGGCTCTAGGTGGGGTTCGGCGGATTGTGTAGTGATGGGGTTTGCTTCGAAGATTGGGTTGTCAGTGGTAGAGAATAGGGTGGCACTAGAGATGGGAGTACGGAAGATGAAGGTTGGGTCAGTGGGTTGAGTGGTCGATGTGGTTTCCACTGTTTCCGTTCTAGGAGGTGATGGTGGGGGTGTGGGTGGTAGTGGTTCGGTGGGCTCCTCATGGGTGGCTAGGTGCTGTTGGCTAGCTGTTTGGGAGGTTGTTCTGATAGTTTCAGATGTAGTAGTTTGCTCTTCTGCAACTGTAATGGGAATTTGGATATTCTTACCTGAGCGAGGCCGTGTCTGGAACCTTCGTGGGTCATATTGAACTGGAGGCCTCTGAATGGCAGTGCGCACTGCTTCTACTACTCCATATGTTTCTGCCATCAATAAGAGACCTTCCCTGTACTCTGAGTCCACTCCCGCTTCTTCCAACAACTGAGTCATGAGTACTCTGCTACTCTGTTCAGTGAGTAGTTGTTGCGATCGCACTCTTTCCATAATCTGGTACAGGCTTCGGAGTTCTGCTGTATAGGCTGGGGCTTCAGCGGTCTCCTCTTCATACCCACCTTCTTCTTCTGGGTGTCCTGGTTGTTGACTATGCTGAGCATCACTCCAATGTACATGTCGACCGTCTGTAGACTTTCTTCTTCTTCGTGAGGATGTGCCTTGCTCCTCTGCCTCTGAATAAAACTCCACATCAGAGAATTGTGTACTTTGTAGGAATGCTTCGAAATCCTGGGGGTCCAGTCCTTCAGCATCTCCAGTGGCAGCAAATCCGACCTGGGTATCCTGATGGTAAAGGGAGGTACAGTGGCCTCCCTTAGTGGTGATGCCTCAGGAGTAGTCAGGACTTCCCTTGTCTGGACACAAGGGATCGCACCCCTCATGCGCTTGGATTGATGTGTGGACGTCTTGAGCCTTTTAAACATTTGTAATTGTGCCCAAGTTAAGGCACGTTCAATGGGGACATCATATGCTAGGCATCGGTAAATAATGCGTGTGATTGCACAGCATCCGTTCACCACTAATATCCTAGAAGCCCGTTTGTTTGCTTCATACAACTGATCTATAATCCACACTGGTAGCTTAATGGGTAACGCACCTGCTTCCGCTAAGTAGAGAGCGAACCAGATCTTCTTGTGTGGTTGTGTGAATCGGTCTTGGCCGGGAAAGGCGAAATGTTGCATGCACATGCGGAGAGGGATGGACACATTTGGGGTGAGTGCTGCCATGTCTTTAAGCTTCAATAGTTTCCTATCCTTCATGTTAGTGGGAACAAGAGCATCCTTTTCAGAGGGTACATGCGTGCCGTGCATATTCAAAGCGTCGCTTACCAACTCCACAGTAAGTTCAAACCTCTTCACTTCGTTGTTGCCCAGCAAGGAGGGAAGCACAAATGATCCGGGTTTGTCCTTGTCTTCATTAGCTTGTAATGTGGAGACCAGATAGTAACATCGGAGGAGATCTGGTTTAGTTAGTGGGGCTTCAAAATATTCTGTCAGCCCTGCTCGCTGCCATATGGTCTGGAGATCCTCGGTGTTCTGTAAAGTCTCGAACTCCTTGGAGAAGAATTGGAATCGAACCCATGATCTGTCATACTCGCACTTAGACTCCCAGATATACTTGGCCTCTCCTAATGGACCTGGCATGCCATTGAACCAATGAGAATTGGCATGGACTCTTTCCGTGATCCCTGTAGGTGGATCCGGTACCAGGAGTTGCTGAAGGTGCTGCAGCTCCGCTGGTCGTTCCGTTGGTGGCACATCCACAGGTAGACTATCCACATCAATTCCTGCAGTAAGTATCCCTACTTGTGAGCCCGAACCTGTCGCTTCTGCCATTTTACTGCTTGCCTTCTGATTCTGTGAGAATATAGAATCATGTGTTAACATCGTAATGGACAGAATAAATCCGTTGTTGTCCCCGTTACAACATTAACATGAGGTAGATGGTGAGTTAGTGGTTAGTAAGTGCACGAAGACAGTGTGTGTAGTTAATGTTTGTGTATTCCTAGGAGACTAATGCCGTTAGTAAGTGGGGGCGAATTTACAAATTGGGGTCGGGGGGTTTATTACAGGTCTTAAGCTGCCAAATGCAGTGGATGGGTTTTTCCTTTGGTTTCGTAGAGGCGCTAGAGAACATTATAGGTGTATCAGCTTGAACATGAGGCCTTTTAGGGACCCATTTACAAGTGATCACATGCGTGCTCTTGGTTCTTGGTGTGTTCCTGAGTGTTGAGAACGAGTGAATGCGGGCTATACGCGTAGTTGGTTTGTGCTACATAGGTTGTGGCCATGGCATAGCTATTTGTGCCCTCAAGCAAGCCTTAGGCACCCAAATTTGTCTTGATTGTGGGCTAGCCTTCATCGACCTTTTGGGCACCCAAATGGATTTCACTTTAGCAGAAGAATTTCTGACAAACTTCTTAGTGGCATCACGTTGTTGGTTACTAGTAAGAAGCTTTGCCCGTGTGGTTGTCGTGAGTGCAACCGGGTGTTCGCCTTTCCGCACCCACACTTGGTTTACTTTCTGGGACATTCTGCTGCGCAGGTACTTTTGATCTCGGACATAGGTAGTACTCTGCTTCTTCTGCCTTTGATCCACCTTTGGTTGCTGCCTCCTTCTGACCTTTGGAAAAGAAGGGAGTTCCATTGCATCCCTGACTCCTTTTTCGCAAATATCATTCCTCTGCAACACATGGTTTTGAATAAGAACAGCATGGTCATCTTCATGTGTACCCCTGGAAGGACCAGGAGTCTATGCCTTTCCTAGTTCCTTGAGTGCTCCATTGTCTAATTCTACTGTAACTCGACTATGATTGACCCAAACCTGGAGAAGTCCACTTCTTAGGTTTAGACTGACTGCTTGGTCATAGATCCAATCTTGACCCAAGACAAGAGGCTCAGTGAGATCCTCATCTTGACATACCAGTACTTTAACTGTCATTGCCTCGTCATGAATGTAGAGGGGAAGTTCCACCTCGCCCATGCAAGGGGTTTCCACGCCTCCCAATCCTATGAGATACGCTTCCACAGGATTGACAGTTAACTGCAACGCTTGACAGTAAGACAATTTAATAGCACTAGTGGCTGCACCTGAGTCAATCAAGGCTCTTACGGTCCTTGCACTCGTTCCTTGTCCTATATCTAGGGTTATGAAAGGACGTCGATCAATTATCCTATGCGAGCTTGTTCCTGCGACTTCACACATGGCCATAGGATATCCTTGATCTGCATAGTCATCTGTTCTAGTCTGATCTCGGCCTTGCCTTCGTAACTTCATCCTTCTAATGCGTTCTAAAGCTTCTGCTTGAGCTTCTTCTCGAACTCGCTTTTCTTCCTCTTTGCGTTTCTTGGCAGTATTGAGTCGGCTGAGCATTTCCTCCGTGAGGGGTTCCTGATACAACTTGACTCTGCATCCGCTAATATAGTTAGGGAGAACCTCACCCTCTAACGTGGCTAATTGTACTACTCCACTCGTGGAGATCCTATTGATAATCATAGGTCCGTAGCCTCTCTTTTCTAGCTTCCTCGCGTGTTGTTTCAGTGTATAGACTAAAACTAGATCTCCTGCTTTCAAACCCTTATCCTTTACGTGGGCATCAAAGTATGCCTTCTGTCTCTTCTTGGCTGCATATATTCCTGCTGCGGCTCTCAGTCTCGTTTCTCCTAATCGTTCAAGGTCAAAAATCCTAGAGGAGAGTTCATGGCCTGTCCATTCGTGCTCTTGTGCTACTCTCAATGTAGGGATCAAGAAGTCCAAGGGTAACACAACGTTTTGGCCGAATACCATCTGAAAGGGAGTGGCTTGGAGTACCGTTTTGTAGGCAACTCGATATGCCCAAACAGCATGGTGTAGCTGTTTGTCCCAATCAGAACGTTTAGTGTTCACTAATTTCGTCAGTACATTGCATAAGATCTTATTAGTGCTCTCAGCTTGTCCATTAGCTTGAGGGTGATAGGGGGCAGACTTCTTATGTATTACCAAGAATTCTTGGAATAGATTTTCAATCACCTCATTTAAGAAATGAGTGCCTCTATCACTTACAAGCTCTATAGGTAGCCTGTATCTCGTGAATACATTCTCAAACAAGAATTTAGCAGTTGTTTGAGCATCGTTCTTTGTCGTAGCCTTTACCTCTACCCACTTAGTTAGATAGTCTGTTGCAACAATGATGTATTCCGCATGAGAACCCTTAGCTGGGGGATTAATAGGACCTACGAAGTCTATTCCCCACTTAGAGAATGCACGTCCACCCATCATAGGTTTCAGTGGCATCTCATCTTTGCGTATAGGATACTGAGTCCTTTGACAGACATCACACCGTTTCACATAGGTATGTGCATCCATGTGAAGGGTAGGCCACCAGAAGCTCGCAAATAGTATTGCCTTGATCACCCGATCCGGTCCAAAATGTCCTCCTGCTACACCTTGGTGAGCAGTTTCTAAGATCTTAAGATACTCACACTCATGGACACACAGTCTCAGGTAGCCATCCTTACCGCGTTTGTATAGATTATCACCAATGAGTGAGTAATCCAAGGCTTCTTGTTCTAAACTCCTTTTCCTAGCCAGAGTCATGTCTAGAGGGAATGTGTTTGTTCTCAGGAATGATACTAGTGGTTCACTCCAATCTGGCACAATGGATACTTGATAAAGAGTGGCGTGTTCCACTGGTGGTTTAGTGCAACAGATTGGGCATTCCTTGCACAACTTTTGGACATCCGCTTCCATAGTTGTCCAATGCACTCCGAATCTCTTTAGAGTCTGTAAAGTTCGTTGCTTTGAATGGTGTTGCTCTAACGCACCCACATGTGCTAATTGCAACCATTTAGCATACTCATCCTCTTCTACGCAACAAGCCAAGATCCCTTGATCTGTGTGCTTGTACATGCTTCCTGCCATGATGTGGTACTTTTGGGCTTTTACAACCTCTCTATTCCGTGTGTTTACCACAGGATGGTTAGGCCCGTATGTCAATACTGGTACCAATGGCTTAGCCCACTGCGGTACAACTTCCAAATTAAACAAGTAAGCATCAGGAAGATCATCTGACACTCCTTGTGGGGCTTCTCCCGATGTGAGCCTAGAGAGATGATCAGCTCTCAAATGAGTCCTACCTTTCCTTACCACCACTTCAAAGTCATATTCCATGAGCAAGAGAAACCATCTTACTAATCTTCCTGTATTGCATGGTTTATTTACGAGGTATAGCAATGCCTGATGATCAGTAAAAAATTTAAACTTATTTGCAAGCAAATAGTGTCTGAATTTCTTAACTACATATACCATGCCTAAGCCTTCTCTCTCTGTAGTGGTGTAATTTCGTTCAGCCGCATTCAACTGTCTACTGGCATAGGCAATTGGAAGATCCATATTACCTTCACCAGTAGGTTGTGCAAGAACACATCCAATAGCATAATTGGATGCATCCACGTGAACATGGAATGGCTTATTCCAATCTGGTGTGGTCAAGATTGGTGCTGAACATAATCTTCGTTTAAGCTCCTGGAAGGAATTCTCACATTCATCCGTCCACTCAAAGTTTGTCAGAAGTCCGTACATGGGCTTTGCAATGACCGCATACATGTGTATAAATCGTCGATAATAACCACAATGCCCCATGAAAGCTTGTACTTCCTTGACATTCTTTGGCCTAGGTAGTTCTGCTATAGCTCGCACTTTCTCTTCGTCAGTGGATATGCCATTCTTTGACACTATGTGTCCTAGAATCTTGCCTTGCCTGACCATAAAAACACACTTTTCTGGGTTCAGGCAGACTTGATATTCTCTACATTTGTCAAAGATTTGTCTGAGTTCAGGAATATGGGTTTGTCTAATATTGGAATGAGCACAAAGATCATCATCAAGAACTCCTTAAACACATGGCACATTAGCCTCTGGAAGGTAGCTGGTGCATTGGTAAGCCCAAATGGCATTACTCTAAAGGCAAAAATGCCCCATTCTGTGGCAAAGGCTGTCTTATGCTGATCCTCTGGAGCTATGGCTACTTGATTGTAGCCCGAAAATCCATCAAGGAAGCTGTACACTTCCTTGCCTGCCACTCTTTCTAAGAGATGTTCTGTGATGGGAAGCGGATAGTTATCTCGAATTGTGGCTGCATTAACCTTTTTCAAGTTAATGCACACACGCAGCTTGCCATTTTTCTTGGGCACCACAACAATGGGGGATACCCACTCGGTGTGCTCAATTTCATAGATAAATCCAGCTTCAACCAATCTATCTATCTCTTCTTTGATCTTAGCAGCGTAATTATCGTTATATGTGTAGGGCTTTTGCTTAGAGGGTTTAGCATCTGAGGTCATGGGGATGGTGTGTGAGCATATGTCCGGGTCAACCCCTTTCAAATCCTTGTAACTCCAAGCGAATACATCTCTGTATTCTCTTAGCAAGGCAATCAATTCGTACTCTTCTTCTTCTGTCAAGTCATGGCCTATATACGTGCATCTCTCCTCTCCTTCTTCTATGGCCACTACTATTTTCTTGGTGGTTTCTTTGTTATCATAGGCCTCTCCTGATTGTGCCTCTCGTTTAGGCATTCTAATCATGACTCTCCTGTCATCTATCTCATACTTCTTAAAATTTTCTGGAACCTCAAACAAAGATTCTTCCTCTTCTGGTGAGGCTTCTCTCTTCTGTCGTTTCTTCCCTTCTTCCTTCGGGGTCACATGTGTTGCTAATCTTACATTAGTTGTAACCTCTCCATGCCTCTGGGGTTGAAATTCTACTTCATGGAAGTATTCTTCATCTGATGCAAATGGTGGGTCCATAATGATTGACTCTAGATCGGAGTCACTTGCATCCTCAAATGCGTCAGGGCTAGGTTCGCATTCTTTTAGAACTGCCTCTCCCATGATTGGCTCTATGGAGAAGACTGAAATGTCATAGCCATCCTCATCACAGTGAGGAGTCCATTGTTCTTCATTGATGGCTACGTCCATTGTTGCTAAAATTTCTGCCCAACCGTGAGGCTCAAATTCTTCGTCTGGATAAACTACACGTGCATAGGCTGGGTCTTGGATTGATCTATGGGTCTCTTTCGCACCTACCTCTCTGGCTTTCTCTCTCTTCTCTTCTTCTACTGCTACTTTACACATCCATAAGTGGGTGTCTTCATGCATCCATGAGGATCCAGACCCTATGGAATGCACGGATTCTGTATCATCTTTGGCTCTATGGATGGGATTCCACTGGATAGGAGGTACATCTCTATGAGAGTAATCTTTGAGGTTTACTTTGGTCGTAAGACCCAAGTGTTGCAAATACAAGGAGTTGGTTCCCCAATCCTGTACCACTTGCAATTGTCGCATAAATGGTCTTCCCAAAATCATCTCATAGGCATGATTTATGCTGAAGTCACATATAGCAAAGCTATGCTCAAACTCAACACCACAAGTGGAGAGAGTTATGCCTTCGAGCAATCCCAAGGGCTTCTCTATATGACCATCGGCCATTTGCAATTTCATTCTCGTTGGCCTGAGTGCCGGCTTGCCCCAACGCTTCCATAGGGAAGTAGTGGCAATTGCAACTCCTGCACCTGAGTCCAAGATTGCCTTGGTGGTGTACTCCTGGTAGGTGATGGGAAGGTAGGTGTTCCCTTCTTCACCTTCACACATATCTCCTATCTTATCCAAGGGAATTTCTGGCACTGTCCTATGGGATCCTACCTGGGAACGAGGTTTTGCTATCTCTGGTACTTGTTTGGCTACATGTTTCCATAATTCAGGTCTAACCTTGAGTAGCTCTTCTAACTTGAGATTACACTGCACGTTAGTGTTCTTCACTACCTTTGTGTTCCTAGGTATGACTGAGTCGTCGTTCCTTACTATGACTGTGGGTGCTCTCATACATGTGGACTTTGCTTCCCATGGGCCTGTGAAGTGGGGTAGCTCCTGTATGGAATTAGACTCAAAGTCCAATCTCTCATGAGACTGAGTACTCTCATGTTCCCCGTAAATACATGGGATGTCTTGTGGGAATTGGTCGTGTGCATCATCCACAAGTTCAAAGGGAGGGGCGACTTCACTTTCGTTATCCCATTTGTCTTCTTGAATCTCTCGGAGGAAGTCTGGTGCAAACCGATTCATAGAAGAAGAAGTATCTGGCTCCGTAGAATTAGGCGCATAAGCAACCTGGGAAGGAGGGCTTATTCTATCGTTGGCTCTCTCCTTGCTCTCGTAAATGGCTAGAGCACAAGCTTCTTGGGGAGGATTGCTTATTCTATTACTCTTCCGAGCAGGCTCATACGCTCCCTGAGAAGGAATGTAGGCAACCTGTGGAGGTACGTGAGCTTTCGAGGGAGGCTCATATGCCTTTTGGGGGGGGGGAGATAAGCTTCTTGAGGAGGCACAAGGGCTTCCTGAAGAGGCTGGCTTATCCGTTCTCTCGCCCTTTCCTTTCTTTGAGGGGTAGGTTCCTTTTCTGATTGTGCAATTAGCCTCTCTATTCTTTCTAAGGAGGGGAAGTTGTCTGGTTTAGTGGAATTGGTGACATAAACTTCCGATGGGGGATGGTTCATGTTTTTGCTTGCTTTCTCTCCCTCTTGATTTTTTTCTTCCTTGGCAGATCTTGCAATTATCCTCTCTAACTTTTCTAGGAATCCATCCAAGTGTAATTGCGTTTTGGCTGAGCCCGAGTAATTGAAAAGGCGACTGGCTTCAAACATAGTCTGAGCCAGTGCGACCATTTTCGCGCACAGTTTGGTTCTTTCTATCTCTAGGTTAGCTCTAGGATAGCACTTGTCATGATCCGTGATGTTTGGCCCTTCTTGGATTCTGGCCTGATATGCTTTAAGCATCATGTCTATGTCTTCGGGAGTGGGATCAGCTAATACTGATCCTGTTTGGGGTGGTGGGTGGGTTACGTGGGGTGTCTTAGAGGGTGGAGGGATGGAGGGTGATGGGGATGGTAGCGGTGGGGATGTGTGAGAGTGCGGTTGAGATGTGATCTCTATGATTTTAGCCTTGGTTTCTCGTAGACTTTCCTCAAGTTCACTCATCTTCTTTGCCCATTGCCTTTTCATGCGTTCGCGGCTATCTCTCCAAGCTCTTGTTCTCTTTTTATTTTGGCTCTCAGTATCGCTAGCATCTGGGCTCTTTTCCTGGCCTACCCCTTGGTTTTGCTGCAATGCTTGAGCTCGAGTGACTACCTGTACGGGAGCAGTGGAAGTGACACTTCCTGTGGAATCTACCACTAACCCAATAACGTTGATCGGAGTGATTTTAGGAATATTATTAGGATTCTTAGGGCAATCTCGTAAGAGATGCTCTTTTCCACAATCTTGGCAGAAGCCTTGGATCGTCACAGACTGGTTTTGTGTAAGTGGAGGTAAGGGGCAATCACGAATGAGGTGATCTCCTTGGCATCTATAGCACGGTCCTCTTGGGAATGGAGGTCTTGCTTGTCTAGGTTGAAGCCTAGGGTTGGGGTTTGCATACATGACGTTCGTGTAATCTGACTCCCAACTCGGTTTGTTTGTCTCTTCGCTATAATAGGACTCACCATGCTCAGGAGACTGCATGTAGTAGGCCTGGGGGCTATCAACATGTGTAGAATCAAAGCTATGGTCACTCGGGTCACTTTCAGAAAGCAAGGATGTTACAGGGACTATAGCTCTATTCAGGTTCTCTTCTGCAGCAGTATACTTTACCGGAATCACATTAGCTGGGGCTGGGGGTTGTTGTGCTAGCACAGGCTGAGGCCTTTGTTGGTTTTGATATTGAGGTTGGAAATTTTGTTGTGGCCTGCCATATGGTTGTGGAGGGTACTGGTTCTGGTATCTGCCTTGTTGGTAGGGCTGAGGGTAGGGTTGCCTAACCGCCTGCTTGTTGTATGGGCAATCTTGTGCGGTGTGATTGGTGTATCTCCGTTCTATGGTGCAATATTGGCTACCATGATTTACTTGGGGCTGAGCCATAATGGGGCAGACATTCGCCATATGGTCGCCACCGCATGTATAACACCTTTTCACAGGAGCAAACCTTGGGATTTGTTTGCTAGTTACACCTAATTTCTGGGCCACTTTCTCTGCGAGTTCCTCAATTGATGTGGATTGCGTGGAAGAGTGACTAGATGCACTATCTGAATCTTTATAGATTTTGGAAAGCTCTAGTTCTTCCCCTAGGTTATCTTCAATGTCAATGCACATGCGTACACACTCTTCTATCGTCCTAGGATCTTTCAGATACACATAGGATCTCAATTTCGTACTCAGCAATCCGTCAAGGAATAAGGCTACTTGTTTGGCAGATGTGGGTAGCTCCGAAACAGGACATCTTTCGAGGTATTGCCTAAATCTTCTTCCTGCCAGTCTTACAGTTTCTTGGGGAGTCTGTTTAAAGCTATGAATCAATGAGGAGGTATTGTGTCTTATGCCGCTCTTAGAGAACTCTACAATGAAAGCCTCTAGGAGTTGGTCTATGCTCCTGAACTGGCGCTCATCCAATGGCTGAAACCATGTAAGTGCTGTGTTCCTAAGGGTTAGACCGAAGGCATTGTACTGCGTGAATAGATCCTCCACTTGTTCAACTCTCAAGACTTGCTTGAACTCCGCCACATGATCGTAGGGATCTCCTGTGCCATCAAAGTTATTCTTCATGGACTTAACTAGCTGGGCAGGTCTCAAAGTTCTTGTGTGCTCTCTAGGCCTCGGCAGAGGGAATCCATCCACATTTCTTTGGTTCCTGTGAGCTCTAAGCATTTCGGGTTCTACCCTATTCGTCTCCGTCCTCGTTCTTTCTCTGCCCCCTGGGTTGGCAAAGCTTACTTCTGGTCTATCTCTACTTTTGTCTCTTTGCATTCCATGAGCTTGGGATGTTCCAGCCCCAGGGTGACCATAGGATACATTTGATCTAGGTTGGGGGAAAATGAATTCACCCTTCCAAGTGTAAGCATGCCTATCATTTTCCGTAACCGCAAAGATCCGTTCTGAAGCGTGATCTAAGTAGGTCACTCTGCCTGGGCTATCAGGATCCTTAAACTCGTAGATCATGATATCTCCTATATCAATTGGCTGATTAGATTTATACCTCCAAAAGGCTTCGTCAGTTTCTCGATTGAGGAGCAATTCTATGCTCTTGTTGTCTTGGGGAGCCCACTCAGGTGTGATAATCCTAGTGAGAACAGATTTGCCTCGAGGGGTTCTAGGTTCTACACCCATGTTTCCTTGTTCCAAGTCACCTAAGTCCGCTTCGGAGATTACATTCCCAAATTCATCTGTCCTATCTGGGTGACTGGTGACTACGTATATGGTTCCTTCTTTGTCCATGTATGCACCGTTTTCAAACTTGACGGCTGGGTGCTCTAGTCCAATGGATTGATCAGGATTTTTAATCTGGACCACGGATCTTCCTAGGCCGTCCTCATAGATGCTAGCACCTAATCGGTTGGTCCTAAGGTACTCTAGCTGCGTTTTGTAAGGGCCTTCTACCCTGTACAGGTAAGGCACACCTGAACTTCCCGTAGGTCTGTCCATATCTTGAGACGTCCCTGATTCACTGGTATCAGAGCTAGGGTAATGAGAGTGGTAACTCAACTGCTGGGCCCAAGACCTTGCAGTGTGATTGACACTAGCCTCTGAAGACCTAAGGCTTTGTCTCTCTCTTACTAGGTGTCGTCCTGATCTAAGGTTCATATGCCTAACTGATTAGCCCAATTTTTGCCCAGAGTACAACCTCGCTGCCGATCAATTGGTACCAGTCACTTGATTCTTTTTGGTTATTCCTCGTGTTTATGGTCTTGTCTGCTATTACGTCGTCAGGAATACTTGAATGTTCTTCGTACTTTCAGGTTGATCGTTCCACGTTAGGTTCTTTTCCTTTATGTTATTGACAGTACAGAGATTAGGTTTTTAGCTTGAACTTGAGTTTTTAGGTGGTCTTCAACTTGATAGTGGCCTATCGTCGCCCTGACTTACTCCTACTTCTAATCGTACTTAGCCTAAGCTAGGAATTGACGAAGATAAGTTGAGAATATTCCGACCTTTCTAGCCGAACCTTGCTCTTTAATGCTCGAGAAGTTGATTCTCAAGCTTGCGCAAAACCCTTGCTTGGATACTCTCAATTGCTTCTCAGTAGACCTGCATAAGTCCCAAGATTAGCTCCAAGTTGACCTTTCAATTGAGAGACAATTTATTTCAGACACTCTTTTAATGACCCTTGTTCCCCCTTTTGTATTGCTAGAAATTTCCTCTAGAGCTCCCTTGGTGTCCCTACCCCTCTGTGTGTCAACTTCCAAATATCCTATCTGAAAATCAACGCGTTATTCTTATAAAAAACAGTTGAGGGCGTGTAGTATATGCCACGAGCTTTCCGACAAGCCCTAGAGCTCAAAAAATGAATTTCATATGAAAAAGTTATGACCGTTCAGGGTTTAGGGGGTTAACTAGACAAACAGAACCTTTCAGGGGTTTTAATGCGTTTTTCTAAGGCCTTTGTAAGTGTATGAGTATTTGAGAGTGCAAATGTGCCCAAAATTTAGCCTAAATGTCCAAAAATTTACCCCTTAATTTTTGCTGAAAATGTCTGTCTATCGCGATAGACGGTGTCTGTCGCGATAGACTGGTCTGTCGCGATAGACGGTGTCTGTCGTGAAATTTCTGTCTGTCGCGATAGACGGTGTCTGTCGCGATAGACGGTGTCTATCGTGGAATTTCTGTCTGTCGCGATAGACGGTGTCTGTCGTGAAATTTCGGTCTGTCGCGATAGACGGTGTCTGTCACGAAATTTCGGTCTGTCGCGATAGACGGTGTCTGTCGCGATAGACTGGTCTGTCGCGATAGACGGTGTCTGTCGCGGATTTCTGTCTGTCGCGATAGACGGTGTCTGTCGCGATAGACTGGTCTGTCGCGATAGACGGTGTCTGTCGCGATAGACGGTGTCTGTCGCGGAATTTCGGTCTGTCGCGATAGACGGTGTCTGTCGCGAAATTTCGGTCTGTCGCGATAGACGGTGTCTGTCGCGATAGACTGGTCTGTCGCGATAGACGGTGTCTGTCGCGGATTTCTGTCTGTCGCGATAGACGGTGTCTGTCGCGATAGACTGGTCTGTCGCGATAGACGGTGTCTGTCGCAGAATTTCGGTCTGTCGCGATAGACGGTGTCTGTCGCGATAGACGCTGTCTGTCGTGGGTCTCTGTCTGTCGCGATAGACGGTGTCTGTCGCGATAGACAGTGTCTGTCGCGATAGACGGTGTCTGTCGCGATAGACTGAAAAAACGCAAATTTTTGAGAAACTTCTAATGATTTAGAGTGCCCTAATGGTGTAGGTTATCGTGGTAAACATGCATTCACAAAATTTAAGGTTTTTCTATCTGTCGCGACAGACAGAGGTCGTCGTCCCGGGACTTGTGCAGAGCCTGTCGTACCTGCGCACACTGCTGGGGATGATGGTACAGCAAGAACCTGCAATGAAACTCAAGAAACATGCAAAATACGCACACACAATATTGCTCTCTCGCTCTCTCTCACAAGTGAAATGAGGGAAATGAGGTGGGGAAGGTGATATGATCAAAACTGAAAATTTTCGCGATGATGGAGATGGAGGTGGGAGATGGTGATGATGATGATGGTGATGAAGATGGTGAAGAAAGTAAAAGAAAATCGATGAGAGTGAAGAAAATACCTACAACTCCAACGCGTCAACTCTACGTCTTACCATCACACGCTCGTCCTCAAAGCTCGATCCCCGGCAACGGCGCCAAAATTTGGTGTAGCTCAGTGATGAGTAGCACCTCCTTTAATGTCAATCCGGGAAGACGTGAGGATGGTATGAAGACCTCGAGCAAGTGGCGGCACAAGTGCGTGAGTGAGAAGCACACAAGCATGCACACACATACACACACACGCGCACACACGGCAAGACAAAGAGAGAGAATCAATGGAGTTCTTTAGATTACTTTCAAAAGCTCTTACAAGTTTGTTTCAATTACAATCTAACCTCAAAAATGAGCTCTCTAGCTCCTTTTATAGTTTTTGACTAGCTTTGGCCCTGTCCAGACCTAGTGTCCGGCCTAGTTAAAAATTAGGTTCCAGGGCTTATTTGAGGGCTCAAACGAAGTCTAAAAATTATGAAAATTGGTACGATGGTACTTCTAATACTCCTCAAGCTCGAGGACTCCTCGGCTTGCACAAAATGGAGTCTAATCTACCAAAAACGGGATTTACAATGTTTGTGTAGTGATTAAAATCACTTGAGTTGTACATAATCCATGGGAAAAAATGATCTGGCCTTGTTGCCGTATTGTGCATGACTCCTCTGTTGCTTTGTATGCCAACACCACCATTCGTCATTGGTTGCCTCATCTACACAAAATGATAGATATTGTTGCTCAAATGATTGTAAAGATTTTTGATATGATGCAGATTGTTTTCAAGACCTTTCGACGTGTCAAGGCTCCCATTGTGAATACACTAGGCTTTGAATATGGGAACTTGGACCTAGTTTACAACATGAGCATGACACCGTCTCTCAAGGTATGCTATGCTTGGCACTACAGATTGAAGTATATGCTCGCCTGCTACAAGAAGACGTTTGAAGAAATGTACACCACCAGCTTCTAGGAATATCACTCAGAAGTTTTTATCAATTGTCCAATGCATTTGCTACACCTGTTTGATTGTGAACAAATCATGTATATAGAACATTATATGCAACCACCTCTAGATGAACCCCAACCCATTGATTGGGAGAAACTTGAATGTGATCTTATCTGGGGACTTCGCATCACGGAACACACCTTGGCAACATACCTACTCACAAACTACATTACTCATGCTAAATTAGGTTCTATTAGGGATGATAGAAATGAGGAGGAGGGGAGTGTTCAAAGCAAACATTAAAGTACTGGTTCTCGTCATAGAAGAAGAGGAAGCACTTAAAGCTAGTCAAAAGATTTGATCGTGACAACAATGATTTTTATCACTAAACTAATGTATCATATGTATATACATCCAATTATTGTAGATACAACTCCATTTTGTGCAAGCCAAGGAGTCCTCAAGCTTGAGGAGTCTAGGTAGAATGCTCACACCAGTTTTTGTAATTTTTTAAAGCCGTTAGATAGTTCAAATTAGAGGTAAAACCTATTTTTTAACTATGCCGATCACTAAATGTGAAATCGATCAAAACTAGGCAAAAACTATAAATAGAGCTAGAGAGCTCATTTTGTTGTTGTTGTTAATTTATGAATGAATCTATGAACTAGAGCTAGAAGAGCTATTGTAGCTAGATGATCATGAATATGATTAAGAGTTCTTTTCTTGAATTCCATTGATCTCCATCGCGACTTTCCTTGTGCGTGTATGCATGTGTGTGTATGCTCTTGCATTTCTCACCTTCTTCTTCATACACATCATTCGCTCTTGATCTTCATATTGGCCTAACCTCTCAGCGGATTGAAAATTACGAGGTGAAGCTCCTCCATGTTGGTACTTCCCATTGTGCTAAAGTGACATCTGGTGACACGTCCTTTCCAATATATGTACATCTCTCTTCACCTTCTTCCATGGTCACTATCACCTTCTTAGTTTGTTCCTTGTTATCATAAGGCTATCCTTCTCTATTTTCCCTTTTGGGCATTTGAATAGCTGTCTTCCTCTCTTGTACTTTGTATCTTTTGAAGTGCTCAGGGACTTCAAAAAGATCTGCGGGTTGTTCTACTTTCTCTTTTGTTTCCTCGTTGTTCGGTCTTGTTTGAGCTTCTTCTATCACTAATACATTGGGTGTTTCTTCTTTGTTCTCAGCCTGGATTGCTTCTTAATACTATTCCTCCGAATCGAATTCTAGCTCCATCTCTATGCTTTCGTACTCCTCCCTCCACTCCTTTTCTAGTAATTCCCCTGCCTCTACTTCTTGAAGGACTACCATGTAAAAACTTACATCATAAACTTCTTCATCCACACATCCATTCATGGTTAATACTTCCTCATTTACGCACACATCTAAGGTGGCTAAAATCTCCATCCATTTGTGTGGTTCAAATGCTTCATCTGGGAAAATTTGAGGCATATATGTAGGATCATCTATAGGTCGATAATTTTGATGTCCGATTGGCCATAATTGAGTTTTATTCCTCTCATTTTTCTTCCTTGCACAGCCATAATTGAGCATCTTTCTGCATCTATGATTGGTCACTTGATCTTGCACTATGAATTGATAAGTCATCCTCCTCTCTATGTATGCGATTCCATTGCAGTGGGGGCACATCCCTATATGAAAATGTATATAAATTTATCTTGGTAGTGGTCCCCTGATCTCCAACTTTATCAACAAGGATTTGTATGGTAGATGGAAATTCCGTTTCTTTATTTTCCTTTGGAGGCTCTCCAGTTTCTATTTTTAATTGTCTAGCTAACTGGTTCCATAATTGTGGTTTGACTCATAGTAGCTCTTCCATGATCAAGAGGAATTGTACCTTGGTCTTCTTGAGCTCTGCTAGGTTGTGTGATGTCTTACCTGAAGACCCATTTTCTTTGCCTCGATTTGTGGGAGCGTGAAAGGCTATAGACACTTTCTTGTATTCTTGCGTATAATTAGGTAGGGTGGAAAAGCTGTGTACTTCCTCCCTATTTCGATCTAGGTTGGGTTTCCCCTATGTCTAATTCTTTAAAGGGTGGTGTCGAGCTCTCATTCTTTTTTCCATCGTTCTTCTTGGATCTTGGCCCATAAGTCTTGCGGCCAATTGACCTCTAGTTCTGGAATTATAGAAATATGTTTGGCCTAGTTACCCCGTTGCTCTTCTTCGTCACGTTTCTCTTCGGGCATTCTTGGTGGTTTTCGATCATTAATTTTGATATAATCATTGAATTGGCTCTCAAGTATCTTAGTCTCCAGAAGGACTGGGATAATGTTTTCTAACGTGGTATGAGCTATCTCTATGAACTTTCTACATATTGCCAATCTCTCCTTTTCTAGCTCTCCTTGTGGGGGTAGAGTTTCTCATATTGTTCTATATTTGTTCCAGTCATGATTTTGGATTGGTAGGCTTTCAACCACATGTCTGGTATTGGATCTGCTTGAAATGATCCTGGTCTACTTGGCTTCTGGGTTTGGGACTTAGGTGGTGTGTTATCTTGCACTTCTTGTTCTCAAGGTTTCCTACTTTCTTTTACATCCTTCTTGTCTTCTTTATTTTTCTTCATCATCCATTTATTCATGGGGTTTTCCCTTCTAGTCTTCCAACTTTGCATTTTCTTTGTTTGCTTACTCTCTCATGGGTCTTTCAAATCTTCTACTACTTGTATCTTTGGTTCTAGACTCTTATTCATTTCCTATTCGGAATCTAATTCTTTTATCACCTATCCTTTGGCTTGGGCTCCAGTAATGGCTTTAATGGTACTGTATATTTTTTATCGCTTCGTGATGATTCTATCACTTCTATCACATTGATATGAGTAGTACTATGAGTCTTATTGGGATTTTTTGGACAGTCTCTAAATAGATGTTCCTTTCCACACTCATTGTAGTACCCTTCCCATGTTCTAGGTGGTGGTGGGTTGTATGGTAGAGTGCATTCCGTTATGAAATGATCTCCTCCGCATCTATAGCATGGTCCTCTTGGCACAAGTGGTATAATGGGTGGTCTCATCTATGCAAGTGCTTTAGGTGCAGTGTACATCTGGTTCTTATATTCCGGTCCATAGATATTGTCGTATCCTTCGTAAATATAATATTGTTGGTCATAGGTTTGGTCATACTCCACTAAATTGGTGTCACAGGGGTAGTATTCTCTCTAGATCTACTCATATCCCTAATTTGCAATTTCGGCATTAGCTAAAGGTGTAGCTGGCTCTATGGCTCTTTCCATGTTTTCTTCTCGTTGAGTGTATTTGACGGGCACTATATTCTATGGATGGGGTGGTTGTTGTGCTAACACAAGTTGTGGTTGTCCATATCCCCTTGTTCATAAGGTCTAGGTGCTCCTTGTGGACCTGGATAAGGGTTGTACCTTAGTATCTCTCTTCCTTGCTCTCTGGGGGGTATCCATAAGCTATATACTAGGGTTGATGCAATGGCCTTGGTTGCCTATTAAATGGGCAATTTTTAGTAGTATGGTTGGTATATTTCTACTCAATATGACAATATTGGTTGGGTCCTTGCGGTGGCTGCCTATTGTATGGATAGGGTTGTTGTATGCCTAGACCTCCTCTTGTACAAGTATGCGATGGCTGATCTCCACCACATAGGTTGCATCTTCTTAGTATTGGCATTCTCATTGGTGGGTTCTGGTAATATCTCTATCCATGAACTCCCGACTTCTTAGCTACCAATTCTGCTAGCTCCTCCACATTACTAGAACTAGTTGTCACAGTACTCCTAGCATCTTCTAATTTAGCAGTGCTTTGTGTACTTTTGAGGTCATCAACTAGGTTGTCTTCTAGATCAATGCATTCCTGGAGGCACTCGCTCAATGTCTGGAGCCGTTTTACATAAAATAAGGTTCTTCACATTCCATTAGTCAACCCATCTAAGAATAGCGATATCATTTTTTGTTGGGAGGGTCTTTCTATTACTGGGCATCTATCACATATTGGTTAAACCTTCGGGCTACTATTTTTACAATTTCATTTGGGCTTTGTTTAAAACTATGAATTAAGGATGACAAGTTGTGTTTAATCCCTCGCTTGGTAAATTCCCCAATTGTTCAATGTTTCCAAAATGATTTGGATCCAACGGTTGGAACCAAGTCAAGGCTGCCCTTGTGAGGGTTAATCCAAAGGACTCATATTGCACAAAGAAATCATCCACTTGTTCTGCCCCTAGCACTTGCTTGAATTCCGCTATATGGTCATAAGGTTCTCTTGTACCATCATAGTGATTTCTCATGCATTTAACAACTTGAATTGGTCTTAGCTTTCTGACCGATTCTCGGGGTATGAGCATTACAAGAATCGTTGGTCTAATTGGATGCATTCCTTGTTGCACACCTTGTTGTAACCTTGGTCTAACTGGTGGTCAATTTATGCTTCCCATCCCTGGGTTGGTTTCGTTCTGTGAATGTGTTCCTGTCATTGTGAATTGCACATGTGTCCGTTTGGGGATACTTTGTTGACTTGTTTTTCCTGACATTGTATTCTCTGTTCCTTGGTGGGTTCCAAAAGGATTGTGCAAGGTAGTTGCCTGCTCTCGAGGAGGGAATACGGGCAACCCCATGTATTTCAATTGAGACCTATCGAGTTTATCTACTGGACAATACCTTCTTTGGCTTTGGTCTAGGTATGTGTTGAAGCTCAAGGTCAAGGACAAAGCATGGAAGCACATCAAGGAAGTGGACACACAAGAAGAAGGAGCAAGTAGGGAGCTCCAAGAAGCACTTGTTAGATTTTAAGAAGAAATCCCTATAAAAGTAGTGATTTTCATCACTAAAAACCATTGTAAATACCATTTTCCATTTTTGCAACTCCATTTTGTTCAAGCCGAGGAGTCCTTGAGCTTGAGGAGTATTAGAAGTACCATCCTACCAATTTTCATAATTTTTAGACTCCGTTTGAGCCCCCAAATAAGCCTTGGAACCTAATTTTAACTAGGCTAGACACTAGGTCTGGACAAGGCCAAAACCTCTCAAAAAACTTTAAAAAGGGTTTGAGAGCTCATTTTTGGGGTTAGCTTGTTGTAGATTTCAGCTTTGTAAGAGATTCCTAGTGTAATCGAAGCTTTCCATTGTTCCACTCTTTGCTCTTACCTTGTGCACGTGTGTGTGTATGTGTGTGCATGCTTGTGTGCTTTCACTCACGCACTTGTGCCATCACTTGCTCATAGTCTTCATACTAGTCCTCACATCTCCACGGATTGACATATATGAGGTGCATCTCCTCACGTTGGTACTTGCCATTGTGCTAGAGTGACACCAAATTTGGTGCCCTTGCCGGGGAGAGAGCTTGGAGGACGAGCATGTGATGGTAAGACGTAGAGTAGCGACGTTGGAAGGTAAAAAAAATCACCATTTTCAGTTCAGTTTTTGAGTTTTTCTTCTCCTTCATCTTCATCATCATCACCATCTCCACCCACCTTCATCTTCTCAGTTTTTGCCATTTTTTAGAGTACATTCACCTCAGTTTTTACTTGTGGTTGTGAGAAAGAGCCTTAGAGAGGGTGCAGAACTGAAATGCTGAAGAAATGGTACCAAAATAGCCAAAAATCAAAGTGATTTGTCCCAGACGTGACATAACCTGCGCCAAGTATTGTGAGTGCAATAGCGCGGGTTGGAAGGGAGATCTGGCATCTATAGACACATACGTGTGACAAGGAGGACACAAGGTACTCATATGTGCAAAAATTTTTGAATTTGGACTCCAAAAAATCCAAGTATCATGTTCTCCCACGGTTGAGTATCGCGATATCTGGATATCGTGAACTCCTGTGGTCGAGTATCACGATACTTAGGCTTGTGAGATATCGAGTATCGTTGAGGAAGTTCTCGCGATACTTTTCACATATCGTATATCGTGAAAGTTTCTTCCGCGATACCTGGGGCATATTGTGTATCGTTGAACTCTGAAAGCGATATTTGGCGAGTGTCGAATATCGTGGGATTTTTCTTGGTTGAATATCGAGTATCGTCAAAGTTTTCTACAACATTTATTGAATATCGTGTATCGTGAATTTCTTTTCTCGATACTTGTTCCATATCCTGTATTGTTGAACTTTTCACGATACCTCACAGATATCGAGTATCGTTGATTTGGCTCTGGCAATACTTGTGCAATATCATGTATCATGAGATTCTTCTCGCAACATCTGTCGGATATCGAGTATCCTGGACCTACTCCTGTGTCAAGTGTCATGTATCGTTTAGTTGAGATATCGTGTATCATGGCAAGGCAAGTATCGTGTATCGTCTACTTCCAAGTATCACCAATGCTTGCTAAGTATCGTGTATCGCCTGTTCTACAGTAATCCTAGAGAGGTCTTGTTTCCCTGTTTTAACCCTCAGAACCCTAAACTGGCATAACTTTCTCATACAAAATCCGTTTGCAGTGATTTTGGGTTTGTTGGAAAGCTCATGGGGAGTACAAAGAAACCAAGTGGATATACTATTTTGAAGTTGACCCTCAGGTGGACTAAGAAACCAAGGAATTCAAAAGGATTCTGAGCAATTCATGGGGAAATTTTGGACTTGTAGACGAAGCTTTTGAACCTAAGATCTGTCAGACACTTAGGAAAGGATAGGCCAAGCATTAGATCATCTGAGGCTAGTGTTGATCATACAACTAAGTCTTGGGCACAACAACTAAGTGGTTATCCCTACACACTAAGTTCTGACACAAGTGATTCAGAGCATGGAGAGACCCACACATAGTTCAGGCACTGCTTATTTACAGACACTAGAAGGTCCCTATAAGACACAATTGGAGTATATCAAGACCAACCAATTAGGTGCTCGCATCTATGAGGATGGTCTAAGGCGATCAGTGGTCCAACTCAAAAATCCCGACCAACCCTTTGGACTTGAACACCCAGTGGTCAAGTTCGAAGAGGGTGCATACATTGATAAGGAAGGAACCATGTATGTGGTTACCAACCTACCAGACAAGACAGATGATTTTGGAAACATCATTCATGAGAATGAGATAGGAGACCTAGAGCAGGGAGACCTAGGACGAGAACCCAAGACCCCTAGAGGTAAGTCAGTCTTGACTAGAGTGATCACTCCAAAATGGATTTCCCAAGACAACAAAAGCATAGATCTATTCTTGAATAGAGAAATGGAGGAAGCCTTTTGGAGATTCAAGCCAGATCAACCGAGCCCTATAGTCACCATCTATGAGTTCAAGGATCTGGAGACACCAGGGAAAGTTGTCTATCTAGATCACATATCTGAGAAAATGTTTTTGGTGACAGAGCAGGATAGGCATGCATACACTTGGCAAGGTGAGTCAATTTTTCCTCCATCAAGATCTAATGTTTCCCAAGGCCTCCAAGGATCAGGATCATCCAAGGCTCATGAAACCCAGAGGGGAAGAACCGGAGAGAGACCTGAGGTAAGCTTTGCACACACAGTGGGTAGAGACCGATCATGAATTGAAAATGAAAGACCTGAAAGAGAGAGACATCGCGTACATAGGCATCAAAGAGACGAACATGATTTCCCATTGCCTAGACCACGAGAGCACTCAAGCACCCTTAGACCCTATCAAGTGGTTAAGACAATGAAGAACAAATTTGATGGGTCAGGAGATCCTTATGATCATGTGGCCGAGTTCAAACAAGTGTTAAGAGCTGATCAGGTCGAGGACTTGTTCACCCAGTTCGAGGCATTTGGTTTGACTCTTAAGGGTACTGCCTTAGCTTGGTTTCAGCCCCTGAATAGTTGCAACTATCGAGAGATAGGTCAACTGCTAGAAGAATTCATTGTAGGGTTTTCCAAGAGTGGTATCAGGCATAACACATCATCCTTGATCCACATCTTTAAGCAGACACCCCAAGAAACAGTGCGACTTGCAGGAAGAAGGTTTAGAAAGTACTTGGAAAGATGCCCTGTACCGGAATTGCCCACACCAACCAAACAAGTGGCCTTGTTTTTAGATGGCTTACTGAGCACAAGATTGAGATCATATGTGTACTTGAAAGAACCTAGATCCATAGAAGAGTGTGTGCGGATGTGCATAGACATAGAAGACAACTTGAGTGAGGAGCTAGAATTGTCCAAACTCTGTAAGGACTCTGACAGTTCTACTAGTCATACCTCTAGAACCTCCACTGAGATAGATGAAATAGCTAAGCAGGTGGCCAAAAGGCTAGGAGTTCAAAATAGACCAATGCCAAGGGTCACCCCATTGAAGCGATGCTATACATGCAGAGGAGACCACATGGCTAATGTTTGCCCGATGATGGCTCAACCCCAAGGGAATCCTAATGCTCTATATTGCACCATTGAGAGAAAATACACCAATCATACGGCTCAAGAATGTCCCTATAACAGGTAGGCTGTTAGACAAAATTATCAGCAACCTTACCAGTAGGGTAGGTATCAGAACCAGTACCAATAGCCATATTATAGGCCACAACAACAATATCAACCTCAATACTAGCAGCAATCTCAAGCACCAAACAGGCCACAACCAGTCCTGGGAAACCAACCACCAACTCCTACCAATGTGATCCCAATTAAGTATACGATGGTGGAGGAGAACCCTAATAGAGCATTGGTGCCACTAACCTCTTCGGTCTCAAAAAATGACTCTCATGCTCATAATTCAGACTACTCCCATGAAGGTAGTCCACATGCTTATTACATAGAGTCACCTGAGCAAAGTGAGATTTCTCCATATCAAAACGAGACACCACTTATGGAACAAAATTGGGAACCAGAATACTCCAATGTCATGTATACGAATCCCAACCCCAAGCCCCAAGTGAGACAAGTAAGACCACAAGCCCCTAGAGTTCCATGTTTTAGATGTCAAGGCGACCATTTCATTCGTGAATGTCCCCACCAACCAGCTTTGGGACAAGGGAAAAACATCAAAATACAAGGCTTTTGTCCTGAGTGCGGCAAGGAACATCTTCCTAGAGAGTGTCCTAGGAATCCCTCTAGTGCACCCAAGGTTACACCCATCAATGTGGTGGGCTTAGTGGCAGATTCAAGTTCAAGTAGCAGTAATGTGGCTCCTGTATAGGCAGTTACTAGGGCACAAACATTAGAACAGGATAAACCGACGGAGCAGCCAGAGCTGAGTGACTCAGGAGAGTCTAGTAAGAGGAAACCAAGAACATGGAAGGATACCAGAGAGAAGGCTAATCGCAAATGGAACAAAAAAATATCCGAACTAGAAGAAAGCCTAAGGGATACCAAAACAAAAATAGAAGACAGTACATCTCAAAGCCCCTCTCATGCCGAACCTCCATCCACACCACCTCATTCCATCCCACCGCCCATTGTAAATGGACCACAATCAGAGTCTGTTCTTGCAGATCCAACTCCAGAAGGTTTGGACATGATGTTCAAGGCATATCAGGCTCGTCTTCAAGAAGGGCCAACAGCTGCAAACCTGGACAAGAGTTACCTTAGAGCTGATTTAGAGATTGAATGGACAAAAATGTGCATGAAAATGGTAGAAGTAGCTCAAGCTATGCTTGAGACTAGTCAAAAGTTCAATAAGACAAACTCTATCAAGCCGGATTTGCATTTCCAAGGCTTACTAGAAAGATTAGAGCAGTTGGTAAACAAGCCGCAGGTTTTTTTACCTCCACAGGCTCAACCGGTTGTTGAAAGAGAAAGCTCACCACCAAGGGAATCTTATGTTCCTAATTCCGTGGATGGTGGAACACCTCTTTCAATGCAACAATATTCTCAAGAGTTCTTGTGGGAAATACAAGAAGAAAAATGGGCCAAGGAGCAGGGTAATCCCCCTCCTATTCCTGAGATTGATGACATTCATGATCAATTTCCCCAAGACATTCCGTCTATCTATGGAGACCAAGCAGAGCAACAAGAAGATGAAAGATTAGATTTTGAATCTAATTCTTTACAAGAGTTGCCACAATTCACAGGCCCATGGGAATCTGAATCTCTCCAGATCAGAGCTCCCACAATAATGGTAAGAAATGAAGACTCAGTGGTTCCAAGAAACAATGATGTCGTGAAGAACATTAAGGTTCAATGTCATCTCACCGTAGAAGAGCTGCTCAAAGCAAAACCTGAGCTATGGAATCATGTGAAGGATCAGGTTCCAGAACTTGATTCCAATATGCCAAAAGTAGGCTCTAAGAAAAAAGTTCCAGAGATACCTCTTGATAAAATAGGAGACAGGAGCGAAGGTGAAGAAGGTAATACTTATCTTCCAATCACCTATCAAGGTTACACAACCAAAGCAATTGTAGATTCGGGTGTTGGTGTTGCTATTGCAACCACCTCCTTGTGGAAGCGATGGGGCAAACCCACATTAAGACCAACTAGGATGAATCTTCAAATGGCAGATGGTCATTTTGAAAGACCTCTAGGATTGCTCGAAGGGATAACTCTAACCACTTGTGGTGTAGAGTTTGAACATACATTTGCTATATGTGACTTTGAGAAAAATAATGTCTATGAGATGATCCTAGGAAGACCCTTCCTATGACAATTGCAAATAGTATAGGATTGGGGAACCAACTCCTTGTACTTACAACACTTAGGGGTCACAACCAAGGTCAATTTGAAGGATTACACCTTCAGAGATGTACCACCCCTACAGTGGAATCCTATCCACAAAGCAAAAGAAGATTCAATCTCTGTGCATTCTGGAAGCTCACCTGATCCATCCTGGTTGCATGAAGATACTCACTTGTGGATGTGCAAGGTTGTAGAGGAAGAGGAAAAGCGCCTAAAAGAAAGACAAGAAGGAACTCCCCTAGGAGATAGACCAATTAAAGACCCAGCCTATACACCGATGATATTTCTAGATGAGGAATTTGAGCCTCACGATTGGGCAGAAATCTTAGCTACCATGGACATTGCAGTCAATGAAGAACAATGGACACCTCATTGTGATGAGGAGGGCTATGATATTTCTGTGTTCATGTGTGAGCCCTTGTTGGAAGAGTGTGATCCTAGTGAGGTCATAGAAGAAGAAGAGAATGATGATGATCTAGAATCCATTGTGATGGATACTTACTTTGAATCAGAGGAGCACTATTTAGAAGACATAGGAGTGTTAACCCAAAAAGAAGAAGAACCTCTCACAAGTATTAAAACTGTAAATTCATAGGATGGAAGTGAGGGTAGTCACAAGAAAAAGAAAAGAAAAGCAGTGAAACAAGAAGAGGAGGAATCATTGTTTGAAGTACCAAAAAATTTCAAGAAATATGAAGTGGAAGACGGGAAAATTTTGGTACGAATGCCTAAGAGAGAGGCCATCATAGGAGAAGCATATGATAACAAAGAAAAAACTAAAAAGATTGTGGTAACCATTGAAGGGAACGAAGAGCGATGCACATACATAGGAGATGACCTAAGTGCAAAAGAAGAATCAGAGCTTGTAGCTCTACTAAGGGAATATAGGGACGTGTTTGCTTGGCACTATAGAGACTTGAAGGGAGTAGATCCAAAAATTTGCTCTCATACTATCCCTATGACTGCTAATGCCAAACCCACCAAACAAAAGCCCTACACATATAATGCCACATATGCAACTAAAATAAAAGAAGAGATTGACAGGCTGATTGAAGCTGGATTTATCTATGAAATTGAGCATACTGCATGGGTGTTCCCCATTGTAGTGGTGCCTAAGAAGAATGGAAAATTAGGAGTGTGTATTAACCTTAAAAAAGTTAATGCCGCTATGATCAGAGATAGTTATCCACTTCCAATCATTGAACATTTATTGGAGCATGTTGCAAGCAAGGAACTTTATAGCTTCCTTGATGGATTTTCAGGCTACAAACAAGTAGCCATTGCCCCCGAAGATCAACACAAAATAGCTTTTGCCACAGAATGGGGAATCTTTGCATTTTGTGTGATGCCATTTGGTCTCACTAATGCACCTGCAACATTCCAAAGGCTCATGTGTCATGTCTTCAAAGATTTCTTGCGGAAGAGCTTAGAAATATATGTTGACAGTATACGGGAGGAAGCAAGTACAGACACACATGCAGATCTAGCACTAAGGCAACCCTTCATTTTTTGAAACCCTTCATTTTTTTTCAAAACCCTTACATCATTTTCAAGTGATTCTCATCACTAAAAAACCTTGTAAATATCATTTCACCTTTTTGTAGCTCCATTTTGTACAAGCCGAGGAGTCCTCGAGCTTGGGGAGCATTAGAAGTAGTTGCCTGCCAATTTTCATAATTTTTAGATCTCGTTTGAGCCCTCAAATAAGCCCTGGAACCTAATTTTCAACTAGGCCGGACACTAGGTCTGGACAGGGCCAAAGCTAGTCAAAAACTATAAATAGAGCTAGAGAGCTCATTTTTGGGCTAGCTTCTAGTAGTTTGAGCTTGTATGAGAACTTTCTTGCAATAGAAGTGATTCCATTGTCTTACTCTCTTTGTTCTTGCCGTGTGTGCGTGTGTGCGTGTATGTGTGTGCATGCTTGTGTGCTTCTCACTCACGCACTTGTGCTTCCACTTGCTCGTGGTCTTCATACCATCCTCACGTCTTCCCGGATTGACATTAAAGGAGGTGCTACTCATCACTGAGCTACACCAAATTTTGGCGCCGTTGCCGGGGATCGAGCTTTGAGGACGAGCGTGTGATGGTAAGACGTAGAGAGGACGCGTTGGAATGGTAAGTAGTAGGTAAATTTCTGATTTTTTTCCATCTCCATCTTCATCTTCACCTCATTCTCCATTTCCACCTCCACCTCCTTCTCCACTACATATCCCCTCTTCCCTATCATTCCCTCATTTGTTGTGTGCGAGTTTGAGAGAGAGCGATTGTGCGTGCTTGTCTTTGTGTGTTTTTTGCATGTTTCTTGCAGGTGGCAGCTCCATCATCATCTCCAGCAAGCTCAGCAGGTACAGAAATTGTCTGCACAGTCCCCGAGGCGTTGAGCTCGAGCTATCGCGACACTCCAAAAATTTCACCCAATCACGATTCTGAGTGCACCACGACACTGCGCAGGCCTAGAGCTCCCAGGATCACTAGATAGAACAGAAAAATTCACCATATCCCGAGCTATCGCGACACCTCGAGGTATCGCGACACCTCACGAGCTATCGCGACACCCCGACCTATCGCGACACCCCGACCTATCGCGACACTTCACGAGCTATCGCGACACCCCGACCTATCGCGACACTTCACGAGCTATCGCGACACCTCGAGGTATCGCGACACTTCACGAGCTATCGCGACACCCCGACCTATCGCGACACTTCACGAGCTATCGCGACACCCCGACCTATCGCGACACCTCACGAGCTATCGCGACACCTCGAGGTATCGCGACACTTCACGAGCTATCGTGACACCCCGACCTATCGCGACACTTTGACCTATCGCGACACCTCGACCCAACCTATCGCGATACACGGCTTTTAACGCATGAAAATTTAGGGTTAATTTTTTTAGTGATTGGAAGGGTAGTTGAGCTTAATTTTAGGCACCTTGGTATAACTTTAGAACCTTGGAAGTGGGCAAAAGGCCTAGAAACCAGAGAGGGATCTCCTGAACCCTGAGTGCCTGTTTTGACCCTTTAGTGCCTGAATGGTCATAACTTGACCATACGAACTCCGATTGATGAGATTTTGGTCTCGTTGGAAAGCTCGTTGAGAATCCCACGTGGGCCTTGACTGGTTTTTGTAAGAATCATACGCGGAGTTTTAGAACATGCATTTTTTAAGTTGACCTTTAGGTGGAACTAAGTGGTTCTCAGATTCAGGGGGTACAATGAACTACTCCAAGGGGACTGAAATTATTGAAGTGTGTCTTTCAATTACTTGTGGCAATAGAGCTATACTAACAGGTGAGCTTTTGCAGGAACTTTGTGCGCACTCAAGGCAATCCAAAGCAAGCTAGCAAGGGTGAGTACCAAGCTTGGGAGAAGGCTTCCTGGGCTTGTGTAGCAGTCTGGTCAACCAGCTAATTGAGGTTGGAAGATCTCTCAACCCTCCTTTGTCAATTCCTAGCCTAGGCTAAGTACAACTTAGGTGTGGTAATTAATTAGGGCAACGTTAGGCACGAATCAAGTCCAAGAATATTAATCAACAAAGTGCAAGAAGTAAATAGGTCTTAAGTGCGAAAACCCTAAGGGACAAAAGGTAAACTGGAGTCGATCACTTATCAAGTGTGGAAATTCACTTAAGTACTCCTGACGACGCGATTTCAGACAAGACCATAAACATAATATTCAACTAAAAAGAACAAAGTGATTGGTGCAAAATCAACCTACAACGAGAGTGTGCTTGGGTTCCAGGGGATAAATAAATCAGGCTTATGAACCTTAGATCAGGCAGACACTTAGGTCGAGACAGACAGAGCCTCATATCTTCTGAAGCTAGTGTCAATCACACTGCCAGGTCTTGGGCCCAGCAGTTGAGTGATTACCCATACATTCCCAGATCAGAAACAAGTGATTCTGAGATGTCCTATCACATGGAGAGACCAGTAGGTAGTTCAGGGTTGGCTTATCTAGAAAAGCCAGAGGGACCTTACAAGACTCAACTGGAATACATCAGGACGAATCGTCTAGGTGCTCGCATCTACGAAGACGGACTGAGAAGATCGGTGGTCCAGATTAAGAACCCCGATCAACCCCATGGATTAGCCCACCCGGTAGTCAAGTTTGAGAATGGAGCATACCTAGATAAAGAGGGGACTATATATGTAGTCACCACTCTCCCTGATAGAACTGATGAGTTTGGAAATGTGATTGCGGAGACCGACATGGGTGATATAGAGCAAGGGAACTTAGAGAGAGAGCCAAGAACTCCCCGTGGTAAATCTGTCTTGACCAGAATCATGACTCCAGAGTGGATTCCACAGGATAATAAAAGCATAGATCTGCTTTTAAACCGAGAAACCGATGAGGTTTTTTGGAGATATAAATCTCCTCAATCTCAGGAAGTGAGTGCCCTCACAATCTATGAGTTTAAAGACCTTGATAGCCCAGGTCAAGTAACCTACCTAGACAATGCATCAGAGAGAATCTTCGTGGTCACTGAGCTTGGCAGACATGCCTACACATGGAAGGGAGAATTTGTTTTTCCCCAACCAAGGTCTACTGTGTCCTTTGGTCACCAAGGAGTTGGGACCTCCCAAGCTCATGGGGCTCAGAGAGATAGAAGTAGAGACAAACCTGAGGTAAGTTTCGCCAACTCCCCGGGAAGAGAAAGAACGGGAACAGAAAGGAATAGAGTGGAACCTGAGAGACATAGAACCCCATGGAATCACAGGGACATTGATGATTTTCCTTTGCCAAGGCCGAGAGAACACACTAGGACCCTGCGACCAACTCAACTGGTGAAGTCCATGAAGAATTATTTCGATGGCACGGGAGACCCTTATGACCATGTGGCAGAATTTCGACAAGTATTGAAAGCTGAACAGGTAGAGGACCTATTCACACAATATAATGCTTTCGGTCTAACTCTTAGGAACACTGCCCTTACGTGGTTTCAACCACTAAACGAGAGGCATTTCAGAAACATAGACCAGCTCTTAGAGGCATTTATTGTTGAGTTTTCTAAGAGTGGAATCAGGCATAACACCTCCTCACTAATTCACAGCTTCAAACAAACACCTCAAGAGACGGTCAGACTAGCTGGAAGAAGATTTAGACAATACCTAGAGAGATGCCCGATGCCGGAGTTACCCACACCAGCCAAACAAGTGGCCTTGTTCCTAGATGGATTGTTGAGCACTAAGCTCAGGTCATATGTGTACCTGAAGGATCCCAGAACGATAGAAGAGTGCGTGCGTATGTGCATAGACATTGAGGACAATCTAGGTGAGGAATTAGAACTATCAAAAATCTATAAGGATTGTGATAGCTCTAGTAAACAGACATCTGGTCAATCCACATCCATCGAGGAACTTGCAGAAAAGGTAGCCCAAAAACTAGGTGTCTCTAGCAAACAAATTCAGAGATTTGCCCCAGTTAAGCGGTGTTACAATTGTGGCGGTGAACACATGGCAAGTGTATGTCCCATTATGACCAACCCCAGGCGAATCCTAGTAGCCAGTACTGCTCCATAGAGCGCAGGTACACCAACCACACTGCACAAGACTGCCCATATAACAAACAAACTGTTAGGCAAAATTACCCTTAGCCATACCCACAACATGGTAGATACCAGAATCAGTACCCATCACAACAATATAACAGACCACAGCAAACTTATCAGCCACCTTATCAAGGGCAGCAGAGACCTCAACCAGTCCTAGTACAACAACCCTCTGCTCCCACCAATGTGATCCCAGTGAAATATGCATCTACTGAAGAAAATCCGAATAGAGCCATAGTCCCAGTCACCCCATTGCTATTAGACAGTGATCCAAGTGACCATAGTTTTGACTCCACACATATGGATAGCCCACAGGCTTACTACATGCAGTCACCCGAGCATAACGAGTCACACTATTATGAGGACCCAAGTGAAAATAGTGGGGAACCTGAGTATTCTAATGTCATGTACACAAACCCCAACTCTAGACCTCAACCTAGGCAGGTACGACCCCCAATTCCTAGAGGACCATGCTTCAGATGTCAGGGAGATCACCTTATACGTGATTGTCCACTACCTGCCCCGACACAACCTCAACCAGTAACCATTCAGGGCTTCTGTCAAGACTGCGGGAAAGAGCATCTCCTACGAGATTGCCCAAAGAACCCTAATAACATGCCTAAAATCACTCCTATCAATGTCGTTGGGTTAGTTGTAGACTCCACAGGGAGTGTGACTTCCAACTGCACCCGTGCAGGTGATCACAAGAGCCCAGGCACTACAACAAAACCAAGGTGTTGGTCAGGAAAAGAGCCCTGAGGTGAGTGAAACAGAGAGCATAACCAAAAAGAGGACTAGAGCCTGGAAGGATAGTCGTGAAAGAATGAAGAGGCAATGGGCAAAAAAGATAAACGAACTTGAAGAAAGCCTGAGAGAAACCAAGGCAAAAATCACAGAGATCACATCTCAACCGCACTCACACACACTTCCACCACTACCATCCCCATCACCCTCCATTTCTCCACCCTCTAACACACCCCTCGTAACCCACCCACCACCCCGAGTAGGATCAGTATTAGCTGACCCCACTCCTGAAGGCTTGGACATGATGTTCAAGGCCTACCAGGCTCGACTTCAAGAAGGGCCAACAGCTGCGAACCTAGACAAGAGTTACCCTAGAGCAGATTTAGAGATTGAACGGATGAAAATGTGCATGAAAATGGTAGAACAAGCTCAAGCTATACTTGAGACTAGTCAAAAGTTCAATCAGACAAACTCTGTCAAGCCGGATTTGCATTTCCAAGGCTTACTAGAAAGATTAGAGCAGTTGGTAAACAAATCACAAGTTTCTTTACCTCCACAGGCTCAACCAGTTGTTGAAAGAGGAAGCTCACCACCTAAGGGAGCTTATGTTCCTAATTCCACGGATGCTGGAACACCTCCTTCAATTCAACAGTACTCTCAAGAGTTCTTGCGAGATCACACCTTCAGATTAGGAACATAAGGGAGCTTATGTTCCTAATCTGAAGGATCACACCTTCAGAGATGTACCACCCCTACAGTGGAATCCTATCCACAAAGCGAAAGAAGATTCTATCTCCGTGCATTCTGGAAGTTCACCTGAACCATCCTGGTTGCATGAAGATACTCACTTGTGGATGTGCAAGGTCGCTGAGGAAGAGGAAAAGCGCCTAAAAGCGAGAGAAGAAGGAACTCCCCCAGGAGATAGACCAATAAAAGACCCAGCCTATACACCAATGATGTTTCTAGATGAGGAATTTGAGCCTCATGGTTGGGCAGAAATCTTAGCTACCATGGACATTGCAGTCAATGAGGAACAATGGACACCCCATTGTGATGAGGAGGGTTATGATATTTCAGTGTTCATGTGTCAACCCTTGTTGGAAGAGTGTGATCCTAGTGAGTTCATAGAAGAAGAAGAGAATGATGATGATCTAGAATCCATTGTGATGGATACATACTTTGACTCAGAGGAACATTACTTAGAAGACATAGGAGTGCTAACCCAAAAAGAAGAAGAACCCCTTGCGAGTATTAAAACGATAAATTCAAAGAAAGGAAGTGAAGGAGGTCAAAAGAAAAAGAAAAGAAAAGCAGTAAGGCAAGAAGAGGAAGAATCATTGTTTGAAGTACCAGAAAATTTCAAAAAATATGAAGTGGAAGACCGGAAAATTTTGGTACGAATGCCTAAGAGAGAGGCCATTATAGGAGAAGCATATGACAATAAAGAAAAGACCAAAAAAATTGTAGTGACCATTGAAGGGAACGAAGAGCGATGTACGTACATAGGAGATGACCTAAGTGCCAAAGAAGAAGCAGAGCTTGTAGCTCTATTAAGGGAATATAGGGATGTGTTCGCTTGGCACTATAGAGACTTGAAAGGAGTAGATCCAGAGATTTGCTCTCATACGATTCCGATGACCGCTGATGCCAAGCCCACCAAACAAAAGCCCTACACATATAATGACAATTATGCAGCCAAAATAAAAGAGGAAATTGACAGGCTGATTGAAGCTGGATTCATCTATGAGATTGAGCACACTGAATGGGTGTCCCCCATTGTAGTGGTGCCCAAGAAGAACGGGAAATTGCAAGTGTGCATTAACCTTAAAAAAGTTAATGCCGCTACGATCCGAGATAGTTATCCACTTCCAATCACCGAACATCTATTGGAGCGTGTTGCAGGCAAGGAAGTTTACAGCTTCCTTGATGGATTTTCAGGTTACAACCAAGTAGCCATTGCCCCCGAAGATCAACACAAAACGGCCTTTGCCACAGAATGGGGAATCTTTGCATTTCGTGTGATGCCATTTGGGCTCACCAATGCACCTGCAACATTCCAAAGACTCATGTGTCATGTCTTCAAAGAGTTCTTGCGAAAGAGCTTAGAAGTATATGTGGATGATTTGTGCGCTCATTCCCAAGAGAGAAGTTACCACATCCCTGAGCTCAGGCAAATCTTCAACAAGTGTAGAGATTATCGAGTGTGTCTGAATCCAGAGAAGTGTGTGTTTATGGTACGACAAGGTAAGATCTTAGGTCACATTGTTTCTAAGAATGGAATATCAACAGATGAAGACAAGGTAAGAGCAATAGCAGAATTGGCCAGACCAAGGAATGTGAAAGAGGTACAAGCCTTTATGGGCCATTGTGGATATTACCGTAGGTTTATCCACATGTATGCCATCATAGCTAAACCTCTCTATGGGTTGTTAACAAATTTTGAGTGGAGTGAGGAATGCGAGACTTCCTTCAACGAGCTGAAGAGACGTCTGTGCACAGCACCAATATTGACTACTCCGGATTGGAGCAAACCCTTCCATGTCCATGTAGATGCCTCCAATCATGCAATAGGATGCGTACTAGCACAACCCACAGGTGAGGGAAACCTGGATTTGCCGATAGCATATGCTAGTAGGCAATTAAATGCAGCTGAACGAAATTACACCACAACGGAGAGAGAAGGCCTAGGTATGGTATATGCTGTGAAGAAGTTTAGACACTATCTATTGGCCAATAAGTTCAAGTTTTTCACTGATCATCAAGCTTTACTATATTTGGTCAATAAACCTTGCAATACAGGCCGCTTAGTAAGATGGTTCCTCTTACTAATGGAATACGACTTTGAAGTTGTTGTCAGGAAAGGTAGAACCCATCTTAGGGCTGACCATCTTTCTCGCATCACTTCAGGAGAGCCACCGCAAGGAGTGTCTGATGAATTGCCCGATGCTTATCTGTTCAATTTAGAAGTTGTTCCTAAATGGGCAAATAAGTTGGTACCAGTCCTAACCTTCGGGCCTGCAAATAAGAATGTGAAGACAAGCAAAGAGGAAATTGTAAAATCACTAAAGTATCAAATATTGGCCGGAAGTATGTACAAGCAAGATACCGAGGGCGTATTAGCTTGTTGTGTCAAGGACGATGAACATACTAGTTGGTTGCAACAAGCCCATGAGGGATTGCTAGGGAATCACTACTCTAAACAACGAACATTGCAGAATCTAAAACGTTTAGGAGTGTATTGGCCTAGCATGGACAAAGAAATACAAGATTGGATTCACAATTGTTCAGTGTGCCAGAAGAGAACCCCAGTGGAACATGCCACTCTTTATCACGTGTCATTAATCCCAGATTGGAGTGCTCCATTGGTCGAGTTCATGAGATCGGGAACATTACCCAATCAGGCTAGTCTTGCAAGAAAACGGAGCATGGAGCAAGAGGCTCAAGACTATGCCTTAGTAGGAGACAACCTATATCGAAGAGGCAAGGATGGTTACCTAAGACTGTGCATTCATGAATCAGATTACTTGAAAGTCTTAGAAACGGCACACAGCGGTGCTGCAGGTGGACACTTTGGGCCTGACAGAGTAATTAAGACCATTCTATTCTCGGGACTTTGGTGGCCCACTCTTCATATGGATGCACATACTTATGTGAAGAGTTGTGACACATGCCAACGTGCCCAATATCCGATAAGAAAAGATGAAATGCCTTTAAGGCCAATGATGGGAGGACGTGCATTTTCCAAGTGGGGTATAGACTTTGTAGGTCCCATCAACCCCCCAGCTAGAAACTCCCATGCAGAATACATTATTGTAGCCACAGATTACCTTACAAAGTGGGTGGAAGTAAAAGCCACGACGAAGAATGATGCTCAAACGACGGCTAAGTTCTTATTCGAAAATGTGTTCACTAGATATGGGTTACCAATAGAGTTGGTTAGTGATAGAGGTACACACTTCTTGAATGAGGTCATTGAAAATCTCATTCAAGAATTCATGGTGACACATAAGAAGTCTGCACCCTATCACCCACAAGCTAACGGACAAGCCGAGAGCACGAATAAGATCCTATGTAATGTATTGACGAAACTTGTAAATAATAAACGCTCAGATTGGGACAAACAACTTCATCATGCTGTTTGGGCATACCGAGTTGCTTACAAAACGGTACTCAATGCCACCCCATTTCAGATGGTCTTCGGACAAAATGCGGTGCTACCATTAGATTTCCTAATTCCAGCTTTAAGAGTAGCACAAGAGCATGAGTGGAATGGACACGAGTTGTCCTCTAGGATCTTTGATCTAGAACGTTTAGGTGAGACGAGGCTACAAGCAGCAGCAGGCATCTATGCTGCAAAGAAACGGCAAAAGGCATACTTTGATGCCCATGTGAAGGATAAGGGCTTGAAAGCAGGAGATCTAGTTTTAGTCTACACATTGAAACAACACGCAAGAAAGCTAGAAAAGAGGGGCTACGGACCTATGATCATTAATAGGATCTCCACGAGTGGAGCAGTACAACTAGCCACTTTAGAGGGGGATGTCCTCCCAAACTATATTAGCGGATGCAGAGTCAAGCTCTATCAGGAACCCCTCACGGAGGAGATGCTAAGCCGACTCAATACTGCTAAGCAACGTAAAGAGGAGGAAAAACGAATTCGAGAAGAAGCACAGGCAGAGGCCTTAGAGCGTATCAGACGAATGAAGTTGAGGAGACAAGGAAGGGACCAGCCTATGACTGACACTCAAGAGTCTCCAGGCTATCACATGGCCATGTGTGAGGCTTTAGGTGAACGTACCCATAAGATAGTGGACCGACGACCTTTTGTGACCCTAGAAATAGGACAAAGAGACAGCACAACCAGCGTGAGGGCTTTAATTGATTCAGGAGCAGCCACAAGTGCAGTTCGGCTCTCTTATTGCCAGCAGCTGCAATTGGAGGTAAAACCCCTAGAAGCATATCTGATAGGATTAGGAGGTGTTAAAACCCCTTGTATGGGAGAGGTGGATCTTCCCCTCTACATACAAGAGGTCCTCATGCCAGCAAAAGTGCTAGTGTGTGAAGACGAGGATCTGACCGAACCTCTTGTCTTGGGCCAAGACTGGATCTATGATCATGCAGTCAACCTCAACCTAAGAAGTGGACTTCTTCAGGTTTGGGTAGGCCAAAGCCGTCTCACGATTGAATTAGAAAATCAAGCACTCAAACCAATAGAACAGGCACCAACTCCTGGTCCCTCCAGGAATCCACATGAAGATAACACTGTTGTGCTTGTCCAAACTTCTATGGTGCAGAGGAATGTCAATCTTACTGAAGGTTCAGAGGCCAAGAAGGAGTTCATAACTGATCCAAAGAAGATTCTAAACGAGCAGACCGAACATCACTCTACACGAAGGAGGCCGCTGATCAAGAGGCAGGAGCGCCAACCCGTGCAACATGGAGCATCTCGTGGCGTGAAGCAGATCTGGATACGCAAGGATGGAAAACCCACAGCTCCAATAGCAGATTCTCAAGGAGACAAGAAACGAGCCTCACCATCAAGGAACAAAGTGAAGAAGCCCCCTAGGATAACCCCTAGGCATACCATTTCTATTTGGGTTCCTAAGCGGTCAATGAAGGCCACCCCTAATGCTAGACAGATATGGGTGCCCAAGGCTTGCTTACAAGCCCAAATTACTTCACCTTCAGGCACTAGGATGAAGCAACTTTCACAAGCACTCTTGGCCAACAACTAAGAAAATGACAAGATGCCTACACCTCTCACTGTCCCCACTCCCATCAACCCTAGGAATGTCTGGAAATGGGTACCCAAAAGGTCCCAAATACATCACACTCTCATACAGAAATCTTCACCTGTCTTTAGCTCTAAGAGCTACGACTCCTCTATCAAAATGTGGAGAATTAAACTGTGTACTAAACCCCCTGAACCAATTCTGTAAATCCACCCACACTAACAACAGGAGCATTCCGAGCCTATTGCATAACCAAAGCATGCATCTAGGATGACACTGACCTCTAATCACCACTCACACCATCACAAACACTTCACCACTAACCACTGACCTCCGGGATTGTCATGTTAGTATTGTGAAGGGAACACCACTACATCTTGTTTCCTATACAACACTAATGTGCCTTTCGTCTTCCAACAGATAAGCAACCTACTCTCATGGCAACAGCGGCAGGCACAAGCTCTCAGGCAGGATCTGGTGCTCCTATCAATTGGGATGCCATGCCAGTGGAAGCTCCACCAACAGCTCGGCCTGAAGAATTCTTGAATGTGTGAAGGATTCCTATTCCAGATCCACCCAATGGACTAACCGAAAGAGTAAAAGGGCACTCCCATTGGTTCAATGAAATGCCAGGGGATTTGGGAGACGCAGACCACATCTGGGAGTCCAAGATGGAGTGTGGAGGAGTTTGGTGGACCTTCCAATTCTTTTCAAGAGAATTTGAGACCTTACAGAATGCAGCTCCACTTCAGGATATCTGGCAAAAGGCAGGACTACAAGCTTACTTCAGTGTAGCTCTACCTAAACCCGACTTCCTCAGGTGCTACTACTTGATTGCTACGCTGAAACCTACCGGGGATAAAGATCATTCAGGCACATTCTGGGTGCCCTCCTTATCCAATCTGGAGGAGATGAGGAAGTTTGAATTAAATGTAACGTTAATCAGGGAAGCCCTTCAAATGTATGGCACTCATGTGCCTTCAGATCGCGACCCCTTGATACCAGAATCAATGAAAAGCAATAGAGTCAAGAAGCTCAAAGAAATGTGCGCCCTCACCCCCAACATCGCCATACCCCTGCGGATGTGCCTCCAGCACTTTGCATTTCCCGCTCAGGACCGTTTCACTCAGCCTCACAAGAAGATATGGTACGGGCTGTATTTAGCAGAGACCGGAAGCTTGCCCATTAAGATGCCGGTATGGATCTTAGATCAAGTGTATGAGGCAGGCAAGCGGGGAGTGAGGAAGCCCACTTTACATGGTTGTTGTGCGCTGACAAGAATCATCTACAGATGTCTTGCATATGACGTGCCAGTTGCCCGAGCCCTAAAGTATGCACACCTGGAGCTGTTCAAAGGGCGAAAGTCAGGGAGTCAGCCTGCAAAAAGAATGCGTGGATCCCTTTCATAGGTCCTGATCCCTCCAGAAGCCACCGCCGAAGTCTCCACTAGAGAGGAAGCCCAAGTGGCACCTTTCACAATCCATCTCCAAGAGTCTCAACCAAGAGAGGTGGTACAGCCCACCCCTTCTGCCCCTCCACTACCTACTGATGCAGAATTTGCAGCTATGGCCACCTTCACCGAGGACCCAAACTTTGATTTTGAAACATTCCTGCAGACGGCCCATCTATCAGACAGTGAAGGTTGCCCTGACAATGTCGATCCGGGGACATCAGCCCAAAGAGAACATGCACGAGGCGAGACAAGCAGTGTACAGGAGATAGGAGTGGCACAACTTCCTCAGAGACTAAGCACACAAGCTCAGGAGAAGGCACCAAGAGATGACCCAGAAGAGAGTGAAGACGAAGCCCCTGCATATACGGCACAGCTCAAACGACTATACCGAACAATCAAGCAGGTGCAACGACGCCATAAAATGTCAGAAGAAGCAAATAGGGCCCTAGTAAACCAGATGCTGCAGTCGGAGAATATCGACCCCCATTTTGTAGAATCGCTATATCTTTTGGTGGACACCTGTGGCATCAGTGAAGCAATGAGAACCTTGGTCTATCGAGAGAACCCTACTTATGATCAAAGAAGAATTGATACACGGCCTCGACAAGGAAAGATGATTCAGATGGAAGTATCTACCGCGTTAGCTACGTCCACGTCAGAAGATGTTCACATGATTAGCCCTAGGCCCAATGATGAACCGGAGGAAATTACGCATGCACCATCCCCCTCATCATCTCCTATCCCACCCTCAGAACCTCTCTCCACGTGTCTCTCTACACAACCAATATCCTCCTATAGTGAGACCATTGTACACACCCCCGTTTCCACTTTCCTTCCTTCACCCTCATCCATCTCTGTCACCCAGATTTTTGAACCCCAACTAGGTCACCCTTCCTTCCTCCCTGCCTTTGGACAACCATCTGTCACTAGTCAGACTCTTTCCCTTCCTTTACCCTCCACCCCTCCATTTCCTCCCTCCCAAACTCTACCCACCCCGTCCCTTGTAACTGCCTCGGGCACCACACTAATCACCCAACCCTCCTTCTGGACCCAACTTGTAAACATTCTTCAACAGGTTGATAAACATAATAAAAAGTCCCTTCCCCAAATCCACTCCCCCACATTCACGGCCACCACTATCACACCACCCACCATCCCGGTGTTCACATTTCACGACTCACACTCTCTCATGTCCGACCCCATGGACATCTCACCATCCGCGGGATCACCCACCACCACTGTTCTCACAACACCATCACATGTTATTACACTCACATCACCACTTCCACACACGGTAGGCATAACATCCACCTTTCCCATTCCCACTTCCCAACCCCCTGCATCTCCCATCCTTACCCCGGCATCCACCTCATTTAGTCTTGCACTCGACACCATGCTCGAAGCTGCCACTCAGCTTAAGCAGGAATATAAATTATTGGAAGAAAATAACAAGGAGCTTTGCACCCTCTCAGCAACACTCCAAGAGCGTATCAATGCTTTGGAGTCCAGTCATACGGAGTCACAAAGCAAAATATCCGCCCTCGAACATGCAAATGCGCAACTCGAAGCGAGGCATATGGAAGAGAGCAAAGCCATGGAGGAACAGCTGGGAGATCAAATGGGCCGCAATGCAAGGCTTCAACGAAACATGGCCTTGCTACGACGACATCTGGCGGCAGCTCAAGAAGAGAACAGATGGCTTCAACAACAAAACCAAGAGAACCTCGAGGCTGCCATGGAGAACACCCCGGGAGCACCCATAGACCCGGCTAAATTTCAAGCTGTTCCCTCAGAAAGCATACAACAGATCTTGGAAACTTATGCCAATCTTTTAGAAGCACATGATCAGCTTGCCGACCATCTGAAGGACCTACAGAGACCCCAAGAGTCTACACCACACCAACGGGAACCTAAAGAGATGACCGACGCTGCTACTTCACCTGAACCTGAACATTCAACGACCAATGATGTACTGGAGTTACGACAACAGGTTGCAGAATTAAAATTGAAGTTGATGCAGTACGAGCGACCTCCTTCCCCACCTGAGCAACCCATGGAAGAGGAAGAAGTTATTATTCCAGTGGAGGAAGCATATGAAGAGAACTATGAGCCTCAACCTTTTCCAGGAGGCACAACCACTGAGGAGGGACAGGACACTTATGAGGAACCCCCATCGGCATGGATGAAACAGGTAGAAGAAATGGGGCAGACTCATGAAGAACGTATCACCTACCAGATGTTGGCCATGAAGACCATTGAAGAAACCATACTTCAATCAGAATACTTCAGACAGCTGGCCCCTAGAAGACTAATCACCAGCTCAGAATTACAATATAAGCCATACTTTGTACTGTTGCAGACTACAACGCCGAGATCAAACGTAAGACCAACAAGTACCCAACTTTCGCAACGCAATTTGAACCGGAGGACATTCCAGAGGAGGCGCGCAAAGGGAGAATACATCAACCCATCTGGAGGCAAAAGCTATTGGAGACCTATCCCGAGATGCTACGAACATGGGACCACGCACCCATGCATTTAAAGTATAACAATTGCTATGGACCAGTACAACGGAGAAGGACATGGAAGTCATTTGCAATCAAAGTCAAGAACAATGCCAATTGCAAAGAATGGCTCAATTACCCCGCCATCGCTCCCCCAACCGGTACTCCCACGGTAATACATGATGGCAACCATCAGACATTGGATACCACGTCTCCACCCCATGCCAGATGTCGCTACCCAGATGATGCTCAAGATCTTCGATATGATGCAGGTCGTACTCAAAACTTTTCGCAATGTATGCCGTATTCAACCTCCTATTCCCGGGTTTATTAATGGTAACTACGACCTGCTATATGATATGAGCACAACCCCGAGCATACGAGTGGCTTACGCATGGCATGCACGCATAAGATATCTCCCTGCCTGCTACAAGCAAACATTCGACGATATGTTCACCACGGGGTTTTGGGAAGCACATTCAGAAGTATTCGCGCCACGGCCTACGCATTTAATCCATCTCTTTGCATGCGAGCAAACAATGCATTCCGAGCTTTACACGATGCCACAACCTGACATGCCTGGTACAGTTGATTGGGAGGCTTTGCAACGAGACCTGATCAGAGGTTTAAGAATCAAAGAACAAGAATTGGCAACCAACCTCCTGCAGAAGTACATTGATCAAACTGTGGAACAGAGGTCTGTCAGAGGCGACAGACCCTAGGGGGGGGAGAGTGTTGACAGTATACGGGAGGAAGCAAGTACAGACACACATGCAGATCTAGCACTAAGGCAACCCTTCATTTTTTGAAACCCTTCATTTTTTTTCAAAACCCTTACATCATTTTCAAGTGATTCTCATCACTAAAAAACCTTGTAAATATCATTTCACCTTTTTGTAGCTCCATTTTGTACAAGCCGAGGAGTCCTCGAGCTTGGGGAGCATTAGAAGTAGTTGCCTGCCAATTTTCATAATTTTTAGATCTCGTTTGAGCCCTCAAATAAGCCCTGGAACCTAATTTTCAACTAGGCCGGACACTAGGTCTGGACAGGGCCAAAGCTAGTCAAAAACTATAAATAGAGCTAGAGAGCTCATTTTTGGGCTAGCTTCTGGTAGTTTGAGCTTGTATGAGAACTTTCTTGCAATAGAAGTGATTCCATTGTCTTACTCTCTTTGTTCTTGCCGTGTGTGCGTGTGTGCGTGTATGTGTGTTCATGCTTGTGTGCTTCTCACTCACGCACTTGTGCTTCCACTTGCTCGTGGTCTTCATACCATCCTCACGTCTTCCCGGATTGACATTAAAGGAGGTGCTACTCATCATTGAGCTACACCATATGTGGATGATTTATGTGCACATTCCCAACAGAGAAGATACCACATTCCTGAGCTCAGACAAATTTTCAACAAGTGCAGAGAATATCGAGTGTGTCTGAACCCAGAAAAGTGTGTGTTCATGGTACAACAAGGTAAAATCTTAGGTCACATTGTTTCTAAGAACGGAATATCTACAGATGAGGACAAGGTAAGAGCCATAGAAGAGTTGCCAAGGCCAAGGAACATTAAAGAGGTACAAGCCTTTATGGGCCATTGTGGATATTACCACATGTTTATCCACATGTATGCCATCATTGCTAAACCTCTTTATGGATTCTTGACAAATTTTGAGTTGAGCGATGAATGTGAAAAGTCCTTCAATGAGCTAAAAAGACATTTGTTCTCAACACCAATATTGAACACTCCTAATTGGAGTAAACCATTCCATGTCCATGTGGATGCATCCAATCATGCTATAGGATGTGTGCTAGCACAACCCAGAGGTGAAGGAAACCTAGATTTGCCGATAGCATATGCTAGTAGGCAATTAAATGCAGTTGAACGAAACTACACAACAACCGAGAGAGAAGGCTTAGGCATGGTATATTCTGTGAAAAAGTTTAGACACTACTTATCGGCCAACAAGTTCAATTTTTTCACTGATCATCAAGCTCTATTATATCTGGTCAATAAACCTTGCAATACGGGACGTTTAGTAAGATGGTTCCTCTTACTAATGGAGTACGACTTTGAAGTTGTTGTTAGGAAAGGTAGAATCCATCTCAGGGCAGATCATCTTTCTCGCATCAATTTAGGAGAGTCACCGCAAGGAGTTTCTGATGAATTGCCCGATGCTTATTTGTTCAATTTAGAAGTTGTTCCTAAATGGGCAAATAAGTTGGTACCTGTCTTAACCTTTGGGCCTGCAAATAAGAATATAAAAACAAACAAAGAAGAAATTGTAAAATCACAAAAATATCAAATATTGGCCGGAAGCATGTACAAACAAGATACAGAGGGTGTACTAGCTTGTTGTGTTGAGGACGGTGAACATAGCAGTTGGTTGCAACAAGCCCATGAAGGAATGCTAGGAAATCACTACTCTAAACAAAGAACATTGCAAAATCTAAAACATTTAGGAGTGTATTGGCCTAGTATGGACAAAGAAATAAATGAGTGGATTAAGAATTGTCCAGTGTGTCAAACGAGACCCCCAGTGGAGCATGCTACCCTTTATCATGTGTCATTAATTCCTGATTGGAGTGCTCCATTGGTAGAATTCATGAGATTGAGAACATTACCCAAGGAAGCTAGTCTAGCAAGGAAACAAAGTTTGGAACAAGAGGCTCAAGAATACTCATTAGTAGGAGACAACCTATATCAAAGAGGAAAAGATGGTTATCTAAGACTGTGCATTCATGAATTAGACTACTTGAAAGCCTTAGAAATTGCTCATAGTGGTGTTGTAGGTGGACATTTTGGGCTTGACAGAGTAATCAAGACAATATTGTTTTCAGGACTTTGGTGGCCCACTCTTCATATGGATGCACATACCTATGTGAAGAAATGTGACACATGCCAACGTGCCCAATACCCAATTAGAAAAGATGAGATTCCTTTGAGGCCAATGATGGGAGGACGTGCGTTCTCGAAGTGGGGTATAGACTTTGTAGGTCCTATTAACCCCCCAGCCAGAAACTCCCATGCAAAGTACATCATTGTAGCCACAGATTACCTCACAAAGTGGGTGGAAGTAAAAGCCACAACAAAGAATGATGCTCAAACAATATCTAAGTTCTTATTCAAAAACGTGTTTACGAGATATGGGTTACCAATAGAGTTGGTAAGTGATAGAGATACGCACTTCTTGAACGAAGTCATTGAAAATCTCCTTCAAGAATTCATGGTGATACACAAGAAGTCTGCCCCTTATCATCCACAAGCCAATGGACAAGCCAAGAGCATGAATAAGATCCTATGTAATGTATTGACCAAACTTGTAAATAATAAATGCTTTGATTGGGACAAAAAGCTTCATCATGCTGTTTGGGCTTACCGAGTTGCGTACAAAATAGTACTCAATGCCACCCCATTTCAGATGGTCTTTGGACAGAATGTTGTGCTACCATTGGATTTCCTAATGCCAGCCTTGAAAGTAGCACAAGAGCACGAGTGGAATGGACATGAGTTGTCCTCCAGGATCTTTGATCTGGAATGCTTAGGTGAGACGAGGCTACGAGCAGCAGCAGGCATCTATGCTGCAAAGAAAAGACAAAAGGCATACTTTGATGCCCATGTAAAGGACAAAGGATTGAAAGAAGGAGATTTGGTGCTAGTTTATACACTCAAGCAACATGCCCGTAAATTGGAGAAACGAGGATATGGACCCATGATCATTAATAGAATCTCCACCAGTGGTGCAGTTTAATTGGCCACTTTAGAAGGTGATATCTTGCCAAACTGTATAAGTGGTTGTCGAGTCAAGTTATATCAAGAACCTCTTACAGAGGAAATGCTAATGAGACTCAACATTGCTAAGAAGCGAAAAGAAGAGGAGTTAAGGGTTAGAGAAGAAGCACAAGCAGAGGCTAGAGAGCGCATCAGAAGAAATAAGTTACAACGATTAGGCCTAGATGTCAACACAAAAGCTCCAAAATATCACATGGACATGTGCCAAAAATTGGGCATAACTACTTCTCAAATAATTGATCGACATCCTTTGTGACTATAGAGGTAGGACAAGGAAAGAGTGTAAGGACTATGAGAGCATTGGTTGACTCAGGTGCAACAACTAGTGCAGTTAGACTTTCATGCTGGCAAGACCCGCAATTGGACATCAAGCCCATAGAAGCCTATCTCATAGGTTTAGGAGGTGTGGAAACCCCTTGTTTGGGCAAGGTGGAACTTCCCATCTACCTTCAAGATGTCCCAATGAAAGTCAACATGCTAGTGTGTCACGATGAGGACCTTATAGAGACCCTTGTCTTGGGTCAAGATTGGATTTATGACAATGCAGTCAACTTGAACCTAAGAAGTCAACTTCTTCAAGTTTGGGTACAGGAACAATGCATTACTTTAGAATTAGAGAATTGCATGCTCACAAATCTAGATGTCCCATATTCTCTGAGTAATCCTAGCAAAAAAGATGTTGTATGTGTCAAAAGCTCTATGTTCTAGAACAACTCAATAATGGAAGAAAAGGCTCTAAGACAAGCCGACTCCTCCTCCTGTGCAAAGGCTAATGCCGTCCCCACAACTCAACCAAAAAGGCTATCAAAACAGTACATGACAACCGTCATATCAAATAGACAAAGAGAAGTCAAGAAGAAAGTAGCTCCAAGCACGAAGTAGATCTAGGTACGGAAAGGAGAGCAACCACCAGCCATGCTAACACAATTCACACCCAGGCAAGCCAACCATGCAAAAACAAGAACCAAGCAACCAGCACTAGCTCACCTAGAACGCCTCCGAAAAATTTGGGTGCCTAAGAAAGTGGCTGCAGCTCAGCAAGGGTGATTACAGATGTGGGTACCTAAGAAGCTCTTACATACACCACAACCTATGCTCTCCCACATGCAAAAGGTCTCAACAAAGAAGCCAAGGAGAGACAAGGGTAAGAACCGTGCACAGAGACCAAAAAAAGATAACCTCAACTCTTCGGCAAAAATAACGAGGCACTCATCAAGGATATGGCTTTGGAAGCCAAAAGTGCTGGTAGCATCCACAGAACCAAAGAGCGAACCATGCCGCATATAAAATTTCAGAAACCATCTGAAGATGAAGAGACTAGAGATGATCCCTACAGGGCCAAATACTATTGTGAAATGGATGCCTATAAGGAGGTACAACATTGCAAGATTCAAATGACACCTCCAAACAAAGGCTGCATCAATTCTACAAGTAACATCAAAAGCCTCACCCAGCAACAGCCATGTGCCTTTGGCATAACCTTGTCTTTTGCACCATTGAGGTCATGCACTCCCAAAAGTATGCATCAACATAGGGCCACATAACACGGCCGTGCATAGACACAATTGAGAAATCCCAGGCACATGAGACACACTTGACATATGCAATATATTTTATTGATCCTAACCACCTTCTTCTTGTTTTGTAATTGTTCCAAAAAAAAAGAGAAAAGATCCATGCACTCGACGACACTCATCGGTGAACCATCAGCAAGGACGTTCATCAACCAGAAAGACAAGCCAATCGTCAATCACCGTGATGGGCATACAACACGAAGAGACAAAAACCGGCTGAACTTTCACCATGGTAAGCACAACCTACTTCGGCAACATGCTCACCATGATAGATTAGGAAGCCTCTTCGTCAGCATACCCTTGAGCACTTAGCTCAAGATCCAATCTCTTGCACCATACTTCTTCCCATGCATTTTCCAAGTACGCATACGTAGGGCCACATTACAAGGCCATGCACAAGGCACATATTTTGTTCAACCCATGCACAAATGCACTTACCCACCATCCATTATGGGTTACAAGTACTTGGCATGAAAACTATGAAAGCCATCTTTGGAAGAACCAGACGACATCAAGGTGACAACAACAAGAGCAAGGAAGCAATCCACCACTGAGAGTTGCTCATAATCAACATTGACCACCTCCTTTGAGCAGCTAGCAGTTTTGGAAAGCTCACAAATGCACCATCAAGCTGGAATACGAGGAAGACGTACATACAAAGGGACTACAACCTGCAAGAGCTAGCAATGGCAAACTGAAGAACCCAACAATCGACCAGGCTACATTGGGAAGATGGACCGCTGCTGTTGATACATGGAGGACACTACCTCTCAACGTACTACATGGAAAAACCACTACAACAAGGGTCTGTCAGGGACGATAGACTCAAGAGGGGGGGGAGTGTTGAAGCTCAAGGTCAAGGATAAAGCATGGAAGCACATCAAGGAAATGGACACACAAGAAGAAGGAGCAAGTAGGGAGATCCAAGAAGCACTTGTTAAATTTTCAGAAGAAATCCCTATAAAAGTAGTGATTTTCATGACTAAAAACCATTGTAAATACCATTTTCCATTTTTGCAACTCCATTTTGTTCAAGACGAGGAGTCCTTGAGCTTGAGGAGTATTAGAAGTACCATCCTACCAATTTTCATAATTTTTAGACTCCGTTTGAGCCCCCAAATAAGCCCTGGAACCTAATTTTTAACTAGGCCGGACACTAGGTCTGGACAAGGCCAAAACCTCTCAAAAAACTATAAAAAGGGCTGGAGAGCTCATTTTTGGGGTTAGCTTGTTGTAGATTTCAGCTTTGTAAGAGATTCCTAGTGTAATCGAAGCTTTCCATTGTTCCACTCTTTGCTCTTACCTTGTGCACGTGTGTGTATGTGTGTGCATGCTTGTGTGCTTTCACTCACGCACTTGTGCCATCACTTGCTCATAGTCTTCATACTAGTCCTCACATCTCCACGGATTGACATATATGAGGTGCATTTCCTCATGTTGGTACTTGCCATTGTGCTAGAGTGACAGTATGGGACTCTAAACTCATCTTCTGAATCCTTCAACTCATAGATAGTCACTTGGCTTACTTCTTGTCCTTGGGTGGATGAATCAATTTGTAAAAGCAATTCTAACCCATGGATCAGGTATACGTCCAACAGGTAATCATCTTGAGGTATCAAATCCCCTCTCAAGACTTGAGTCACCACAGACTTGCCCTTTGGGGTAGTCATATTGTCTTCATGGGTACATCTTCCTGAAGTTCTTTGTCCTTCTAATTCCCCTCTCTTGTTGATCTGATATGGGTTTTCAATCGCTACATAGATTTGGCCTAACTTGTCCATGTAAACTCCTCCTTGGTACTTGACTGTTGGTCTTGGAACTATTGATGAATTGATTGAGTTTACCATTTTTGCTACTGAACTATTTATGCCATCAAGGTAAATAGGGATTCCCTGTTGATTAGTGGACACATACTATAGAGAGGTATGGTATTCACCCTCTGTGGTTGACATAAAGTTCTCTGTAGGAATGGAACCATGCATGTCCTCTGAGGCCATGGGTAGTTCCTCCTCTGAGTCATTGGATGTGTCTGAGTAGATTGAGTGATGGATGGCTTGGGCTTCACTTCCTATCGATGAGATGACGCTTCTTCGGCTACTTAGCACCCTTCTTGATCTTAGATTCATTCACCCTTTAGCTCTATGATTTTTTTCCTCTGTCCCTTAATTATATCCTCAATCACTAAAAGTTTTACTTTCAGTTTGTCTGGGCTGTTCTATACGATACCACTCCTGGTGATACTTCACTAGTGATATGATACCATGCTTGGCACGATACGATACCAAGGGTCTAACACGATACGATACTATGCTTGGCATGATACAATACCAAGGGCCTAACATGATACAATACCACTAAAAGGCATGATACGATACTGAGTTTGCACTCGATACGATACCTCTGCTACACATGATAGGATACCAGATTTACTGATGATACGATACCAGGATAGCTAATGATACGATACTTGGTTGGCTAACGATATGATACCAACCTCACGATATGATACCTGAAGTTATGGTTGATACGATACCATTGCATTTTCTGGATGATACGATACCATGTTTTTAGAACATATGATACCACTCTATGAACGAACCATCATGAAGGCACCTTGGTTGGGCTTTCCATGGCAGCGGCACCCAAAAAATGTGTACCTAAGTTGTGAAGTCTTAGGGACTTGTGTCGACGAGACTGTACCTTGATCGCCCCACAAGTGCATATAGTGGTGGATTAATACACGTTTAATTATCAATCCATGGAATTTGACATACCAAGTGTATGAAGACATGTGCACACATGATGGTAAGTGAAGTACCTAAGCTACAATGCATGTGCCTTGCCTCAACTACCTCTCCAACTCACTAATTCTTTGAAAATGCATGTCACAATACCATATACAACGGTAAGCAAAAATTTGAACTTTTCTTTCATCTTCACACTTTGAAAATGGTGAATACTAGATTCCTTTCAAAGTTCTCAATGAGGCTCATCTAACGGTGGTATTCTCAGTTGAATTTGATAAACATACTTCAAGTTATGAGAAAAATAGTGAATGGCGGGAAACACCAACACTTGCTCCACAACTCGTTATGGTTCACACACACACTACAATAGTTTAAAAGTGATGGTAAGGGATAGACAACAGTCCAACACACACGTTTCAAGCCTTAGACACACACAAAAGCTCTTGGAGAAGGAGGAAATCAACAAGAAAGAGGCAAATTCAAAATTCTTCTTTAATTTTCACAATGGCAAAAAGTTCTTTGCAAGAGTCACAAAGTGACTTATATACATGTGCCCTAAAAAATGGTCCTTTCACACAAGAGATCAACACTTTTATTGGTTTACTCTAATTTCCTGATATTTTACAAGGATTATGATACAATGATTGGGGTTTATGCATCTAGAGGACTCCTTTAGTGCATTTACATAGCTTCAAGGGAGTTTCAGTGGAATTCGAAGAAGAAAAATTGTGCCCATAATTTGAAAATTTTTTGGGACTCGTCTTTTGTGCTTCTTTATTCTGCCACAACACATAGTGGTTCTAAATGCATTATTGGAGAGCCAAAGGGGTCTACTAAGATTCCCTCAAGTCACATTGGCAAGTCAAGAGCAAGTTTTGTGCAACACTGATCCATCTCTAGAGTGTATCCAACCCTCTCCTCACAATGGTATCAGAGCAATAACAACTCAACATGGAAGATGGATTCCCATCAGCTATTGAAAAATTGGATTGAAGCAATTATCCAGCATGGTAATTGAGAATGGAATCATACCTTCAAGGGAGAAACCTCTATTGTTACATTTTTGGAGATGAGATGATGCCAATCCTCAGAAGCAAAGGACAACCAACACCTAAAGAGCAAGAGAGGTTAACCACATGGTGCTCAAAGGATGCTTTGGCCAGGTCATACATTCTTAACTCAGTCTTTGATTTTTTTACTTCCATACATCAGGAGCTGCAAGACTTCACAAGAGACATGGAATGCACTTGAATCATTTGTCTCATCAAGCACAAAAGCCAGGAAAAATCAACTATGGATGGAGTTTACAACAATCAAGAAGATGCCCAAGCAAAGTGTGACTGATTTTGTCACCAAGATGAAGGATCTAGCTGACCAGCTTGGGAGCATTGGAGAACTCATAGATGAAGAGCAAATAATGAGGCAAGTGATCAATGTAATAAAGGCATATGAAAAATGGGAAGCATTCACCACAGCCATGGACTTATACATGGATATGCAGGTCCTTGATTTCAACACACTCATGGGACAACTATTCACACATGAGGTAAAGCTTATGAAGAATGGAGACAACTCAAAAGGTAATCAATCCTCTGCCCTATACACAAATAAGAATAATAATAAGGATGGTAAAAACAAAGGCAAAAAATTTGATGATGAAGCAAGTACCTCTCAAGCAAACTTTGTAGGTAGAAGTAGAGGTTCAAGAGGAAGAGGTAGAGGAGGAAGACAAGGCAGGGGGAGATCACAAAGCTCTTCTCCATGTGCCCTATGTGGCTTGAATAACCACATTACTGAGAATTGTTTTAGGAATCCAAGAAATCAAAGAGGAAGTGGCCATGGCAGAGGTGGATATGGAAGCTAAGGAGGTAGATTCAACAACAACAACAACAATGGCCACAACAACAATGCATACAACAATAATAATTATCAAGGAGGATATAGAGGAAGGAGAGACTACAAGAAATATGTAGATGATCAAGCTCAAGAGGATTATGAATATGACTATGAAGCAAGGTAAAATGGATGAACATGTTTTCTATATAGTCTCAGGTTGCTCAAACCATGTAGCAGGCGATGTAGCATTACTCTCAGATTTGGAAAATCCAAGAAATAGACATGAAGACCAAAGAAGAGATGACACAAGGCATCGAGTAGAGAATATTGGAAATGTGAAGACTCCAGATGGAAATATGAACCTATTAAGCAAGGTATTGTTTGTGCCTCCTATAACAAAGAATCTCATAAGTATTGGCCAGATTGTGGAAAAAGGTTTGCATGTCAGATTCACAAAGCATGGAGCATTTGTTGAGGATGCACATCAAGGATTCAAGAGAATAGCAAAGGGAGAAAAATTAGGTAGATTGTTTACCTTTGAATTACAAGACACTAGGAACATTGCATTGTTCAACTATGGGAATCAAACACTATCAGAATTCGAAATGTAGCACAAAAGGCTAGCTTATATAGGAGAAAGAACCTTAAAACAAATCAGTAGGGATCAAAGTGTGCTTGGCCTACTGTTGCTCTAAGGGTTGCCCATAATTTTTCTCATGCTATGGCATCCTTTAGTCCTCATGAGAATACCTTCTTTTTGTAAATTAGGAGATGTCCATGTGAACACTCTCCTAAAACCACTTTTTGATAATTCCCCTAAGTCTAAGGTATTGAAGCCTTTTCTTTAAAAACTCCTTTTTGAGCAAACATAAAGAAAGCCCACGTAGAAATCTCACGCGCTCTCTCTCTCTAGGTAGTTAGCTTTTTGAAATTCCCATTATCACTTAAGATTCTCTTTTTGATTTAGCACATGTGGTCTTTTGACCACATGTTTTATTCACATATGCCTCTCTTCTTCTCTATATAAAGAAGAGCCTCATTTGTAAAAAGGGAGGTCCCTTGGCCATGGCCTTGGCCTCCATTTTGGTAATGGAAGAAGGTGTCATTTGTTACTCTCTTGTCTCCTTGTGTGCATTGGCGTTGGTCTTGGTGTATGGATTTGCATGTGTGTGTGCACGGTTGGGAGGATGTTCCCCTTTGCTCCTTGTGACGTTGGCCATTGTTGCCATTGCTCCATGAGCGTGGGTGAACCTCTCCTCTCATTCTTTGCCACAACTTGGAGAAACTTCTCACTTCCATGTGAGGCGGTTAGGGTATGTTGTTCCCCTTTTCTCAACAATTTGGCGCCGTTGCCGGGGACGTCGGCCTTTAGCCGTTGGTTTTTCCAAGTTTGCGTATCCATACTTCATGAGATGCACCTTGACACTTGGAGGAGGATGAATACGTGTGGCCTTCGGTTGGTCAAGGGTACCTCTCATTTGTTAATTTTTGAGTAGTTTAGTTCTTTACTTTTTGCACAAAAACACCCCCTAACCCCCTCCTCTCTCTTTTTCCCTCTCACATACACACAGTCTCCCACACACTCACTCAAGCATCACCCTCTCTTCCATTTCTTGTTTTCGGTGATGTCCTTGAAAAGAGGAATGGGTACTACCTCTCTAACCCCTCCCCCTCTTCAAGATTCGAATTCGTCACTTACTCATGCATAAAATCGTCACTTGCAAAATTTTTGGATATTTGGTTTCTTGATTTAAAGGGACTTTAGCTCTCTAGTGCATACGTGAGTTTGGAGGTCATTCGAAGGCGTTTTAAATTGAAGAAGTACTATTTTATTTCCCTCTTTCTCACATTAAATGAGTAATGAAGGACGTTAGAATCCGATGCGTTATGATATGGCCACGCATTTCTTTGGGAGGATCTTTACCACCTACCACATTAAAGAGAGGTTAAGGGATGCAATGCACTCGATTCTTTCTCTTGTTGAGGCGGTTGTCATCGTGAGTTGGGGGGAGAGAATGCTCTCCCTCCCTTTTGTCTTTTCGAAGACGCGGGCAGCAGCGACATTCCTTGGCAGGTTATGGTGTTGTCTGCTCCCCCTCCGTGTGTACTGCATCAAGTTGAGACTCTGTGTCTCTCCCTCTGCATCACACTTGCCATGGAGGTTGGGGTAAGGCTGCGCCATGACTTCTCTCTGCAAGCAATAGAAGATGGGTTGAGGCTCGCTCCCCTTGTGCTTCTTTACTTCGCAGACGGCAGCTTCGTGTTCCCTCTTCTCTGTGTTCGACTTATTTTGCCGCTCCATATCTGTTACAGAACGAATGTCTCTGTTGCATGGTGCAGATTTGGTTGTGAACTTAACTACTGAATCTTTACGAAGGCTTATGCAAGTTTGAGCCTTTGACCCTCGATGTGCACGATTGCTCAAGTTTGTCTCCCGCAATTGATCTCCTCATTTGGCATCCAGCTTTGCTGTATGTTATTTTCCATTGAGAATCATGTTGTATGTTGCATCTGGTCATGTCATTGCATGTATGAGCTTTGCGATGGTTTGTTTTTCTCTTTGAGACGTGGTGTGAAGCTATGGTGGGTTGAGCTTGGTTTCCTCGACTGCTTGAGGGGTGCAAAACACATAGTTGTTGGGCTAAAATGGATGCGCGACTTCCATCATCACTTCCAGACTAAGCTTCAGTTGTCCCTTATGATTTATTATGTTGTTTCTATCGGAAGGGCTGGACCTATACTTGTTTTTTGTATCCCATGTTGCCGGTGAAATGGCTGTTGTCTGCTTCTTTTTTAATCCTAACATGTGAAAACTAAGGAGTATCTGTACGATTCTCTCCTTCTCTATTACTTGAAGACCTGTGTGCGGGGTTTGTCCTTCACTTGGCCACCATGATCCTTATTTCCATTCATAATGCCATGCCGTTTCTTCTCATGAATCAATAATGATGTGTAGTTTGTCAATCACCAAGTAATGCCGCACTTTGTCCATTCAAGCATCACATTGGTTCTAGATAGTGTGTGCGTATATTCTATTGATATTGATCATGGTTAGATGTTCTTTGTTCTAACCTTTTCAGTGTGATGTGCTTCTAATGCTTGAATCATGGTTACTTTACATACAATGGTCATGACTTGGGTTTGCAGGTCTAGGTTTCGGATTCGGCGCTGTTGAAATTCCCCTTAATCTCTATGGTTCACATGGTTCACGAAAGCAACTTTTCCTTAAACTCAAGGCCCATTGGTTGAGATTTGATTCCTCATAGCCCTCATAAAGAATGAGTTTTCCTAGGGATTCTCTACTAGGATGTCCTCCGAGAAATTCTCTTCGGCCACCATGTTCTCTACACTTTTTGCTTACTCTCGACTCCTGTCTTCTTGTCACTACAACTTAGAGAACCGGAGAAATAGCACAACTATGGACTTGGTGTGATGTTAACTATGAGATGTGCTTGGTTGCTACCACGGTTTCTAATCTGTTTGGCACTTGGCTTAATGACGACTATCATTTATAGTACATGCTTGGTCACATTTCTATTATTCGAAGAAGTTGCCTTTTTCAATTGCATATGTTTTCCGAGTTCGGTGATGGACTTGGTTTGGAGGAGGATTAATGCTAATTATATGACATTGTGTTTTACTTTTCAAAGATAATATAGGCTTCAATCAATTGACTTCCTCCGATGAAATTGCATTGAATTGCTGCACTATTTTAGATGAAGGAATTATGCAACGATGTTCTAAATGCATCCTTTCTTTCCTTTGACATAGCATGAAATCCTTGTCAGTTATTGCTCACACGAGTGCCCTCTCTCTTTTGAGCAATATGAGGCGTTTTTTCAATCATGATGTTGGGGTAAAGGCGGGGGCCATTAATGGTGTGGTGTTTTGTTGCTACTCAATTAGATAGAACACCGCGATCCCTCTCTTCATTCAAATAGGACTTTTCGGTCCTTGTCTTAGTTGGTGGAGCAAGCTACGAGAAAGGATATTTTAATTCCAGGATGGTGATTGAAGGTAAATCAATGTCTTTGTTTCTGCACTTAATAAAGTTTTGACCAAGGACATATGAAGTGTTGCGCTTGTCCTGTCTTTAAACATCTATTGCAACCATGCACATATAAGTTGTTTTGTAATGTTGACTTGCACAGGAAAAAGGGTAATAATTTCTTACCATTCTTGTCTTGCCATGGAACAAAACTGTACAAGTGCTTATGATTGAACTTTTATCGCTATTTCAATTTGATCTTGGCAGGTACAGAATGCTCGCAAGGTTGTGGGAGCCCATAACACCTATTTTTGCAAGGACACATTGGAAGGCTAGAGTGCTTAAACAAGAAATTGTTTGTTGTCTTATCGTTTGGTTAAAGCAGACGTTCCTGTTGGTTGGTGCATGTCATCTATATGTATTAAAAATCTCTCAATGACCATGCACACTAAATAGTTCTTGATAGGCTTGACTTTTTTGATTGCCTCACTGTTCAACTCCGGGTTATCGTTAGAGAGCATTGAAAAAGTTGAATGATTTTTTGTATTCATCAATGCATTGGGTTTGTCCTTGATTTCCTCTAGCATGGGATTTTTCATCCTAAACTTACAGGTTGGTGGTAGCTTGGGTTGTAGCTATTACTATTGGAAGTCCATCACTAGCTTTCTTCGCATGTTCTGTCATGTCCATTTGTGCTCACTTATGTTTCATGAGAAAGATGTTAGTGGTTGACGTATGTGATTGTTGCGGACCTGATATCATGAGGAATATATAAAGGACTTCTCTAGGTGTTTTTTGAAGCCTCACCAACAAGTGATGCACATGTTGGATTTAAAGATTGCTGCTCCTTTAACCACATCATAGTGGTGCATTTGTCATATATATGATCTTATTCCTTGATGGAAAGCTTGCAGGTGACGGGAGTATATGGATTCTTCTCTTTGGAGAAGGTTTGAAAGAAAAAGGATGGTGCTTCCTGGTCTTGTGAAGTTTTTACTACATGCTTTTATCACGATCTTTGGAAATGAACAAATTGCTTATATGTTTGTATGGTACAAAGGTCACAATGGTATGAATACTGCTTGATGTTCTGTGTCCATTGACTCACTAACAGAAATCAGGTTCAAAACTGCACAAACTCTTACTACTTGCTAATGCATTTCTTTTGATTCCATTCTTCATTAAAGCAAGTCGCTACTTCTAGTAAAGTTCTCTGGGTGGTGTGCATATTGCTTATACTTTAAATGTTCTTCATGATGTAAGCATTCATTCTTTAAAAAATATTTTGCGGGAGAACATGCACATAGGGATTGAAGGTTTTTTAGACCTAAACCTAGATAAGTGTGGAGTCATAAATGAGTGATTATCTTTTGCTAGAGAAGTAACTCTCTAGTTTCACAAAGCTCATTTAAGGCTTATGTTTTGCACTACAGGTCAACACCTTTAGAACAGTGATCTTTCTTACTTCTATGGATGATTTGCTACTATGCCTTGCAGGAAGAGAGTTGGATAAGTTGTTTGAATCTCATGAATGCTTGTAAAATGATGGGACTCATAAAGTTGCACTATTGTCTATTGATTTTATGAGCATAGAACACTCATGTTAAATTGCAAGCTTGATTGACTAGAAGTTTAGTATAAATGATGGCAGGACCATAGGCTACATTCATCTCATGCTTTACATTGCAAAATGTCCCACTCTCACTTGAAAATAAAAGAGTATGGAATCATTGAGACATAAGGGACAGACACTCATGGTCTTGATAAGGGCTCCTTGTTTTGGGACTATGGTTTTTCTTTTCTTTGCAGGAGCAAGACGGTTTTTCATGCAGACTTCTCTCTAATAGAGCAAGTCTTGTGGCAATGGATCCCCCTGAAGTGGAAACTAAAAATGGAATTAACATTTTTTGGTTGCTTCTTTTCAAAAATCAGTCTACTTGTTGTGTATGGTTGCTTTGAGTGAAGGCACATTGGAAGGAGGCTGGGCTGACTGCCTCCCAAGGGGATTGTGTCGCTCAGCATTGCAGGCCTGAAAGACTTAAAGACTTACAAATTTGGATGCATGCTCGGTTGACTGCCCCCCAAGGGGATTGTGTCGCTCAGTTCTAAAGATTGAAGATTTGCAGCTTGAAGTAAAGACTGAAGACTTGCAGCTTGAAGCTTGGCAGACTGAAGAATTGCAGATTATGAAGACTTGAAGATTTTCAGACTTGAAAGACTCTACCTTGGGTCGGTGCAGCTATGTATGCTCTTCTCTTAGCTTTGTCGAGGACGACAAAGTCTAGGAGGGGGAGAAGTGTTGCTCTAAGGGTTGCCCATAATTTTTCTCATGCTATGGCATCCTTTAGTCCTCATGAGAATACCTTCTTTTTGTAAATTAGGAGATGTCCATGTGAACACTCTCCTAAAACCACTTTTTGATAATTCCCCTAAGTCTAAGGTATTGAAGCCTCTTCTTTAAAAACTCCTTTTTGAGCAAACATAAAGAAAGCCCACATAGAAATCTCACGCGCTCTCTCTCTCTCTAGGTAGTTAGCTTTTTGAAATTCCCATATCACTTAAGATTCTCTTTTTGATTTAGCACATGTGGTCTTTTGACCACATGTTTTATTCACATATGCCTCTCTTCTTCTCTATATAAAGAAGAGCCTCATTTGTAAAAAGGGAGGTCCCTTGGCCATGGCCTTGGCCTCCATTTTGGTAATGGAAGAAGGTGTCATTTGTTACTCTCTTGTCTCCTTGTGTGCATTGGCGTTGGTCTTGGTGTATGGATTTGCATGTGTGTGTGCATGGTTGGGAGGATGTTCCCCTTTGCTCCTTGTGACGTTGGCCATTGTTGCCATTGCTCCATGAGCGTGGGTGAACCTCTCCTCTCATTCTTTGCCACAACTTGGAGAAACTTCTCACTTCCATGTGAGGCTGTTAGGGTATGTTGTTCCCCTTTTCTCAACACCTACCAAATATCTCCAAGCAACATATGATCTACAAATGCAGTGCTTGCCAATTTGGCAAGTCTCATAGACAACCATTCACCAAGAAGGGATACATCCATGGATACCTATTGGAGTTAGTCGATACAGATGTATGGGAACCAAGCAAGGAGCCATCTATCTCTGGATCAAGGTACTATGTGCCTTTTATTGATGATTGTAGCAGATGGACAATACTCTATTTTATGAATCACAAGGATGAAGTATTCACTTGTTTTAAAAAGTATCTTGCACTTGTTGAGAACCAAACATGTAAAAATATGAAGAGGCTAAGGTCAAATGGAGGGGGAGAGTGTTGAGAACAGGGGAACAATGGACCCTAACCGCCTCGCATGGAAGCGAGAAGCTTCTCCAAGTGGGGTTGCAAGAAGTGTAAGCAACGCATCCTCACCCATGATCATGAACAATGGCACCATGGCCAATGTCAAAAAGGAGCAAGGGAGGGCAATGCTCACACACAAGTCAACTCCAAATGCCATGTCCACACACATAGATCATCGCCTTGCACACAAGGAAAAAGGAGAATAGCAAATGAAACCTTCTCTATTCTTCATAGGGCCCAAGGCCATGGCCAAGGCCCTCCTTTTACAAAATGAGCTCCTTATATAAGAAGGGAGGAGGAATCCGTTGGATACAAGTGGCCAAAGGCTTCATTAATTTGAGGTATCCTAAAAATAAAAGGTAGGTGGGAAAATCAAGAAGAGAATCTTTCAAGAGAGAGAGAGAGAGCTCTGTGTACGTTTCCAAAGGAGAGCTCTTATTTCTAAAAAAAGCCAATAACTCTACAAGAAGCCTTTTTCAAAAAAGAAGGATAAGGTAGTGTTTTTATGTGTTTTCTCACAAAAGTAAGTAAGAGAGAGTTCTTATGAAGGAACTTATGGAAAAATTGAGTCCTTCAAAGGTCTTCAAGTCTTCTTGCCGCATCATAGATCTGCAACACCCTCCCCCTCCTAGGCTTTGTCGTCCCTAACAAAGTTAAGATGAGAGGAACATACATAGTTAACTGTTCCGAGTACATAGTTGAACTCGTCCAAGCTGAGTCTTCAAATCTTCCAAACTTTGAAAATTTTAAGCCTCCAAGGTGGTGTAGAGTCTTTAACTTCTGAGCGACAATCCCCTCTAAGAGGCACTCAACACAGTAAAAAAGAACTAAATGAAATGCATACAGGAACTAATTTGTGCCTTCATCCTCTGGATTAGTACTTTGGAAGACCTGAAAAACCTGAAAATTATTCATGCAAAGCAAATGGATTGCTGTGAAATATATGATTTAGGACATAATCTTATGGGCAATCAACCCATGAAGATCAAACATTGCATCATCTGATACATCATGCTCTCCAACAACATACAATGGTCAACCTTGACTGCATAAAAAATGGAAGCCAGGAACAGAGAGTGCTGTGTGCATCAGGGGTGTGGACACTATCTTCAAAAAGAGGGATAGCCCCACAACCACATCTCTTGGAATTATCAACACCAAGCTTAGCAAATCATGAAGAATCGGTAAGGCAGACACCTCAGCAAGGCACCAGAAGTAGTAGCATCTAAAACCTGTAATTAATTAATTTCTCCATGCAATCCAGGTCCCATAAACAACCTAGAATGTCGATCATAGGCTCAAAGTGTCAATCCAAATCAAGTTGACAGTAGCATACACAACATTAAGGAGAGCAATCCCTGCATCAACATATCTGCAAAAAGGCATGAACCATGTCCCATACATCATACAATAGCTCAACCTGCCGCATAAATTTGATCATCATGGCTTAGACAAGCATGCCGAATTCTGCATCTATTATTCTGATGGGAGTGATCAAAACAGGCTAGTGGATTCACATATCATCAAAGGACTAGTGCACACAAGTGTGGACCCTTACACATGCTAATACACCCCCATGATGACTCAAAAGAGGTCAAAATCTCCAGGTAGGGTAGTCACAAGAACCTCCACAACCCACCCAATGGTATGCCTACAAGCAATTTCAAGAAATACCATTGGCATACATAGCCATTGAGAATCATGAAGGAGCATGCCCCGACAATTGATGTCGTAAGAGACTAGCATCTTGAAGCCTACAATTAGTTCATATCCAAGCAGATTCATTACAACCAATGAGAGCACCAATAGTTGCAACCCAAACTGTAGGAAACATTCCAAAATGAGAGCGTCAACAATCACAACCCGACAAACTATAGGCAATGTCCCTGTTGAAAATCTCTGGAGTTTTTTCAACTCCACTTTTTCCTTCCAGCTACATGCCCTATTGTTGTTGGTGCTCATATATGCAATTTGCTCAGAATTAGATCAGCCGGCAGCCGATGGTAGGGGTATAAGGTTGACCATCAATACATAAAAACCATAGGGCAAGCCGGAGTCCTTTTGAGCTTCAACTTTGAGAGTTTTAAGTCACACATACAATGGCATTTTGTCACACCTCATTAGCCCTGAGTCATATTTTTGTGCAGCTTCAAGGAATTCAAACTTATCATTCATAGAGGAGATGAAGCACCCACCTCTTTAACAACAAAATCAGACATGAAGGGAGCAGACATCATGGAACGAGAGGGAGCTTTGAGCACCTGCTAAACCCCGGCAGCCATGGCAATCGGGACATGAGATAGGAGAGCACCGAATTGTCGACCCTCTACAAGCACCGAGGAAAACACAAACCTTTCAAACATGCACATGTATTCTTTGAGGCAAAAAAGAGGGAGAACATCTTACGAAGTTACATATGTGCATCACCAAGTTAAAAGACATGGGAATGTAAGTATTGTTAAATAAAAGAAAGAGAAGCATTATTATATCTGATATGACATTCAAAGGCATAGGACTCTCTAGTTGATGCTCTGTTGCAACTCTATGAACGGGTCCAGCTATGCTTCCCCATGGTGGAGACCATGCTCTGTACAACGGATTCAAGCCAAGTCGCACTATTAAGGACAAGTGCTTTCAACTCCTATTTCCAACGGGCTGTGCTTCCTTTGTGACTTCGAACAATTTGGCTCCCCACTGTTCTTGCTTTCGGTTGTCTTGCTTAGCGGATCTCTGCACTGTGTGGGCTTATTACGTGTTAGCTTCCCTGCTTGGAGTGGCTGCTACTTGGGTTCCTCATGTGTACTCATCTGCCAACCTACCTCATTACGAAGCAAGTGCTGTGGCACTCCCGTTACTCTAGTTACGGTCATTCGATGTCTTTGCAACAATATCTTGCTACTACTATGTGGCAACGTTGTTTTCCAGATTCGAGAAGGTTTGGGTGGTGAAGAATCGCACTCTCCCATGACTTGGGGCCAAACTTGATTTCCACAACCTTTGTTTTTCGCATCATGGCTCGACCACCTTTTGCTTGCAGTGCCTTATTACTGCTTTGTTGTTATATGCTTTACGGTTATGCCTCCATGATTGTGATCACTCAAGATGTATCAACCTATACATGCAGCTTGCATTCCACTTTGGTGGTATCACCAGGCAGATCCATTGGGCATCTTGGAGGCACCTCAACTTTCTTGATAGTACACCTGAGAAGGCGATTCTTCTACTTGCTTCACATCAAGTTGTTTGCAGGTTTTATGCAATGCAAGTAGGAATGTACAGTTTTCCAACACGTGTATACTTGATACCTTCATTCCAAAGGGGTCCGAGTCCTCAAAGTTCACACGCTCTGTATATCAAGCATGGAAGTTTCACTAAATATCTACTTCCTTGCCTCCAAATTGATCGTGATAGTCTCATTACTTTCTGCATATGCTTGAGTGTCACGTACATGTTTTTGCCACTAGGTTGTCTTTATTTTCTCCGAAAGGCTAAAGTTTTGCAGATATGAACCCCAAATGCTCCTCAATGGAGCAGCTTGTATGTCGCTTGGCACTTGGAGTATGTAGCTCACTATCACACATGCATTTGATGTGGTTCGACTGAACATAACAGCATTGCACGTGATGACTATCTTGCTGTTGCTTACATGAAACATATGTGAAATCAAAACTTGGTATCTCGTACACACTATAGGCGCTATGTAGTTGAGCTGATTAATGGCATAGTGGAGCATTATTTTGTCCTCTCTATTGTACCTACTTCTCTCCATGGCAAAGCTATGCTTTCATGGTCAACTTACCTTTGGTTGAAAACTGCGATGAAGCATCATGATGGGACTTTCAGCTTGACGATGTGTCTAACCTTGGATTGCTGATGAGAGCTCTCTTGGTATCAAACGTATGGTTGCATTCGGTGGATAGGGCCTCTCGAGTTTTTACGACTGCTCATTCATGTGTCTGATCGAATACGTTGTACAGAGCATGGTCTCCACCATGGAGGAAGAGATGCAATAGAGCATCAAGTAGACAGTCGTAAGGGTAGCTCAGAGGAAGCTCTACCCGAAAAGAGAATAGAAAGAGAAGAAGATGGAGCTAAAGAGGTTGACATGAGCTACCCGAGAGACGTGTCAATCAGGTGATAAGTGAACCAATAGGCCACCACTCCTCACATGCGTGAATTAAATGCATCAAATGGGCCCTCACTTGCGTTAGATTTGCTTTGAGGGAGAGGGTCATAAGGATGTACTGGCCCTTGACCAACCACAACGTGCCAACCACAACATGCATCAAAATTCAAGGGTGAGATATGCAGGCTGAATTAATCCCCCACGTCCCCATCTAGCGAGTAACTGACACATGCCTAGAGATAAATTAAAGAAACACTTATCTCCATCCCTTGAAATATGCGTGATAAATGTTCACAAACGCTTTTGAGTGGAATATGTTTTGCGAAAAAATCAAACACTTTTCCATTTTTTTTCTTGAAATAGAAAAGAGGGAGGGACAAGACAGAAGACTACCCATCCCCCTACCCTAGGCAATCACTGAAAGAGAGGTGGGAGTGGTGGAGAGTGATGCCAATTGAATGTGTGGAAATGTGTGTATGTGTAAGAGAGTGAGAGACAAGGGGTTAAGGGGGTGTTTTTGTGCAACAAACAAAAATAAAGAACTAATCTAATCAAATATTAACAAATGAGAGGTACCCTTGACCAACCGAAGGCCACACGTATTCATCCTCTTACAAGTGTCAAGGTGCATCTCACGAAATATGGACATGCAAACTTGGAAAAACCAACGGCTAAAGGCCGACATCCCCGGCAACGGCGCCAAAATGTTGAGAACAGGGGAACAACGGACCCTAACCGCCTCGCATGGAAGCGAGAAGCTTCTCCAAGTGGGGTTGCAAGAAGTGTAAGCAACGCATCCTCACCCATGCTCATGAACAATGGCACCATGGCCAATGTCAAAAAGGAGCAAGGGAGGGCAATGCTCACACACAAGTCAACTCTAAATGCCATGTCCACACACATAGATCATCGCCTTGCACACAAGGAAAAAGGAGAATAGCAAATGAAACCTTCTCTATTCTTCATAGGGCCCAAGGCCATGGCCAAGAGGCCCTCCTTTTACAAAATGAGCTCCTTATATAAGAAGGGAGGAGGAATCCATTCAATACAAGTGGCCAAAGGCTTCATTAATTTGAGGTATCCTAGAAATAAAAGGTAGGTGGGAAAATCAAGAAGAGAATCTTTCAAGAGAGAGAGAGCTCCGCGTACGTTTCCAAAGGAGAGCTCTTATTTCTAAAATAAGCCAACAACTCTAAAAGAAGCCTTTTTCAAAAAAGAAGGGTAAGGTAGTGTTTTTATGGGTTTTATCACAAAAGGAAGTAAGAGAGAGTTCTTATGAAGGAACTTTTAGAAAAATTGAGTCCTTCAAAGGTCTTGAAGTCTTCTTGCCGCATCATAGATCTGAAACATAGAGTATTTCTCCCATGAATTTGATGCCTATCTCCAAGACAGGGGTATCAAAAGAGATAGTACAACAAGATATACCCCAAAGGAAAATGGAGTAGCAGAAAGGAGGAATAGAAATAGAAGCAAGAAGGTCAATGTTGAATGAGAAAAGATTACCTAACTATCTATGGGCAGAAGCTATATCTATAGCCACCTACCTAATCAATAGGCTTCCATCCAAAGCATTGGATGGAATGACCCCATATGAAGCATGGAATGGAAGAAGACCCAGCCTTGACCATTGCAGGATCTTTGGATCCATTGCATATGCACACATACATTCACAAATCAGAGGCAAGATGGATCCAAAGGCAGAGAAGTGTATATTCATTAGTTATGATCTTAATCAGAAAGGCTATAGATTATATAATCCAAATAACAAAGGCTTTTTTGGTTAGTAGAGATGTTGCCTTTGATGAGAACAACTCTTGGTTTGAAGATGATTGCATGAAAGTCAAAGTACCCTATGATCTTGAGGAGGACTTTCCAACATTATAGAAGGTGAATGATCACCTACATGAAGATTCAGCTGATTCTGAACATGATCAGAAGATGCCAAGGAGTAGCATCAAAGCTTGGAACAATAAAGGTAAAGAAAAGATGTAGGACTTGAGGGATGTTGTAGAATCATCCCAACAAACTATCAGAAGATCAACTAGGGAGAAGAAGAAACCAGAAAGGTATGGATATGACACATCCTTAGTCACTAAACATTCAAGTTACATTGCTTAGGATGCAAACTTAGAAGAACCATCAACTTTTGAGGAAGCTAGGAAGAAGTCAGAATGGAGAGAAGCTATGGAAGAAGAAATTGAAGCACTTCGAGAAAATCACACTTGGGAATCGGTTCCCAAGAAACCCTCCATGAAGGGCATTGGTTCTAGATGGATTTATAAGGTAAAAAAGAACTCAGATGGATCAATAAATAGGTACAATGCAAGGCTTGTGGCAAAAGGGTTTGCTCAAACCCAAGGTATAGATTATGAAGAAACCTTTTCTCTTGTGGCAAAGATGCTTACGATTAGAGTAGTTATGAGTGTAGCATCTTCAAAAAGTGGGATATTTACCAAATGGATATTAAACATGTTTTTCTTAATGGTTGGATTTTAGAAGAAGTTTATATGGCACAACCACCTAGATTTGAAGACAAATCATATCCAGATTATGTGTGCAGGTTAAAGAAAGCATTATATGGCTTGAAGCAAGCCCCTAAGGCTTGGAATCATAGGTTAGTCACCTACTTGTAGGACAAAGGATTTATGGTAAGCAAAGTAGATCCTTCACTCTTTATAAAGAGACACCATTCAGAGATCATATACCTTTGTGTGTATGTGGATGATATTATCATTACAGGTAATGATGCAGATGGAATACGCAGATAAAAGCAAAGATGAAGGAAGAGTTCAAAATCAATGATCTTGGGCTACTCACTTACTTCCTGGGATTGGAAGTAGTATATATAGAAGGTGGTATGTTCTTAACTCAAAATAAATATATTAGAGACATTCTTTCAAAATTCAAAATGGAAAACACAAAGGTTGCAAGTACTCCAATGGATGTAAATCACAAGTTAAGTGCACATGAAGGTGATCTGATAGAGGATGTAAGAAACTATCAAAGTCTTGTAGGAAGTTTAAATTATGCTACCCTAACTAGGGTTGATATATGCTATGGATTCAGTGTGCTAAGCCAATTTATGCATACTCCAAGGAAGCCCCACATGGAGGCAGCCAAAAGAATCTTGAAGTACTTGAAGGGTACAATAGATGATGGATTGTACTATCCCTATATCTCTGATTTAGATATCAAATTGTTCTCTGATGTAGATTGGGCAGGTTCAAGATGATAGGAGAAGCACCTCAGGCTATTGTTGGAACACCAAACTTACACTATGCTTGAGGTGGATTTGATCTACATCAAAGGCTATCGCATCGAAAGAATATCCGTTGGAGAGTTCTTTTTCTTATGCTCATTTATTGTAGTTTTTTAAGAGATTTTTGATGGTTCATTTACTATTGTGAAAGCCTTGAGCTTTACACATGTAAAGGTAGAAAGATAAAGCCCAAATCTCATGAATCTGTGGTGGTTGAAGTTGCATTCAATCAAGCAATCAAATCACCTAAAAGTAGATCAAACTAGATCTTCACTTTTCCTAGATTGTAGGAAAGTGAATTGATTCCCTCCAACAACCATTCCCACCTTCATTTGAATTCAAAATTCACTTGTAGAAGTCGTGGAACACTCCTAGAGTCTATATAAAGACTTGAAATCACTTGTACATTACATGGAAGCAATATACGTACACTTGTGACCATCATTGTCTTGCTCCTTCAATTCTCTACATCATCTTCTTCGCCAACATTAATCTTGTAGAGGCTGTTGCTCTCTCTCTAGAGCTCCAAATTGAGTGCAACAGCTCCAAATTAGTGTCTAGTTTATGCCTATAAATTTTCATAGCATTTGGTTCAATAGATTGGGAGAAATCTGAGTTTTTATGTCTCAGGGTCAATCTCTGCACATTCCTGAAAAATAGGAAGTACCACCGGTGAATGTCTCATCCATTCCTATATCATATTTTGCTTATTCCTTATAATTTTGTGCATTCTATACACTCAAACCTATGTGTATCACTCCCATAAAAGGAATTTTTCTAATTGTAATCACGCTTGTCGCTATGGGCATTTGAAGTTCATTCTCTCTTCCATTGATAATAGGTTTTTTGAGCTAGTCGACCCGCGAACCTATCTGTTTTGTATCGACTCAGTCTCCTTGATGCTCCAAAGTACATAGTGTGTTTCTTTGCACTTATCACATGCTTGTAAGGTCTATTTGAGTCTCCATAAGCTCAAGGGCTGGTCTTGTGCCAGTTGGCTAGACCAAACTTTGTTGCTTTGAAACACATTTTTCTACCTTCTACAAGCTTCTCCAAGTTCTTTTAGTTATATGAGATCTAGATTAAGATGGGTGACGGCTTTCCCTCAATGATCGAGAAGCTTGATTGACACAACTACGCGGCTTGGCAAATCAAAATGGAGGCCTATTTTCAAGGTAGAAATCTTTATGGAATTGTAGCAGGTGATGAAGCTATGCCTATTCCAAGATCCAAAGGAGGACCTACACAAGAGGAGACAGATAAGCTCACACTTTGGTGCGCAAGGGATGCTCAAGCAAGGTCGTACATACTAAACTCTATATCTGATTTTCTATTACCACATATTAGAGGATGCAAGACATCTCAAGAGACTTGGGATTCCCTCGAGACTTTCTTTTCTGCTAGTACCAAAGCAAGAAAGAATCATCTTTGGAACGAGTTCAACCAAATGAAGAAGACACCTAAACAAACCATCACTGAGTTTGTTACCAAGGTCAAGGAGGTTGCAGATCAGTTAGCATCCATTGGAGAGCTGATTGAAGAAGAGGTCATCATGAGGCAAATTCTCAACGACATTCGAAGTGATAAGCAATGGCAATCCTTCACGATGGCTTATGATCTCATCATGGATGTTCAAACTCTAGACTTCAACATCTTTCTTGAACAACTCTTCAATCAGAAGCCAACAATAGCATAAAGGAAGGTAAATCTTATCATGGTAATTCAACTAGTGCTCTATATGCAGATAAGCAGGATAAGAAGCAGAAAGGCAAGAAGAAAACAGAAGATGAAGAAGAGACCTCCCAAGCCAACTTTGCAAGCAAGAGCAAGTGGAAAGGGAAGAAGAAAGGACCGAAGCAAGACAAAGCCAAAGGTCAAAATGTTCAACCTTGTGCCATATGCGATAAGACCAACCACACCACTTAGAATTGTTGGTTCAACGGGAAGACCCAAAAAGGAAGTGGAAGAGGTGGATATGGCAACACTAGAGGTAGAGGTGGACACAAATTCAACAATAACAATAGAAGATATAATAGAAGGGACTACAACAATTATTTAGAAGATTAACCACATGAAGACTCATTGCTTCTTATGAATCTAAGCCACAAAGAAGGTAAAGAAGATGATCATTTGTTGTACATAGATTCAGGATGCTCGAATCATGTTGCAGGCAACATTGCTCTTCTATCTGACTTGGAAAGTCCAAAGCATAGACATGAAGTGCAAACAGGAGATGACACAAAGCACAATGTGGTGAAGATTGGTAATGTCAAAGCTTCCAATGGCAGGACAAACATTCTGAGTAAGTTTCTCTATGTACCCACTATCACTAAAAACCTAATAAGTGTAGGCCAAATAGTTGAAAAAGGCTTGCAAGTTAGGTTCACCCAACATGGAGCTTTTGTGGAAGATCCATGTCAAGGCTTCAAAAATATTGCCCGAGGTGAGAAGCATGGTAGGCTCTTTACTTTTGAAGTAGGAGAAACCAGGAACATAGCTCTATTCAACTTTCGGTCCCAAACCCTAAATGAGCTTGAAGTGTGGCATAACAGACTTGCTCATGTGAATGAAAGAACCTTGAAGGATATATGCAGGGATCAAAGTGTTCTAGGACTACCGAACGTATCAAAGCAAAACATGATCAACAGGTGTGATGCATGTTAGATTGGGAAGGCACAAAAACAACCATTCAACCACAAAGGCTACATCCATAACAACTTATTGGACTTAGTACATACATATGTATGGGGACCAAGTCAAGAACCTTCATTGGCAGGATCAAGGTATTATGTCTCATTTATTGATGACCATAGTAGATGGACTGTTCTATACTTTATCAAGAGTAACAATGAAGTGTTTTATTGCTTCAAGAAGTATCTTGCACATGTGGAGAATCATATATGTAGATCACTAAAGAAGCTCAGATCTGATGGAGGGGGAGAATACTTCTCCAAAGAGTTTGATGAGTTCTTGCAGGAAAAATGTATCAAAAGAGAAGTGACTACTAGGTACTCTCCTCAACTAAATGGAATTGCAGAGAGGAGAAACAAGACATTGGTTGGATAAGCCCGAACAATGCTTGAAGAGAAGAAGTTGCCACATTATCTATGGGTAGAAGCTATTTCAACTGCTGTGTACATTGTCAATAGACTACCATCCAAATCACTTCAAGGTATGACTCCTTATGAAGCATGGCATGGAAGAAAACCTAGTCTTGGACATTGCAAGGTTTTTGGTTGTTTAGCTTATGTTCATGTAACATCACAAATAAGAGGTAAGCTAGATGAAAGGGAAACAAAGGATGTGTTTATTGGATATGATTCAACTAAGATGGGTTACAGGTTCTTCAATCCTTCAACCAAGCAATTCACTACAAGTAGAGATGTTGTGGTTGAAGAACACAGATCTTGGTATGATGAAGACAAACAAAAGGTAACACTACCATATGATCTTGATTCTGACTCTCATCAATTAGGAAGCAAGCATGATACACAGGTCGAGGATCCAAGAACTGATACAGACGATGACCAAGATGAAAGGGAAAAGGATTACAAGCTATGGAAGTGAAGAGGCAAAGCAAAGATGCAAGAGGTTGGAGAATGCTCCAAACAAGTACCTAGAAGATCAACAAGAGAGAAGAAACAACCAGAAAGGTATGGATATGATTCCACATTTGTTACGAAGCATTCAATATACTTGGCAAAAGACTCTATTTCAGAGGAACCCTCAACCTATGAAGAGGCAAAGGGAAACCCTAATTGGGAAAAGGCCATGAAAGAAGAGATAGATGCATTGAAGGAAATGGACACTTGGGATTTGGTTCCAATATCGCTAAATCAAAAGGTAATTGGTTGCAGATGGGTATATAAAGTTAAAAGAAACTCAGATGGATCAGTTTGCAGGTACAAGGCAAGATTAGTTGCCAAAGGGACATTGGCCAGACAAAGAAGTCTAGAACAAGAAGCCCTAGATTACTCACTCATTGGAGATAACTTATACAAGTGTGGTAAAGATGGTTACCTCAGACTATGTATCCATGAGACTAAATATCTGAAGATCTTGGAAACTGCTCACCAGGGGGTAGCAGGAGGACACTTTGGTCCAGATCAGGTGATCAAGTCAATACTATTTGCAGGACTTTGGTGGCCAACCCTTCACATGGATGCACATACCTACGTGAAGTGGTGTGATGTTTGTCAGCGAACTCAGTATCCTATACGCAAAGATGAGATGCCTCTGAAATCTATGATGGGTGGACGTGCATTCTCTAAGTGGGGAATAGACTTTGTTGGTCCTATTAATCCCCCAGCTAAGGGTTCACATGCTGAATATATCATTGTGGCCACATACTATCTAACCAAGTGGGTAGAGGTAAAAGCCACCACGAAGAACGATGCTCAAACAACAACTAAGTTCTTATTTGAGGATGTGATCACTAGATACGGACTACCTATAGAGCTAGTAAGTGATAGAGGCACGCACTTCTTGAATGAAGTTATTGAAAATCTTCTCCAAGAGTTCTTGGTAGTACACAAGAAGTCAGCCCCCTATCACCCACAAGCTAATAGGCAAGCCGAAAGCACAAATAAGATTCTATGCAATGTACTCACCAAATTGGTTAATAATAAACGCTCTGATTGGGACAAACAGGTACACCATGCTCTTTGGGCATACAGAGTTTCCTATAAAACGGTACTTCAAGCCACACCCTTTCAGATGGTGTTCGACCAAAAATACAGTGCTACCATTGGACTTTTTGATACCTACATTGAAGGTAGCACAAGAGCATGAATGGACAGGCCATGAGCTCTCCTCTAGAATCTTCGATCTTGAACGTTTAGGTTGGACATGATTGAGAGCTGCAGCAGGAATTTATGTAGCCAAGAAATGACAAAAGGCTTATTTTGATGCACATGTGAAGGATAAGGGCTTGAAAGCAGGAGACCTAGTCCTAGTCTACACCTTGAAGCAACATGCACGAAAATTAGAGAAGAGAGGCTGTTGACATACAAGTCAGATGAAGAGCATACTAGCACAACGGAGCAGTGCACAATACGGCAACAAGGCCTAATCATTTTTTTCCATAAAGTATTTCCAATTCAAGTGATTTTCATCACTACACACACATTGTAAATTCCGTTTTTGGTAAAATAGACTCCATTTTGTTCAAGCCGAGGAGTCCTCGAGCTTGAGGAGTGTTAGACTTAGCTACATACCAATTTTCATAATTTTTAGACTTCGTTTGAGCCCTCAAATAGGCTCTCGAACCTAATTTTTAACTAGGCCGGACACTACGTCTGGACAAGGCCAAAGCTAGTCAGAAAACTATAAAAAGAGCTAGAGAGCTCATTTTGAGGGGAGATTGTTTGTGAATTGAGCTTATGTAAAAGACTTTTTGACTAATGCAAAAAACTCCATTGTTCCTCTCCTTGTTCTTGCCTTGTGTGCGCATGTGTGTGTATGTGTGTGCATGTTTGTGTGCTTTTCACTCACGCACTTGTGCCTTCACTTGCTCATAGTCTTCATACTAGTCCTCACGTCTCCACAGATTGACAATTATGAGGTGGATCTCCTCATGTTGGTACTCACCATTGTGCTGGAGTGACACCAAATTTGGCACCGTTGCCGGGGAGAGAGCTTCGAGGACGAGCGTGTGATGGTAAGACGTCGAGTTGAGACATTGGAGTCATAGGTAATATCCTTTCTTTTCCTTATTTTTCTTCATTTTTTCTTATTTTTGCATCATCATCATCACCATCATCATCCCCACCATCTCCCACCTCCATCTCCATCTCCACAAAAATTTCAGTTTTTTGGTCATATTCCACTCCCCACCTCATTTCCCTCATTTCATTATGAGAGAGAGCGAGAGAGAGCTTGCATGCGATCTGTTTTTGTGTGTTTTTTGAGCTTTTGTTGCAGGAACTAGCTGTACCACCATCTCCAGCAGCTTGCGCAGGTACGACAGACTCTACACAGGTCCCGAGACGACTACCTCTGTCTATCGCGACAGACAGGAAAACTTGATATTTTTTGAATGCGTGTTTGGCACGGTAACCTACACCATTAGAGCACTCCAAATCACTAGAAGTTTCTAAAAAATTTGCGTTTTTTTAGTCTATCGTGACAGACACCGTCTATCGCGACAGACACGATCTATCGCGACAGACACCGTCTATCGCGACAGACCGCAACCCACGATAGAGACTGTCACTCTAGCACAATGGTGAGTACCAACGTGAGAAGATTCACCTCATAATTGTCAATCCGTGGAGACGTGAGGACTAGTATGAAGACTATGAGCAAGTGAAGGCACAAGTGCGTGAGTGAGAAGCACACAAGCATGCACACACATACACACACACGCGCACACAAGGCCAGAACAAGGAGAGGAACAATGGAGTTCTTTGCATTAATCAAAAGGTCTCTTACATAAGCTCAATTCCCAAACAATCTAACCCCAAAAATGAGCTCTCTAGCTCTTTTTATAGTTTTTTGACTAGTTTTGGCCCTGTCCAGACCTAGTGTCCGGCCTAGTTAAAAATTAGGTTCCAGGGCTTATTTGAGGGTTCAAACGAAGTCTAAAAATTATGAAAATTGGTACGATGGTACTTCTAATACTCCTCAAGCTCGAGGACTCCTCGGCTTGCACAAAATGGAGTCTATTCTACCAAAAACGGGATTTACAATGTTTGTGTAGTGATTAAAATCACTTGAGTTGTACATAATCCATGGGACAAAAATGATTTGGCCTTGTTGCCGTATTGTGCATGACTCCTCTGTTGCTTTGTATGCCAACACGCCCCCCTTCCTAGCGTCTGTCGCCCCTGACAGACCTTTGTTCTCTCGGGTGGTCGATATAGTATTGGATGACATTGGTGGCCAGTTCATGTTCTCCTATCCTTAAGCCTCTTGCTAGATCAGCTTCCAATGCATCCCAATTTATTGCACCAGGGGCCTCTGGTTGCGGGGTGGTGTAGTACTCAGAGTACATTGCTTGTTCACAAGCAAAAAGTTGGAGCAGATGTGTTGGCTTTGGTGCGAAAATCTCCGAGTGATACTCCCAGAAACCTGATCTGAACATTTCTTCGAAGGTCTGTTTGTAGCAGGCAGGGAGGTATTTGATGCGTGCATGCCAGGCGTAAGCCACACGAATACTAGGGGTGGTGCTCATGTCATACACCAAGTCGTAATTTCCATTGCTAAACCCCGGGAGACGTACCTGTGGTGCGGCTGCATTTCTAAAAGTCTTCAGGACTACTTGCATCATATCTAAGATTTTAAGCATCATTTGCGCTGCTACATCTTGCATGGGCTTCAAGCGCGGCATCCAGTGGCGAATGGTTCCCATCATATATGCTACCGACGGTGGTCCCTGTGGTGGCGCAATGTACGGGTAGTTCAGCCATTCCTTGCATTGCGCGTTGTTCTGTACCTTGATATTGAATGCCTTCCAAGACCTGCGGCGTGGGACTGGACCGTAGCATGGATTGTATAGAAGGTGTAAAGGCGCGTTGTTCCATGTGCGTAGCATTTCTGGATATGTCTCTAGAAGTTTCTGCCGCCAGGTGGGTTGACAAATTTTGCCTTTTTGCACCTCTGGAGGAAGGTCTTCGGGTTGAAATTGGGTCGCAAAGGTAGGAATCTGACCCGTGACTCTTTGTATTTCTGCATTATAATCAGCCAAGATAATATAATACGGCCTGTATTGGAGTTCAGATGAGAGGATCAGGCGTCTCGATGATAGGTTCTTGAAGTAAGCCGATTGTAGCACAGTTTCCTCTATGACCCTCATGGCCTGATTTTGCACTACTGTGCGCTCTTCGTGCGAACTCCCGATTTCCTCCACTTGACGTAGCCATGGGGGCCGTGGTGCCTCGAATGTGTCCTGAGCTTCTTCTGTTTGTTGGCCTCCTGGGAATGGTTGTGGATCGTATTCTTCGTCAAACGTTTGTTCCACAGGAATTTGCACAATTTCTTTGTCCGTGGGAGCCTCTGGAGGGGAAGGTGGTCTCTCATATTGTAGTAGACGTGTTTGCAATTCAGTGACCTGTTTCTGGAGATCTTTTATGGCCTCTGCGTCTGTGAGAAGTGAAGCCGCGGAGGGGGTGGTTGGAGAGGCTGCTGTTGGTCCTTTTTGGTGTTCCTGCTTCAATTGTCCTAGTTCCTCCGATAGTTTATCATGTGCTTCAAGCAGCATGGCATAGTCTTCCAATATGATCTTGATGTTATCGGGGGTCACTGCTTGAAACTTGGATGGGCTGATGGGTGCCCCCGGTGTGCTCTCAATAGCTGCCTCCAAGTTCTCTTGATTTTGTACTTGCAAGCGTCTATTCTCTTCCTGAGCGGCCGCAAGATGGCGTTTGAGTAGAGCCATATTTCGCTGAAGTTTTGAGTTGCGTTCCAGCTGTGTCCGTAGGTGACCTTCTACCACCTGTACCGCTTCCTGATCTGTGTTCTGTAACTGTACCTCCAATATGCCATGAGCTTCTTGTAGAGTTTGGAACTGTGTGTGGAGGCGAGCATTTTCCTCTTCTAGTGCCGCAAGGCGGTGCTGTAGTGTTTCTGAGTGCTCGTGCAGGGGTTCATTCTGTTGCTGTAGCTGAATGTAATCTGTCCTTAAGTTTGATATACAAGCAATCATGGTGTCCAATGCACTTCCTATAGATGAGTGGGTGGTGTTTACAGTGGGAGATGCATGGGAAGGGAATTGGGGATGGGGAAGAGTGAATGATGTGTCTATTGAAGTCGTGTGTGTGAGTGAGATTGGTGGAGGGGGAATGGGAGGAGGTGGAATCGTGGGGGGAGGTGCCGTGGGTGGTGAAATGTCCATACCTTCAGGAGTGGGTGCGAGTGTGGGGTCTGCCATATACATTGGAATGGTAGGTGGTGTGTGTGTGGAAGTGGTGAATAGATGAGAAGTGGGGTGGGGAGCTGAAAAGAAAGGAAATGGTTGAGACCTGGGTTGAAAAGTTCTAGCAAGGAGGTCATGGAGGGATTGTAGAAATGGAGAGATGGAGGTCGGGGGTTGAGGTCGTAGATTTGAGGAGGGCATGAAGGGTTGCGTGGTAGCAGGGAAACACATGAATGTGGATCTAGGGTCAGGATGACCTATGGCTGCGGGCATGGGGGATGGTTGCCCTAGGGCAGGCTCTATGAGCGGTTCGGTGGATTGTGTAGTGATGGGGGTTGCCTCAAAGATTGGGTTATCAGTGGTAGAGAATAGGGTGGAACTAGAGATGGGAGTACGGAAGATGAAGGTTGGTTCGGTGGGTTGAGTGGTCGAGGTGATTTCCACTGTTTCTGCTCGAGGGGGCGAGGGTGGGGGTGTGGGTGGTTGTGGCTCTGTGGACTCCTCATGGGTGACTGGGTGCTCTTGGCTAGCCGTTTCGGTTGCTTGGGAGGTTGTCCTGATAGGTTTTAGATGCAATAGTTGGCTCTTCTGCAGTTGTAATGGGAATCTGGATATTCTTACCTGAGCGTGGTCGTGTCTGGAACCTTCATGGATCATATTGAACTGGAGACCTCCGAATGGCAGTGCGCACTGCTTCCACTACCCCATATGTTTCTGCCATCAATAAGAGACCTTCCCTATACTCTGAGTCAACTCCTGCTTCTTCCAACAACTGAGTCATGAGTACTCTGCTACTCTGTTCAGTGAGCAGTTCTTGTGATCGCACTCTTTCCATAATTTGATACAGCCTTCGGAGTTCTGCTGTATAGGCTGGGGCTTCAGTGGTCTCCTCTTCATACGCTCCTTCTTCTTCTAGGTGTCCTTGTTGTTGACCTTGCTGGGCGTCACTCCAATGTACATGTCGACCGTCAATGTACATGTCGACCGTCTATAGACTTTCTTCTTCTTTGTGAGGATGTGCCTTGTTCCTCTGCCTCTGAATAAAACTCCACATCAGAGAATTGTGTACTTTGTAGGAATGCTTCGAAGTCCTGGGGGTCCATTCCTTCAGCATCTCCAGTGGCAGCAAATTCGAATTCAGGTGGAACAGGAGGAGCCGATGGGGTAGCTTGTGTCGTAGTTTCAGATCCCGACCTGGGTATCCTAATGGTAAAGGGAGGTACAGTGGCCTCCCTTCGTGGCGATACCTCAGGAGTAGTCAGAATTTCCCTTGTCTGGACACAAGGGATCGCACCCCTCATGCGCTTGGATTGATGTGTGGACGTCTTGAGCCTTTTAAACATTTGTAATTGTGCCCAAGTTAAGGCACGTTCAATGGGGACATCGTATGCTAGGCACCGGTAAATAATGTGTGTGATTGCACAACAGCCGTTCACCACTAATTTCCTAGAAGACCGTTTGTTTGCTTCATACAATTGATCTATAATCCATACCGGTAGCTTAATGGGTAACGCACCTGCTTCCGCTAAGTAGAGAGCGAACCAGATTCTCTTGTGTGGTTGTGTGAAGCGGTCTTGGCCGGGAAAGGCGAAATGTTGCATGCACATGCGGAGAGGGATGGACACGTTTGGTGTGAGTGCTGCCATGTCTTTAAGCTTCAATAGTTTCCTATCCTTCATGTTGGTGGGAACAAGAGCATCCTTTTCAGATGGTACATGCGTGCCATGCATATTCAAAGCGTCGCTTACCAACTCCACAGTAAGTTCAAACCTCTTCAACTCGTTGTTGCCCAGCAAGGAGGGAAGAACAAATGATCCGGGTTTGTCCTTTTCTTCATTAGCTTGTAATGTGGAGACCAAATAGTAGCATCGGAGGAGATCTGGTTTAGGTAGTGGGGCTTCAAAGTATTCTGCTAGCCCTGCCCGTTGCCATATAGTCTGGAGATCCTCGGTGTTCTGTAAAGTCTCAAACTCCTTGGAGAAAAATTGGAATCGAACCCATGATCTGTCATACTCGCACTTAGACTCCCAGATATACTTGGCCTCTCCTAATGGACCTGGCATGCCATTGAACCAATGAGAATTGGCATGGACTCTTTCTGTGATCCCAGTGGGTGGATCCGGCACCGGGATTTGCTGAAGGTGCTGCAGCTCCATAGGTCGTTCAGTTGGTGGCACATCCACAGGTAGACTATCCACATCGATTCCTGCAGTAAGTATCCCTACTTGTGAGCCCGAACCTGTCGCTTCTGCCATTTTACTTCTTGCCTTCTGATTCTGTGAGAATATAGAATCATGTGTTAACATCGTAATGGACAGAATAAATCCGTTGTTGTCCTCGTTACAACATTAACATGAGGTAGATGGTGAGTTAGTGGTTAGTAAGTGCACGAAGACAGTGTGTGTAGTTAATGCTTGGGTATTCCTAGGAGACTAATGCAGTTAGTAAGTGGGGGTGAATTTACAAGTTGGGGTCGGGGGGTTTATTACAGGTCTTAAGCTGCCAAATGCAGTGGATGGGTTTTTCTCTTGGTTTCGTAGAGACGCTAGAGAACATTATAGGTGTATCAGCTTGAACATGAGGCCTTTTAGGGACCCATTTACAAATGATTCTGTTCGTGCTCATGGGCCTTGGTGTGTTCGTGAGTGTTGAAAACGAGTGGATGCCGGTTGTGCGAGTGAATGGTTTACGCTGTATAGGTTGTGGCTTCGGCGTAGCTATTTGCGCCCGCAAGCAAGCCTTAGGCACCCAAATTTGTCTTGATTGTGGGCTAGCCTTCATCGACTTCTTGGGCACCCAAATAGATTTCACGTTAGCAGAAGAATTTCCGAAAGACTTCTTATTAGTGTCGTGTTGTTGGTTACTAATAAGAGGCTTTGCCCATGTGGTTGGCTTGAGTGCAACCGGGTGTTCGCCTTTCCGCACCCACACTTGTTTCACTTGCTGGGACATTTTGCTGCGTAGGTACTTTGGATCCCCGACATAGGTAGTACTCTGCTTCTTCTGCCTTTGATCCACCTTTGGTTGTTGCCTCCTTCTGGCCTTTGGAGAAGAAGGGAGTTCCTTTGCATCCCTGACTCCTTTTTTGCGAATATCATTCCTCTGCAACACATAGTTTTGGACAAGAACAACATGGTCATCTTCATGTGTATGCCTGGAAGGACCAGGAGTCTGTGCCTTTCCTAGTTCCTTGAGTGCTCCATTATCTAACTCTACTGTAATTCGACTATGATTGACCCAAACCTGAAGAAGTCCACTTCTTAAGTTTAAGTTGACTGCTTGGTCATAGATCCAATCTTGACCCAAGACAAGAGGTTCAGTGAGATCCTCGTCTTGACACACTAGTACTTTAACTGTTATAGCCTCATCATGAATATAGAGGGGAAGTTCCACCTCGCCCATGCAAGGGGTTTCCACGCCTCCCAATCCTATGAGATACGCTTCCACAGGATTGACAGTTAACTGCAACTCTTGACAGTAAGACAATTTAACAGCACTAGTGGCTGCACCTGAGTCAATCAAGGCTCTTACGGTCCTTGCACTCTTTCCTTGTCCTATATCTAGGGTTATGAAAGGACGTCGATCAATTATCCTATGCGAGCTTGTTCCTACGACTTCACACATGGCCATAGGATATCCTTGATCTGCATAGTCATCTGTTCTAGTCTGATCTCGGCCTTGCCTTCGTAACTTCATCCTTCTGATGCGTTCTAAAGCTTCTGCTTGAGCTTCTTCTCGAATTCGCTTTTCTTCCTCTTTGCGTTTCTTAGCAGTGTTGAGTCGGCTGAGCATTTCCTCCGTGAGGGGTTCCTGATACAACTTGACTCTGCAACTGCTAATATAGTTTGGGAGAATATCACCCTCTAACGTGGCTAATTGTACCGCTCCACTCGTGGAGATCCTATTGATAATCATAGGTCCGTAGCCTCTCTTTTCTAGCTTCCTTGTGTGTTGTTTCAGTGTATAGACTAAAACTAGATCTCCTGCTTTCAAGCCCTTATCCTTCACATGGGCATCGAAATATGCCTTCTGTCTTTTCTTGGCTGCATATATTCCTGCAGCGGCTCTCAGTCTTGTTTCCCCTAATCGTTCAAGGTCAAAGATCCTAGAGGAGAGCTCATGACCTGTCCATTCGTGCTCTTGTGCTACTTTCAACGTAGGAATCAGGAAATCCAAGGGTAGCACAGCGTTTTGGCCGAATACCATCTGAAAGGGAGTGGCTTGGAGTACCGTTTTGTAGGCAACTCGGTATGCCCAAACAGCATGGTGTAGCTGTTTGTCCCAATCAGAGCGTTTAGTGTTCACTAATTTCGTCAGTACATTGCATAAGATCTTATTAGTGCTCTTAGCTTGTCCATTAGCTTGAGGGTGATAGGGGGCAGACTTCTTGTGTATTACCAAGAACTCTTGGAGTAGATTTTCAATCACTTCGTTCAAGAAATGAGTGCCTCTATCACTTACAAGCTCTATAGGTAGCCCGTATCTTGTGAATACATTCTCAAACAAGAATTTGGCAGTTGTTTGAGCATCGTTCTTTGTCGTAGCCTTTACCTCTACCCACTTGGTGAGATAATCTGTTGCAACAATGATGTATTCCGCATGAGAACCTTTAGCTGGGGGATTAATAGGACCTACGAAGTCTATTCCCCACTTAGAGAATGCACGTCCACCCATCATAGGTTTCAGTGGCATCTCATTTTTGCGTATAGGATACTGAGTCCTCTGACAGACATCACACCGTTTCACATAGGTATGTGCATCCATGTGAAGGGTAGGCCACCAGAAACCCGCAAATAGTATTGCCTTGATCAACCGATCCGGTCCAAAGTGTCCTCCTGCTACACCTTGGTGAGCAGTTTCTAAGATCTTAAGATACTCACTTTCATGGACACATAGCCTCAGGTAACCATCTTTACCACACTTATATAGATTATCACCAATGAATGAATAATCCTGGGCTTCTTGTTCTAAACTCATTTTCCTAGCTAGAGTCATGTCTGGAGGGAATGTGTTTGTCCTCAAGAATGATACAAGAGGTTCACTCCAATTTGGCACAATGGATACTTGATAGAGAGTGGCATGTTCCACAGGTGGTTTAGTGCAACAGATTGGGCATTCCTTGCACAACTTTTGGACATCAGCTTCCATAGTTGGCCAATGTACTCCGAGTCTCTTTAGGGTCTGTAAAGTTCGTTGCTTTGAATGGTGTTGCTCTAGTGCACCTACATGTGCTAATTGCAACCATTTAGTGTACTCATGCTTTTACAACCTCTCTATTCCGTGTGTTTACCATTGGATGGTTAGGCCCGTATGTCAATACTGGTACCAATGGCTTAGCCCACTGCGGTACAACTTCCAAATTAAACAAGTAAGCATCAGGAAGGTCATCTGACACTCCTTGTGGGGCTTCTCCCGATGTGAGTCTAGAGAGGTGATCTGCTCTCAAGTGAGTCCTACCTTTCCTTACCACAACTTCAAAATCATATTCCATTAGCAAGAGAAACCATCTCACTAATCTTCCTGTATTGCAAGGCTTGTTTACGAGGTACAGCAATGCCTGATGGTCAGTAAAAAATTTAAACTTGTTTGCAAGCAAATAGTGTCTAAATTTCTTAACTGCGTATACCATGCCTAAACCTTCTCTCTCCATAGTGGTGTAATTTCGTTCAGCCGCATTCAACTGTCTACTGGCATAGGCAATTGGAAGATCCATATTACCTTCACCAGTAGGTTGTGCAAGTACACATCCAATAGCATAATTGGATGCATCCACGTGAACATGGAATGGCTTATTCCAATCTGGTGTGGTCAAGATTGGTGCTGAACATAATCTTCGTTTAAGCTCCTGAAAGGAATTCTCACATTCATCCGTCCACTCAAAGTTAGTCAGAAGCCCGTACATGGGCTTTGCAATGACAGCATACATGTGTATAAATCGTCGGTAATAACCACAATGCCCCATGAAAGCTTGTACTTCCTTGACATTCTTTGGCCTAGGTAGCTCTGCTATGGCTCTCACTTTTTCTTCGTCGGTAGATATGCCATTCTTTGACACTATGTGTCCTAGAATCTTGCCTTGCCTGACCATGAAAACGCACTTTTCTGGGTTCAGGCAAACTTGATATTCTCTACATTTGTCAAAGATTTGTCTGAGTTCAGGGATATGGGTTTGTCTAATGTTGGAATGAGCACAAAGATCATCAACGTAGACTTCTAAACTCTTCCTCAGGAACTCCTTAAACACATGGCACATCAGCCTCTGGAAGGTAGCTGGTGCATTGGTAAGCCCAAATGGCATTACTCTAAAAGCAAAAATGCCCCATTCTCTGGCAAATGCTGTCTTATGCTGATCCTCTGGGGCTATGGCTACTTGATTGTAGCCTAAAAATCCATCAAGGAGGCTGTACACTTCCTTGCCTGCCACTCTTTCCAAGAGATGTTCTGTGATGGGAAGAGGATAGTTATCTCGAATTGTGGCTGCATTAACCTTTTTCAAGTTAATGCACACACGCAGCTTGCCATTCTTCTTGGGCACCACTACGATGGGGGATACCCATTCAGTGTGCTCAATTTCATAGATAAATCTAGCTTCAACCAATCTATCTATCTCTTCTTTGATCTTAGCAGCGTAATTATCGTTATAAGTATAGGGCTTTTGCTTAGAGGGTTTAGCATCTGAGGTCATGGGGATAGTGTGCGAGCATATATCGGGGTCAACACCTTTCAAATCCTTGTAACTCCAAGCGAATACATCTCTGTATTCTCTTAGCAAGGCTATCAACGCATGCTCTTCTTCCTCTGTTAGGTCATGGCCTATGTACGTGCATCTCTCCTCTCCTTCTTCTAGGGCCACTACTATTTTCTTGGTGGTTTCTTTGTTATCATAGGCCTCTCCTGATTGTGCCTCTCGTTTAGGCATTCTTATCATGACTCTCCTGTCATCTATCTCATACTTCTTAAAATTTTCTGGGACCTCAAACAAAGATTCTTCCTCTTCTGGTGAGGCTTCTCTCTTCTTTCGTTTCTTTCCTTCTTCCTTCGGGGTCACATGTGTTGCTAATCTTACATCATTTGTAACCTCTCCATGCCTCTGGGGTTGAAATTCTACTTCATGGAAGTATTCTTCATCTGATGCAAATGGTGGGTCCATGATGATTGACTCTAGATCGGAGTCACTTGCATCCTCAAATGCATCAGGGCTAGGTTCGCATTCTTCTAGAACTGCCTCTCCCATGATTGGCTCTATGGAGAAGACTGAAATGTCATAGCCATCCTCATCACAGTGAAATGTCCATTGTTCTTCATTGATGGCTACGTCCATTGTTGCTAAAATTTCTGCCCAACCGTGAGGTTCAAATTCTTCGTCTGGAAAAACTACAGGTGCATAGGCTGGGTCTTGGATTGATCTATGGGTTTCTTTCGCACCTACCTCTCTAGCTTTCTCTCTCGTCTCTTCTTCTACTGCTACCTTGCACATCCATAAGTGAGTGTCTTCATGCATCCATGAGGATCCAGACCCTATGGAATGCACCGATTCTGTATCATCTTTGGCTCTATGGATGGGATTCCATTGGATAGGAGGGACATCTCTATGAGAATAATCCTTGAGATTGACTTTGGTCGTAACACCCAAGTGTTGCAAATACAAGGAGTTGGTTCCCCAATCCTGTACCACTTGCAACTGTCGCATAAATGGTCTTCCCAAAATCATCTCATAGGCATGATTTTTGCTGAAGTCGCATATGGCAAATGTATGCTCAAACTCGACACCACAAGTGGTGAGAGTTATTCCTTCTAGCAATCCTAGAGGTCTCTCTATGTGACCATTGGCCATCTGCAATTTCATTCTTGTTGGCCTGAGTGCCGGCTTGCCCCAACGCTTCCATAGGGAAGTGGTGGCAATTGCAACTCCTGCACCTGAGTCCAAAATTGCCTTAGTGGTGTACTCCTGGTAGGTGATGGGAAGATAGGTGTTCCCTTCTTCACCTTCACACATATCTCCTATCTTATCCAAGGGAATTTCTAGCACTGTCCTATGGGATCCTATCTGGGAACGAGGTTTTGCTATCTCTGGTACTTGTTTGGCTACATGTTTCCATAATTCAGGTCTAACCTTGAGTAGCTCTTCTAACTTGAGATTACACTGCACGTTAGTGTTCTACACTACCTCTGTGTTCCTAGGTATGACTGAATCTTCGTTTCTTACCATGACTGTAGGTGCTCTCATACAGGTGGACTTTGCTTCCCATGGTCCTGTGAAATGGGGTAACTCTTGTATGGAATTAGATTCGAAGTCCAATCTCTCGTGAGATTGAGTGCTCTCATGTTCCCCGTAAATAGATGGGATGTCTTGTGGGAATTGGTCGTGTGCATCATCCACAAGTTCAAAGGGAGGGGCGACTTCACTTTCGTTATCCCATTTGTCTTCTTGAATCTCTCGTAGGAAGTCTGGTGCAAACCGATTCATAGAAGAAGAAGTGTCTGGCTCCGTAGAATTAGGCGCATAAGCAACCTGGGAAGGAGGGCTTATTCTATCGTTGGCTCTCTCCTTGTTCGCATAGATGGCTGGAGCACAAGCTTCCTGGGGAGGGTTACTTATTCTATTACTTTTCCGAACAGGCTCATACGCTCCTTGAGAAGGAGTGTAGGCAATCTGTGGAGGTACGCAAGCTTTCGAGGGAGGCTCATGTGCCTTTTGGGGGGGAAGATAAGCTTCTTGAGGAGGCACATGGGCTTCCTGAAGAGGCTTGCTTATCCGTTCTCTTGCCCTTTCCTTTCTTTGAGGGGCAGGTTCCTTTTCTGATTGTGCAATTAGCCTCTCTATTCTTTCTAAGGAGGGGAAGTTGTCTGGTTTAGTGGAATTGGCCACATAAACTTCCGATGGGGGATGGTTCATGTTTTTGCTTGCTTTATCTTTTTCTTGATTTTTTTCTTCCTTGGCAGATCTTGCAATTATTCCCTCTAACTTCTCTAGGAATCCATCCAAGTGTAATTGCGTCTTGGCTGAGCCCGAGTAATTGAAAAGGCGACTGGCTTCAAACATAGTCTGAGCCAATGCGACCATTTTCGCGCACAGCTTGGTTCTTTCTATCTCTAGGTCAGCTCTGGGATAGCACTTGTCATGATCCGTGACGTTTGGCCCTTCTTGGATTCTGGCCTAATATGCTTTAAGCATCATGTCTATGTCTTCAGGAGTGGGATCAGCTAATACTGATCCTGTTTGGGGTGGTGGGTGGGTTACGTGGGGTGTCTTAGAGGGTGGAGGGATGGAGGGTGATGGGGATGGTAGCGGTGGGAATGTGTGAGAGTGCGGTTGAGATGTGATCTCTATGATTTTAGCCTTGGTTTCTCGTAGACTTTCCTCAAGTTCACTCATCTTCTTAGCCCATTGCCTTTTCATGCGTTCGCGGCTATCTCTCCAAGCTCTTGTTCTCTTTTTATTTCGGCTCTCAGTATCGATAGCGTCTGGGCTCTTTTCCTTGCCTACCCCTTGGTTTTGCTGCACTGCTTGAGCTCTCGTGACTACCTGTACGGGTGCAGTGGAAGTAACACTTCCGCTGGAATCTACCACTAACTCAATAACATTGATAGGCGTGATTTTTGGCATATTATTGGGGTTCTTTGGGCAATCTCGTAAGAGATGCTCTTTTCCACAATCTTGGCAGAAGCCTTGGATCGTCACTGACTGGTTTTGTGTAAGTGGAGGTAAGGGGCAATCACGAATGAGGTGATCTCCTTGGCATCTGTAGCACGGTCCTCTTGGGAATGGAGGTCTTACTTGCCTAGGTTGAGGCCTAGGGTTGGGGTTTGCATACATGACGTTCGTGTAATCTGACTCCCAACTAGGTTCGTTTGTCTCTTCGCTATAATAGGACTCACCATGCTCAGGAGACTGCATGTAGTAGGCCTGGGGGCTATCAACATGTGTAGAATCAAAGCTATGGTCACTCGGGTCACTTTCAGAAAGCAAGGATGTTACAGAGACTATAGCTCTATTCAGGTTCTCTTCTGCAACAGTATACTTTACCGGAATCACATTAGCTGGGGCTGGGGGTTGTTGTGCTAGCACAGGCTGAGGCCTTTGTTGGTTTTGATATTGTAGTTGGAAATTTTGTTGTGGCCTGCCATATGGTTGTGGAGGGTACGGGTTCTGGTATCTTCCCTGCTGAGGGTGTGGCTGAGGGTGGGGTTGCCTAACTGCCTGCTTGTTGTATGGGCAATCTTGTGCGGTGTGATTGGTGTATCTCCGTTCTATGGTGCAGTAGTGGCTACTAGGATTTACTTGGGGCTAAGCCATAATGGGGCAGACATTCGCCATGTGGTCACCACCACAAGTGTAGCACCTTTTCACAGGGGCAAACCTTGGGATTTGTTTACTAGTTACCCCCAATTTCTGAGCTATTGTCTCTGCGAGTTCCTCAATTGATGTGGATTGCGTGGAAGAGTGACTAGATGCACTATCTGAATCTTTGTAGATTTTGGAAAGCTCTAGTTCTTCCCCTAGGTTATCTTCAATGTCAATGCACATGCGTACACACTCTTCTATAGTCCTAGGGTCTTTCAGATACACATAGGATCTCAATTTCGTACTCAGCAATCCATCAAGGAATAAGGCTACTTGTTTGGCAGATGTGGGTAGCTCCGAAACAGGACATCTTTCAAGGTATTGCCTAAATCTTCTTCCTGCAAGTCTCACAGTCTCTTGAGGGGTTTGCTTGAAGCTGTGAATCAGTGAGGAGGTATTGTGTCTTATGCCACTCTTGGAGAATTCAATAATAAATGCTTCTAGGAGTTGGTCTATGCTCCTGAACTGGCGCTCATCCAATGGCTGAAACCATGTAAGTGCTGTGTTCCTAAGGGTTAGACCGAAGGCATTGTACTGCGTGAATAGATCCTCCACTTGTTCAGCTCTCAAGACTTGCTTGAACTCCGCCACATGATCATAGGGATCTCCTGTGCCATCAAAGTAATTCTTCATGGACTTAACTAGCTGAGTCGGTCTCAGAGTTCTTGCGTGCTCTCTAGGTCTCGACAGAGGGAATCCATCCACATTTCTTTGGTTCCTGTGAGCTCTAAGCACCTCAGGTTCTACCCTATTCGTCTCCGTCCTCGTTCTTTCTCTGCCCACTAGATTGGCAAAGCTTACTTCTGATCTATCTCTACTTCTGTCTCTTTGCATTCCATGAGCTTGGGATGTTCCAGCTCCAGGGTGACCATAGGATACATTCGATCTTGGTTGAGGGAAAATGAATTCACCCTTCCAAGTGTAAGCATGCCTATCATTTTCTGTCACCACAAAGATCCTTTCCGAAGTGTGATCTAAGTAGGTCACTCTACCTGGGCTATCCGGATCCTTAAACTCATAGATCATGATAGTTTCTATATCAGTTGGCTGATTAGATTTATACCTCCAAAAGGCTTCGTCAGTTTCTCGATTGAGGAGCAACTCTATGCTCTTGTTGTCTTGGGGAACCCACTCAGGTGTGATAATCCTAGTGAGAACAGATTTGCCTTGGGGTGTTCCAGGTTCTACTCCCATGTTTCCTTGTTCCAAGTCACCTAAGTCCGCTTCTGAGATTACATTTCCAAATTCATCTGTCCTATCTGGGTGACTGGTGACTACGTATATGGTTCCTTCTTTGTCCAGGTATGCACCGTTTTCAAACTTGAGAGCTGGGTGCTCTAGTCCTATGGATTGGTCAGGGTTTTTAATCTGGACCACGGATCTTCCTAGGCAGTCCTCATAGATGCTAGCACCTAATCGGTTGGTCCTAAGGTATTCCAACTGTGTTTTGTAAGGGCCTTCTACCCTGTGCAAGTAAGGCACTCCTGAACTTTCTGTAGGTCTGTCCATGCCTTGAGACATCTCTGACTCACTGGTCTCAGAGCTAGGGTAGTACGAGTGGTGGCTCAACTGCTGGGCCCAAGACCTAGCAGTGTGGTTAACACTGGCCTCTGAAGATCTGAGGCTTTGTCTCTCCCTTACTAGATGTCGTCCTGATCTAAGGTTCATATGCCTATCTAAGTAGCACAGTTCTTTGCCCAGAGTACAACCTCGTTGCTGGTTACTTTATATTAGTCGCTTGGTTCTTTTTAGTTATTTTATCGTATTTAAGGTCTTGTCTGATATCACGTCGTCAGGAATATTTGAATGTTGTTTCGCACTTACAGTTGATCGTTCCACGTTAAGTTCTTTCCCTTTAAAATTCTGGACAGTACAAGGATTATGCCCTTAGCTTGAGCTTGAAAGTTTAGGTATGCTTCAACTTGATAGTTGCCTATCGTCGCCCTAACTTACTCCTACTTCTGATCGTTCTTAGCCTAAGCTAGGAATTGACGAAGAGGAGTTGAGAGTATTCCGGCCTTTCTTGTTGAACCTTGCTCTTTAGTGCTCGAGAAGTTGATTCTCAAGCTTGCGCAAAACCCTTGCTTGGACGCTCTCAATTGCTTCTCAATAGACCTGCATCAGTCTCAAGATTAGCTCCAAGTTGACCCTTCAATTGACAGACAATTTATTTCAGACACTTTTTTAATGACCCTTGTTCCCCCTTTTGTATTGCTAGAAATTTCCTCTAGAGCTCCCTTGGATTTCGTATGAAAAAGTTATGACCGTTCAGGGTTTAGGGGGTTAACTAGACAAACAGAACCTTTCAGGGGTTTTAATGCATTTTTCCAAGGCCTTTGTAAGTGTATGAGTAGTTGAGAGTGCAAATATGCCCAAAATTTAGCCCAAATTTCCAAAAATTTACCCCTTAATTTTTGCCGAAAATGTCTGTCTGTCGCGATAGACGGTGTCTGTCGCTATAGACACAAACTATCGTGGGGGCTGTCTGTCGCGATAGACGGTGTCTATCGCGATAGACGGTGTCTATCGTGGAATTTTGGTCTGTCGCGATAGACGGTGTCTGTCGCGATAGACGGTGTCTGTCGCGATAGACGGTGTCTGTCGCGATAGACGATGTCTGTCGTCTGTCGTGGTTTGGTCTGTCACGATAGACGGTGTCTGTCGTGATAGACGGTGTCTGTCGCGATAGACTGGTCTGTCGCGATAGACGGTGTCTGTCACGATAGACGCTGTCTGTCGTCGATTTTTGGTCTGTCGCGATAGACGGTGTCTGTCGTCGATTTTTGGTCTGTCGCGATAGACGGTGTCTGTCGCGATAGACGGGGTCTATCGTGGATTTCTGTCTGTCGCGATAGACGGTGTCTGTCGCGATAGACGGGGTCTATCGTGGATTTCTGTCTGTCGCGATAGACGGTGTCTGTCGCGATAGACGCTGTCTGTCGCGATAGACGGTGTCTGTCGCGATAGACGGGGTCTATCGTGGGTCTCTGTCTGTCGCGATAGATGGTGTCTGTAGCGATAGACGGTGTCTGTCGCGATAGACGGTGTCTGTCGCGATAGACGGTTTCTGTCGCGATAGACTGAAAAAACGCAAATTTTTGAGAAACTTCTAGTGATTTAGAGTGCCCCAATGGTGTAGGTTACCGTGCCAAACATGCATTCACAAAATTTTAAGTTTTTCTGTCTGTCGCGACAGACAGAGGTCGTCGTCCCGGGACCTGTGCAGAGTCTGTCGTACCTGCGCACACTGCTGGAGGAGGTGGTACAGCAAGTTCCTGCAACAAAAGCTCAAAAACACACCAAAAACAGATAGCATGCAAGCTCTCTCTCGCTCTCTCTCACAATGAAATGAGGGAAATGAGGTGGGGGGTGTAATATGACCAAAAAGCTGAAATTTTTTGTGGAGATGGAGATGGAGGTGGGAGATGGTGGAGATGATGATGGTGATGATGGTGATGCGAAAGTAAGGAAAAAATGAAGAAAAATTAAGAGAAAGAAGGATATTACCTATAACTCCAATGTCTCAACTCGACGTCTTACCATCACACGCTCGTCCTCGAAGCTCTCTCCCCGGCAACGGCGCCAAATTTGGTGTCACTCTAGCACAATGGTGAGTACCAACGTGAGAAGATTCACCTCATAATTGTCAATCCGTGGAGATGTGAGGACTAGTATGAAGACTATGAGCAAGTGAAGGCACAAGTGCGTGAGTGAGAAGCACACAAGCATGCACACACATACACACACACGCGCACACAAGGCCAGAACAAGGAGAGGAACAATGGAGTTCTTTGCATTAATCAAAAGGTCTCTTACATAAGCTCAATTCCCAAACAATCTAACCCCAAAAATGAGCTCTCTAGCTCTTTTTATAGTTTTTTGACTAGTGTTGGCCCTGTCCAGACCTAGTGTCCGGCCTAGTTAAAAATTAGGTTCCAGGGCTTATTTGAGGGTTCAAACGAAGTCTAAAAATTATGAAAATTGGTACGATGGTACTTCTAATACTCCTCAAGCTCGAGGACTCCTTGGCTTGCACAAAATGGAGTCTATTCTACCAAAAACGGGATTTACAATGTTTGTGTAGTGATTAAAATCACTTGAGTTGTACATAATCCATGGGAAAAAAATGATTTGGCCTTGTTGCCGTATTGTGCATGACTCCTCTGTTGCTTTGTATGCCAACAGAGACCGTCTATCACGATAGACCAAACCACGACAGACGATAGACCCCGTCTATCACGACAGACACCCATCTATCGCGACAGACAGAGACCTACGATAGACCCCGTCTATCGCGACAAACACCTGTCTATTGCGACAGACCAAATTCCACGATAGACTCAGTCTATCATGACAGACACCGTCTATCGCGACAGACCAAAACCACGATAGACGATAGACCCCGTCTATCGCGACAGACACCCGTCTATTGCGACAGACAGAGACCCACGATAGACCCCGTCTATCGTGACAGACAGCTGTCTATCGCGACAGACCAAATTCCACGATAAACTCAGTCTACCGCGACAGACACCATCTATCGCGACAGAGCAAAACCACGATAGACGATAGACCCCGTCTATCGCGACAGACACCCATCTATCGCGACAGATAGAGACCTACGATAGATCCCGTCTATCGCGACAGACACCTGTCTATCGCGACAGACCAAATTCCACGACAGACTCAGTCTATCGCGACAGACCAAATTACGACAGACGATAGACTCCATCTATCGCGACAGACAGCCCCACGCAATAGTTAGTGTCTATCGCGACAGACACCGTCTATCGCGATAGACAGACATTCTCGGCAAAAAATAAAGGGTTAATTTTTTGGAAATTTAGGCTAAATTTTGGGCATATTTACATACCCACTCACTCATACACTTAATAGGCCTTGGAAAAAATGCCCTAGAACCGTGAAAGGTCCTGTTTGTCTGTTTTAACCCCCTAAACCCTGAACAGTCATAAGTTTTTCATTTGAAATCCGTTTTTTGAGCTCTAGGGCTTGTCAGAAAGCTCGTGGCATATACTACTAAGGGGTAGGTACACCAAGAATAATGCATTGATTTTCAGATAGGGTATTTTGAAGTTGACCTACTGATAGAGGAAAAATTTTTTGACAATAGCAAAGGGGGAAAAAAGGGTCATTAAAAGTGTCTGTGATAAATTGTCTGTCAATTGAAGGATCAAGTTGGAGCTAAACTTGGGAATTTTCTACAGGATTATTGAGAGCTCTTGGAGAAATCAAAGCGAGTGCCATTGTGTGCAGGCTTGGGAACTTGCTTCCTAGGCGGAGAAGCATAGCAAGGAGGAGCGTCTTGAGGTTGGAACATCTCTTAACCCCCTCAGTCCATTCTTAGCATAGGCGAAGTGCGAGTAGTTGTCTTGTTTGAATAGAGGTACGATAGGAATACTCAAGTTCTAAGAGTCTTTAACTTCTCAAGTCCAAGAATAGTCTAAATTGCAGTCAAGGGATAACTTAAAGGAAAAGAACTTAAACTAAGCGGATGCAGAACATCAAGTATGACACACTAAATTGCTCCTGACGACGCTTAATTAAAAACAAGAAAACACATCCAAAGGAACTTAAAAGGAACAAGTGACTGGTACCAAAGAAATCAGCAACGTACAAAGGGCATATGAACCTTAGATTAGGACGACATCTAGGGAGAGATAGACAAAGTCTTAGGTCTAATGTGTCCTTTGGTCACCCAGGAGCTGGAACATCCCAAGCTCATGGAGCTCAGAGAGACAGAAGTAGAGATAGACCTGAGGTAAGCTTTGCCAACCCAGGGGGCAGAGAAAGAACGAGAACGGAAACAAATAGAGGGGAACCTGAGGTACTTAGAGCTCCAAGGAACCAAAGGAATGTGGATGAATTCCCTCTACCAAGTCCTAGAGAGCACACGAGGACTTTGAGACCTACCCAGCTAGTTAAGTCCATGAAGAACTACTTTGATGGCACAGGAGACCCATATGATCATGTGGCTGAGTTTAGGTAAGTCTTGAGAGCTGAACAAGTTGAGGACCTATTCACGCAGTATAATGCCTTTGGTCTAACCCTTAGGAACACAACCCTTACATGGTTTCAACCATTGAATGAGAGACAATTTAGGAGCATAGACCAACTCTTGGAGGCTTTCATCACGGAATTCTCTAAGAGTGGGATAAGGCATAATACTTCCTCATTGATACATAGCTTCAAGCAGACCCCTCAAGAGACCGTGAGACTTGCAGAAAGAAGATTTAGGCAATATCTAGAGAGATGCCCTGTGCCTGAGTTACCCACACCAGCCAAACAAGTGGTTTTATTCTTGGATGGATTGTTAAGTACCAAACTGAGGTCATGTGTACTTGAAAGACCCTATGACCATAGAAGAGTGTGTACGCATGTGCATCGACATTGAGGATAACCTAAGGGAGGAATTAGAGCTCTCAAAAATCTATAAAGATTCAGATAGTTCTAGTAGCCTCATTTCCTCACAATCCATATCAATTGAGGATCTAACAGAAAAGGTAGCTCTGAAATTAGGTGTCTCTAGCAAGCAGATTCCAAGATTTGCCCTTGTGAAAAGATGTTACACTTGCGGAGGTGACCATATGGCGAACGTATGTCCCATTATGGCTCAGACGTACCCACAACCATACCCTCAACAGGGCAGGTACCAAAACCAGTACCCACCGCAGTAGTATGCTAGACCTCAACAAACCTACCACCCACAATACCAAAACCAACAAAATCCTCAGTCTGTGTTAGCACAACAACCCCCTGCCGCAGCTAATGTAATTCCTATAAAGTACGCAGCTGCAAAAGAGAACCTGAATAGAGCCATAGTGCCAGTAACGCCATTGCTGTCAAAAAGTGACCCGAGCGACCATAGCTTTGATTCTACACATATAGATAGCCCCCAGGCCTACTACATGCAATCTCTTGAACATGTTGAGTCCTACTACAGTGAAGAGCCAAGTGAACCTAGTTGGGAGCCAGAATATGCAAATCTCATGTACACAAATCCCAACACTAGACCTCAACCTAGGCAAGTAAGACCCCCATTCCCTAGAGGACCATGCTACAGATGTCAGGGAGATCACCTCATTCGCGATTGCCCCTTACCTCCACCTACACAATCCCAGTCAGTGGCAATCCAAGGCTTTTATACAGATTGTGGAAAAGAGCATCTCTTACGAGATTGCCCAAAGAATCCCAATAATATGCCAAAAATTACTCCTATCAATGTTATTGGGTTAGTAGTAGACTCTACAGGAAGCGTCACGTCCACCGTGCCAATACAAGTGGTCACTAGAGCTCAAGCGTTGCAACAAAACCAAGACTTAGGCTAGGAAAAGAATGCGGAGGATAGCGAGATTGAGAGTCAGAATAAGAAGAGAACAAGAGCTTGGAGAGATAGCCATGAACGTATGAAAAGGCAATGGGAAAAAAAGATGAGCGAACTTGAGGAGAGCTTACGGGAAACCAAATCCAAAATCATAGAAATCACATCTCAAACGCACTCTCACACATCCCCACCACTACCATCCCCTTCACCCTCCATTCCTCAACCATCTAATCCACCACACATAACCCACCCACCACCCCGAGTAGGATCAGTTTTAGCAGATCCCACTCCCGAAGACATAGATATGATGCTCAGAGCATATCAGGCCAGGATCCAAGAAGGACCAAATGTAACGGATCATGAAAGATGTGACCCTAGAGCTGACCTAGAGCTTGAACGAACTAAGTTGTGTGCCAAGATGGTGGAATTGGCTCAAGCCATGTTTGAGACCAGTCGCCTTTTCACTTGCTCTAGCCCCACTAGAACACCATTGCATTTTGATGGTCTGTTAGACAGATTGGAGATGTTAATTGCAAAGTCTGGAAAAGGAGCCAACTCCTAGGCTAAGGAGAAGGCAAGTGATAGAATAAGCATTCCTCCCAAGGAAGCTTATGTGCCTAACTCCACTAAACTAGACACCTCTTCTTCTATGAATCGATACACACCATAATTCTTGCGAGAGATTCAAGAAGAGAAATGGGCTAAAGAGAGTGAAGTTCCTCCTCCCTTTGAACTTGTGGATGACACACACGATCAATTCCCACAAGACCTTTCTTCCATTTATGGAGAGCAGGAGAGTGCCCAATCTCAAGAGAGGTTAGACTTTGAGTCTAATTCTTTACAGGAACTACCCCATTTCACAGGCCCATGGGAAGCAAAGTCCACTTGTATGAGAGCACCCACAGTCATGGTAAGAAACGAAGATTCAGTCATACCTAGGAACATAGAGGTAGTGAAGAACACTAAGGTGCAGTGCAATCTCACTCTAGAAGAACTAATCAAGGTTAGGTCAGAGCTATGGAAACATGTAGCCAAACAAGTACCAGAGATAGCAAAACCTCGTTCCCAGGTAGGATCCCAGAGAACAATGCCAGAAATACCCTTGGACAAGATAGGAGACATGAGTGAGGCCGAAGAGGGAAACACATATCTTCCTATCACCCATCAAGGATACACCACCAAGGCCATTCTAGACTCAGGTGCAGGAGTTGCAATTGCCACCACTTCCCTATGGAAGCGTTGGGGCAAGCCAGCACTCAGGCCCACGAGGATGAAATTGCAAATGGCTGACGGTCACATAGAGAGACTCTTAGGGCTACTAGAAGGAATAACTCTCACTACATGTGCTGTTGAGTTTGAGCACACCTTTGCCATATGTGACTTTAGCAAAAATCATGCCTATGAGATGATTTTGGGAAGACCATTTATGCGACAGTTGCAACAGGTATAGGATTGGGGAACCAATTCCTTGTACCTGCAACACTTAGGTGTTACAACCAAAGTGAATCTCAAGGACTACTCTCATAGAGATGTCCCTCCTATCCAATGGAACCCCATCCATAGAGCCAAAGATGATACAGAATCGGTGCATTCCATAGGATCAGGATCCTCATGGATGCATGAAGATACCCACTTATGGATGTGCAAAGTAGCAGTAGAAGAAGAGAAGAGGGAAAAAGCCAGAGAGGTAGGTGCGAAGGAAACACATAGATCAATTGAAGACCCAGCCTATGCACCTGTAGTATTTCCGGACAAAGAATTTGAACCTCACGGCTGGGCAGAAATTCTAGCAATAATGGATATAGCCATCAATGAAGAACAATGGACACCCCACTGTGATGAGGATGGCTATGACATTTCTGTCTTCTCCATAGAGCCAATCATGGGAGATGCAGTTTTGGAAGAATGCGAACCTAGCCCTGATGCATTTGAAGATGCAAGTGACTCCGATCTTGAGTCAATCATCATGGACCCACCCTTTGCATCAGACGAAGAATATTTCTATGAAGTAGAAGTTTACCCTCAGAGACATGAAGAGCTCACTAATGATGTGAGATTAACCACACGAGTGACCACTAAGAGTGAAGGAAAGAAAAGGAAGAAGAGAGAAGCCGCACCAGAGGAGGAAGAATCCTTGTTTGAGGTCCCTGGAAATTTCAAGAAATAGAAGATAGGAGAGTCATGGTAAGAATGCCAAAACGTGATGCACAAGCAGGAGAGGCCTATGATAACAAAGAAACCACCAAGAAGGTAGTGGTAGCCATAGAAGAAGGAGAAGAGAGGTGCACTTACATAGGACATGACCTCACTGAGGAAGAGGAGCATGAGCTGATAGCTTTGCTAAGAGAGTATAGAGATGTATTTGCTTGGAGCTAAAAAAATTTGAAAGGTGTAGACCCTGACATATGCGCCCATACGATTCCCATGACCTCAGAGGCCAGACCTTCTAAACAAAAGCCATACACATACAATGACAACTATGCTGCCAAGATCAAAGAAGAGATAGACCGCTTGGTTGAAGCTGGATTTATCTATGAAATCGAGCACATTGAATGGGTGTCCCCCATTGTAGTGGTGCCCAAAAAGAATGGTAAATTACGCGTATGCATTAACTTGAAGAAGGTTAACGCAGCCACTATTAGAGATAGTTATCCGCTTCCTATCACTGAGCATCTATTAGAAAGGGTAGCAGGAAAGGAAGTGTACAACTTCCTAGATGGGTTTTCGGGCTACAATCAAGTAGCCATTGCTCCAGAGGTTCAACATAAGATGACTTTTGCCACAGAGTGGGGCATATTTGCCTTTCGGGTAATGCCATTCGGGCTTACCAACGCACCTGCTACCTTTCAAAGATTGATGTGCCATGTGTTTAAAGAGTTCTTGAGGAAGAATTTGGAAGTCTATGTGGATGATCTATGCGCTCATTCCAACATTAGACAGACACATATACTCGAACTCAGGCAAATCTTTGACAAATGTAGAGAATATCGAGTCTGCTTGAACCCAGAAAAGTGTGTTTTCATGGTTAGGCAAGGCAAGATCCTAGGACACATAGTGTCAAAGAAGGACATCTCCACTGACGAAGAGAAAGTGAGAGCCATTGCACAACTACCTAGGCCAAGGAATGTCAAAGAGGTACATGCCTTCATGGGGCATTGTGGTTACTACCGCCGGTTCATTCACATGTATGCTGTCATTGCAAAGCCCATGTACGGACTTCTGACTAACTTTGAGTGGACTGATGAATGTGAGAATTCCTTCAATGAGCTTAAACGAAGATTATGTTCAGCACCAATTTGACCACACCAGATTGGAACAAGCCATCCATGTTCATGTGGATGCCTCCAATTACGCTATTGGATGTGTGCTAGCACAACCTACGGGTGAAGGTAATATGGATCTTCCAATTGCCTATGCCAGTAGACAACTGAATGCAGCTGAACGAAATTATACCACCACTGAACGGGAGGGGTTAGGCATGGTATACGCAGCTAAAAAGTTTAGACACTATTTGCTTGCAAATAAGTTTAAATTTTTTACTGACCACCAGGCATTGTTGTACTTGGTAAACAAGCCATGCAATACAGGTAGATTGGTAAGATGGTTCCTCTTGCTAATGGAGTATGACTTCGAAGTTGTGGTGAGGAAAGGTAAGACTCACTTGAGAGCAGACCATCTCTCTAGGCTCCCATCTGGAGAAGCCCCACAAGGAGCATCAGATGACCTTCCTGATGCTTACCTGTTTAATTTGGAAGTGGTACCTCAGTGGGCTAATCCATTAGTGCCAGTATTGACATATGGGCCTAATCACCCTATCATAAGCACTAAAGTTAGGGAGGTAGTAAAGGCTCAAAAGTACCACATCATGGCAGGGAGTATGTACAAGCATACCGATCTAGGCATCCTAGCTTGTTGTGTGGAAGAAGATGAGTGCGCGAAATGGTTGCAATTGGTACATGTAGGTGCATTAGAGCAACATTACTCATGGCAACGAACCATACAGACATTAAGGAGACTTGGAGTGCATTGGCCAACTATGGAAGCTGATGCCCATAAGCTGTGCAAGGAATGCCCGATCTGCTGCACTAAACCACCTGTGGAACATGCCACTCTTTATCAGGTATCCATAGTGCCAGATTGGAGTGAACCACTAGTAGCATTCTTGAGGACGAAAACATTCCCTCAAGATATGACATTGGCCAGACAAAGAAGTCTAGAACAAGAAGCCCTGGATTACTCACTCATTGGTGATAATCTATACAAGCGTGGTAAAGATGGTTACCTGAGACTATGTTTCCATGAGAGCGAGTATGTGAAGATATTAGAGACTGCTCACCAAGGTGTAGCAGGAGGACACTTTGGACCAGATCGGGTAATCAAAGCGATCCTATTTGCAGGCTTGTGGTGGCCAACCCTTCACATGGATGCACATACCTATGTGAAGAGGTGTGATGTGTGTCAACAAACTCAGTATCCTATACGTAAAGATGAGATGTCATTGAAACCTATGATGGGTGGACGTGCATTCTCTAAGTGGGGAATAGACTTTGTTGGTCCTATTAATCCCCCAGCTAAGGTTCTCATGCTGAGTATATCATTGTGGCCACGGATTATCTAACCAAGTGGGTAAAAGTGAAAGCCACATCGAAGAATGATGCCCAAACGACCGCTAAATTCTTATTTGAGAATGTGTTCACTCGATACGGGCTACCCATAGAGCTAGTAAGTGATAGAGGGACTCACTTCTTGAATGAAGTCATTGAAAATCTTCTTCAAGAGTTCTTGGTGATAGACAAGAAGTCTACCCCCTATCAGCCACAAGCTAATGGACAAGCCGAAAGCACAAATAAGATTCTATGCAATGTGCTAACCAAATTAGTGAATAACAAATGCTCTGATTGGGACAAACAGCTACACCATGCTGTTTGGGCATATAGAGTTGCCTATAAAACGGTACTCCAAGCCACGCTCTTTCAGATGGTTTTCGGCCAGAATGCAGCGCTACAATTGGATTTTTTGATACCAACCTTGAAAGTAGCACAAGAGCATGATTGGACAGGCCATGAGTTGTCCTCTAGAATCTTCGATCTTGAACGATTAGGTGAAACACGATTGAGGGCTGCAGTAGGAATTTATGCAGCCAAGAAGAGGCAAAAGGCATATTTCGATGCACACGTCAAGAATAAGGGCTTGAAAGCAGGAGACCTAGTCCTAGTCTACACCTTGAAGCAACATGCACAGAAGTTAGAGAAGAGAGGTTATGGGCCAATGATTATCAATAGGATCTCCACAAGTGGAGCAGTTCAACTAGCCACTCTAGAGGGTGATATTCTACCAAGTTACATAAGTGGATGCAGAGTCAAGTTATATCAAGAACCCCTGACTGAAGAGATGCTAAATCGACTCAACACTACCAAGAAACGTAAAGAAGAAGAGAAACGAATTCGAGAAGAAGCACAGGCAGAAGCTTTAGAACGCATCCGACGAATGAGATTGAGGAGACAAGGTAGAGACCAGCCTATGCCTGACACTCAAGAATCTCTAGGCCATCCCATGGCCATGTGCGAGGCTTCAGATGGACATTCCCATAGAATAATCGATCGATGGTCTTTTGTAACCCTAGAAGTAGGACAAGGAGAGAGTGTAAGGACAATGAGAGCTTTAATTGACTCAGGGGCAGCCATTAGTGTAGTTCGACTTTCTTACTGCCAAGAGCTGCAATTACAAATCAATCCTATAGAGGCATATCTCATAGGATTGGGAGGTGTGGAAACCCCTTGCATTGGTGAGGTGGAACTTCCCCTCTACATTCAAGAGGTGCTAATGGCAGTCAAAGTGCTAGTGTGTGACGACGAGGATCTTACCGAACCTCTTGTCCTGGGCCAAGACTGGATCTATGATCATGCAATCAGCCTCAACCTAAGAAGTGGACTTCTTCAGGCATGGGTAGGCCAAAACCACATAACGATTGAATTAGAAAATCAAGCACATAGGCCGCTAGAGGGGGCACCAAATCCTGGTCCTTCCAGGAGTCCACCTGAAATGAACCATGCTACTCTTGACCAAAGTTCTATGGTGCAGAAGATTGCCACTCATGACGAGGGTACAGAAGTCAACGAGGAGTTCCCTTCTTTTACAAAGAGAATTCAAGGAAAGCAAGCCAGAAAATACACGATACAGAGGAGCCCGAGGACCAAGAAGAATGAACACCAACCGGTACAATACAAAATACCCCATGGCATGAAGCAGATCTGGATACACAAAGGTGAATAACCCTCGGCTTTGGAGACAGGATTCCAAAGAGGCATCAAGCAAGCTACAGTGTCGAGGACTACAGGGAAGGAGTACCCTAGGCATCAATCTAGACAAACCATTTCTATTTGGGTTCCAAAGCAATCAGTGAAGGCGATCCCAAAAGCTAGACAAATATGGGTGCCCAAGACCTGCTTACTAGCTCAAATAACTTCACCTCCAATCACAAGATCAAACCAACACTCATGAGTCCTATTGGCTCCCATCCAAAGGCAAACATCTACGCTCCACACCACCACATTCTCGGTCACGCCTCGGAATGTTTGGAAATGGGTACCCAAAAGGTCCCAAACCCAACACACTCCAGTATGCAAACCTTCACACATCATCGCCAATAAAAGCAACGATTCCAGCATCAAAGTTTGGAGACCTAAACCTCATATCAAACCCCCTGACCAACCTCTGTAAATCCTTCCCCTCTGATGTAGGTGCATTCTGAGAACATTGCACATCCAAAGTATGCATCTAGAGTGAACCCTAACCTACTAACCCACATGTACATACATCACGAACACTTCACCCACTAACCTCTAACCACTCGGAATGTCATGTTGGTATTGTGGAGGGAACACCATAACATCCTGTTTCCTATGCAATGCTAATGTGCCTCTCTCTTCTTCTAGCAGATAAGCATCAACAACTACAATCACTCTCATGGCAGAAGCAGCAGGTCCGAGCTCACAGGCAGGAGTAAGTACTGCAGGAATTGATGTGGATAGTCTACCTATTGATGTGCCACCAACTGAACGACCTGTGGAGCTGCAACACCTTCAACAAATCCTGGTACCGGATCCACCCACAGGGATCACAGAGAGAGTCCATGCCAATTCTCATTGGTTCAATGGCATGCCAGGTCCATTAGGAGAGGCCAAGTATATATGGGAGTCTAAGTGCGAGTATGATAGATCATGGGTCCGATTCCAATTTTTCTCCAAGGAGTTTGAGACTCTACAGAACACAAAAGATCTCCAGACCATATGGCAACGTGCAGGGCTAGCCGAATACTTTGAAGCACCACTACCTAAACCGGATCTCCTCCGATGCTATTATTTGGTCTCCACATTACAAGCTAACGAAGAAAAGGACAAACCAGGAACATTCATACTTCCTTCTTTGCTAGGCAACAACGAGTTGAAAAGGTTTGAACTTACACTGGAATTGGTGAGCGCTGCTTTGAATATGCACGGTACACATGTACCTTCTGAGAAGGATGCTCTCATTCCTACTAACATGAAGGATAGAAAACTACTGAAGCTTAAAGATATGGCAGCACTCACACCAAACGTGTCCATCCCTCTCCGTATGTGCATGCAACATTTTGCTTTCCCCGGTCAAGACCGCTTCACACAACCGCACAAAAGAATTTGGTTTGCTCTTTACTTGGCGGAGACAGGTGCGTTACCAATTAAGCTTCCTGTATGGATTGTGGAGCAGTTGTATGAAGCAAATAAAAGGTCATCTAGGAAATTAGTGGTGAATGGTTGCTGTGCAATCACACGCATTATCTACCGATGCTTAGCATACAATGTACCCATTGAACGTGCTTTAACTTGGGCATAATTACAAATGTTTAAGAGGCTCAAGACATCCACACATCAATCCAAGCGCATGAGGGGTTCGATCCCTTGTGTCCAGACACGTGAAGTTCTAACTACTCCTGAAGTATCGCCACGAGGAGAGACCACCATACCTCCCTTTACCATTAGAATACCCAGGTCTGGATCTGAAGCTACAACACAAGCTGCCCCCTCCGCTCCTCCTGTCCCTCCTGAATTCGAATTTCCTGCAACTAGGGGCACTCAAGGGATGGGCACTTTCGACTTCGAATCAGTCTTGCAAAATACACAATTCTCTGATGTGGAGTTCTATTCAGATGTAGAAGAGCAGGGCACCTCTTCCCAAAGAAGAAGGAAATCCACAGAAGGCCGCCATGTACATTGGGATGAGGAACAACAGAGAACTTTGTCGCAACAACAGGAACATTCAGAAGCAGAAGAAGAGGAAACAATTGAAGCCCCAGCTTATACAGCAGAACTCCGGAGGCTATACCAAATAATGGAACGAGTAAGGTCGCAACAGTTGCTCACCGAACAGAGTAGTAGGGTGCTCATGGCTCAACTTTTGGAAGAAGCAGGCATTGACTCAGAATACAGTGAAGGTCTCTTATTAATGGCAGAAACATATGGGGTAGTAGAAGCAGTTCGGACCGCCATTAGGAGGTCTCCAGTTCAATATGATCCACGAAGATTCCAAACACGACCACGGTCAGGTAAAAACATCCAGATCCCCATTACAACGGCAGAAGGGCCGATTATTACATCCGAACCCATTGAGACAACCTCCCAAGCAGCAGTAACCGCTAGCCAAGAGCATACAATCATCCATGAAGAGTCAACTGAACCACTACCACCCACACCCCCACCATCGCCTCCTAGAACAGAAGCCGTGGAGATCACCTCGACCACCCAACCCACCGAGCAAGCCTTCATCTTCTGCACTCCCACCTCGAGTTCAACCCTGTTCTCCACCGGTGACAACCCAATCTATGAAGCCACCACCATCACAACCCAATCCACCGAATCGCTCATAGAGCCTGCCCTAGGACATCCATCCCCCATGCCCTCAGCCATAGGCCATCTTGATTCTAGATCCATATTCTTTGGATTCCCTGCTACCACGCCACCTTTTATGGCCTCCCTGCCTTCAGAATCTCACCTCCCAAACCCCATCCCTCCAATTCTCCAACCCCTCTACGCCTTTCTTTCAAGAACATTTCAACCCAGGTCTCAATCATTTCCTCTATTTTCAGTTCCCACACCCACTTCTCACTTATTCACCACTTTCACACACACACCACCTACCATTCCAATGTATATGGTAGACACCACACTCGCATCCACTCCTGAAAGCATGGACATTTCACCACCCACGGCACCTCCCCCTCCCCCCACACTTCCACCTTCTCCCATCCCCCCCCCGACCAATTTCACCGACACACACATCTCCATTAGACACATCATTCACTCTTCACATTCCCCACTCCCCTCCCCTTGCATCCTCCATTGTACAAACCACACCATCATCCATAGGAAATGCATTGGACACCATGCTCACATGTATATCACAGTTAAGGACAGAGTACAATCAGCTCGAGCAACATAACATACGATTGCAAGAGCACTCGGAGATGCTACAAAATCATCTTGCCGTAGTAGAAGAGGAGAACGCTCGCCTCCATACACAATTCCACACTTTACAAGAGGCTCATAGCATATTAGAAGTACAGCTACAGAACACAGACCAGGAAGCAATACAAGTGGTAGAAGGTCATCTACAGACACAGCTAAAACGCAATTCAAAGCTTCAATGAAATATGGCCCTACTCAAGCGACACCTTGCAGCAGCTCATGAAGAGAATCGACGCCTGCAACTACAGAATCAAGAAAACCTAGAAGCAGCGATCGAAAGCACACCTAGGGCACCCATCAGTCCCTCAAAGTTTCAAGTTGTGACCCCCGACAATATTAAGATCATCTTGGAAGATTATGCTAGGCTGCTTGAAGCACATGATCAGTTATCAAAGGAATTGGGTCAACTAAAGCAAAGACAACAAAAAGACACAACGACTACCTCTCAAACCACCTCCTCAGCGGCTTCACTTCTCACAAACTCAGAGGCTCTAAAAGATCTCCAGAAACAGGTCACAGAATTGCAAGCACGCCTACTACAATATGAGAGATCACCATCCCCACCAGAGGCTCCCACCGATGAGGAAACAGTACAAATTCCTGTGGAGCAAACGTTTGAAGAAGAATATGACCCACAACCCTTCCCAGGTCGACAAACGGAAGAAGGTTAGGATACGTTCGAAGCCCCGCGACCCCCATGGCTACGACAAGTCGAGGAAATTGGGAGTTCACATGAAGAGAGAACCGTAGTGCAAAATCAGGCCATGAGAGTCATAGAAGACACCATATTACAATCCGACTACTTCAAGCACCTGTCATCTAGACGCCTTATCCTCTCATCATAACTTCAATATAGACCTTACTATGTCATTTTAGCCGACTACAACGCAGAGATACAGAGAGTCACGGGTAAGATTCCTACCTTCGCTACCCAGTTTCAACCCAAAGACCTTCCTCCTGAAGTATAAAAAGGAAAAATTTGTCAACCAACCTGGCGGCAAAGACTTCTAGAGACATATCCAGAAATGTTGCACACATGGAACAATGCGCCTTTACATCTCCTATACAATCCATGCTACGGTCCAGTTCCACGCTGCAGATCTTGGAAAGCATTCAACATTAAAGTGCAGAACAATGCGCAATGCAAAGAATGGCTAAACTACCCGTACATAGCACCACCACAAGGACCACCATCAGTAGCCTATATGATGGCCACAATTCGACACTGGATGCCTCGACTGAAGCCCATGCAAGATGTGGCGGCCCAAATGATGCTTAAGATCTTGGATATGATGTAGGTAGTCCTCAAAACCTTTAGAAATGCAGCAACACCACAGGTACGTCAACCGGGGTTTACCAATGGAAATTACGATTTGGTGTATGACATGAGCACCACCCCCAGCATTCGGGTAGCATATGCTTGGCATGCACGCATCAAATACCTCCCTGCATGCTATAAACAGACATTCGAAGAAATTTTCCGATCAGGATTTTGGGAGTGCCATTGAGAAGTGTTTGCACCTAAGCCAACACACCTACTCCATCTCTTTGCTTGTGAACAAGCCATGTACTCCGAGTACTACACCACACCGCAACCAGAGGTCCCCGGTGCAATAAATTGGGATGCATTCGAAGCTGACCTAGCAAGAGGATTAAGGATAGGAGAACACGAACTTGCCACCAATGTCATCCAATACTATATTGACCACCCTATAGAACAAAGGTCTGTTAGGGGCGGCAGACGCTAGGAAGGGGGGAGTGTTGACATACAAGTCAGATGAAGAGCATACTAGCACAACGGAGCAGTCATGCACAATATGGCAACAAGGCCTAATCATTTTTTTCCATAAAGTATTTCCAATTCAAGTGATTTTCATCACTACACACACATTGTAAATTCCGTTTCTGGTAAAATAGACTCCATTTTGTTCAAGCCGAGGAGTCCTTGAGCTTGAGGAGTGTTAGAATTAGCTACATACCAATTTTCATAATTTTTAGACTTTGTTTGAGCCCTCAAATAGGCTCTAGAACCTAATTTTTAACTAAGCTGGACACTAGGTTTGGACAAGGCCAAAGCTAGTTAGAAAACTATAAAAAGAGCTAGAGAGCTCATTTTGAGGGGAGATTGTTTGTGAATTGAGCTTATGTAAAAGAATTTTTGACTAATGCAAAAAACTCCATTGTTCCTCTCCTTGTTCTTGCCTTGTGTGCGCATGTGTGTATGTGTGTGCATGTTTGTGTGCTTCTCACTCACGCACTTGTGCCTTCACTTGCTCATAGTCTTCATACTAGTCCTCACGTCTCCACGGATTGACAATTATGAGGTGGATCTCCTCATGTTGGTACTCACCATTGTGCTAGAGTGACACCAAATTCCGTGGAGACGTGAGGACTAGTATGAAGACTATGAGCAAGTGAAGGCACAAGTGCGTGAGTGAGAAGCACACAAACATGCAAACACATACACACACATGCGCACACAAGGCGAGGACAAGGAGGGGAACAATGGAGTTTTTTGCATTAGTCAAAAAGTCTTTTACATAAGCTCAATTCACAAACAATCTCCCCTCAGAATGAGCTCTCTAGCTCTTTTTATAGTTTTCTGACTAGCTTTGGCCTTGTCCAGACCTAGTGTCCGGCCTAGTTAAAAATTAGGTTCTAGAGCCTATTTGAGGGCTCAAACGAAGTCTAAAAATGATGAAAATTGGTATGTAGCTAATTCTAACACTCCTCAAGCTCGAGGACTCCTCGGCTTGAACAAAATGGAGTCTATTTTACCAAAAATGGAATTTACAATGTGTGTGTAGTGATGAAAATCACTTGAATTGGAAATACTTTATGGAAAAAAATGATTAGGCCTTGTTGCCGTATTGTGCATGACTGCTCCGTTGTCCTAGTATGCTCTTCATCTGACTTGTATGTCAACAGAGGCTATGGACCAATGATAATCAATAGGATCTCCACAAGTGGAGCAGTACAACTAGCCACTCTAGAAGGTGACATCCTACCAAGTTACATAAGCAGATGCAGAGTCAAGTTATATCAAGAACCCCTAACAGAAGAGATGCTAAATTGACTCAATACTGCAAAGAAACGGAAGGAAGAGGAAAAGCGAATTCGAGAATAAGCACAGGAAGAAGCTTTAGAACGCATTCGACTAATGAAATTGAGAAGACAAGGTAGAGGTCGGTCCATGCCTGACGCTCATGAAGCTCTAGGTTATCACATGGCCATGTGCGAGGCTTCAGGTGAATGGTCCCATAGGATAGTTGATCGACGACCTTTTGTGACCCTAGAAGTAGGAGAAGGAGAGAGTGCAAGGTCCATGAGAGCTTTAATTGACTCAGGTGTGACCACTAGTGCAGTGCAACTTTCTTACTGCCAAGAATTGCAATTGGAGGTAAAAACCCTAGAAGCATATCTGATAGGATTAGGAGGTGTTGAAACCCCTTGCATGGGAGAGGTGGAGCTTCCCCTCTACATTCAAGAGGTCCTAATGTAAGTAAAAGTGCTAGTATGTGAAGACGAGGATCTTACGGAACCTCTTGTCTTGGGCCAAGACTGGATCTATGATCACGCAATCAACCTCAACCTAAGAAGTGGACTTCTTCAGGCTTGGATAGGCCAAAACTGCCTCACAATTGAGTTAGAAAATCAATCACTCAGACCACTAGAAAAGGCACTGACTCCTGGTTCCTCCAGGAACCCACATGAAGATAACAATGTTGTTCTTGTCCAAAGTTCTATGGTGCAGAGGATTATCACTCTTGCCGAAGGTACAGAAGTCAATGAGGAGTTCCCATCTATTGTAGAGAAGATTCTAAAGGGGCAGGCTCAACAACACACGACACTGAGGAGACCGATGATCAAGAAGAATGAGCACCAACCTGGGCAATATGAAGTACCTCGTGGCATGAAGCAGATCTAGATACGCAAGGGGGCAAAAACCACGGCCCCAGAGACAGGTTCTCAAAAAGGCATCAAGCGAGCCACACCGTCAAGGGCTAAAATGAAGGAGTTCCCTAGGCAACACTCTAGACATACCATTTCTATTTGGGTCCCTAAGCGGTCAACAAAGGCTATCCCCAATGCTAGACAGATATGGGTGCCCAAGGCCTGCTTACAAGCCCAAATAGCTTCACTTCCAATCACTAGCATAAATCAACACTCACAAGCACTCTTGGCAAACAGCTTAGGGAAGATACCTACACCCCACACTATTACACCTTCGGTCAAACCTAGAAATGTCTAGAAATGGGTACCCAAAAGATCCCAAAAGATCCCAAATCTAGCACAATCTAGTTCACAAACCTGTAGCTGTCACCCGCTCTAAGAGCTACGAATCCTCAATCAAAGTTTGGAGACTTAAACCCTTTATCAAACCCCCTGACCCAATTTTGTAAATCCATCGAGTCTAATGTAGGTGCATTCTGAGTACATTGCATATCCAAAGTATGCATCGAGGATGACACTAACCACTAACCAACATTCACACCTATTACAAACACTTCACCTCTAACCATTAACCATCTGGAATGTCATGTTAGTATTGTGGAGGGAACACCATCACATCCTGTTTCCTATGCAACACTAATGTGCCTTTCTTCTTCTAGTAGATAAGCATCACACCCCCAACATCGCCATACCACTGTGAATGTGCCTTCAACACTTTGCGTTTCCAGCTCAAGACTGATTCACACAGCCTCATAAAAAGATTTGGTAGGGGTTATACCTAGCTGAGACAGGTGGCTTACGTATTAAAATGCCAGTGTGGATCCTCAACCAATTATATGAAGTAGGCAAATGAGGAGTAAGGAAGCCTACTTTGAATGGTTGTTGTGCCATTACAAGAATTATCTACAGATGCCTCACTTATGATGTGCCGATCGTACGGGCCCTTACATACTCATAGTTGCAATTCTTCCAGGGATGGAAACCAGGGGTTCAACCAGCTAAAAGAATGCGTGGATCTCTTTCCCATGTTCCAATTCCTCGCAAGTCCACCACAGAAACCTCCCTTAGAGAAGAAGAACATGTGGCCCCATTTACTATCCATTTCCAACGACCACAGTCAGTAGGCATGGTACAACCCACTCCATCAGCCCCTCCACTACCCACGGATGCTGAGTTGGCCTCCATGACTGGATTGGTGGAAGATACATCCTTTGATTTTGAAACCTTCTTGCAAACCAGAAAATTATCAGATAGTGAGTTCTTTTCAGACACTGAACGTCCCGGATCATCATCCCAAAGAGGACGTCCACATCGTGAAGAACGGAGAGTACATTGGGAGGATGAAGTACAACACACTCAAGTTGATGACACCCAAGAACGAGAGGAGGTGTAGGGGCATGAATCAGAGGAGAGCGTAGAGGAAGCCATTGCATACACGACACAAATCAAATGGCTATACAAGACAATTAAACAAGTACAAAAAAGGCATAGGTTTTCAGAAGAGGTAAACAGAGCAATGGTGAACCAGATGCTGTAGGTAGAGAATGTAGACCCTCATTTTACAGAATCATTGAATATTTTGGTAGATACCTGTGGAGTTGTGGAAGCCATGTGGACCATGGTATATCATACCACCCCTCAATACGACCAACAAAGGCTCGATACGTGACCGCAAAGGGGAAAGATGATTCAGATGCAAGTCTCTACCTCACTCCCTACCACAACTCAAGCAGACATATACATGACCAGCCCAACTAACACTGATGAACCCGACAAAAGCACACAGATACCATATCCACCATCACCTCCCATCCAGCCCACCTAACCACACACCACTAGTATTCTTGGACAACTAGTATTCACCCTCAGTGAACCTATATCACACACCACCATCTCTCTATCCTTCCCTCGACCTACATCCACCAGTTCCAGCCAATTTTCCGAACCTCAGATAGGTCATCCCACCACCCATCAAACCATAATAGGTCACCCTTCTTACCTACTAGCTCTCAGATAGCCACATGTCCCTACCCAAACGTTAACACACCCATTTCCTTCAGTAATACATTTCCTCTTTCCCAACCCCAACCCATTGGGCCCCTCTTAACCTCCTCAAAACCTACACAAACCACCCTACCTCCATTCTTGGCAAACCTTGTAAATAAAATTCAACAAATTGAGAATCGTAATAGAAAGTCCCTTTCCCTCCCCACCTCCCCCACATTCACGGCCACCACTAACACACCACCCACCATTCCAGTATTCACAATTCACACTTCACACACAATCACATCTGACCCCATGGACATTTCACCCTCCATAGGACCATCCACCACCACTTTTTTTTCAACATCATCACCTTTCACTTCACTCATGTCACCACTTCCCTCCACTGTAGGCACAACATCCACTTTTCCCTTCCCCATTTCCTGACCCCTTGCATCTTCCACTATTACCTCTACATCCACTTCATTTAGTCATGCGTTAGACACCATGTTTGAAGCTGCCACACAACTTAAGCAGGAGTATAGATTATTGGAAGAGAATAACAAAGAGCTTTGCAATTTTCCCGCTCACCTCCAAGTGCATGTCGATGCTTTGGAGTTGCGTAATACTGCATTGCAACAAGAAGTTACAGCCCTCCAACAATCTTATGTAGAGATGGAAGCCAAATATACAGAGATGGGTAAGGCAACCAAAGAACAACTCAGAGATCAATTAGCTCGCAATGCAAGACTACAGAGAAACATGGCTTTACTCCGACGACACCTAGCAGCTGCCCAAGAAGAGAACATAAGATTACAACAGCAAAATCAAGATAATCTCAAAGCAGCCATAGAAAACACTCCAAGGGCATCCATAGATCCTGCTAGCTTCTAGGCTATCCCCTTCGAAAGTATACATCAAATATTGGAAACCTATGCCAACCTCTTAGAAGCACATGACCAGCTTGCGGACCAAGTGAAAGGACTACAGAGACAACCAATGCCCGCACCGCATGTGACAGAACCAAGAGATGTGGTCAATGCTGCTACTTCACCAGAGCCAGAATCCTCAACCGCTACTGAGATACTTGAGCTATGCCAACAAGTCACAAAGTTAAAAATGAAATTATTGCAATATGAACGTCCACCATCTCCACCCGATCAACCTACTGAAGAAGAGGCCGTTATCATTCCAGTGGAAGAAACATTCGAAGATAATTATGAACCTCAACCCCTTCCAGGAGGCAGAGTCACTGATGAAGGACAAGACATATGAGGAACCCCCTTTGGCATGGATGAAACAAGTAGAAGAGATGCGGCCAACTCACGAAGAGCGTATATCCACTCAGATGCTGGCCATGAAGACTATTCAGGAGACAATACTACAATCAGAATACTTCATGCACTTAGCTTCTAGATGACTGATGACCAATTCAGAGTTACAGTACAAGCCCTACTTTGTGCTGTTAGCAGACTACAACACTGAGATTAAATGCAAAACCAACAAGTACCCTACTTTCGCAACACAGTTCGAACTAGAGGACATTCCAGAGGAAGCCCGAAAAGGTGCCATATTCCAACCCATTTGGAGGCAAAAGTTATTGGAGACCTATCCAGAAATGCTACGAACGTGGGACCATGCCCCCATGCACTTAAAGTATAATCCATGCTATGGGCGAGCGCAACGAAGAAGATCATGGAAAGCATTTGCCATAAAAGTTCAGAACAATGCTAATTGCAAACAATGGCTCAATTACCCCTCCATTGCACCACCAATAGGCACACCTATTGTAGCATACATGATGGCTACTATCAGACACTGGATGCCACGTCTCCAACCAATGAACGATGTAGCTACATAGATGATGATGAAGATCTTGGACCTAATGCAAATAGTACTCAAAACTTTCTGCAATGTACACAATATCCAGCCTCGGATCCCAGGCTTCATAAATGGTAACTATGACTTACTCTATGATATGAGCACAACCCCCAGTATTAGGGTTGCTTATGCATGGCGTGCGAGGATCAGATATCTCCGTGCTTGCTATAAGCAAACATTTGATGATATGTTTACCACTGGGTTCTGGGAATCGCACTCAGAAGTGTTTGCGCCATGCCCAAACCATCTACTACAACTATTTGCATGCGAACAGACAATGCACTTAGATCTCTACACCACACCGCAACCTGACATTCCTGGCACGGTCAATTGGGATGCTCTTCAATGCGATCTTGTCAGGGGACTCAGAATCAAAGAACCGGAGCTAGCCACTGATATAGTACAACACTACATTGATCACCCAGCGGAACAAAGGTCTGTCAGAGATGCCAGACGCTAGGGGGGCGAGAGTGTTGGCATCATACGGGAAGAAGCAAGTACGGGCATACACGCAGATCTAGCACTGAGGCAACCCCTTAAATTTTTTCAATCCTTACAATACTATAAAAGTGATTCTCATCACTGAAAACCATTGTAAATACCATTTCACCTTTTTGTAGCTCCATTTTGTGCAAGCTGAGTCGTCCTCGAGCTTGAGGAGCTTTAGAAGTAATTTCCTACCAATTTTCATATTTCTAGACCTCGTTTGAGCCCTCAAATAAGCCCTGGAACCTAATCTTTAACTAGTCTGGACACTAGGTCTGGACAGGGCCAAAACTAGTCAAAAACTATAAAAAGAGCTAGAGAGCTCTTTTTTGAGGCTAGCTTGTTGTAGTTTTGAACTTGTATGAGAACTTTCTTGTAATAGAAGTGATTCCATTGTCTTGCTCTCTTTGTTCTTGCCATGTGTGCACGTGTGTGTGTATGTGTGTGCATGTTGGTGTGCTTCTCACTCACACATTTGTGCCTTCACTTGCTCGAGGTCTTCATACCATCCTCATGTCTTCCCGGACTGACATTAAAGGAGGTGCTACTCATCATTGAGCTACAATATACATATACATATACATATAAATATACACATACACATACACATACACATACACATACACATACACATACACATACACATACACATACACATACACATACACATACACATGCACATACGTATATGCATATGCATACGCATACGCATACACATACGCATACGCATACGCATACGCATACGCATACGCATACGCATACGCATACGCATACACATACGCATACGCATACGCATATGCATACGCATACACATAGACATACACATAGACATAGACATATACATATACATATGCATATCCATATACATATACATATGCATATACATATGCATATACATATGCATATACATATACATATACATATTCATATACATATACATATACATATACATATACATATACATATACATATACATATACATATACATATACATATACATATACATATACATATACATATACATATACATATACATATACATATACATATACATATACATATTGTAGCTCAGTGATGAGTAGCACCTCCTTTAATGTCAATCCGGGAAGACATGAGGATGGTATGAAGACCTCGAGCAAGTGAAGGCACAAATATGTGAGTGAGAAGCACACAAACATGCACACACATACACACACGCACACACGGCAAGCACAAAGAGAGTAAGACAATGGAATCACTTCTATGATGTTCTCATACAAGCTCAAAACTACAAGAAGCTAGCCAAAAATGAACTCTCTAGCTCTATTTATAGTTTTTTACTAGCTTTGGCCCCGTCCAGACCTAGTGTCCGGCCTAGTTAAAAATTAGGTTACAGGGCTTATTCGAGGGCTCAAACGAGATCTAAAAAATATGAAAATTGGCTGGCCACTACTTCTAAGGCTCCCCAAGCTCGAGGACTCCTCGGCTTCTACAAAATGGAGCTACAAAAAGGTGAAACGATATTTACAAGGGTTTTTAGTGATGAGAATCACTTTTAACATGGTGTAAGGTTTGGAAAAATTTAATGGGTTGCCTTAGTGCTAGATCTGCATGTATGCTCATACTTGCTTCATCTGTCAACACTCTCCACCCCTAGCATCTGTCGCCTCTAACAAGCCTTTGCTCTGCGGTTTGGTCAATGTAGTTCTGGAGAATGTCGGTTGCCAAGTCATGTTCTTTGATCCGTAGCCCTCTGATCAGGTCTCTCTGAAGGGCATCCCAATTGACTGCTCCCGGTATGTCCGGTTGTGGCGTTGTGTAGAGCTCTAAATGCATCGTTTGTTCGCATGCGAAGAGTTGTAGCAAATGAGTGGGCCGTGGTGCGAACACCTCTGAGTGTGCCTCCCAGAACCCCGTGGTGAACATATCATCAAAAGTTTGCTTGTAGCAGGCAGGGAGATATCTGATTCGTGCGTGCCATGCATAAGCAACTCGTATGCTTGGGGTTGTGCTCATATCATATAGTAGGTCATAATTACCATTAATGAACCCGGGAATCGGAGGCTGAATGTGACATACATTGCGGAAGGTTTTGAGCATCATATCCAATATTTTGAGCATCATCTGGGCAGCTACGTTTGGCATGGGGTGGAGACGTGGAAGCCAATGTCTGATAGTAGCCATCATATATGCTACTGTAGGTGTGCCTGTTGGTGGTGCAATGGAGGGATAATTTAGCCATTGTTTACAATTTGCATTGTTCTGAACCTTGATGGCGAATGCTTTCCATGATCTCCTTCTTTGAACTGGCCCAAAGCAAGGGTTATATTTCAAATGCATGGGAGCATGGTCCCATGTTCGTAGCATTTCCGGATAGGTTTCCAGTAATTTCTGCCTCCAGATGGGTTGGAATATGGCCCCCTTTTTGGCTGCCTCTAGGATATCCTCTGGTTCGAACTGAGTTGCGAAGGTGGGGTATTTGTTGGTGAGGCATTTGATTTCAGCATTATAGTCAGCCAGCAGTACAAAATATGGTTTATACTGTAACTCTGAGCTAGTTATCAGTCTTCTAGGGGCCAGATGTGTGAAGTATTCTGATTGAAGTATGGTTTCTTCAATGGTCTTCATGGCCAACATCTGGTTGGAGATACATTCTTCATGAGTCCGCCCCATTTCTTCTACCTATTTCATCCATGCTGATGGGGGTTCCTCATATGTATCTTGTCCTTCCTCCGTGATTGTGCCTCCTGGAAGAGGTTGAGGCTCATAGTTTTCTTCAAATGTTTCCTCCACTCGAATGATTATTGCTTCTTCTTCTATGGGTTGCTCAGGTGGAGAAGGAGGTCGTTCATACTGTAACAACTTGATCTTTAATTCTGCAATCTGTTGTCGTAGCTCAAGTACCTCATTGGTCGTTGAAGGTTCAGGTTCTGATGAAGTAGCGGCATCGACCATCTCTGTAGATTTGAGTGGCACTTGGGGTCTTTGTAATTCCTTGACTTGGTCTGCCAACTCGTCATGTGCCTCCAAGAGGGTTGCATATGCTTCTAATGCTTGCTGAATGTGTTCTGAGGGAACAACTTGGAATTTGGCAGGGTCTATAGGTGCTCCAGGGGTGTTTTCCATGGCTGCTTCTAGATTCTCTTGGTTTTGTTGTTGTAGCCTTTGGTTTTCTTCTTGAGCCGCTGCTAAGAGGCGACGAAGTAGAGTCATGTTTCTTTGTAGTCTAGCATTGCGGCCCATCTGATCTCTGAGTTGTTCCTCCATAGCCTTACCTGTCTCCATATACTTGGCTTCCATCTCTGCATTTGATTGTTGGAGGACAGTCACTTCGTGTTGTAATGCTGTATTACTTAGCTCCAAGGCATTGACACGTGCCTGGAGTTGAGCCGAGAGGTTGCATAGTTCTGTGTTATTTTCTTCCAGTAACTTATATTCTTGCTTAAGTAGAGTGGCCGCTTCGAACATGGTGTCTAGTGCATTACTAAATGATGTGGATGCAGGGGTAGAGGTGGAAATGCAAAGGGTCGGGAAATGGGGAAGGGAAAAGTGGATGATGTGCCTATGAGTGAAGTGAGATGTGATGATGTTGGAACAACCATGGTGGTGGGTGCTCCTGTGGGTGGTGAAATGTCCATGGGTTCGGACGTGATAGTGTGTGAAGTGTGAATTGTGAACACAGGAATGGTAGGTGGTGTGTTAGTGGTGGCCGTGAATGTGGGGGAGTTGGGTTGGGGAAGGGACTTTTTATTATAATTCTCAACTTGTTGGAGTATATTTACAAGGTGTGTCCAGAATGAAGGTTGGGTGATTTGGGTTGATTCCGAGGGTGTTACAAGGGGTACCGTGGATAGGAGTTGGGAGGGAGGAATTGTATTGGTGGATGGAAATGGGTGTGTTAAGGTTTGGCTAGTGGCAAGTGGCTGTCCGAGGGCTGGGAGATATGAAGGGTGACCTAGTATAGTTTGATCGGTGGCAGGATGACCTATATGGGGTTCAGAAAATCGGTTGGAAGTGGTGGATGTAGGTAAAGGGAAGGATAGATGAGTAGTGGTGTGTATAACGGTTTCATCATGGGTGGATACTGGTTGTTCAGGAAGACTAGTGGGGAAGGGTTCTGAGGGCTGGATGGGAGGTGATGGTATCTGTGTATTTACATCTAGTTCCTCACTAGGAGTTGGGTTGGCCATGTGAAACATCTTCTGAAGTTGTGGTAGGCAGTGCGGTAGAGACTTCCATTTGAATCATTTTTCCCCGTCGTGGTCGTGTATCGATCCTTCATTGGTCATATGGAGGGGTATCATGATAGACCATGGTCCTCATGGCTTCCCCTATTCCGCATGTTTCCGCCAAGAGATTCAAAGATTCGACAAAATGTGGGTCGACATTCTCCGCTTGCAGCATCTAGTTCACTAGTGCTCTATTTGCCTCTTCTGATAACTTGTGTCTTTTCTGTACCTACTTGATTGTCTTGTAGAGCCGTTTGAGTTGTGCCGTGTAGGCAGGATCTTCCTCTTCACTCTCCTCTAGTTCATTTCCCCGTGCTTCTTCCTGATTTTGTGTGCTTTGAGCATGAGGATGTTGTGTCTCATCTTCCCAATGTACCCTTCTTGCCTCACTCTGTGGCTGTTCTCTTTGGGATGATGATCCGGGACCGGCATTGTCAGAAAAACACTCACTATCAGATAAGTGGGCAGTCTACAGGAAGTTTTCAAAGTCAAAATTTGGATCCTCTACTAATGTGGCCATGGATGCAAACTCAGCATCGGTGGGTAGTGGAGGGGCAGATGGAGTGGGCTGTACCATACCCTCTGACTGTGTTCCTTGGAGATGGATAGTGAAAGGGGCTACTTGGGCCTCTTCTCTAGGGGAAGCTTTGGTTGTGGCCTCACGAGGGATCAAAACCTGTGAAAGTGATCCACCCTTGACTTCCTCCCCTTGAAGAATTCCAGTTGTGAGTATTTAAGGACCCTTGCGATCGGCACATCATAGGCAAGGCATCTATAGATAATTCTTGTAATCGCACAGCAGCCATTTAAGGTATGCTTCCTCACGCCTCGCTTGCCTGCTTCATATAACTGGTCCAGAATCCATATGGGCATTTTAATTGGCAAGCCTCCAGTCTCTGCTAGGTATAATCCATACCATATTTTCTTATGAGGTTGGGTGAAGCGGTCTTCAGCTGGAAATGCAAAGTGTTGAAGGCACATCCACAGTGGTATGGCGATGTTGGGGGTGAGGGCACACATTTCTTTCAACTTCTTGATTTTGTTGTTCTTCATCGACTCTGGTATCAAGGGATCTCGATCGGAGGGTACATGGGTGCCATACATCTGAAGGGCTTCCCTGATTAAAGTAATATTCAATTCAAACTTCTTCATTTCTTCCTGGTTTGATAGAGAGGGCACCAGGAATGTGCCTGAATGATCTTTATCTCCTGTCGGCTTCAGTGTGGCAATCAAGTAGTAGCACCTGAGAAAATCCGGTCTAGGCAAAGCTGCACTAAAGTAATCTTGCAATCCCGCTTTCTGCCAGATATCCTGAAGAGGAGCTGCATTCTGTAATGTTTCAAATTCTCTTGAGAAGAATTGGAGTGTCCACCATACTCCTTCGAATTCCAACTTGGATTCCCAGATATGATCTGCATCTCCCAAGTCTCCGGGCATCTCATTGAACCAATGAGAATGCCCCTTTACTCTTCTGTTAGGCCACTTGGTGGATCCGGAATGGGAATTCTTCTCACGTTCAAAAACTCTTCAGGCCTAGCTGTCAGTGGAGCCTCCACAGGCATGGTATCCCAATTGCTTTGAGTGCTAGTGCCTGCCTGAGAGCTCGTGCCTGCTGCTGCTGCCATGGGAATCGGGTGCTTATCTGCTAGAAGAAGAAAGGCACATTAGTGTTGCATAGGAAACAGGATGTAATGGTGTTCCCTTCACAGTACTAACATGACAATCCCGAAGGTTAGTGGTTAGAGGTGAAGCGTTTGTGATAGATGTGAGTGGTGATTAGAGGTCAGTGTCATCCTAGATGCATACTTTGGTTATGCACTGGATTCAGAATGCACCAATGTCAGAGTGGATGGATTTACAAAATTGGGTCAGGGGGTTTGATACACGGTTTAAGTCTCCAAACTTTGATAGAGGATTCGTAGCTCTTAGAGCTAAAGACAGGTAGAGATTTATGAACTAGAGTGTGATGGATTTGGGACCTTTTGGGCACCCATTTCCAGACATTCCTCGGTTGGACTGAGTGTGGGTCAGGGTGGTATTTAGGTAGAGTTCCTACGTTGTTAGTCGAGAGGACTTGTGAGTATTGAATTATGCCAGTAACTAGAGTTGGAGCTATTTGGGCTCGTAAACAGGCCTTGGGCACCCATATGTGTCTAGCATTGGGGCTAGCCTTCATTAACCGCTTAGGGACCCAAATAGACGTGGTGCGCCTAGGAGGTTGCCTAGGGTACTCCTTCAATTTCGTCCTTGATGGTGTGGCTTGTTTTTTGGCTCCTCGAGAACCTGCTATTAGAGTTGTGGGTTTTCCATCCTTGCGTATCCAGATCTGCTTCACGCCACGAGGTACTCCGTGTTGCATTGGTTGGCCCTCCTGCCTCTTGAACAACGGCCTCCTTCGTGTCGAGTGATGTTCGGTCTGCCTGTTTAGAATCTTCTTTGGATCAGCTGGGAACTCCTTATTGGCTCTTGTACCTTCGGTAAGATGGACACTCCCCTGCACCATAAAACTCTGGACAAGAACAACATTGTTATCTTCATGTGGATTCCTGGAAAGACCAGGAGTTGGTTCCTTTCCTACTGGTTTGAGTGCTTGATTTTCTAATTCAATCGTAAGATAGCTTTGGCCTGCCCAAGCCTGAAGAATTCCACTTCTTAGGTTGAGGTTGACTGCGTCATCATAGATCCAGTCTTGGCCCAAGACAAGAGGTTCGGTAAGATCCTCGTCTTCACACACTAGCACTTTTGCTGGCATGAGGATCTCTTGAATGTAGAGGGGAAGTTCCACCTCTCCCATGCAAGGGGTTTCAACACCACCTAATCCTATCAGATATGCTTCTAGGGGTTTTACCTCCAATTGCAGCTCCTGGCAGTAAGAAAGCCGGACTGCACTAGTGGCTGCACCTGAATCAATTAAAGCTCTTACGGTCCTTGTATTGTCTCCTTGTCCAACTTCTAGGGTCACAAAAGGTTGTCGATCCACTATCCTATGGGTACGTTCACCTGAAGCCTCACACATGGCCATGTGATAGCCTGGAGACTCTTGAGTGTCAATCATAGGCTGATCTCTCCCTTGCCTCCTCAATTTCATTCGTCGGATGCGCTCTAAGGCCTCTGCATGTGCTTCTTCTTGAATTCGTTTTTCCTCCTCTTTACGTTTCTTGGCAGTGTTGAGCCGATTTAACATCTCTTCAGTCAGGGGCTCTTGGTATAACTTGCTTCTACATCCGCTTATGTAGCTAGGGAGAATATCGCCTTCCAAAGTGGCTAGTTGTACTGCCCCACTAGTTGAAATCCTATTTATGATCATAGGTCCATAGCCTCTTTTCTCTAATTTTCGTGCATGCTGCTTCAATGTGTAGACTAGGACTAGGTCTCCTGCTTTCAAGCCTTCATCCTTCACATGAGTATCAAAGTACGCCTTTTGCCTCTTCTTGGCTGCATAGATTCCTGCTGCAGCTCTCAATTGTGTCTCACCTAGACGTTCAAGATCCAAGATTCTAGAGGATAGTTCATGGCCTGTCGAGTCATGATCTTGTGCTACTTTCAATGTGGGTATTAGAAAGTCCAAGGGTAGCACCGCATTCTGACTGAACACCATCTGAAAGGGTGTGGCTTGGAGTACCATTTTATAGGCCACTCGTGTAGCTCAAGCGTAAGCACCACCTCCTTTACTTGTCAATCCGCGGAGACGTGAGGACCGGTATGAAGACCACGAGCAAGTGAAGGCACAAGTGCGTGAGTGAAAGCACACAAACATGCACACACATACACACACACGCGCACACGATAAGATCAAAGAGAGGAACAATGGAAGGATTTTGATTACAAAAAGAAATCTATTACAAAGCTGAAATCTACAAGAAGCTACCCCTAAAAATGAGCTCTCTAGCTTTATATAGTTTTTGACTAGTTTTGGCCCTGTCCAGACCTAGTGTCCGGCCTAGTTAAAAATTAGGTTCCAGGGCTTATTTGAGGGCTCAAACGAAGTCTAAAAATTATGAAAATTGGTACGATGGTACTTCTAATACTCCTCAAGCTCAAGGACTCCTCGGCTTGCACAAAATGGAGCTACAAAAATAGAAAATGGTATTTACAATGGTTTTAGTGATGGAAATCACTAGTTTTGTAGGGGATTCTTCTAAAGAGTTGACATGTACTTCATGGAGCTCCCTACTTGGTCCTTCTTCTTGTGTGTGTCCACCTTTCTGATGTGCTTTCATGCTTGTGCTTGACCTTGAGTTCCAACACTCCCCTCCCTCTCGAGTCTGTCATCCCTGACAGACCCTTGTTGTAGTGGTTGATCCATGTAGTGCTTTGAGAGGTAGTATCCATTCTGTGTGAACAAGAGCCCTCTATCTTCCAAATTTGGAAGCGTTGGTTGTCCGGTTCTTCATTTGTCACTGCAAGCCTTTGCAAGTCGTAGTCCCTTGGTATGTGCTTCTTTCGTGGATTCTGCATGAGTGCGTCATTGTGAGCTTTCAAAGATTGTGAGTTGCTCAAAAGAGGTTATCAAGATTGAGTGGAGCAACTACTGGCTTCGAATCGCTTCCTAGGTATTGATGTTGCCCCCAGGATGTCCTCTAGCTCTTCTAAAGATGATGTTCAGAGTAGTCATGCCAAGTACTCATAACCCATAGTGAATGATGGGTAATTGTGTTAGTGCATGGGTTGAAAAAAGTATGTGCCTTGTGCACGGCCTTGTAAGGTAGCCCTATGCATGCTTACTTGGAAAATGCATTGGAAGAAGTATGGTGCAAAGATTTGGGGTCTTGAGCTAAGTGCTCAAGGGTATGCTGATGACAAGGTTTCCTACTCTATCATGGTTATAATGTGGCCCAAGTAGGAGATTCTTACCATAAGGAAAGGTCAGTCGATGCGGATCTCTTCGTGTTGTACATCTTTCATCATGATGGACCAATCATTGTCGATGAATGCCCTGGTTGATGGTCCATATAAGCATGAATCATTCATGTTCCATAATTCAAACCTAGGAACAAGCTCTCTCTCGCTTTTCTTCTCTCTCTCTCTCTTTCTTTCTTTCTTTTTTTCTTTCTTTCTTTTTTTTTTTTTTTTGTGGGAAAAATTATCACACAACAAGAACACAAAAGTTAGTATCAATAGAAAAAATTTGACATATGTCAATGTGCTCTTGTGCTTGGGATTCTCAAGTGTGTCTATGCACGACCGTGTAATGTGGCCCTATAATGATGCATACTTGGGAAATGCATGACCTGAATGGTGCATAAGACAGGGTTGTGCAAAGAGCACATGGTTGTCGCTCGTCGAGGTTTTCAATGTTATTTGCAGATATTGATGCCATCTTTGTTGGAGGTATCCATTGTATCTTGAGAGGACAACTGATCATTCCTCCTTATAGGGATCCATTTGAGAACGGTCTGCGATTGGGTAGAGATCACCTTTGGCCACTTCATGTTTGAATAATTTCCTGAGGGTTTGATCCATTGTGGCTGGCTCTTTATTTTGGTGGATGCTATCGGTGCTTTCGTCTTCCAAACCCATATCCTTGCAGAAGAGGTTCTTTGATCTTTATTGGAGCTCTGTGCTTGATTCAGTTCTTTACCTCGCCTTGGTGTCTTTGTTGTGCAGGTTGTTGCCTTGAAGTTTCCCCTTGGATTTTGTCTGAGCTTAGGCTTGATTGCTTGGGGTCCTTGGATTGGAAGTGGTCTTTCTTGAGGATAAGTCGTGGTAGGCCTAGACCATAGATTTTGAAGTCTAGTGTGAGGGGACTGATTTTGTGCCAGGGCTTTCTTTGGTACCCATATCATAGTGCGATTTGGTTGGGCTCTAAGTAATTTCTTGGCCACCCAAATTTGCTTGACATAACCAAGAAAATGTGATTTCTGTTTCTTGATGTAAGGGTCTTTTGGGCCTTCTATGTGAGTTTTTTGAGAAAACTCATCTTTACATAGGGAATGCAACAAGGGTTGATCTTCTAAACCTACATCAGACTTATGCAAGGGATCAATGGGTTGTGTGGTTTGAGATTGATCTAGAGATTCATCGAGACATTTATCCTTATTACACATAGAATCCCTAGGTGTACAAATGGGTGATGGATTGTCCTGATTCACCCTAGAGTCGACATCATTTTCCAGATCAGTGATATAAGGCATTGGTTGGTCATCTCCTTCTTGATCATATGAGTGTAGATCATCCCTGCTTATGGTTTCATTAGGGAAATCCAAATTTACAGGAAGAGAGGGTCCTTCCACCTCCCCCAAACACTTGGAGTCCTCCATATCTCCATTCTCTAAGGTTTCCTGTGATTTACTCAAAGAAGGATTAGATTCAAAAACATGAGTAGAAAGAAAAATTTTCTCATTAAAAGCACGTTCTGTGAAAAGATGATTTTGCCCCCAATTATCATAAGGTGGATAGTCATTAGGATTTTCCATAGACATATATGTAGAAGCACAGATAATAGGTGGAGAAGACACCTCAAATTCTTGATGATTTTGTGTAATGAACCTTTGGGTGCCAATGATCAAGTCTTCATCTATGCAATCCATGACAAAGAATGTTTTCGAAAATTGCATATCATCCACCATAACAGGCAACACAACTTTACCCATGCATTCATAATGTTCCCCATCCATGAGGATAGAAGGATGAGTTGTTGGTTGAATGTTCTCAAAGATAAAGGTCAATAGCTCAATATGAATTAAATTCCACTCACAATTAGGATTGATATAAACACCCAACTTTCTAAGGTCATATCCTATTCTGATATGCACAAAGGTATTATCATATTCTCTTGTTGCAAATAAGGATCCAACCCCCATAGACATTTCCCCCGTTTCCTCGATTCCTTGCAATTTTTCTCTAAATGTTTCACCTTGATGTGATATTATCTCATGTATTTCATGTTTATCGCCCTCCGTTTTTTCGATCTTAGCCCCTTTTCTTCTATCTTTTGCTTTTTTCTTTCCCATGACACAATTTTCTCCCCCTTTGTATTGCTCAAAAATCCTTGGGAGCCCCCCTGGTTTCCTAGTCCCACTTGAGGGTCAACTTCAAATTATCCTATCTCAAAATCAACGCGTTATTCTTGAAAAAAACAGCTGAGGTCTGTAGGATTTGAAACGAGCTTTCCAACGAGATATAGAGCTCAAAAAATGGACTTTGGATGAAAAAGTTATGCCAATTCAGGCTCCTGGGGGTCAAAACAGGCAAACAGGACCTTTTGGAAAAAAATCGCGATTTTGTGAACTTTCAGAGAATCGCGATGATGTGAAGTCAAAAAATCGCGATGTTGAGCACAAGATCGTGTTTTTGAAAATCGCGATTTTGAGCAGAAAATCGTGATCCACAAAATCGTGTTTCTGAAAATCGCGATGTTGAGCACAAAATCGTGTTTTTGAAAATCGCGATTTTGAGTAGAAAATCGTGTTTTGAATATCGCGATTTTGATCATAAAATCGTGTTTCTGAAAATCGCGATTTTGATCATAAAATCGTGTTTCTGAAAGTCGCGATGTTGACTCAGAGAATCGTGATTCACAAAATCGTGTTTTTTGCTGAAAATCGTGATTTGTGAGAATCGTGATTTTGAGCCCGTTGAAAATCGTATTTTCTCAGAATCGTGTTTTTTGACATGAAAATCGCGATGTTGATCACAAAATCGTGTTTTTGAAAATCGCGATTTTGACTCAGAGAATCGTGATTCACAAAATCGTGTTTTTTTGCTGAAAATCGTGTTTTCTCAAAATCGTGTTTTTGGCATGAAAATCGCGATTTTGAGCACAATCACAGAATCGTGTTTTCTCAAAATCGTGTTTTTGACATGGAAATCGCGCTTTTGTCATAGAGAATCGTGTTTTTCTCAAAATCGCATTTTTTCGCTGAGAATCGTGATTTGTGAGAATCGCGATTTTGAGCAGAAAGTCGTGTTTTTCACAAAATCGTGCTTTTGCTGAAAATCGTGATTGGTGAGAATCGCGATTTTGAGCAGAGAATCGTGTTTTTTGAGAATCGCGATTTTGAGCAGAGAATCGTGTTTTTTGAGAATCGCGATTCTTTTCAACCAACTTTTAGGCGGGAAAACTGAAAATCGTGATTTTTCAAAAAATTTTGAATTTTCACAGAATCGCGATTTTCATCACAAAATCACGTTTTTTGGCGGGAAATTCAAATTTCTGAGCGCCGGCTATGGCGAGCTCCGTATGAGCAGAAAATCATAAAAAAAACACAGCGCTTACTCTCCCCTGCACCTCCTAACTCCTTCCCACACAATAATGCATGAAAAATGGTATGAAAATGGTGAAAATGCACTAAAAAACAAGAAATTTCTATGAAGAAGAAGATGGAAGAAGGTGGAGATGATGATGATGATGAAGATGAAGAGGAAAAAACAGAAAATGAACTGAAATGACAGTTTTTTTTACCTTCCAACGTCGCAAATCTACGATCTTACCATCACAACGCTCGTCCTCGAAGCACTCTCCCCGGCAACGGCGCCAAAATTTGGTGTAGCTCAAGCGTAAGCACCACCTCCTTTACTTGTCAATCCGCGGAGACGTGAGGACCGGTATGAAGACCACGAGCAAGTGAAGGCACAAGTGCGTGAGTGAAAGCACACAAACATGCACACACATACACACACACGCGCACATGGTAAGATCAAAGAGAGGAACAATGGAAGGATTTTGATTACAAAAAGAAATCTATTACAAAGCTGAATTCTACAAGAAGCTACCCCTAAAAATGAGCTCTCTAGCTTTATATAGTTTTTGACTAGTTTTGGCCCTGTCCAGACCTAGTGTCCGGCCTAGTTAAAAATTAGGTTCCAGGGCTTATTTGAGGGCTCAAACGAAGTCTAAAAATTATGAAAATTGGTACGATGGTACTTCTAATACTCCTCAAGCTCAAGGACTCCTCGGCTTGCACAAAATGGAGCTACAAAAATAGAAAATGGTATTTACAATGGTTTTAGTGATGGAAATCACTAGTTTTGTAGGGGATTCTTCTAAAGAGTTGACATGTACTTCATGGAGCTCCCTACTTGGTCCTTGTTCTTGTGTGTGTCCACCTTTCTGATGTGCTTTCATGCTTGTGCTTGACCTTGAGTTCCAACACTCCCCTCCCTCTCGAGTCTGTCGTCCCTGACAGACCCTTGTTGTAGTGGTTGATCCATGTAGTGCTTTGAGAGGTAGTATCCATTCTGTGTGAACAAGAGCCCTCTATCTTCCAAATTTGGAAGCGTTGGTTGTCCGGTTCTTCATTTGTCACTGCAAGCCTTTGCAAGTCGTAGTCCCTTGGTATGTGCTTCTTTCGTGGATTCCGCATGAGTGCGTCATTGTGAGCTTTCAAAGATTGTGAGTTGCTCAAAAGAGGTTATCAAGATTGAGTGGAGCAACTACTGGCTTCGAATCGCTTCCTAGGTATTGATGTTGCCCCCAGGATGTCCTCTAGCTCTTCTAAAGATGATGTTCAGAGTAGTCATGCCAAGTACTCATAACCCATAGTGAATGATGGGTAATTGTGTTAGTGCATGGGTTGAAAAAAGTATGTGCCTTGTGCACGGCCTTGTAAGGTAGCCCTATGCATGCTTACTTGGAAAATGCATTGGAAGAAGTATGGTGCAAAGATTTGGGGTCTTGAGCTAAGTGCTCAAGGGTATGCTGATGACAAGGTTTCCTACTCTATCATGGTTATAATGTGGCCCAAGTAGGAGATTCTTACCATAAGGAAAGATCAGTCGATGCGGATCTCTTCGTGTTGTACATCTTTCATCATGATGGACCAATCATTGTCGATGAATGCCCTGGTTGATGGTCCATATAAGCATGAATCATTCATGTTCCATAATTCAAACCTAGGAACAAGCTCTCTCTCGCTTTTCTTCTCTCTCTCTCTCTTTCTTTCTTTCTTTTTTTCTTTCTTTCTTTTTTTTTTTTTTGTGGGAAAAATTATCACACAACAAGAACACAAAAGTTAGTATCAATAGAAAAAATTTGACATATGTCAATGTGCTCTTGTGCTTGGGATTCTCAAGTGTGTCTATGCTCGACCGTGTAATGTGGCCCTATAATGATGCATACTTGGGAAATGCATGACCTGAATGGTGCATAAGACAGGGTTGTGCAAAGAGCACATGGTTGTCGCTCGTCGAGGTTTCCAATGTTATTTGCAGATATTGATGCCATCTTTGTTGGAGGTATCCATTGTATCTTGAGAGGACAACTGATCATTCCTCCTTATAGGGATCCATTTGAGAACGGTCTGCGATTGGGTAGAGATCACCTTTGGCCACTTCATGTTTGAATAATTTCCTGAGGGTTTGATCCATTGTGGCTGGCTCTTTATTTTGGTGGATGCTATCGGTGCTTTCGTCTTCCAAACCCATATCCTTGCAGAAGAGGTTCTTTGATCTTTATTGGAGCTCTGTGCTTGATTCAGTTCTTTACCTCGCCTTGGTGTCTTTGTTGTGCAGGTTGTTGCCTTGAAGTTTCCCCTTGGATTTTGTCTGAGCTTAGGCTTGATTGCTTGGGGTCCTTGGATTGGAAGTGGTCTTTCTTGAGGATAAGTCGTGGTAGGCCTAGACCATAGATTTTGAAGTCTAGTGTGAGGGGACTGATTTTGTGCCAGGGCTTTCTTTGGTACCCATATCATAGTGCGATTTGGTTGGGCTCTAAGTAATTTCTTGGCCACCCAAATTTGCTTGACATAACCAAGAAAATGTGATTTCTGTTTCTTGATGTAAGGGTCTTTTGGGCCTTCTATGTGAGTTTTTTGAGAAAACTCATCTTTACATAGGGAATTCTTCTAAAGAGTTGACATGTACTTCATGGAGCTCCCTACTTGGTCCTTCTTCTTGTGTGTGTCCACCTTTCTGATGTGCTTTCATGCTTGTGCTTGACCTTGAGTTCCAGGTTTTCTCCAAGGCTTTCGACTAAGGCGGCGACCAAGGCATAGACCTTGGCATATCTTGTCATCCGAGTCACCGAAGTCACCGTTGGCGCCGTTGGCTACGCGCGAGGGAGGACCTCAACGATCAAGGAATATAGAGGTTCCCGGTACTTCCCGGGAGGTCACCCATCCCAGTACTGTTCCCCCCAGAGCTCGCTTAACCGCGGCAATCTCTTGCCACTAAGCTACACTCTTGTGGTGTTTGAAGAAGGGGAAAGACTAAGGTTGGCATTACCTTGAACAAGTTTTGGTCCCTCAAAGCTTCATTTTTGCTTTTAAAGCCTATTTCTGAAGCAATTTTGGGGTGTTTTTGGAGCCATTTTGGAGTACTTTCGCACGTAGTTCTCTTCACACAGGTCCAAGAACATCAAGAAGAGTGTTCCTTGTACTTCTCAGACAATAAATATCAACCTTTGGGGCTGTATTTTCAGCCACACTCGTAAAACTACAGGTTTCTCGAGGGGTTTTCAGTTTTGGTGGGAGCAGTCGCTGCAAATTTATGCAGGTTTTTAAAGCCTAAAACATCAGAGTTGACAGACACTTGCAGGTGTTATTGGCCAGTTTTTTTGGGCTGTGTATTCAGCCTTTCAGTGTCATTTTACTGCATATATTGAGCACATACACACCATGTACGCTTCTGTGGATACCGCTTATGTACGTCCATGTGGGCATTGATATATCGGTTACGTTCTTTGCATAAAGCCTTTTACGTTTGATAAAGAGGGTCGTGGTGAGGTTTTCTTAACTGGGAGACACCCAGATGTCGGGGTCTCTTCGGTGATGCAGGTGGAAGACTTACCCAGCCTCGCCATAGGAGATGTATGATAGTTGTTCATAGGTGCTCGATAAGCCTAGTTGGCTTCTATTGGGTAACTGATTATATGCAGTGGAGTCAGTGATTCACTATGCAGGTAGACATGTTAGTACTTGCAGTTTTATGATACTTTGACACTGGTCATATGCTAATTTTGCAGAGGATACTCTGGCAAAATTTTTCCAGATTTCTGGTTTAGTCAACTATATAGTGGTCGATTTACTCCTTGATACACTTATTTGTTGGTGTTTGGACTCTTCTAACTCCATTATCATTCTATTCAGTTCTCTACGATCATGGCATCAGAGGTCTCAGGCACATCCGGTGGATCAGGGTCTAGTGCTAGCGTTCCGAGGAGGAGCTATAACTTGCAGGGCAAAGACCATTTTGAGATCCGAAAATTTGATGGCACAAACTTTGCTCTATGGAAGAATCAGATTAAAGATGTGCTGATTCAAAGAAGGCAATGGAAGCCAGTAAATGGGATTTCAAAGAAGCCTGCTGACATGGATGAAGATGATTGGGATGAGTTAGATGAAATGGCCAGGTCTACCATTCGCTTGCACCTAGCAGATAATGTTTACTTTACAGTATTAGACTGTGAAAGTGCAGAGGAGCTTTGGAAGAAGTTATGCAATACATATGAAAAAGAGACGGCATCAAATAAAGTATATCTGATGAGAAAATTATACGACCTTCGTATGAAGGACACAGATAGTGTTGCTGCTCATCTAAATGAGTTTGATGCCATATTCTCCCAGTTACAGGCTCAAAAAATGGATATGGACAATGAAATGAAAGCAGTATTGCTGTTATGCACCCTGCCTTCATCATGGGATACATTTTGCACAGCTATTAGCAATAGTGCACCAGGTGGTAAACTCGTCTATGATGACATATGTGGAGCACTCTTGAGTGAGGAGATTCGTAGAAAATCTATGGTTGGCACTCAGAGTGGAGATGCATATAATGTTCGTGATTCTTACCAAGGAAAGAATCAACAACGTGGCAAGAGCAAGAACAAGGAAAAGAATGGTCAACGAAATAAGAGCAGAAGTAAATCAAGGAAGAGGGATATTGAATGCCATTATTGTCATAAGAAAGGACACATGAAGAAAGACTGTTATGCATTAAAGAATGCTAAAGGTAAAGGACAGAATGTTGATGGGCATGTTAAACAGTTACCTGCACCATCTACTTCGACTGTGAAGATTGAAGAAATTAATGCTATTTCTGATGATGCTGATGTGTTGACACTTGATAGTACTGTGCCATCTGAGGCACTTATGGCTGATTCTCTTTCCCACACCTGGCTGCTAGATTCTGGTGCTTCTTTCCATGTGACACCACATAGAGAATGGTTCTCTAATTATGCAGCAAAGTCTCTTGGTACCGTGAGACTTGGTGACTCTTACGAGTGTGATGTTGTGGGGATTGGAGATGTGGTTGTGCAGTTCATTGACGGTTCAAAATTTACTATGCATAATGTACGCCATGTACCTCAGTTATCACGCAGTTTGATGTCAGTTGGTCAACTTGATGACCTTGGTTACAAGGTGGTCTTCTATGCTCAGTCCTTTCGTATATCAAAGGGCAATATGGTTATTGCAAAAGGAAGGAAAGTTGGCTCACTTTACCCTTTATTTGTATCACAGAAAGAACACTTGTTAGCTGTTACTGAACAGCCTATGGCTTGTATTTGGCATGGTCGTTTGGGCCATATATCTCGTAGTGGAATGGAAAATCTTTCTCGTTCTGGCTACTTACCTGTGTTATCTTTCTCTGATTTTTCATTTTGTGAGCATTGTCAATATGGAAAGCAAACCAGAAATGTGCATAAAACGCACATTGACTCTTCAATTCAGCCTTTAGATCTTGTTCATACAGATGTGTGTGGTCCTATGCCCACTAGGTCCTTAGGTGGTTCTCTTTACTTTGTTACTTTCATAGATGATGCTACTAGAAAAGTCTGGGTATATCCTATCAAATCGAAGGATGATGTATTCCCTACTTTCAGAAAATGGCTTGCTTCAGTTGAGACTGAAAAAGGAACTAAGCTTAAGGCTTTACGTTCAGATAATGGGGGTGAGTATACCTCACATGAATTCAGCCTTTTCTGTCAGTGTAGAGGGATTCGTAGAGAGTTTACAGCTCCTTATACCCCAGTACAGAATGGTGTAGCTGAGAGGATGAATAGAACTATTCAAGATAGAGTAGTCTCTATGTTGCATCATGCAAACCTCTCACAAGGTTTTTGGGCAGAAGCAGTATTGACTGCAGTTCATGTGATTAACCTTTCACCTAGTACTGCCAAAGGTCTGAAAGTGGCACAAGAGTTATGGACAGGAAAACCACCATATTATGATCATCTTCGAGTTTTTGGGTGTGAAGCATATGTTCATATACCCAAGAATCTTAGACAGAAGTTGGACCATAAGTCAAAGAAATGCATTTTTCTTGGATATGGTCGAGAAGGACAATTTGGATATCGCTTATGGGATCCTGAAACACGGTCAGTGATCAGAAGTAGTGATGTCATTTTTAATGAGTCTAAGATGCATAAACAGCCGATTAAGGAGGTTGAAGTGAGAAGAGTGGTGTTTGAGGATACTAGTCCTCCGGTTAGCATGCATAAAAATGCTGCACATAGGGATGTTCAAGAGAATGTCCATTCAGATCAGTCTGCACATGTTCCTGTTCAGCAACCATTGAGACGTTCTGCACGTGTCTCATATCCACCTGATAGATATGCTCCAAGTTTAGATTTTGTTATGCTAACGAATGCCGGTGAGCCCTCTTGCTACAAAGAGGCTATGCAGACAGAGGATCATGTCAAGTGGGAGCGTGCCATGAAGAGTGAGTTGGATTCTATTCACAAGAATGGTACTTGGGACTTAGTACCTTTGCCAAAGGGAAGGAAAGCTTTACCATGTAAATGGGTATATAAGCTGAAATTCACAACAGATAGTGCTTCTCCAAAATATAAAGCACGACTTGTTGCAAAGGGTTTTAAGCAACAACATGGTGTTGATTTTGAGGAAATCTTCTCCCCAGTGGTCAAGATGACTACTTTGCGCATGTTGCTTGGATTCGTTGCAATGGAGGACTTAGAGCTAGTCCAAATGGATGTGAAAACAGCTTTCTTGCATGGAGATCTTACAGATGAGATCTATATGGAACAACCAGAGGGTTATGTAGTTCTTGGCAAGAAAAGTCTAGTTTGTAAGCTCAAGAAGAGCTTGTATGGACTTAAACAGTCTCCTAGACAATGGTACCAAAAGTTTGATGCTTTTATGAAGTCCCAAGGCTATTCTCGGAGCAATGAGGATCATTGTCTCTACACAAAGAGATGTTCTGATGGCAGCTTGATATGCTTGATACTTTACGTCGATGATATGTTGATTGCTGGGAAGTCCTCTTATGATTTGTCAATTCTCAAAAAGAAGTTGAGTCAGACATTTGATATGAAGGATTTGGGGGATGCCAAACATATTCTTGGCATGCGCATTACTCGTGATAGGAGTAAAAGATGCATATACTTGTCTCAAAGTGAGTACATATCCAAAGTACTTCATCGATTCAATATGCAGGGTGGAAAGGCATTGAGTACACCTTTACCCACATATGTGAAATTGAGCAAGGATGATTGCCCCAAATCAGATGAGGAAAAGGAATTCATGACCAAAATTCCCTATCAGTCTGCTGTTGGTAGTCTCATGTATGCTATGGTAGCTACGAGACCAGACATTGCATTTGCAATGGGAGTTGTGAGTAGATATATGTCTAATCCTGGCAAGAAACATTGGGAAGCGGTCAAAATGATTTTGAGATATCTGAGTGGCACTAAGGACAAGTGTCTATGCTTAGGTAGAGGGAAAGCATCCATTATTGGTTACACAGATTCTGACTATGCTGGTTGTGTAGACAATCGTAAGTCTACATCAGGGTACATTTTTCATTTTGCTGGAGGTGCTATCTCTTGGAGATCTCGTCTTCAAGAATGTACAGCTGTTTCCACCACAGAAGCAGAGTATGTTGCAGCAAGTGAGGCATGTAAGGAAGCATTGTGGCTTTCTCGTCTTGCTTGTGATATGGGTTTGCCTCAGCATGTACCTCACTTGCTCAGTGATAGTCAGAGTGCCATTGCTTTGGCTAAGAATCCGGTCTATCATGCAAAGACCAAGCACATTGAGGTGAGGTATCACTTCATTAGAGATTGCTTAGCCACTGAGAGCATTATTCTTGAGAAGGTTCACACTCGAGATAATGCTGCAGATGCTTTGACTAAAGCTCTACCACAGGATAGCTTTCGACACTGTTGTCACTTGATGGGGGTTACTTGATTCTTGATCTTACACAGTCACTTGTATACTGTGTAACATGCCCATCAGGTGGGAGGTATAGTTTGTATACTTACACTCAGGTATTCTTTATCATTCTTTCTTTTTTCTCCCATAGTTACTCTGGCCATATTGGCCTTTAGTGGGAGATTGTTACCGTTAGTGTCCATGTGAAAGGCCAAATGGCCACCGGACACTTCTTTGTATATGTTCTTTAATAAAACATATAGTGGCCTGGTCAGTCACAGACTGGAAGTTCGACCGCATTTGTAAAACCTAAGAAGTCTGTCTTCGTGCTCCATGTGTACTGCGTTTTCTGCGTATTCTACAACATCTGTGCGTAGTACTGTTTGTGGCGACCAGAGCTCGGTTTTCTACTTTGAGCATATCGTCGTGGAGGTCTCGAGAAGGAGAGTGCAGTGTGGTGCACGCCATCGAATTACTTCACCAATTTAGTCAGCACATTGCATAAGATCTTATTTGAGCTCTCGGCCTGATCATTAGCTTGTGGATGATAGGGAGCAGACTTCTTATGTACTACCAAGAATTCTTGGAGAAGGTTTTCTATGACTTCATTCGAGAAGTGTGTGCCTCTATCACTCACCAACTCTATTGGCAATCCGTACCTCGTGAACACATTTTCAAATAAGAACTTTGCTGTTGTTTGAGCATCATTTTTTGTAGTGGCTTTCACTTCTACCCACTTGGTTAGATAGTTTGTGGCCACGATGATATACTCAGCATGTGAACCCTTAGCTGGGGGATTAATAGGACCCACAAAGTCTATTCCCCACTTAGAGAATGCACGTCCACCCATCATAGGCTTCAAAGGCATCTCATCCTTACGTATGGGATACTGGGTTTGCTGACAAACCTCACACCTCTTCACATAGGTATGTGCATCCATGTGAAGGATGGGCCACCAGAAGCCCACAAATAGTATTGCCTTGATCACCCGCTCTGGTCCAAAGTGTCCTCCTGCTACACCTTGGTGAGCAGTTTCCAAGATCTTTAGATATTCACTCTCATGAACACATAGTCTCAGGTAACCATCTTTACCACGCTTGTATAGATTATTACCAATGAGTGAGTAATCTAGGGCTTCTTGTTCTAGACTTCTTTGCCTCGTCAGAGTCATGTCTGGAGGGAATGTTTTCGTCCTCAGGAAGTATACTAGTGGTTCACTCCAATCTGGCACTATGGACACTTGATAAAGAGTGGCATGTTCCACAGGTGGTTTAGTGCAGCAGATTGGGCATTCCTTGCACAACTTCTGGACATCAGCTTCCATAGTCACCCAATGCACTCCGAGTCTCTTTAGTGTCTATAGGGTTCGTTGCTTTGAGTAGTGTTGCTCTAATGCACCTACATGTGCTAATTGCAACCATTTAGCGTACTCATCCTCTTCCACACAACAAGCCAAGATCCCTTGATCTGTGTGCTTGTACATACTTCCTGCCATGATGTGATACTTTTTGGGCTTTTACTACCTCTCTATCCTGTGTGGCTATTACTGGGTGGTTAGGCCCGTATGTTAATACTGGCACTAATGGCTTATCGGACTGCGGCACCACTTCCAAATTAAACAAGTAAGCATCAGGAAGGTCATCTGACACTCCTTGTGGGGCCTCTCCAGATGTGAGTCTAGAGAGATGGTCTGCCCTCAAATGAGTCCTGCCTTTCCTCACTACTACCTCAAAGTCATATTCCATTAGTAAGAGAAACCATCTTACTAATGTGCCTGTATTACATGGCTTGTTTACCAGGTACAGTAGAGCTTGGTGATCAGTGAAAAATTTGAACTTATTTGCAAGCAAGTAATGTCTAAACTTTTTAACCGCATATACCATGCCTAATCCTTCTCTCTCCGTAGTGGTATAATTTCGTTCAGCTGCATTCAATTGTCTACTAGCATAGGCAATTGGAAGATCCATATTACCTTCACCGGTAGGTTGCGCGAGTACACACCCAATAGCATAATTGGATGCATCCACATGAACATGGAAAGGCTTATTCCAATCTGGTGTGGTCAAGATTGGTGCTGAACATAATTGCCATTTAAGCTCATTGAAGGAATTCTCACATTCGTCAGTCCACTCAAAGTTAGTCAAGAGTCCATACAGAGGCTTTGCTATAATGGCATACATGTGTATAAACCGTCGGTAATAACCACAATGCCCCATGAAAGCTTGTACTTCCTTCACATTCTTTGGCCTAGGTAACTCGGCTATGGCTCTCACTTTCTCTTCGTCAGTGGATATGCCGTTCTTAGAAACACTGTGTCCTAGAATTTTGCCTTGCCTGACCATGAAAACACACTTTTCTGGGTTCAGGCAGACTTGATATTCTCTGCATTTATCAAAGATCTGTCTGAGTTCAGGTATATGGGTCTGTCTAATGTTGGAATGAGTGCAAAGATCATCAAAATAGACTTCCAAATTCTTCCTCAAGAACTCTTTAAACACGTGACACATCAATCTTTGAAAGGTAGGAGGTGCATTGGTAAGCCCGAATGGCATTACCCGAAAGGCAAATATGCCCCACTCCGTGGCAAAAGCCGTCTTATGCTGATCCTCTGGAGCAATGGCAACTTGATTGTAGCCCGAAAACCCATCTAGGAAGCTGTACACTTCCTTGCTTGCTACCCTTTCTAATAGATGCTCAGTGATAGGAAGCGGATAACTATCTCTGATAGTGGCTGCATTAACCTTCTTCAAGTTAATGCATACTCGTAACTTGCCGTTCTTCTTGGGCACCACTACAATGGGGGATACCCATTCAATGTGCTCAATTTCATAGATAAATCCGACTTCCACCAAGCAGTCTATCTCTTCTTTAATCTTGGCGGCGTAGTTGTCATTGTACGTGTAGGGCTTCTGCTTAGAGGGTCTGGCATTTGAGGTCATGGGGATTGTATATGAGCATATATCAGGGTCCACCCCTTTCAGGTCCTTATAGCTCCAAGCGAATACATCTCTGTACTCCCTCAGTAAGGCTATCAATTCATGCTCTTCGTCTTCCATCAGGTCATGGCCTATGTATGTGCATCTTTCTTCTCCTTCTTCCACAGCTACCACTATTTTCTTGATGGTTTCTTTGTTATCATAGGCCTCCCCCGATTGGGCCTCTCGTTTAGGCATTCTGATCATGACTCTCCTGTCATCTATCTCATATTTCTTAAAATTTTCCGGGACCTCAAACAAGGATTCTTCCTCTTCTGGTGTGACTTCTCTCTTCTTTCTTTTCTTTCCTTCCTCCTTAGGGGTCACATGTGTGGCTAGCCTTACCTCATTTGTAAGCTCACTTCATCACAGTGAGGTGTCCAGTGTTCTTCATTGATGGCTACATCCATTGTTGCTAGGATTTCTGCCCAGCCATGGGGTTCAAATTCCTCGTTAGGAAAGACTACAGGTGCATAGGCTGGGACTTGAATTGATCTATGTGTTTCTTTTGCACCTATCTCTCTGGCTTTTTCTCTCTTCTCTTCTTCTACTGCTACTTTGCACATCCATAAGTGGGTGTCTTCATGCATCCATGAGGATCCTGATCCTATGGAATGCACAGATTCCGTATCATCTTTGGCTCTATGGATGGGATTCCATTGGATAGGAGGGACATCTCTATGAGAGTAATCTTTGAGATTCACTTTGGTCGTGACACCTAAGTGTTGCAGGTACAAGGAATTGGTTCCCCAGTCCTGTACCACTTGCAACTGTCGCATAAATGGCCTCCCCAAGATCATTTCGTAGGCATGATTTTTTCTAAAATCACATATAGCAAATGTATGCTCGAACTCAACACCACATGAAGTGAGCGTTATGCCTTCTAGCAATCCCAAGGGCCTCTCAATATGGCCATCGGCCATCTGCAATTTCATTCTCGTCGGTCAGAGTGCTGGCTTGCCCCAACGCTTCCAGAGGGAAGTTGTAGCAATTGCAACTCCTGCACCTGAGTCCAAAATTGCCTTGATTGTGTATCCTTGATGGGTAATTGGGAGATAGGTATTTCCTTCTTCTCCTTCACTCATGTCTCCTATCTTATCAAATGGTATTTCAGGCACTGTTCTATGAGATCCTACTTGGGAACGCGATTTCGCTATGTCTTGCACTTGCTTGGCTACGTGTTTCCACACTTCTGGCTTCACTTTGAGTAGCTCTTCTAAAGTGAGATTGCACTGCACCTTAGTGTTCTTTACTACCTCTGTATTCCTAGGTATGATTGAATCTTCGTTTCTTATCATGACTGTGGGCGCTCTCAGGCAGGTAGACTTGGTTTCCCATGGGCCAGTGAAATGGGGTAATTCCTGCAGGGAGTTAGACTCAAAGTCTAACCTCTCTTAGTTTTGTGCACTCTCCTGCTCTCCATAAATGGAAGGAATATCTTGAGGGAATTGATCATGTGTGTCATCCACAAGTTCAATGGGAGGAGGAGCTTCACTTTCATTAGCCCATTTGTCTTCTTGAATCTCTCGTAGGAATTCTGGAGTGAATCTATTCATAGAAGAGGAGGTGTCTGGTTCAGTGGAATTAGGCACATAAGCATCCTGTGGGGGATGGCTTATGTTTTTGCTTGCCTCGTCTCTTTCTCGATTTTTTTCTTCCTTGGCAGATCTTGCCATTATGCTCTCTAACTTCTCTAGGAGTCCATCCAGGTGCAATTGTGTCTTAGCTGAGCCTGAGTGGTTGAAAAGGCGACTGGCTTCAAACATGGTCTGAGCCAATGTGACCATTTTCGCACACAGCTTGGTTCTCTCTATCTCTAGCTCAGCTCTAGGGTAGCACTTGTCATGATCCGCCACATTTGGCCCTTCTTAGATTCTGGCCTGATATGCTTTAAGCATCATATCTAGATCTTCAAGAGTGGGATCGGCTAGGACTGATCCTACTCTGGGTGGTGGGTGGGTTAACGGTGGTGTATTGAAAGGTTGGGGAATGGAAGAAGATGGATTGGTGGGTAAAGGGAAAGGTGGTGGAGGGGTGGTATGAGAGTGGTTTTTAGATGCGAGTTCACTTACCTTTGCTTTGGTTTCTCTCAAGCTTGCTTCAAGTTCGCTCATTTTCTGTGACCATTGTCTTTTCATTCTATCCCGGCTATCTCTCCATGCTCTTGTCCTTTTCTTGGTTATACTCTCTATCTCACTAACCTCTGCACTCTTTTCTTGCCCTAGTCCTTGAGTTTGCTGCAAGGCTTGGGCTCTAGTGACCACATGCACTGGGGCTGTGGAAGTTATACTTCCCTTAGAGTCTACCACTAACCCAATGACGTTGATAGGAGTGATTTTAGGCATGTTATTAGGGTTCTTTGGGCAATCTCGTAGGAGATGCTCTTTTCCGCAGTCTTGACAGAAACCGTGAATTGTCACTGGTTGGGGTTGTGTAGAGATAGGCAGTGGACGATCACGTATAAGGTGATCTCCTTGACATCTGAAGCATGGTCCTCTAGGGAATGGGGGTCGTACCTGCCTGGGTTGAGGTCTAGAGTTGGGGTTTGTGTACATGACATTAGCATACTCAGGCTCCCCACTATTTTCACTTGGATCCTCATAATAGTATGACTCCTTATGCTCGGGTGACTGCATGTAGTAAGCCTGTGGGCTATCAATATGTGTGGAGTCAAAACTATGGTCACTTGGATCACTGTCTGATAGCAATGGGGTGACTGGGACTATGGCTCTATTCGGATTTTCTTCAGCAGATGCATATTTCACTGGGATCACATTGGTTGGAGCAGGGGGTTGCTGCACTAGGACTAGTTGAGGTCTCTGCTGCCCTTGATAAGGTGGCTGATAAGGTTGCTGTGGTCTGTTGTATTGCTGTGGTGGGTATTGATTCTGGTATCTACCCTGTTGTGGATATGGCTGAGGGTAATTTTGCCTAATAGTTTGTTTGTTATATGGGCAGTCCTGTGCAGTGTGGTTGGTGTACCTTCGCTCTATGGTGCAGTATTGGCTACTAGGATTCACCTAGGGTTGGGCCATAATGGGACATACATTTGCCATATGGTCACCCCCACAAGTGTAGCACCGCTTAACTGGGGCAAATCTTGGGATTTGTTTGCTAGAGACACCTAATTTTTGAACTACCTTCTCTGCAAGTTCCTCAATGGATGTGGATTGAACAAATGTGAGGCTACTAGAGCTATCCGAATCCTTATAGATTTTTGATAGTTCTAACTCCTCACCTAGATTATCCTCAATGTCTATGCACATGCGCACGCACTCTTCTATAGTTCTGGGGTCCTTCAGATACACATATGACCTGAGCTTGGTGCTCAACAATCCATCTAAGAACAAAGCCACTTGCTTGGCTGGTGTGGGTAGCTCAGGCATCGGACACCTCTCTAGGTATTGCCTAAACCGTCTTCCTGCTAGTCTGACCGTCTCTGGAGGTGTTTGCTTGAAGCTATGAATTAGTGAGGAAGTGTTGTGCCTTATACCACTCTTAGAAAACTCAATGATAAATGCCTCTAGGAGCTGGTCTATGTTTCTGAAATGCCTCTCGTTCAGTGGTTGAAACCACGTAAGGGCAATGTTCCTAAGGGTTAGACCAAAAACATTATATTGTGTGAATAGGTCCTCTACCTATTCAGCTTTCAATACTTGCCTAAATTCTGCCACATGGTCATAAGGGTCTCCAGTGCCATCGAAGTAATTCTTCATGGACTTCACCAGTTGAGTTGGCCTCAGGGTCCTAGTGTGTTCTCTCGGCCTTGGCAAATGGAAATCGTCAGCATTCCTTTGATTCCATGGGGCTCTATGTCCCTCAGGTTCCACTCTATTTCTTTCCATTCCCGCTCTTTCTCTTCCCAGGGAGTTGGCAAAACTTACCTCAGGTTTGTCTCTACTTCTATCTCTTTGAGCTCCATGAGCTTGGGAGGTGCCAGCTCCTTGGTGACTATAGGACATATTGGACCGTGGTTGGGGAAAAACAAATTCACCCTTCCATGTGTAGGCATGTCTGCCATGTTCGGTGACCATCAAGATCCTCTCTGATGTATTGTCTAGGTAGGTTACTTTGCCTGGGCTATCAGGGTCTTTAAACTCATAGATTGTGAGAGCACTTACTTCCTGAGGCTGGGCAGGTTTATACCTCCAAAAAGCCTCATCAGTTTCTCGATTTAAAAGCAAATCTATGCTCTTATTATCCTGTGGAATCCATTCTGGATTCATGATTCTGGTCAAGATGGATCTACCACGGGGAGTTCTTGGCTCTCTCTCTAATTCCCTTGCTCTACATCACCCATGTAGGTCTCCGCAATCACATTTCCAAACTCATCTGTTCTATCAGGAAGAGTGGAGACTACATATATAGTCCCCTCTTTATCTAGGTATACTCCATTCTCAAACTTGACTACCGGGTGTTCTAGTCCCTGGGGTTGATCGGGGTTCTTAATCTGGACCATAGATCTTCTCAGGCCGTCTTCGTAGATGTGAGCACCTAGACGATTAGTCCTGATGTATTCCAATTGAGTCTTGTAAGGTCCTTCTGGCTTTTCTAGGTACGCCACCCCTGAACTACCTACTGGTCTCTCCATGTTATAGGACATTTCAGAATCACTTGTTTCTGATCGGGGAGTGTATGGGTAATCACTCAACTGCTGGGCCCAAGACCTAGCAGTGTGATTGACACTAGCTTCAAAAGACCTGAGGCTTTTTCTATCTCGGCCTAAGTGTCTGCCTGACCTAAGGTTCATATGCCTGGTTTACCTACCCCCTTGGTCCCAAGTACACTCTCGTTGCAGGTTATTTTGCACCAATCACTTTGTTCTTTTTAGTTGATTATTATGTTCATGAACTTGTCTGATATCTCGGCGTCAGGAATACTTAAGTGATTTTTGCACTTGGTAAGTGATCAATTCAAGTTTACTTTTGTCCCTTAAGGTTTTCTCACTTAAGTCCTACTTGATGCTTGCACTTAGTTGATTAGTTCTCTTAGACTTGATGTGTGCCTAGCGTTGCCCTAATTAATTACCACACCTAAGTCGTACTTAGCCTAAGCTAGGAATTGACAAAGGAGGGTTGAGAGAACTTCCAACCTCAATCCTCTGGTTGCTCAGACTGCTGCACAAGCCCAGGAAGCCTTCTCCCAAGCTTGGTACTCACCCTTGCTAGCTTGCCTTGGAATGCCTTGCTTGCACACAATGTTCCTGCAAAAGTTCACAAGTCAATATAGCTCTATTACCACAAGGGATTGAAAGACACACATCAACATTTACAGGCCCCCCTGGAGTAACTCACTGTGCCCCCAAATCCTTATGACCACTCAGGATTCAAGAGATCTCTCCCTGGTGTCTAGGTCTTTTGCCCACTCCTAAGGCTCTAATGTTACCCCAATGTGTCCACAATTAAGCCCAAATATACCTCACTTCACTCCATTAAGTTACTCTAAAATTTTATGCGTTAAGCCCATGTATCGCGATAGGTCGGGTCGAGGTGTCGCGATACTCCGGTGTGTCGCGATAAGTCGAGGTGTCGCGATACTTGGGAGTGTCGCGATAGGTGGGGTCGGTGTGTCGCGATACTTCGAGGTGTCGCGATAGGTCGGAGTGTCGCGATACTCTGGTGTGTCGCGATAAGTCGAGGTGTCGTGATACTTGGGAGTGTCGCAATAGGTGGGGTCGGTGTGTCGCGATACTTCGGTGTGTCACGATAAGTCGTGGGTATCGCGATACTTTGAGGTGTCGCGATAGGTCGGGTTATGGCAAATTTTGCTGTTCTGTCTAGTGATCCTAGGAGCTCTAGGCCTACGCAGTGTCCTGGTGCACTCAGAATTGTGATAGGGTGAAGTTTCTGGAGTGTCGCGATAGCTCGACGCCTCGGAGTTTGCGCAGACAAAATCCGTACCTGCTGAGCTTGCTGGAGATGATGATGGAGCTGCAACCTGCAAGAAACATGCAAAAAAACACACACAAGCAAGAACACACACTCGCTCTCCCTCAAACTCGCACAAAGCTGTTGATGTATGAAACACCACAAGAAATGAATTAATGTGACACTAGAACACCTCTATGGTCACCATTAACTCATTGCCACTCCAAACTTTGAGAAATGATAGCCTAAAGTGAGAACTTTGCTTCTATAGAAATTCCTAGTCACCGAAATGACATACCTTCAGTATTTTGCTAATTTCTCCTAGCTCAAGTATTATTTCTCCATGAAACTTTATAGGCTGAAACTAGAAGAGTAGAGCTTTCTAACAAGCTATCATATGCATCAAACGGATCTCTAGAACTCAAGTTATGGCTCTCACACAATGACCCTGTATGACCTTCCAAAATTGGAAATTTTTCCTGTTATAGTAAGAGCGCCTGTTTAAAATTAGAATTGGATGCCTAGCATCGACTTGCAATGAGAATTCGATGTCGGGCATCGACTTCCCGCATAAAACCTTGATCTTTTGGACACCAAAACTATAGGTGATTTCATGCACACTTAGAATATGACTTATCAACTGGAATTCGATGCCAGGCATCGAGTTGCTCCAACAACATCATGTTTTCAAAACACTTCAGTACTGAATGAAAAATATAAATGAAAAATATGACTTATCAACAGAGATTCGATGCCAGGCATCGAGTTGCTTGGAAAACTTGATCTTTTTAACTCATCACACACTAGGTAATTATGGAGATGATGGAAAGAGACTCATACACAGAACTTTACTCAGTTCTTTCTCATAGCTATGAAAACTCAGAAGTTTTACAGATGCTTTCTCACTCAGAGAATCCCGACTATACACAGTCGTATATATGAACTCCTTCTTCTACTTCTTCTCTCTATTCTCTCTCTCCGCGTCAGTTGATACAAACTAACTTATATAGATTTTCGTATTCTCGTGATTTTAAAAAACTTCTAGAACTAAAGTGAACTAACTTTACAAATATGATACATTTGTGTATTTCTCCCTTCACATAGGCATGGGGTTTTCTTCCTAAGATTTGACCTTCAAATATATGTCCAGTTAGTGATTGTTTCTCCAACAGCTCCCCCTCAATCACTAATTGACATTCCCTGTTTCTTCATATCATCTTCTTTTCTTTTACTCCTGCCATGCTTTTGAATCTGCTGGTCTTCACACCATCCAAGATCTTTGTCATTATGTCTGCTAACTGATCTTTAGTAGAGATGTACTCCACTTCAATCTCCTTCTCCATTACCTTTTCTCTGAGAAAATGATACTGTATCTCTATGTGCTTTGTCCTTGCATGAAATACTGGATTTGCTGCAAGATAAAGTGAACTCATATTATCTCCATGTATTGTAGGTGTACCTTGATCAATGCCTAAGCTCTTGAACAATGTCTCCATCCATATGACTTCCTTAGCTGCTTCCACAAGTCCTTTGTACTCTGCTTCAGTTGATGATAATGCTACTGTATGTTGTTTCTTTGAACACCAACTTACAAGCTTATCACCAATGTATATCATGTAACCATGAGTTGATCTTCTGTCATCCTAGTTACCTGCCCAATCTGAATCACTATAGGCTCTCAACTTCAAATCTGATGTAAAAGGATAATATAATCCTTCCTTTATAGTTCCTTTGATATATCTGAGAACTCTTTGTCCTGCAATCCAATGTGGGTCCTTTGGACAATGCATGAATTGTGACAAAACTCCCACTGCATAACTAAGATCAAGTCTTGTTAGTGTAGCATAAATCAAACTACCCACAAGAGATTGATACTTCCTCATATCTTTGTAGTCTGCACCATCATATTTACTGAGCTTGTGATTAACTTCAAGTGGAGTTGAAGCTTCTCTGCAATTTTCCATATCAAACTTCTTCGATAAATTCAGAAGATACCTTTCTTGTGATACATATATGCCATGATCTGTATAAGTGACTTCCATTCCAAGAAAGTATGACAACTTTCCTAGGTCACTGATCTTAAACTCCTTCTCAAGTAATCTCTTTACCTCCTTGATTCCTTCATCTGAAGTACCTGTGATTATAATGTCATCTACATAAATACAAATGTAGATTGTACCTTCCTCTGTTCTTCTGATAAGTAGACTTGGGTCTGCTTTTGAACTTTGATATCCAAGATCATTGAGATACTTCACCAGTTTATAGTTCCAAGCTCTTGGAGCTTGCTTCAATCCATACAATGCTCTTCTCAACCTGCAAACAAAATTTGGATACCTGGAATCTATAAACCCTTGAGGTTGTTCCATGTATACCTCATCTGATATGTATCCATTCAAGAATGCATTTTTTATATCCAATTGACTTAGAGTCCATCCTTTTGAAGCTGCAATAGCAATGATTGTCCTTATAGTTGACATCTTAGCTATGGGACTGAATGTCTCATCATAATCTATGCCATAGGTCTGGGCATAGCCTTTCACCACCAATCTAGCTTTGTATCTAGCTATACTTCCATCTGCAAGCTTCTTCACTTTATAAACCCATTTATTTCCAATTACTTTCTTACCATTTGGTTTAGGAACAAGTTCCCATGTCTTGTTCTCCTCCAGTGCATTGAACTCTTCCTTCATCGCTTCTTCCCATTGCTTCTTACCTTTAGCTTCATCATAGTTCTGAGGTTCTTCATCATCTTTGACCATATATGCATAGTTCTTCTGAGTTATGTAAGAAGTATCATAAGAATACCTTTCTGGTTGTCTTCTAGTCCTGCTTGACCTTATTGGTTCACATTCTTCATATGTGTCTGGATACACCTCTTCATCAAATATAGGAGCTTCTTCATTTCTTCTTGTTAATCCACTTGTGGATGTACTTGCTTGCATATAGTCTTCATCTCTATTTACCTGCACAATTGATTTTCCTTTCTCACATCTTCTTACCTCTTCTTCAAATTCTTCAGCTGTATGACTTTGATCTGCATACCAACTTTTCTGTTCATCAAATGTAACATCTCTAGAAACAATAAATTGTTTTGTTAAAGGATTCCACAACCTGTAACCCATCTGCTTTTCATCATAACCAATGAACACATATTTTTCTGCCTTTGGTTCAAGTTTATGCCTAAGCTGTGATGGCATATAAGCATATGCAATTGATCCAAACACTCTACAATGATCTAGTGTTGGTTTCTTACCCCACCAAGCTTCATATGGAGTCATACCATTGAGAGCTGCACATGGTAATCTATTCACAAGATATGTAGCTGTATTTACAGCTTCAGCCCAAAGATAATTTGGACAATTCTTCTCCTTCAACATAGCTCTAGCAAACTCAGCCAAAGTCCTGTTCCTTGTTTCTGCTACACCATTTTGTTGTGGTGTATACCTGCAAGTTATTTCTCTCTTAATACCTGCATTCCAAAGATAATCATTGAACTCTTGGGAGAAGTATTCTCCCCCTCCATCAGACCTAGTCTTTTAAGCTTTTGACCTGTGACTCTCTCTGCATATGCATGAAAATGCTTGAAAGCTCCAAACACTTTTGATCTTTCCTTCAAAACATATAATGTTATCCATCTTGTAGCATCATCAATGAAAAGAACATAGTACCTTGAGCCACTGATAGATCCTTCTTTTGTTGGTCCCCATACATCTGTATGAATGAGCTCTAGTAATCCATCATGTTTGAATCCTTTCTTCTGAAATGGTAACCTGTGTGCTTTACCCATTTGACATGCTTCACATTTATAAACCATATGTTGACTTTGCACATTTGGTAATCCTAGTACAGACTGATTAGCAACCATAGCTTTAATTCCTCTTTCATTAAGGTGACCTAATCTCTTATGCCAGAGATCAAGTTCTGTAATCACTCCTTCACCATGTGTGAGCAAAGCTTGACCAATGTTTCCTTGCACTCTTAAAGTAAAGAGTCTACCTTCTTTCTTACCAGAGACAATCTGATTATATCCATTCCCTGGATCTTCCACAAATACTCCTTCATTTGTAAACCTGACTTGAAAACCTTTTTCAACTATCTATCCCACACTAATCAAGTTTTTAGGTATTGTTGGAACATACAAAACATTGGTTAGCAAATCTGCTCCACTCTTGCATTTCACTTTTCCAATTGAATGTACACTATGTCTGGTATTATCACCTGTTTGAACTGTGTGACTAGAAATGCCTTTTTCCAATTCTGACATCAATTCTATGTTTCCTGACAAATGATTAGAACATCCAGAGTCAATGTAAAATACCTTTAGAGCTTCTTTATCTGATGTGTTGATTGAGTTCATCATCAATGATGTATGACTTTCATTCTGTGTGTCATTTGCATAGTTGTAGTAGGTGGTGTTGTAGGATTGATTCTGTCCCCAACTTCTTCCTCCACCTCTACCATAGCCTCCTCTTTGACTTTGTCTACCTCTTTGGAAATTACTTTGATATCTTCCACCTCGGCCTCTGCTATTGTTGTTTTGATTCTGGTTTGATCCTTGTTGGTTGTGCCAACAGTCATGAGCCAAATGATTACTCAATCCACAGATCCAGCAAGCCTTCTTGTTGTTATTTTGATTACCTCTTTCTCTTCCAAAACCTCTTGCTCTTCCTCTGCCAGTGCCTTTACCCCTTGCATAATAGACTTGAGAAGTTGACTCTTCTTCATCCTTTGCTTTACCTTTATCTCCTTTCTTCTTAGTCTTCATGTACATTGCAGAACTTTGTCCTTTATCTCCATCTCCCTTCAAGTCTTGCTCATATGTGAGCATCAAACCAAGCAACTGGTTCAAATCTGGAACATAATGATTTAATGAAAGTTCTGTTGATAAGACAAAAGGTTTCCACCTTTCATCCCCTCTCAAACCTGCAAGTAGTTGAGCAATCAATCTGTGATCTTCAACATCTTCATCTATGGATCCAAGACTATCTGCTAGATCCTTCATCTTAGTGACATAATCACTAATGGTTTGACTTGGCTTCTTCTTGAATGTTGTAAACTCTGACCATAGACTTGCTTTCCTTGCTTTGGTAGTACTTTGGAAATGATACTCCAATCCATTCCATATATCTTCAGATGATTCCAATCCTCTGATGTGTGGTAGCAAATGATCAGAGATTGTATTGTAGATGTAGGCTTTTGCACTTGCATCCTTCTTCTGCCAATGCTTTAAAGCATCAAGTTCCTCTTTCTTTGGTCGGCTTTCATCTTCAAATACTGGCTTCTCTTCTTCACCTGTTACATATACCATGAGATCCTTACTCATAAGTAAGGCTTCCATTCTCATTACCCATGCGGGGTAATTATCTCTGTCCAGTTTGTCAATGGAAATATGATCTGCCATAGTTCTTTCCTTCTGCTGCAACCTGTGAGCTTAAAGGATAAAGGATAATACCTTTTGAAGTTCTTTGTGTATGAGGATACTTTTGAAGTAACCTTTTGATGCCTTGTGTCTTCAAATGCTTCACCTTTCAAACTTTAATGGAAAACTTTACAAAACTTCTCGTACGTTTGTCGTCTTCTGCTCTCGAGAATCTTTCTGCTCTAATACCACTTGTTGATGTATGAAACACCACAAGAAATGAATTAATGTGACACTAGAACACCTCTATGGTCACCATTAACTCATTGCCACTCCAAAATTTGAGAAATGATAGCCTAAAGTGAGAACTTTGCTTCTACAGAAATTCCTAGTCACCCAAATGACATACCTTCAGTATTTTGCTAATTTCTCCTAGCTCAAGTATTATTTCTCCATGAAACTTTATAGGCTGAAACTAGAAGAGTAGAGCTTTCTAACAAGCTATCATATACATCAAACGGATCTCTAGAACTCAAGTTATGGCTCTCACAAGATGACCCTGTATGACCTTCCAAAATTGGAAATTTTTCCTGTTATAGTAAGAGCGCCTGTTTAAAATTAGAATTCGATGCCTAGCATCGACTTGCAACGAGAATTCGATGCCGGGCATCGACTTGGGATGTTTTTGGCCACTTTTCAGCAGGGATTCGATGCCGGGCATCGACTTCCCGCATAAAACCTTGATCTTTTGGACACCAAAACTATAGGTGATTTCATGCACACTTAGAATATGAATTATCAACTGGAATTCGATGCCAGGCATCGAGTTGCTCCAACAACATCATGTTTTCAAAACACTTCAGTACTGAATGAAAAATATAAATGAAAAATATGACTTATCAACAGAGATTCGATGCCAGGCATCGAGTTGCTTGGAAAACTTGATCTTTTTAACTCATCACACACTAGGTAATTATGGAGATGATGGAAAGAGACTCATACACAGAACTTTACTCAGTTCTTTCTCATAGCTATGAAAACTCAGAAGTTTTACAGATGCTTTCTCACTCAGAGAATCCCGACTATACACAGTCGTATATATGAACTCCTTCTTCTACTTCTTCTCTCTATTCTCTCTCTCCGCGTCAGTTGATACAAACTAACTTATATAGATTTTCGTATTCTCGTGATTTTAAAAAAGTTCTAGAACTAAAGTGAACTAACTTTACAAATATGATACATTTGTGAATTTTTCCCTTCACATAGGCATGGGGTTTTCTTCCTAAGATTTGACCTTCAAATATATGTCCAGTTAGTGATTGTTTCTCCAACAAAAGCAAATGAGGAAATGGTTTGGAAATGAGAATATAAGGTGGAGAAGGAGATGAAGGTGGAGATGAAGATGGAGATGGAGATGGAGAAAAATCAGAATTTTACCTACTACTTACCATTCCAACGCATCCTCTCTACGTCTTACCATCACACGCTCGTCTTCAAAGCTCGAATCCCCGGCAACGGTGCCAAAATTTGGTGTAGCTCAGTGATGAGTAGCACCTCCTTTAATGTCAATCCGGGAAGACATGAGGATGGTATGAAGACCTCAAGCAAGTGAAGGCACAAATATGTGAGTGAGAAGCACACAAACATGCACACACATACACACACACGCGCACACACGGCAAGCACAAAGAGAGTAAGACAATGGAATCACTTCTATTATAACCAAGTTCTCATACAAGCTCAAAACTACAAGAAGCTAGCCAAAAATGAGCTCTCTAGCTCTATTTATAGTTTTTTACTAGCTTTGGCCCTGTCCAGACCTAGTGTCCGGCCTAGTTAAAAATTAGGTTCCAGGGCTTATTCGAGGGCTCAAATGAGATCTAAAAAATATGAAAATTGGCCGGCCACTACTTCTAAGGCTCCACAAGCTCGAGGACTCCTCGGCTTGTACAAAATGGAGCTACAAAAAGGTGAAACGATATTTACAAGGGTTTTTAGTGATGAGAATCACTTTTAACATGGTGTAAGGTTTGGAAGAATTTAATGGGTTGCCTTAGTGCTAGATCTGCATGTATGCTCGTACTTGCTTCATCTGCCAACACATATACATATACATATACATATACATATACATATACATATACATATACATATACATATACATATACATATACATATACATATACATATACATATACATATACATATACATATACATATACATATACATATACATATACATATACGTATAAATATACATATACATATACATATATTTATATATACATATACGTATACATATACATATACATATACATATACGTATACATATACGTATACATATACATATACATATACGTATACATATACATATACATATACATATACATATACATATACATATACATATACATATACATATACATATACATATACATATACGTATACATATACATATACATATACGTATACATATACATATACATATACATATACATATACATATACATATACATATACATATACATATACGTATACATATACGTATACATATACCTATACATATACGTATACATATACATATACATATACATATACATATACATATACATATACATATACATATACGTATACATATACGTATACATATACGTATACATATACATATACATATACATATACATATACATATACATATACATATAAATATACATATAAATATACATATACATATACATATACATATACATATACATATACATATACATATACATATACATATACATATACATATACATATACGTATACATATACATATACGTATACATATATATATACATATACATATACATATACATATACATATACATATACATATACATATACATATACATATACATATACATATACGTATACCTATACATATACCTATACATATACATATACCTATACCTATACCTATACCTATACCTATACCTATACAGATACATATACCTATACATATACATATACATATACATATACATATACATATACATATACATATACATATACATATACATATACAGATGCATATACATATACATATACATATACATATACATATACATATACATATACATATACATATACATATACATATACATATACATATACATATACATATACATATACATATACATATGCATATACATATACATATGCATATACATATACATATACATATACATATACATATACATATACATATACATATACATATACATATACATATACATATACATATACATATACATATACATATACATATACATATACATATACATATACATATACATATACATATGCATATACATATACATATGCATATGCATATACATATACATATACATATACATATACATATACATATACATATACATATACATATACATATACATATGCATATGCATGTACATATACATATGCATATGCATATACATATACATATGCATATGCATATACATATTGTCACTCTAGCACAATGGTGAGTACCAACGTGAGAAGATTCACCTCATAATTGTCAATCCGTGGAGACGTGAGGACTAGTATGAAGACTATGAGCAAGTGAAGGCACAAGTGTGTGAGTGAGAAGCACACAAGCATGCACACACATACACACACACACGCGCACACAAGGCAAGAAGAAGGAGAGGAACAATGGAGTTCTTTGCATTAGTCAAAAAGTCTCTTACATAAGCTCAATTCACAAACAATCTAACCCCAAAAATGAGCTCTCTAGCTCTTTTTATAGTTTTCTCACTAGCTTTGGCCTTGTCCAGACCTAGTGTCCGGCCTAGTTAAAAATTAGGTTCTGGAGCCTATTTGAGGGCTCAAACGGAGTCTAAAAATTATGGAAATTGGTATGTAGCTAATTCTAATACTCCTCAAGCTCGAGGACTCCTCGGCTTGAACAAAATGGAGTCTATTCTACCAAAAATGGAATTTACAATGTTTGTGTAGTGATTAAAATCACTTGAGTTGTGAATGATCCATGGAAAAAATGATTTGGCCTTGTTGCCGTATTGTGCATGACTGCTCTATTGTACCTGTATGCTCTTCATATGACCTGTATGCCAACATTCTCCCCCGTTCCTAGCATCTGTCGCCCCTGACAGACCTCTGTTCTATCGGGTGGTCGATGTAGTATTGGATGACATTGGTGGCAAGTTCGTGTTCTCCTATCCTTAAGCCTCTTGCTAGATCAGCTTCCAATGCATCCCAATTTATTGCACCAGGGACCTCTGGTTGCAGTGTGGTGTAGTACTCAGAGTACATGGCTTGTTCACAAGCAAAGAGTTGGAGCAGGTGTGTTGGCTTAGGTGCAAACACTTCTGAGTGGTACTCCCAAAATCCGGATCGGAACATTTCTTCGAATGTCTGTTTATAGCATGCAGGGAGGTATTTGATGCGTGCATGCCAGGCATATGCTACCCTAATGTTGGGGGTGGTGCTCATGTCGTACACTAAATCGTAGTTTCCATTAGTAAACCCCGGTAGCCGTATCTGTGGGGCTGCCGCATTTCAAAAGGTTTTGAGGACTACCTGCATCATATCCAAAATCTTAAGCATCATTTGGGCCGCCACATCTGGCATGGGCTTCAATCGTGGCATCCAATGTCGAATTGTTCCCATCATGTACGCTACTGACGGTGGTCCCTGTGGTGGCGCAATGTATGGATAATTGAGCCATTCCTTGCATTGTGTGTTATTCTGGACCTTTATGTTGAATGCTTTCCATGAGCGGCGCTGTTGAACAGGGCCATAGCATGGATTATAGAGGAGATGTAATGACGCATTGTTCCAGGTGCGGAGCATTTCAGGATAGGTTTCAAGAAGTTTCTGCCGCCATGTTGGTTGACGGATCTTGCCTTTTTGCACCTCTGGAGGAAGGTCTTCGGGTTGAAATTGGGTTGCGAAGGAAGGTATCTTCCTTGTGACTCTCTGTATTTCTGCGTTATAATATGCCAAAATGATATAGTAAGGCCTGTATTGGAGTTCGGATGAGAGGATAAGGCGTCTCGATGACAGGTTTTTGAAGTAATTGGATTGTAATACAGTCTCTTCTATGACTCTCATAGCCTGATTTTGAACGACGGTTCGCTCTTCATGTGAACTCCCGATTTCCTCCACTTGTCGTAGCCATGGGGGTCGTGGTGCTTCAAATGTTTCCTGACCTTCTTCCGTTTGTTGACCTCCTGGGAAGGGTTGTGGGTCGTATTCTTCTTCAAATGTTTGTTCCACAGGAATTTGTACTATTTCTTCGTGGGTGGGAGCCTTTGGAGGGGAAGGTGGTCTTTCATATTGTAGTAGGCATGCTTGCAACTCTGTGACCTGTGTCCGGAGATCTTGTAGGGCCTCTGAGTCTGTGAGAAGTGAAGCCGCTGATGAGGTGGTTTGAGGGGCAGTCGTTGTGTCTTTTTGTTGTTTCTGCTTCACTTGACTTAGTTCCTCTGATAGCTGGTCATGTGCTTCAAGCAGCAAGGCATAGTTTTCCAATATGATCTTGATATTGTCGGGGGTCACTGCTTGGAACTTTGATGGGCTGATGGGTGCCCCTGGTGTGCTTTCGATGGCTGCTTCTAAGTTCTCTTAGTTCTGTTGTTGTAGGCGTCGATTCTCCTCGTGAGCAGCTGCAAGGTGTCTTCTAAGAAGTGCCATATTTCGTTGAAGTCTTGAATTGCGTTCTAGTTGTGTTTTTAGATGGCCTTCTACCACTTGTATTGCTTCTTGGTCTGTATTCTATAATTGTACTTCCAATACACTATGAGCCTCTTGTAAAGTTTGGAATTGTGTATGGAGGCGAGCATTCTCCTCTTCTACTGCAGCAAGACGATTTTGTAGCACCTCCGAGTGCTCTTGCAATCGTGCATTATGTTGCTGGAGCTGATTGTACTCTGTCCTTAACTGTGAAATACATGCTAACATGGTGTCCAATGCATTGCCTATGGATGATGGTGTTGTTTCTACAATGGAGGATGCATGGGGAGGGGATTGGGGAATGGGAAGAGTGAATGATGTGTCTAATGGAGATGTGTGTGTGGGTTAAATTGGTGGAGGGGGAATGGGAGAAGGTGGAAGTGTGGGGGGAGGGGGAGGTGCCGTGGGTGGTGAAATGTCCATGCTTTCAGGAGTGGAAGCAAGTGTGGTGTCTACCATATACGTTGGAATGGTAGGTGGTGTGTGTGTGAAAGTGGTGAATAGATGAGAAGTGGGGTTGGGAGCTGAAAATAAAGGGAATGGTTGAGACCTGGGATGAAAAGTTCTAGCAAGAAAGGCATGGAGGGATTGGAGAAGTGGGGGGATGGGGGTTGGGGGTTGGGGGTTGAGGTCGTAGAGGCGGGGAGGTCATGAAGGGTGGTGTGGTGGTAGGGAAACCCAAGAATATAGATCTAGAGTCAGGATGACCTATGGCTGCGGGTATGGGGGATGGTTGTCCTAGGGCAGGCTCTATGAGTAATTCGGTGGATTGTGTAGTGATGGTGGTAGCTTCGTAGATTGGGTTTTCATGGGTGGAGAATAGGGTTGAACTAGAGATGGGAGTACGGAAGATGAAGGTTGGTTCGGTGGGTTGGGTGGTTGAGGTGATCTCCACGGCTTCTGTTCTAGGGGGCGATGGTGGGGGTGTGGGTGGTAGTGGTTCAGTTGACTCTTCATGGATGATCGTATGCTCTTGGCTAGCAATTACTGCTGCTTGGGAGGTTTTCTCAATGGGTTCGGATGTAATAATAGGCCCTTCTGCCATTGTAATGGGGATCTAGATATCTTTACCTAACCGTGGTCGTGTTTGGAATCTTCATGGATCATATTGAACTGGAGACCTCCTAATCGCGGTTTGAACTGCTTCTACTACCCCATAGGTTTCTGCCATCAATAAGAGACCTTCACTGTATTCTGAGTCAACTCCTGCTTCTTCCAAGAGCTGAGTCATGAGTACCCTACTGCTTTGTTCGGTGAGCAGTTGTTTCGATCGCACTCGTTCCATGATTTGGTACAGCCTTCAGAGTTCTGCTGTATAAGCTGGGGCTTCAGTGGTCTCCTCTTCGTCTGCTCCTTCTTCTTCTAGGTGTCCTTGTTGTTGACCTTGCTGATCGTCACCCCAATGTACATGGCGACCTTCTGTGGATTTTCTTCTTCTTTGTGAAGATGTGCCTTGTTCTTCTGTATCTGAATAAAACTCTACATCAGAGAGTTGTGTACTTTGTAAGAATGCTTCAAAGTCATGGGGATCCATCCCTTCAGCATCTCCAGTTGTAGCAAATTCAAATTCAGATGGAGCAGGAGGAGCCGAAGGGGCAACTTGTGTCGTAGTTTCAGATCTAGACCTGGGTATTCTAATGGTAAAGGGAGGTACAGTGGCCTCCCCTCGTGGCGATACTTCAGGAGTAGTCAGAACTTCACGTGTCTGCACACAAGGGATCGAACTCCTCATGTGCTTGGATTGATGTGTGGACGTCTTGAGCTTCTTAAACATTTGTAATTGTGCCCAAGTTAAGGCACGTTCAATGCGTACATCATATGCTAAGCACCGGTAGATAATGCGTGTGATTGCACAGCAACCGTTCACCATTAACTTCCTAGAAGACCTTTTATTTGCTTCATACAACTGCTCTATAATCCATACAGGAAGCTTAATTGGTAACGCACCTGTCTCCGCTAAGTAGAGAGCGAACCAAATTCTTTTGTGCGGTTGTGTGAAGCGGTCTTGACCGGGGAAAGCAAAATGTTGCATGCACATACGGAGAGGGATGGACACGTTTGGTGTGAGTGCTGCCATGTCTTTAACACTAGTGTTGTACTTGGACACTTTAGTGTCCTGAAAAAGACTCAATGTTTGATGAATTTTTTAGATTACTAGAAGAAACAATTTATAAATGTAACTATGCAACATGTTGGCATAAGGGTTGAATATTTTTAGAAAAATATAGTTTTTATTAAAGGATATAAAAATTAATATTTATTCACTAATTTTATGATTCTAATTTCAATACTGGCGCAGAAATTACAGTGTTGTAAGTTAGAGGTTTTTTTTTATTAAAATCATGATCTTCTTATTTTCATTGGTCTAAATGCAATAAAATCTTTTATTTTAAATATGCCAACATGTTTCTATCGATAATTAGAGATTTGTAATGAATTTTACTAGGTTTATGGCATAAAATGAAGCTCATTTGTGATATGACAGTCTTATCATCTATGAATTATTTTGCAAAGTGATGGTATGATCATGCATCATTTTTTGTTATTAAAATACTATTTGATACTATTACAACTAGAAATATTTTTTTGACAACCTTAGGAGTCGAACTTCTATGTCGTTTCTTCAAGTTAAACAATACCACTATTTTTCTATGCTAAGAAAAGGTCATTTTATGAGGAAATATTGCATATGCTACATGATTAAAGTTAACATGTTAGTTTTTTCTATATAAAATAGCTTATAATGCTTATAGAATTATTTTGATTCATAATATATACCTTATATCATTTAGAAAACCTAATTTTTTAGGATGAATTTTCGTTCTCGGTAGAGAGGATTATGGCCATTCAATGAAATATTGAGATTTTTAGTGGTATGTGAGATACATACAAATTATTAGTTCAAAGACATGTAGCATATCTTTATTCTACCATATGATGTTTTTTGAGATAAAATACAAACCATTTTAGTGTTTTTATGAATCAATATCATATAGAAGGCTGCTAAAGTGTATAACTATATAATGAGCACCCTATATTGTACTAATTTTTTTATTATAAAAATGATTTTTCTAGTTCCCAAGACTTGTCGTAAATGATTATATGACAATAAATTAACATTAGAAAAATGATTCCAATAGGAGGAAAATTCTTTTTATGGAGATATTTCTTGCTTCTCATATATAAGCTTACAGAAAAACAATTTTTCTCAACCATATTCAATCATTTGTATATTTTGAGTTATCAAAAAAGGTTATTTTTTAAAATATATTTTTTATAGAGCATATAGGTATAGATCTTTATGGGGCTTTAAGGTTTTTTCAAAATTTTATCTGATTAGTATGTGTGATTTTTTTTATTTATTAGAAAAAAGGACACTATAGTGTCCTGTTTTGGTACAACACTAGTGTTAAGCTTCAGTAGTTTCCTATCCTTCATGTTAGTAGGAACGAGAGCATCCTTCTCAAAAGGTACATGTGTGCCGTGCATATTCAAAGCAGAGCTCACCAACTCCAAGGTAAGTTCAAACCTCTTTAACTCGTTGTTGCCCAGCAAGGAAGGAAGAACAAACGATCCTGGTTTGTCCTTTTCTGCATTAGCCTGTAATGTTGAGACCAGATAGTAGCATCGGAGGAGGTCTGGTTTGGGTAATGGTGCCTCGAAGTACTCAGCTAGCCCTGCACGTTGCCATATGGTCTGAAGATCCTGTGTGTTCTGTAGAGTCTCAAACTCCTTGGAGAAGAATTAGAATCTGACCCAAGATCTGTCATACTCGCACTTAGACTCCCATATATACTTGGCCTCTCCTAATGGGCCGGGCATGCCATTGAACCAATGAGAATTGGCATGGACTCTTTCTGTGATCCCTGTGGGTGGATCCGGTACCGGGATCTGCTGAAGGTGTTGCAGCTCCACAGGTCGTTTAGTTGGTGGCACATCAACAGGCAGACTATCCACATCAATTCTTGCAGTAATTATTCCTGCCTGTGAGCTCGGACCTGTTGCTTCTGCCATAAGAGTGCTTGTAGTTGCTGATGCTTATCTGCTAGAAGAAGAGAGAGGCACATTAGCATTGCGTTGGAAACAGGATGTTATGGTGTTCCCTCCACAATACCAACATGACATTCCGAGTGGTTGGAGGTTAGTGGGTGAAGTGTTTGTAATGTGGGTATAAGTGGGTTAGTAGGTTAGGGTTCACTCTAGATGCATACTTTGGTTGTGAAATGTTCTCAGAATGCACCTACATCAGAGGGAAAGGATTTATAGAGGTGGGTCAGGGGGTTTGACATGGGGTTTAGTTCTCCAAACTTTGATGGTGGAACCGTTGCTTTTATTGGCGATGATGTGTGAAGGCTTGCGTACTGGAGTGTGTTGGGTTTGGGACCTTTTGGTTACCCATTTCCAAACATTCCGAGGCGTGACCGAGAATGTGGTGGTGTGGAGTGTAGATGTTTGCCTTTGGATGGGAGCCAATAGGACTCGTGGGTGTTGGTTTGATCTAGTGATTGGAGGTGAAGTTATTTGAGCTAGTAAGCAGGTCTTGGGCACCCATATTTGTCTAGCCTTTGGGATAGCCTTCATTGACTGCTTTGGAATCCAAATAGAAATGGTTTGTCTAGATTGATGCCTAGGGTACTCCTTCGCCATAGTCCTTGACATTGTAGCTTGCTTGATGCTTCTTTGGAATCCTGTCTCTAGAGCCGAGGGGTTTTCACCTTTGCGTACCCAGATCTACTTCATGCCATGGGGTATTCTGTATTGTACTGGTTGGTGTTCATTCTTCTTGGTCCTCGGGCTCCTTTGTATCTTGTATTTTCTGGCTTGCTTTCCTCGAATTCTCTTTGGAAAAGAAGGGAACTCCTTGTTGACTTCTATACCTTCATCATGAGTGGAAATCCTTTGCACCATAGAACTTTGGTCAAGAGTAGCATGGTTCATTTCAGGTGGACTCCTGGAAGGACCAAGATTCGGTGCCTCTTCTAGCCGCCTATGTGTTTGATTTTCTAATTCAATCGTGATGTGGTTTTGGTCTACCCCTGCCTGAAGAAGTCCACTTCTTAGGTTGAGGCTGACTGCATGATCATAGATCCAGTCTTGGCCCAGGACAAGAGGTTCGATAAGATCCTCGTCTACACACACTAGCACTTGGACTGCCATTAGCACCTCTTGAATGTAGAGGGGAAGTTCCACCTCACCAATGCAAGGGGTTTCCACACCTCCCAATCCTATGAGATATGCCTCTATAGGATTGATTTGTAATTGCAGCTCTTGGCAGTAAGAAAGTCGAACTGCACTAGTGGCTGCCCCTGAGTCAATTAAAGCTCTCACTGTCCTTACACTCTCTCCTTGTCCTACTTCTAGGGTTACAAAAGGCCGTCGGTCGATTATTCTATGGGAATGTCCACCTGAAGCCTCGCACATGGCCATGGGATAGCCTAGAGATTCTTGAGTGTCAGGCATAGGCGGGTCTCTGCCTTGTCTCCTCAATTTCATTCGTCGGATGCGTTCTAAAGCTTCTGCCTGTGCTTCTTCTCTAATTCGTTTCTCTTCTTCTTTACGTTTCTTGGCAATGTTGAGTCGATTTAGCATCTCTTCAGTCAGGGGTTCTTGATATAACTTGACTCTGCATCCACTTATGTAACTTGGTAGAATATCACCCTCTAGAGTGGCTAGTTGAACTGCTCCACTTGTGGAGATTCTATTGATAATCATTGGCCCGTAACCTCTCTTCTCTAACTTCCGAGCATGTTTCTTCAAGGTGTAGACTAGGACTAGGTCTCCTGCTTTCAAGCCCTTATCCTTGACGTGTGCATCGAAATATGCCTTTTGCCTCTTCTTGGCTGCATAAATTCCTGCTGCAACCCTCAATCGGGTTTCACCTAATCGTTCAAGATCGAAGATTCTAGAGGACAACTCATGGCCTGTCCAATCATGCTCTTGTGCTAATTTCAAGGTTGGTATCAAAAATTCCAATGGTAGCACTGCATTCTGGCTGAAAACCATTTGAAAGGGCGTGGCTTGGAGTACCGTTTTATTGGCAACTTTGTATGCCCAAATAGCATGGTGTAGCTATTTGTCCCAATCCGAGTGTTTGTTATTCACTAATTTGGTTAGCACATTGCATAGAATCTTATTTGTGCTTTCGGCTTGTCCATTAGCTTGTGGATGATAGGGGGCAGACTTCTTGTGTATCACCAAGAACTCTTGAAGAAGATTTTCAATGACTTCATTCAAGAAGTGAGTCCCTCTATCACTTACTAGCTCTATGGGTAGCCCGTATCGAGTGAACACATTCTCAAATAAGAATTTAGCGGTCGTTTGGGCATCATTCTTTGATGTGGCTTTCCCTTCTACCCACTTGGTTAGATAATCCGTGGCCACAATGATATACTCAGCATGTGAACCCTTAGCTGGGGGATTAATAGGACCAACAAAGTCTATTCCCCACTTAGAAAATGCACGTCCACCCATCATAGGTTTCAGTGGCATTTCATCCTTGCGTATAGGATACTGAGTTCTCTGACAAACATCACACCGTTTCACATAGGTATGTGCATCCATGTGAAGGGTCGGCCACCAGAAGCCCGCAAATAGTATTGCCTTGATCACCCGATCTGGTCCAAAGTGTCCTCCTGCTACACCTTGGTGAGCAGTTTCCAAGATCTTGAGATATTCACTCTCATGGACACATAGTCTGAGGTAACCATCTTTACCATGCTTGTATAGATTATCACCAATGATTGAGTAATCTAGGGCTTCTTGTTCTAGACTTCTTTGTCTCGTTAGGGTCATATCTGGAGGGAATGTTTTCGTCCTCAAGAAGGCTACTAATGGTTCACTCCAATCTGGCACTATGGACACTTGGTAAAGAGTGGCATGTTCCACAGGTGGTTTAGTGCAACAGATTGGGCATTCTTTACACATCTTATGTACATCAGCTTCCATAGTAGGCCAATGCACTCCGAGTCTCCTTAGTGTTTGTAGGGTTCGTTGTTTTGAGGAGTGTTGCTCTAATGCACCTGCATGTGCCAACTGCAACCATTTAGCGTACTCATCCTCTTCCACACAGCAAGCCAATATCCCTTGATCTGTCTGTTTGTACATACTTCGTGCCATGATATGGTACTTCTGGGCTTTTACTACCTCTCTATCTTGAGTGTTTATGACTGGATGATTAGGCCCGTATGTCAATACTGGCACTAATGGCTTAGCCCACTGAGGTACAACTTCCAAATTAAACAAGTAAGCGTCAGGAAGGTCATCTGATACTCCTTGTGGGGCTTCTCCCGATGTGAGCCTAGAGAGATGATCTGCTCTCAAATGAGCCTTGCCTTTTCTCACCACTACCTCAAAGTCATATTCCATTAGTAAGAGGAACCATCTCACCAATCTACCTGTGTTGCATGGCTTGTTCACCAAGTAAAGTAGAGCTTGATGATCAGTAAAAAATTTAAACTTATTTGCAAGAAAATAATGTCTAAACTTTTTAACCGCATACACCATGCCCAATCCCTCTCGTTCGGTAGTGGTATAGTTTCGCTCAGCTGCGTTCAACTGTCTACTCACATAGGCAATTGGAAGATCCATATTACCTTCACTAGTAGGTTGTGGAAGCACACATCCAATGGCATAATTGGATGCATCCACATGCACATGGAAGGGCTTATTCCAATCTGGTGTAGTCAAGATTGGTGTTGAGCATAATCGCCGTTTGAGCTCATTGAAAGAGTTCTCACATTCCTCAGTCCACTCAAAGTTTGTCAGAAGTCCGTACAGACGCTTTGCAATGATGGCATACATGTGAATGAAACGTCGGTAATAACCACAATGCCCCATGAAGGCTTGCACTTCCTTGACATTCTTTGGCCTAGGTAGTTCTGCAATAGCCCTCACCTTCTCTTCGTTAGTGGAGATGCCGTTCTTTGACACTATGTGTCCTAAAATCTTGCCTTGCCTGACCATGAAAACGCACTTTTCTGGGTTCAGGCAGACTTGATATTCTCTACATTTGTCAAAGATTTGCCTGAGTTCAGGTATATGCGTTTGTCTAATGTTGGAATGAGCACAGAGATCATCAACATCGACTTCCAAATTCTTTCTCAAGAACTCTTTAAACACATGGCACATCAATCTCTGGAAGGTTGCGGGAGCATTGGTAAGCCCGAATGGCATTACCCTAAAAGCGAATATGCCCCACTTTGTGGCAAAAGCCGTCTTATGCTGATCTTATAGTGCAATGGCTACTTGATTGTAGCCAGAGAACCCATCTAGGAAACTGTACACTTCCTTGCCGGCTACCCTTTCTAATAAATGCTCGGTGATAGTAAGCGGATAACTATCCCTGATAGTGGCTGCGTTAACCTTCTTCAAGTTAATGCATACACGTAATTTACCATTCTTTTTGGGCACCACTACAATGGGGGACACCCATTCAATGTGCTCAATTTCATAGATAAATCCAGCTTCAACCAAGCGGTCTATCTCTTCTTTGATCTTGGCAGCATAGTTGTCATTGTATGTGTATGGCTTTTGTTTAGAAGGTCTGGCCTCTGTGGTCATGGGAATCGTATGGGCGCATATGTCAGGGTCTACACCTTTCAAATCTTTGTAGCTCCAAGCGAATACATCTCTGTACTCTCTTAGCAAAGCTATCAGCTCATGCTCCTCTTCCTCAGTGAGGTCATGTCCTATGTAAGTGCACCTCTCTTCTCCTTCTTCTATGGCTACCACTACCTTCTTGGTGGTTTCTTTGTTATCATAGGCCTCTCCTGCTTGTGCATCGCGTTTTGGCATTCTTACCATGACTCTCCTGTCTTCTATTGCATACTTCTTGAAATTTTCAGGGACCTCAAACAGGGATTCTTCCTCCTCTGGTGCAGCTTCTCTCTTCTTCCTTTTCTTTCCTTCACTCTTAGTGGTCACTCGTGTGGTTAATCTCACATCATTAGTGAGCTCTTCATGTCTCTGAGGGTAAACTTCTACTTCATAGAAATATTCTTCGTCTGATGCAAAGGGTGGATCCATGATGATTGACTCAAGATCGGAGTCACTTGCATCTTCAAATGCATCAGGGCTAGGTTCACATTCTTCTAAAACTGCATCTCCCATGATTGGCTCTATGGAGAAGGCAGAAATGTCATAGCCATCCTCATCACAGTGGGGTGTCCATCGCTCTTCATTGATGGCTACATCCATAGTTGCTAGAATTTCTGCCCAGCTGTGAGGTTCAAATTCTTCGTCCGAAAATACTACAGGTGCATAGGCTGGGTCTTGAACTGATCTATGTGTTTCCTTCCCACCTACCTCTCTGGCTTTTCTCTTTTCTCCTCTTCCACTGCCACTTTACACATCCATAAGTGAGTGTCTTCATGCATCCATGAGGATCCTGATCCTATGGAATGCACGGATTCCGCATTATCTTTGGCTCTATGGATGGGGTTCCATTGGATAGGAGGGACATCTCTATGAGAGTAATCCTTGAGATTGACTTTGGTTGTAACACCTAAGTGTTGCAAATACAAGGAATTGGTTCCCCAATCCTGTACCACTTGCAACTACCGCATAAATGGTCTCCCCAAAATCATCTCGTAGGCTTGGTTTTTGCTAAAGTCACATATAGCAAAAGTATGCTCGAACTCAACACCACATGTAGTGAGAGTTATTCCTTCTAGCAATCCTAAGGGCCTCTCAATATGACCATTGGCCATCTGCAATTTCATTCTCGTTGGCCTGAGTGTTGGCTTGCCCCAACGCTTCCATAGGGAAGTGGTAGCAATTGCAACTCCTGCACCTGAGTCTAGAATGGCCTTGGTGGTGTATCCTTGATGGGTGATAGGAAGATATGTGTTTCCCTCTTCACCCTCACTCATGTCTCCTATCTTGTCCAAGGGTATTTCTGGCATTGTTCTCTGGGATCCTACCTGGGAACGAGGTTTTGCTATCTCTGGTACTTGTTTGGCTACATGTTTCCATAGCTCTGGCCTAACCTTGAGTAGTTCTTCTAAAGTGAGATTGCACAGCACCTTAGTGTTCTTCACTACCTCCGTGTTCCTAGGTATGACTGAATCTTCGTTTCTTACCATGACTGTGGGTGTTCTCATACAAGTGGACTTTGCTTCCCATGGGCCTATGAAATGGGGCAGCTCATGTAAAGAATTAGTCTCGAAGTCCAATATCTCTTGAGATTGGATGCTCTCCTGCTCTACATAAATGGACGGAAGGTCTTGTGGGAAGTGATCGTGTGTGTCATCCACAAGTTCAATGGGAGGAGGAACTTCACTCTCTTTAGCCCATTTCTCTTCTTGAATCTCTCGCAAGAATTCGGGTGTGTATTGATTCATAGAAGAAGAGGTGTCTGGTTCAGTGGAGTTAGGCACATAAGATTCCTTGGGAGGAATGCTTATTCTATCACTTGCCTTCTCCTTAGCCTGGGAGTTGGCTCCTTTTCCAGACTTTGCAATTAACATCTCCAATCTGTCTAACAGACCATCAAAATGCAATGGTGTTCTAGTGGGGCTAGAGCAAGTGAAAAGGCTACTGGTCTCAAAGATGGCTTGAGCCAATTCCACCATCTTGGCACACAAATTAGTTCGTTCAAGCTCCAGGTCAGCTCTAGGGTAACATTTCTCATGATCTGTTACATTGGGCCCTTCTTGGATTTTGGCCTGATATTCTTTAAGCATCATGTCTAGATCTTCAAGAGTGGGATCGGCTAAGACTGATCCTACTCGAGGTGGTGGTTGGGTTATGTGTGGTGGATTGGTGGGTGGAGGAATGAAAGGTGAAGGTGATGGTAGTGGCGGGGATGTGTGAGAGTGCGTTTGAGATGTGATCTCTATGATTTTGGCTTTGGTTTCTCGTAGACTTTCCTCAAGTTCGCTCATCTTTCTTGCCCATTGCCTTTTCATACGTTCACGGCTATCTCTCCAAGCTCTTTTCCTCTTCTTATTCTGGCTCTCAGTCTCGCTAACCTCTGCATTCTTTTCCTGGCCTAAGTCTTGGTTTTGCTTAAGTGCCTGGGCTCTCGTGATGACTTGTACTGGGGTTGTGGAAGTCACACTTCCTGTGGAGTCTACCACTAAGCCAATAACATTGATAGGAGCAATTTTTGGTATATTGGCGGGGTTCTTGGGACACTCTCGTAACAAATGCTCCTTTCCACAATCGGGACAAAAGCCTTGAATTGTCACAGATTGGGTTTGTGTCGGTGCAGGTAGAGGGCAATCACGAATGAGATGATCTCCCTGACAACGATAGCATGGCCCTCTAGGAAATGGAGGTCTCATCGGCCTAGGTTGGGATCTCGAGTTGGGGTTGGCATACATGACGTTTGCGTATTCTGGCTCCCCACTAGATTCATTCGGTTCTTCATAATAATATGACTCATTATGCTCCGGTGATTGCATGTAGTAGGCCTGGGGGCTCTCAACATGGGTGGAGTCAAAACTATGATCACTTGGATCACTTTCTGAAAGCGAGGATGTCACTGGCACTAAAGCTCTATTTAGATTTTCTTCTGCCGCTGCATACTTTACTGGAATCACATTGGTGGGGGCAGGAGGTTGTTGCCCTAGGGCTGGTTGCGGTCTTTGTTGCCCTTGATAGGGTGGTTGATAGATTTGCTGGGGCCTAGCATACTGTTGTTGTGGGTACTGATTAGGGTACTTTCCTTGTTGTGGATATGGCTGAGAATAATTTTGTCTAACAGCTTGTTTGTTATATGGACAGTCTTGTGCTGTGTGATTGGTGTACCTCCTTTCTATGGTGCAGTACTGGTTGTTAGGGTTCACTTGGGGTTGAGCCATGATGGGGCACACATTAGCCATATGGTCTCCTCCATAGGTATAGCATCGTTTTCCTGGGGCAAATCTAGGAATTTGCTTCCTAGAGACACCTAATTTCAGAGCTACCTTTTCTGCTAGATCCTCAATTGATGTGGATTGTGAGGAAATGAGGCTACTAGAACTATCTAAGTCTTTATAGTTTTTTGAGAGCTCTAATTCCTCCCCTAGATTATCCTCAATGTCTATGCACATGCGTACACATTCTTCTATGGATCTAGGGTCCTTCAAGTACACATATGATCTCAGTTTGGTGCTTAACAATCCATCTAAAAATAAGGCCACTTGCTTGGCTGGAGTGGGTAACTCTGGGGCCGGGTATCTCTCTAGATATTGCCTAAATCTTCTGCCTGCGAGCCTCACTGTCTCTTGAGATGTTTGTTTGAAGCTGTATATCAGGGAGGATGTGTTATGTCTTATGCCACTTTTAGAGAATTCGATAATGAATGCCTCTAGAAGTTGATCTATGCTCCTAAACTGCCTCTCGTTTAGTGGTTGAAACCATGTCAGGGTGGTGTTCCTAAGGGTTAGACCAAAGGCATTGTACTGCGTGAACATATCTTCAACTTATTCAGCTCTCAAGACTTGCCTAAACTCAGCTACATGATCGTAGGGGTCTCCAGTGCCGTCGAAGTAGTTTTTCATGGACTTAACTAGCTGGGTCGGTGTCAAGGTCCTCGTGTGCTCTCTCGGTCTTGGCAAAGGGAAATCATCGGCATTTCTTCGGTTCTCGGGAGCTCTATGTCCCTCAGGTTCCACTCTATTTGTTTCCGTTCTCGTTCTTTCTCTTCCCCAATAGTTGGCAAAGCTTACCTCAGGTCTCTCTCTACTCCTTTCTCTTTGAGTCCCATGAGCTTGAGATGTTCCAGCTCCTTGGTGACCATAAGACACATTGGATCAAGGTTGGGGAAAAACAAATTCACCTTTCCAGGTGTATGCGTGTCTTCCATGCTCAGAGACCACACAGATCCTCTCCGAAGCATCATCTAAGTAGGTCATTTGTCCTGGGTTATCTGGATCTTTGAATTCATAGATGGTAAGGGCCCCCACTTCATTAGACTTTTCAAGCTTGTACCTCCAAAAAGCCTCATCCGTTTCTTGGTTCCAGAGCAATTCTATGCTCCTATTATCCTGGGGAACTAACTCTGGAGTGATTATCCTTGTTAGGACCGATTTGCCTCGAGGGGTTTTCGGCTCCTTTCCTAAGTTCCCTTGCTCTATATCACCTAATTCAGGTTCAGAGATTATGTTGCCAAACTCATCTATCCTTTCAGGTTGGTTGGTGACCACATACATTATTCCTTCTTTATCTATGTATGAACCACTTTCAAACTTGACTACAGGGTGTTCTAGTCCAATGGGCTGATTCGGATTTTTAATTAGGACAACAGATCTTCGCAGACCATCCTCATAGATGCGTGCACCTAGGCGGTTGGTCTGGATGTATTCCAATTGAGTCTTGTAGGGACCTTCAGGTCTTTCTAGGTATGCCATTCCTGAGCTACCTACAGGTCTTTCCATGCTATACGACATGTCAGAGTCACTAGTTTCTGAGTCTAGCGCGTAGGGGTAATCACTCAATTGTTGGGCCCAAGATCTCGCTCTATGGTTGACGCTAGCCTCGGATGATCTAACGCTTTGACGGTCTCTCCCTAGGTGTCTTCCCGATCTCAGGTTCATATGCCCTTTGTACGTTGCTGATCCTTTGGTACCAATCACTTGTTCCTTTTGAGTTCCTTTGTATGTGTTTTCTTGTTTTTAATTAAGCGTTGTTAGGAGCACTTAAGTGTTTCGTATTTGATGTTCCTCGCCCACTTAGTTTAATTTCTTTTCCTTTAAGTTGTCCCTAGATTGCGATTTAGCCTATCCTTGCACTTGAGAAATTAAAGGCTCTTCACACTTGAGTGTTCCTATCGTACCCCTAGTCAATCAGGACAACTATTCACACTTAGCCTATGCTAAGAGTGGACTGAGTGGGTTAAGAGATGTTCCAACCTCGAGTCGCTCCTCGTGGCGATGCTTGTCTACCCAGGAAGCACGTTCCCAAGCTTGTTCGCCCCGGCACTTACTTTGCTTTCTCCAAAAGATCTCAATGATCCTGCAAGAACCCCAAGTTTAGCTTCAATTTGATCCTTCAATTGACAGACAATTTATTTCAGACACTTTTTAATGACCCTTGTTCCCCCTTTTGTATTGCTAAAAAATTTTCCTCTAGAGCTCCCTTGGTGTACCTACCCCTTAGTGTGTCGACTTCAAAATATCATATCTAAAAATCAACGCATGAAAATGGATTTCGTATGAAAAAGTTATGACCGTTCAGGGTTTAGGGGGTTAAACAGACAAACAGAACCTTTCAGGAGTTTTAATGCATTTTTCTAAGGCCTTTGTAAGTGTATGAGTATTTGAGTATGCAAATATGCCCAAAATTTAGCCTAAATTTCCAAAAAAATTACCCCTTAATTTTTTTTGCCAAAAATTTCTATCTATCGCGATAGACGGTGTCTGTCGCGATAGTCACAAGCTGTCGTGGGGGGCTCTCTGTCGCGATAGACGGTGTCTGTCACGATAGACGATGTCTGTCACGATAGAGTGGTCTGTCCCGAAAGACGGTGTCTGTCGCAATAGATGGGTCTGTCGCGATAGACGGTGTCTATCGCGATAGAGTGGTCTATCGCGATAGATGGGTCTGTCGCGATAGACGGTGTCTATCGCGATAGAGTGGTCTGTCACGATAGACGGTGTCTGTCGCGATAGAGTGGTCTGTCGCGATAGATGGTGTCTGTCGTGATAGATGGGTCTGTCGCGATAGAGTGGTCTGTCACGATAGACGGTGTCTCTCGCGATAGACGGTGTCTGTCGCGATAGACGGTGTCTATCGCGATAGAGTGGTCTATCGCGATAGATGGGGTCTATCGTCTGTCGTGGTTTTGGTCTGTCGCGATAGACGGTGTCTGTCGCGATAGACAGAGTCTGTCGTGGAATTTGGTCTGTCGCGATAGATGGGGTCTATCGTCTGTCGTGGTTTGGTCCATCGCGATAGACGGTGTCTATCGCGATAGACTGTGTCTGTCGCGATAGACTGAAAAAATGCAAATTTTTTAGAAACTTCTAGTGATTTGAAGTGCTCTAATGATGTAGGTTACCGTGCCAAACATGCATTCAAAAAATATCAAGGTTTTCTGTCTGTCGCGATAGACAGAGGTCGTCATCCCGGGACCTGTGCAGAGTCTGTCGTACCTGCGCAAGCTGTTGGAGATGGTGGTACAACTAGTTCCTGCAACAAAAGCTCAAAAAACACACAAAAACAGATCGCATGCAAGCTCTCTCTCGCTCTCTCTCACAATGAAATGAGGGAAATGAGGTGGGGAGTGGAATATGACCAAAAGCTGAAATTTTTGTGGAGATGGAGATGGAGGTGGGAAATGGTGGGGATGATGATGGTGATGATAGTGATGCAAAAATAAGAAAAAATGAAGAAAAATAAGGGAAAGAAAGGATATTACCTATAACTCCAATGTCTCAACTCGACGTCTTACCATCACACGCTCGTCCTCGAAGCTCTCTCCCCGGCAACGGCGCCAAATTTGGTGTCACTCTAGCACAATGGTGAGTACCAACGTGAGAAGATTCACCTCATAATTATCAATCCGTGGAGACGTGAGGACTAGTATGAAGACTATGAGCAAGTGAAGGCACAAGTGTGTGAGTGAGAAGCACACAAACATGCACACACATACACACACACACGCGCACACAAGGCAAGAACAAGGAGAGGAACAATGGAGTTCTTTGCATTAGTCAAAAAGTCTCTTACATAAGCTCAATTCACAAACAATCTAACCCCAAAAATGAGCTCTCTAGCTCTTTTTATAGTTTTCTCACTAGCTTTGGCCTTGTCCAGACCTAGTGTCCGGCCTAGTTAAAAATTAGGTTCTAGAGCCTATTTGAGCGCTCAAACGGAGTCTAAAAATTATGAAAACTGGTATGTAGCTAATTCTAATACTCCTCAAGCTCGAGGACTCCTCGGCTTGAACAAAATGGAGTCTATTCTACCAAAAATGGAATTTACAATGTTTGTGTAGTGATTAAAATCACTTGAGTTGTGAATGATCCATGGAAAAAATGATTAGGCCTTGTTGCCGTATTGTGCATGACTGCTCTATTGTACTGTATGCTCTTCATATGAACTGTATGCCAACACATATACATATGCATATGCATATACATATACATATACATATACGTATACATATACATATACATATGCATATACATATACATATACATATACCTATACATATACATATACATATACATATACATATACATATACATATACATATACATATACATATACATATATATATACATATACATATGCATATACATATACATATACATATACGTATACATATACATATACATATAAGTATACGTATACATATACATATACATATACATATACATATACATATACATATACATATACATATACATATACATATGCATATACATATACATATACATATAAGTATACATATACATATACATATACATATACATACACATATACATATACATATACATATACATATACATATAAGTATACGTATACGTATACGTATACGTATACATATACATATACATATACATATACATATAAGTATACGTATACGTATACGTATACGTATACATATACATATACATATACATATACATATACATATTATACATAGACATATACATATACATATACATAAACATATACATATACATATACATATACATATACATATACATATACATATACATATACATATACATATACATATACATATACATATACATATACATATACATATACATATACATATACATATACATATACATATACATATACATATACATATACATATACATATACATATACATATACATATACATATACATATACATATACATATACATATACATATACATATACATATACATATACATATACATATACATATACATATACATATGTGTGTACCCAAGTCATGAAGTCTTAGGGACTTATGTCGATGAGACTGTACCTCAATCGCCCCACAAGTGCATATAGTGGTGGATTAATACACATTTAGTTTTCAATCCAAAGAATTGGACATACCAAGTGTATGAAGACACGTGCAGACATGATGGTAAGTGAAGTATCAATGCTACAATGCATGTGACTTGTCTCAACTTCCTTTCCAACTCACTAGCTCTCTGAAAATGCATGTTGCGATACCATTTATAGCAATAAGCACAAATTTGAACTTTTGTCTCAGCTCCAAACTCCAAATATATGGTCAACATCGAGTTTCTTTCGAAGCTCTCAACAAGACACATCTAATGGTGTTATTTTTAGTCAAATTTGACAAACCTACTTTGAGTTATGAATAAAATAGTAAATGGCATGAAACACCAACACCTGCTCCACAACTTGTTATGGCTCTCACACACACACTATCGTAGTTCACAAGTGATGGGAAGGGATAGAAAACAATTCCCCACACACATTTCAAGCATTGCACACACACAAAAGCTCTTGAAGAAGAAGAAAATCAGTAGGCAAGAGGCAAATTTGAAATTCTCCTTCAATTCTCACAATGGAGAAAAGTTCTTTACAAGAGTCAACTAGTGACTTATATACATGTGCCCTAAAATTGGTCTTTTCACACAAGAGACCGGCACTTTTTATTGAAAAACTCTAATTTCCTAATATATTTCAAGGATTATGTTACAATGATTGGGGTTTATGCATCTAGATGATTCCTGTCGTGCATTTACATGGCTTCAAGGGATTCCCAATGGAATTTGAAGAAGAAAAATGATTACCAGAATTTGAAAATTTTTGGGGCTCCCCTTTTGTGCTTCTTTACTCTGCAACACTCTCCCCCTCTTTGTCTCTCTCATCCCTTGACAAGCTTTGTGTCTTGTCTATGGCTTGCTTATAGTTCTTTAGTACATGCACCCAGTGGTTGAAGAAGTGGTTAGGGCTATCAGAGAATTTGTTACCTTATCCAATCTAAGTCCTTTGCTTTCGTTTTCCTGTTGGAATTCCTTACATTCATAACTCTGGGTTGCGGTGATAATTCATGCTGCCACACATGCATCCAACGGCTAAGAATGTGATATTCTTAGTCACTCATTTTCACTTCTCAGCCTCTCCCTCTTTCTAACTTTTGTTCTTCAAATATTTCTTTGTTCTCACATATCTAACCCTATTGTATTTGTGAAGCTTGTTTACTTCTTTTTGCCGCACACATCGTTTGGTCAGCCTCGCATCCGTTTCTGTCTTTTTGTTGACGCTTCAATGGTTTTATCTTTAAATCTTTCTTCACATTCTCTGGGATTTGATGCTTTTCTTTAGCCTGTTCATTTCTTTCCACCACATGCACCTAGTGGATAAGGAGGTAGTTAGGATCTTCATACAATTTGTTACTTTATGTGATCCTGAATCCTTTGTGTACCACCTCCCCTTGAAAGGTCATGTTGTAATTCTTTGATCGGGTCCGGTCATGGCACACGTAGAGTGTATGAAGCTAGTGAGTGTTGGAAGGTTTATGTAATAAAAAAATGTGAAGGTGAAGATGAAGTTGGGTATGGGGGGAAGAGATGTCATGATTTGATTAGAGAAAGGGGAACATATGAACACAAGATAATCGCATGAACATGAATGATGAGGAAAAAAGAAACCATTTACATGAATCAATTCGGAAAGGAAGAATGGTCCAAAAATATGGAGCTTCTTAAACACTTTCCAAATTTAATTCACATTCATAGGTTCTTTTGAATGGAATAAATGCATGATGAGAAAAAAACTAAAACCACACACATGAATCAGTCTTGAAAGGAAGAATGATCCAAGAATGGAGCTTCTTATACACTTTCAAAACTAAAACATATGCATGGGTGTTTTGTTGAAGAATCACTCACGAATTTGACATACAGACAGACATAAAGAAAAAGAAAGATAAAGAGAAGCGGAATCAAATATTCAGAAAATCAAAAGCCTTAATGAAGGGACAAATTCACGACCGTTATGTACAGCGCAGAATCTTGTAGAATCAGAGTTTGATAGAGTTCGTTACACCGAATCAAACTGTATATAAAGAGAGAACGTGCATAAGAATAATAGGAAGGGAAGTGCGAACAAGAATGTGCGTGAGTAGAGCGCGCAGTTTAAATAGAGCGCATATAGAGGTCAGAAAGAGAAATGATAGAATAGAGAAGAGAGAGAGAGGAGAAGTTTTTCAAAAGACGCCAGAGATCGCGTAGGTAAAGATGAATAACAGAAACCTGAAATGTCAGGTATTCATCTGAGAGAGATGGTAAGAAGAAACTACTCAGTGTAGGAGAGTTTCCATAGCTTGAGCAAGAAGAGGCCAAGCTAATTTGTACACACCTTCTCTAATAGAAAACACATGTTCATGTGGAAGTTTGCCCGCATTGTTCGTATGTGAAGAACTTTGAGTATTTTTGAGTTACAGTTAGTTCGTTGACAGTTACAGTTCCTTCAGTAAACGTGTCCCCCAATACTCTCTCAGTAAACAAATGTTCCGGTCAATTACAGTTATCTCAGTCAACGAATGTTTCGGTCAGTTACAGTTTTCTTAGAAAACGTGTTTTTCGGTAGAACAACGAAGTATATTTCGCAGAGTAAATTAAAGTTTTGTATGAGAGATAGCTTACCTTATAGCTAGACATCTCTACTATCAGTTCGTCAAGGATTTCGGTGAAATGGATATGTACACACAGTACAAAGTCTAACCAGAAAGAGACATTCTGAATCGGAGAAGTTTTCTCTTAAACTTCAGAAAGAGTTCACTCAGTGAAGGAAGTTTACGCATCACTTCCTTACTTCTTGTATACTCACTTGAAGTAATTACAAACAGTATAGGAGTTGATTCGGGTAAGATTCCGGTATTACTACGGTGTCAGTCTGATGGCAGTCCGGTGAAGTTCCAGTGAATTTTTCAGTAAATTCAAACACAGTCTTATATGTTTAAGTGGTAGTAACCTTACTAAGCTACTGTTGATTATGGAGGTGTTCTAATATCGCTCTAGCTTAGCATCTTTTTGGTGGCGCAGCAAATTCCGTAGGCTTGACAAGGTTCGGGCCTTTGCCGTGTCGACCATAACAAGTGGTATCAGAACGAATTAACCACATCAGTGGTATCAGAGCCGTGAGATTCAAGAATTTGGTTCAGAGCCCGGTTAACCACAACAAGTGGAACCAGAACGAGAAAGATTCTGAAGAGCAAAAAGATTCTCAAAAGAGCACCGGAAGTAACAGAAACAAGAAGATCATGGCAGATCATGTCCAAATTGATCAATTGGACAGAGATAATTATCCCGCATGGGTAATGCGCATGGAAGCCTTAATTATGAGTAAGGACTTAATGATGTATGTGAACGGAGAAGAAAAGAAGCCGACTTTCGAAGATGATACTCAACCGGAAAAAGAAGAATTAGAAGCCTTGAAGCTGTGGCAGAAGAAAGATGCAACGGCAAGAGCTTACATTTATAATACCGTTTCAAATCATCTACTACCGCACATTAGAGGCCTGGAGAAAGCGGAGGACATATGGAGTGCATTGGAAGATCATTTCCAAAATACTACGAAAGCTAGGAAGGCTAGCTTATGGTCCAAATTCACAACGTTCAAAAAGAAGTCGAGTCAAAGCATTAGTGACTATGTTACTAAGATGAAGTATCTAGCAGATAGTCTTGGATCCATAAATGAAGATGTCCAAGATCACAGATTGATAGCACAACTGCTAATAGGTTTGAGAGGAGATGAAAGGTGGAAACCTTTCGTACTCTCAACTGAACTTTCTTTAAATCATTTTGTACCAGATTTAAATCAGTTGCTTGGTTTGATGCTCACATATGAGCAAGACCTGAAAGGAGATGCAGATAAAGGACAAAGTTCTGCAATGTACATGAAGAACAAGAAGAAAGCAGACAAAGGTAAGTCAAAAGATGAAGAAGAGTCGAGTTCTCAGGCTTATTATGCAAGAGGTAATAGCACCGACAGAGGAAGAGCAAGAGGTTCTGGAAGAGGAAGAGGTAGCCAGAATAACAATAAGAAGGCTTGATGGATTTGTGGATTAAGTAATCATCTGGCTCATGAATGCTGGCACAATCAACAAGGATCAAATCAAAATCAGAACAGTAACAACAGAGGTAGAAGCGAAAGATATCAGAATAACTTTCAAAGAGGAAGACAAAATCAAAGAGGAAGCTATGGTAGAGGTGGAGCAAGAAGCTGGGGACAGAATCAATCCTACAACACCACCTACAACAACTACGCAAATGACACACAGAATGAAAGTCATACATCATTGATGATGAACTCAATCAGCACATCAGACAACGAAGACCTAAAGGTATTTTACATTGATTCTGGATGTTCTAATCACTTGTCAGGAAATATAGAACTAATGTCAGAATTGGAAAAAGGTAGTTCCAGTCATACTGTTCAAACAGGTGACAATACGAGGCATAGTGTACATTCAATTGGAAAGGTGAAATGTAAGAGTGGAGCAGATTTGCTAACCAATGTTTTGTATGTTCCAACAATACCGAAAAATTTAATTAGTGTAGGACAGATAGTTGAGAAAGGTTTTCAGGTCAGATTTACAAATGAAGGTGTATTTGTAGAAGATCCCGAGAATGGATATAATCAGATTGTCTCTAGTAAGAAAGAAGGCAGACTCTTTACTTTAAGAGTACAAGGGAACATTGGCCAAGCGTTGCTCACACATGGTGAAAAGGTGATTATAGAACTTGATCTTTGGCATAAGAGATTAGGTCATTTCAATGAAAAAGGAATTAAAGCTATGATTTCAAATCAGCCAGTACTGGGATTACCGAATGTACAGAACCAACACATGTTTCACAAGTGCGAAGCATGTTTGATGGGAAAGGCCCACAGGTTACCTTTCTAGAAGAAAGGATTCAAACATGATGGAGTACTCGAACTCATTCATACAGATGTATGGGGTTCAACAAAAGAAGGATCAATCAGCGGTTCAAGGTATTATGTTTTATTCATTGACGATGCTACAAGATGGATAACTCTTTATGTTTTGAAAGAGAAATCAGAAGTGTTTGGAGCTTTCAGGCATTTTCATGCATATGCTGAAAGACTCACATGTCGAAAGCTGAAGAGACTGAGGTCTGATGGAGAGGGAGAATACTTCTCCCGAGAGTTCAATAATTATCTTTGGAATGCAGGTATTAAGAGAGAAATAACCTGCAGGTATACACCGCAACAAAACGGTGTAGCAGAAAGAAGGAACTGAACTCTAGTCGAGTTTGCATGAGCTATGCTAAAGGAAAAGGATTGTCCAAATTATCTTTGGGCTGAAGCTGTAAATACAGCTACATACTTGGTAAACAGATTACCATGTACGACATTAGATGGAATGACCCCGTATGAAGCTTGGTGGGGAAAGAAACCAACACTTGATCATTGCAAAGTGTTTGGATCAGTAGCTTACGCTTATGTACCATCACAACTTAGACATAAGCTTGAACCAAAAGCAGAGAAATATGTGTTCGTCGGATATGACGAAAAGCAGATGGGATACAGGTTATGGAGTCCTCTAACAAAACATTTTACTGTTTCCAGAGATGTTACATTTGATGAACAGAAAAGCTGGTATACAGATCAGAATCATACAACGGAAGAATTTGAAGAAGAGGTAAGAAGAAAAGAGAAAGGGAAATCAATTGTGCAGGTGAATAGAGATGAAGACTATATGCAGGCAAGTACGTCCAGGATTGGATCAGGTATGAGAAATGAAGATGAACAGGGATTTGATGAAGAAGTGTATTCAGATACACATGAAGAGTTTGAACCAAGAAGGTCAAACAGTACTAGAAGACAACCAGAAAGGTATTCCTATGGTACCTCGTATATAACTCTGAAAAATTATGCATATATGGTCAAAGATGATGAAGAACCTCAAAACTATGATGAAGCTAAAGGCAAGAAGCAATGGGAAGAAGCAATGGAAGAAGAGTTCAACGCACTAGAGGAGAACAAGACATGGGAACTTGTTCCGAAACCAAATGGTAAGAAAGTGATCGGAAATAAATGGGTTTTCAAAGTTAAGAAGCTTGCAGATGGAAGGATAGCCAGATACAAAGCTAGATTGGTTATCAAGGGCTATGCTCAGACGCATGGCATAGATTATGACGAGACGTTTTGTCCGGTGGCAAAGATGTCAACCATAAGGACAGTGATTGCTATAGCAGCATCAAAAGGATGGAAGCTAAGTCAGCTAGATATAAAGAATGCATTTCTGAATGGATACATATCAGATGAAGTCTACATGGAACAACCGGAAGGGTTTGTAAGTTCCAGATACCCAAACTTCGTTTGCAGATTAATAAAAGCACTTTACGAACTAAAGCAGGCTCCAAGAGCTTGGAATTACAGGCTTGTGAAATATCTCAATGAACTTGGATACCACACTCAATCGGACCATCGCGACGCCTCACCCCGACCATCGCGATTGCTCACATTTAGACCATCGCGACCATGCACTTCAGACCATCACGACGGTTTGTGCACACGCCATCGCGACGGTTTGCCTGGACCATCGCAACGGTCCCAGACCATCGCGATTATCTCAGACCATCGCGATTGCTCACCCCAAATGCAAATTTTAGGGTTTGAATTTTTGACCAATTTTGGGGCTATTTTTTGAAAATTTTTGGATCATTGCACTCATAGGAGACCCCTTAGCTCATAATTGAGGAAAAACCTGATTGTCAGTTTTTACCCCCAGGGCCTGAACGGTCATATCTTTTTCATCTGAAGTCCGTTTTTTGAGCTTTATAGCTCGTTAGAAAGCTCTTTGAGGTTGACCTAGTGTTGGACTAGAAAGCCAGGGGGCATTGAAGTTTTTGGGCAAAAGGTTAAGGGACTTAAAAGGTGTATATACTCAAGTGCTTAATCATCCATTTGTGAAATTGGTCTAATATTGAATTTTCCAGGTCTAGCAAGGGCAATCAAGGGCATTCAAGGCAAGGTAGTGAAGGGCATAAAGCTTGGGAAGCGCGGCTTCTTGGGCATCAGAGCAACCAAAAAAGCTGACCCGAGGTTGGAAGAGTACTCAAACCCCTCAATCAATTCTTAGCTTAGGCTAAACAGTAGCTTTGTGGATTAACGACGTTAGGAACGATCAAGTTCAAGACAATAATTTATCAAGTCTAAGACTAAAGATAAAGGTGTGTGAGACGAAAACATAAAGAAAAAGAACATAAGTTTGACAAAACCAGAACTCAAAGTACCACAGAAAGTCGAATTCCTAACGCATACATCTAGACAAGAATCTAAAGGGATTTAAAAAGAACCAAGCAATTAAAAACAAAGAACCATTGATGATCAAAGGAGTCCCGCGAAGTAAATTCATGAACCTTAGATCGGGCAAACATATAGGTAAGTGTGACCGACGAAGCCTTAGATCATCAGAAGCAAGTGTAGGCACTACTGCACGATTGTGGGCTCAACAATTGAACACTAATTACCCCTACGAGAGCTCAGACACGAGTGAATCAGAAATGGCATTTAGCACAGAAAGACCAGAAGGAGGGCCAAACGTAGCATATTTAGAAAGACCTGAAGGACCCTATAGAATGCAATTAGAATTTCTCCGAACCAACCAATTAGGTGCCCGCATCTATGAGGATGGTTTGTGAAGACAAGTGCAAATGCACAATCCTGATCAACCCATTGGATTGGAATGTCCAGTGGTGAAATTCGAAAGAGATGCGTACATAGACAAGGAAGGAACAATGTACATCTTAAGTACGCAGCCAAACAATACGAATGAGTTTGGCGTAATTCAGTTAGGGACAAAAGCGAGATCTCAAGGAAAAGAACCATTGGAAGAACCTAGGACACCTAGAGGGAAATCTGTACTGACACAAGTACTAGTTCCAGATTGGACCCCTCAGGATAACAGAAGCATAGAATTATTTGTAAACAAAGAAACAGACGAAGCATTTTGGAGGTACAAAACAGAACAACCTAGTGAGGTAGGCTCTATCATAATCTATGAGTTCAAGGACCTGGATACACCTGGAAAGGTTGTATACCTAGATGAAACTTCAGAAAGAGTATTTGTGGTACCAGACCACGCAAGGAATACTTACACATGGAGAGGTGAATTGGTATTCCCTCCATCACGAGCAAACGTAAACGCAAGCCAACAAGGGGCAGGAACATCCTCAGCCTATGCTAATCAAAGGGAGAAAAATAAAGAGAGACCCGAAGTAAGCTTCAACCATCCCATAGGGAGAGATAGAACAACCACGGACACTAATAGAGCAGATAGACAAAGGGAACATGGAATACTAGGTGGTAGAGATGATTTTCCTCTACCTAGACCATGTGAACACGCAAGAATATTAAGACCCACTCAATTAGTAAAGTCCATGAAAAATTACTTTGATGGGACAGGAGATCCCTATGACCATGTCGCAGAATTCAAGCAAGTACTAAGAGCAGAACAAGTCGAAGACATGTTCACGCAATATAATGCTTTTGGACTAACGTTAAAGAATACCGCTTTAACTTGGTTCCAACCATTGCAACAAAGGCAATTTAGAGACATCCATCACTTTTTAGAGTCATTCATCACTGAATTCTCTAAAAGTGGAATCAGACATGACACGTCTTCGTTGATTCATAGTTTCAAACAGACCCCTCAGGAAACAGTTAGACTTGCACGACGTAGGTTTAGACAATATGTTGAAAGATGTCCAATGCAAGAGCTACCCTCACAAGCCAAATAAGTGTCATTGTTTCTAGACGGCTTGTTGAGCTCTAAACTACGCTCCTATGTATACTTGAAGGAACCCAGAACGCTAGAGCAGTGTGTAAGAATTTGCATAGACATTGAGGAAAACTTAGGAGACGAGTTGGAACTCTCAAAAGTCTACAAGGACTCGGACTGTTCTTCTCTAGCATCCACAAAATTTTCTAACTCGATAGAGGACCTAGCAGAAAAAGTGGCCCAAAAACTAGGAGTTTCTAGTAAACAGATGCCCTAGTTAACAACTAACATACGTTGTTACACCTGTGGTGGAAATCATTTGGCAAATGTGTGCCCAAATGCGACACAACCGCAAGCCAACCCTAGTGGCCAATATTGCACAATTGAGAGAAGATACACAAATCACACAGCTCAGGATTGCCCATACAACAAACAAGCAGTGAGACAAAACTACCCGCAAGCATACCCGCAGCCAGGTAGGTATCAAGGCCAATACAATGCTCAGCCTTATTACTATAGGCCTTCTCAGAACTACCCTTATCGAGCTCAACAAAGACCTCAACCTGTCTTAGCTCAGCAGCCACCCCCACCAGCGAATGTCATCTCAGTTAAATATGCTGCTGCAGAAGAGAACCTAAGTAGGGCTTTAGTTCCCTCTTCACCCTTGATCACCGAAAGTGACCCGAACTACTCATGTAGATAGTCCACCCGCTTATTACACTGAGTCACCAGAACACGTGGAGACATATCACTATGATAGTCCACCAGTGGAACCTAGTTGGGAGCCCGATTATGCTCATGTGAGGTACACAAATCCGAATCCACGGCTCCAATTGAGACAGCAAAGACCACAGGGCCCTAGAGGACCATGCTTTAGGTACCAAGGAGATCATTTCATAAAGGATTGTCCATATCCTCCAATAGCAGGATAGTCAGAGTACTATAACATACAACGCTTTTGTGCTGACTGTGGCAAAGAGCACATAATCAAAGATTGTCTTAAGAACCCTGTGAATGCTTCAAATGTGACACCGATCAACGTGATAGGTATTGTAAACAATGCAAATGGATCCAACCCTACATATGTGCCTATCCAAGCTATAACCAAAGCCCAGATGCTCTTACAGAACCAACAGCTTAGTCAGGAGAAAGTAGCCGAAAGTAGTGAAGTTGCACAATCTAGCAGTAAAAAGACGAAATCTTGGAAAGATTCTAGAGAAAGAATTAAGAGAAAATGGAGTAAAAAGATAACTAATTTGGAAGGAAGTTTAAAGGAATCTAGAGCCAAAATCCTAGAATTGACTTCACAGGAGTTGAATCAGGAGAACCTAGCTCAGAAATCAGGATCAGTTCTAGCGGAACCCATACCAGAAAACCTAGACATGATGTTTCGTGCATATCAGGCTAGAATAAAGGAAGGACCTCAACTAGCTGAAATGAGCAAGAACTACCCTCAAGCAGACTTAGAAATAGAGAGGACTAAACTTTGCATGAAGATGGTAGAATTAGCACAAGCTTTGTTCGAAGCCTCTAGATACCTTAATTGGAATAACATGGCAAAACTTGAACTACACTTTCAAGGTCTAATGGAGAGGCTAGAATACTTAATAGAAAGCAAAGAGAAAAGGGATCAGCATAGGAATCTTAGTGGCCCAGAGACACAGGAAAGGAATGAACCATCCCTGTCTCAAGTACCCAATATAGAAAGTCAAGGCAACCTCTCTTCCATACATAGGTACTCACATGAATTTTTGAGAGAAATCCAAGAAGAGAAGTGGAGAAAAGAACAAGGAACCCATTCTCCTATTCAAGAAATAGATGACTTGTAGGAACAATTTCCCCAAGACATTCCCTCTATTTACGATGATGTAGAGGAAGAACAACTGAGTGAACACACATGTTTTGAATCTAACTCTTTGCAAGGATTACCTCAGTTCACAGGACCTTGGGAAGCAAAGTCTATTAGCATGAGAGCACCCACGATAATAGTGAGGAATGAAGAATCAGTTATCGCTAGAAACACGGAAGTGATCAAGAACACTAAAGTACAGTGTAACCTCACTATAGAGGAGTTGTTAAAGGTTAAACCAGAACTGTGGAAGCACGTATCAAATCAATTCCCTGAGCTTGCTACTACTCCCTCACAGATAGGAACACACAAAAGGGTACGAGAGATACCCGTAGAAAAGATCGGAGATGTAAGTGAGGGAGAGGAAGGTAACACTTATCTTCCAATAACCCATCAGGGCTACACCACAAAAGCCATCTTAGATTCAGGAGCCGGAGTAGCCATCGCTACCACCACTTTATGGAAATGTTGGGGTAAGCCAACACTAAGACCTTCCAGGATGAAGCTACAAATGGCTGATGGACACATAGAAAAACCATTAGGCTTACTAGAAGGCATATCTCTCACCACTTGTGGTGTGGAGTTTGAGCATACTTTTGCCATTTGTGATTTTAGTAAAAATCATGCTTATGAGATGATATTGGGACGACCATTCATGCGTCAGTTGCAAATCATACAAGATTGGGGAACTAATTCTTTGTACTTGCAACATTCAAGAGTGACTACTAAAGTCAATCTTAAAGACTATTCACATCGAGATGTACCCCCAATACAATGGAATACCATCCATAAGACACAGGTAGAAACGGAATCGGTACATTCTTTAGAGTCAAACCCCTCATGGTTACACGAGGATACTCACTTATCGATGTGTAAGGTAGCCAAACTTATCAAATCTGCTTTGAAAAACCCCGTTTCATTTATTAAATAAATCACTTTGATCGTTTCACAAGCCACAAGAGGAAGAACGGTTAGAAGCAAGGACCTTAGGTGCAGAACAACACCCAAGAACCCTTCAAGACCCAGCTTACGCACCTATAGTGTTTCAAGACGAAGAGTTTGAACCCCATGGTTGGGTAAAAATCCTAGCAACCATGGATGTAGCCATCAATGAAGAACAATGGACACCCCACTGTGACAAGGATGGCTATGATATCTCAGTTTTTACAATAGAGCCAATCATGTGTGATTCAATTTTAGAAGAGTATGAACCTAACACTGATGCATTCGAGGATGCAAGTGATTTTGATTTAGACTCAATTATTATGGACCCTCCATTTGCATCAGAGGAAGAATATTTCTACAAAGTAGAAACTCATCCTCAGAAACACAAAGAAATTACGAATGATGTGAGAATAGCCACACAAGTGACTAGCAAGAGTGAAGGCAAGAAAAGAAAGAAGAAAGAAACCATGTCAGAAGAAGAAGGATCCTTGTTTGAGGTTCCCGAGAACTTCAAGAAGTATGAAATAGAAGATAGACGAATCATGGTACGAATGCCTAACTGAAAAGCTGATGTCGGAGAAGTATATGATAACCGAGAGAAAACCAAAAAAATAATAGTTGCCATAGAAGGAGAAGAAGAAAAATGTACATACATTGGGCATGATTTGACGAAAGAAGAAGAAGAAGAATTAGTTGCCCTATTGCGCGAATATAGAGATGTGTTCACATGGAGTTACAAAGATTTGAAAGGAGTAGATCCAGACATATGTTCTCATAGAATCCCTATGACTCTAGATGCAAAACCTACGAAACAGAAGCCATACACGTACAATGATAATTACGCTACGAAGATTAAAGAGGAGATAGATCGTTTGATAGAAGCAGGATTTATTTACGAAATTGAGCATACCGAATGGGTATCCCCCATTGTGGTTGTGCCCAAGAAGAATGGAAAATTGCGTGTGTGTATTAACCTTAAAAAAGTTGATGCCGCCACGATTAGAGACAATTATCCTCTTCCTATCATAGAACATTTATTGGAAAGAGTTGCAGGCAAGGAAGTTTACAGCTTTCTTGATGGATTCTCAAGCTATAATCAAGTAGCCATTGCTCCAAAAGATCAACACAAGACGGCTTTTGCCACTGAATGGGGCATATTTGCATTTCGTGTGATGCCATTTGGCTTAACAAATGCACCCGCTACTTTCCAGCGACTCATGTGTCATGTGTTTAAGGAATTCTTATGCAAGAATTTGGAAGTTTATGTTGATGACTTATGTGCACATTCAAATGTCAATCAGACACATATCCCAGAGTTAAAACAAATATTTGATAAATGCCGAGAATATCAGGTTTGTTTGAACCCAGAAAAGTGTGTTTTCATGGTCAGACACGACAAAATTCTAGGACACATTGTGTCAAAGAATGGAATTTCGACAGACGAAGAAAAGGTGAAAGTAATTGCAGATCTACCTAGACCAACTAACGTAAAAGAGGTACAGGCATTTATGGGCCATTGCGGTTATTATAGACGATTCATACACATGTATGCAATCATTGCCAAGCCTTTGTACTCTCTTTTGACCCATTTTGAATGGACAGACGAATGCGAGAATTCATTCAATGAACTCAAACGACGTTTGTGCTCAGCACCTATATTGACAACCCCGGATTGTAGTAAGCCATTCCATGTACATGTGGATGCATCCAATTATGCCATAGGATGTGTGTTAGCACAACCCACGAGTGAAGGAAATATAGATCTTCCCATAGCTTACGCGAGCAGACAGTTGAACACAGCAGAAAGAAATTACACCACTACAGAATGAGAAGGATTAGGGATGATCTACGCGGTAAAGAAATTCAGATATTATTTGTTGGCAAACGAGTTCAAGTTCTTTACAGATCATCAAGCCCTATTGTATTTAGTCAACAAGCCATGTAACACAGGATGATTAATACGTTGGTTTCTATTACTCATGGAGTACGATTTTGAAGTAGTAGTCAGGAAAGGAAAGACACATCTTAGAGCTGACCACCTTTCAAGATTAACCACAGGAGAAGCTCCTCAAGGAATAGTGGATGAATTACCCGATGCATACTTGTTTAACCTGGAGATAGCACCAGAATGGGCTAAGTCGATAGTCCCTATTCTCACATACGGACCCAAGAATCCTAGGACAAGGATCAAAGAAGGAGAGATTACCAAATCTCAAAGATATCAAATCATAGCAGGAAGTATATATAAACAGGATAATCAAAAGATTCTTGCTTGTTGTGTAGATGAATCAGAACATGCGAATTGGTTGCAATTAGCACACATAGGTGCATTAAAGCAACATCACTCAAAACATCGTACTTTGCAGACTCTCCATAGACTAGGAGTATATTGGCCTTCTATGGAAGCAAATGTCTACAAATTGTGTAAAGAATGCCTTGATTGTTGTGAAAGACCACCAGTAGAACATGCTACATTATATCACGTGTCTCTCACACCAGACTGGAGTGAACCTTTAGTGACATACTTGAGGACGAAAACATTCCCTCAAGGAATGACTTTAGCACGACAACGAAGTCTAGAGCAGGAAGCTCAAGACTATTCACTTATTGGCAATAATCTATACAAACGAGGACGAGATGGATACCTAAGACAATGTGTTCATGAGAGCGATTATTTGCGCGTACTAGAGACTGCACACCAAGGTGTTGTAGGAGGTCACTTTGGACCAAATAGGATAATTAAAGCCATCCTCTTTGCAGGATTATGGTGGCCCACTCTTCACATGGATGCACATACCTATGTTCAGAGATGTGATGTGTGCCAAAGAACTCGATTTCCTACTCATAGAGATGAAATGCCATTGAAACCCATGATGGGCAGATGTGCATTTTCTAAGTGGGGTATAGACTTTGTAGGACCCATCAACCCCCCTGCAAAAGGTACACATGCGGAATACATTATTGTTGTGACAGATTATCTTACCAAATGGGTAGAGGCAAAAGCCACAAAAAAGAATGATGCACACACGATCGCAAAATTCTTATTTGAAAATGTCTTTACAAGATATGGATTGCCTATAGAGTTAGTGAGCGATCGAGGAACTCACTTTCTAAACCAAGTCATTGAATATTTGTTACAAGATTCTATGGTGATTCACAAGAAATCCGCACCATATCATCCTCAGGCCAATGGTTAGGCTGAAAGCACTAACAAGATCCTTTGTAACGTACTGACAAAACTCGTGAACAACAAACGTTCAGATTGGGACAAACAGTTACACCATGCTGTTTGAGCATATCAAGTGGCCTACAAGACCGTACTCAATGCAACTCCCTTTCAGATGGTTTTTGCCCAGAATGTTGTGCTTCTTTTGGACTTCTTGATACCGACCCTTAAGGTTGCACAAGAACATCAGTGGACCAGCCATGAATTATCAGCAAGAATAATGGACTTGGAACGATTAGGAGAAACCAGGCTGAAAGCAGCAGCAGGCATATACGCAGCAAAGAAGCGACAAAAAGCATATTTTGATGCAGATGTGAAAGATAAAGGCTTGAAAGAAGGAGATTTAGTTCTAGTATATACTCTGAAACAACATGCACGGAAGTTAGAAAAGCGAGGTTATGGACCTATGATCATTAACAGACTCTCGACAAGTGGAGCAGTACAATTAGACACCTTAGAAGGAGACATAATGCCTAATTACATTAGTGGCTGTAGAGTCAGGCTATACCAAGAACCTCTTACTGAGGATATGCTAGACGACTCACGTTGGCAAAGAAGCGTAAGGAGGAAGAAAATAGAATACGAGCTGAAGCTCAAGCAGAAGCTATAGAACGCATTAAGCGCATGTAGCTAAGAAGACAAGGACTAGAGAGAGAACATTATAACCATCTAGAAACATCACCCAGATACCCCATGGCCATGTGTCAAGTAAAGTCAACCACTCATCCTAGCATAGTGGACAGGAGACCATTCATTACAGCCAAGCAAGAGCACGGCAACCCTTTCCAAGAGCTCAGGGCTTTAATTGATTCAGGTGCTGCGACGAGTGCGATTAGATGGTCCCACTATAAGGACTCAGGAATAGAAATGCGTCCAATTGAGGCATACCTCTGTTGGAAGCAGCCAGAGGCATAGAAGACGCGGAAGCATGTAACGACGGAGCAGGGAGCCAGTCAAATCTTTTTTCAAAGAATTATGTTTTCAAATACTTTTCAAAAACCTCCAACAGTGATTTTTATCACTATTGTAACATATGTAACATAGAAAACCCCATTTTGTAATCCATAGCTCCATTTTGTGCAAGCCGAGGAGTCCTCGAGCTTGAGGAGCTTAGGTAGAACAAGTGTATCAATTTTCGTTATTTTTAGACACCGTTTACCCTTTCAAATAGCATCTAGGACCTATTTTTTAACTATGCCGGTCACTAGATGTGAAACCGGTCAAAACTATTCTAGAAACTATAAAAAGAGCTAGAGAGCTCATTTTTGAGGTTAGCTTGTTTGAGGTTAGAGTTCTTTTGAGCTTGTAATAGTGTTCTTGAGTAATAGAGTTGATTTCTCACCTTCCATTGTGTCTTGCTTGTCTCTTCGTAGTGTGTGTGTATGTGTGTGTGCATCTTTGTGCTTCTCACCTTCACCCTCACTTCATCTCACATTCACGATCTTCATATCACTCCTATCTCTTCCGCGGATTGACATTAAGGAGGTGAAGCTTCTTAACGTGGTTCTCACCATTGTGCTAGAGCAACACCAAATTTGGCGCCGTTGCCGGGGATCGAGTCTAGGACGAATGTGTGATGGTAAGAGTATAGCAAGAAGTAGCATTGGAAGGTAAAAATTTCAATTTTTCTTGTTGTTTTTACTTAGTTTTTAGTGTTTTTCACCTCCCCGCACTCCATCTTCATCACCGCATCATCATCTTCATCTCCAAAAAAATCAGAAAATTCACCATATCCACCCATTCTCCTCATTTCCCCTCATTTGTGCATGCGAGAGAGTGAGAGAGAGATTTTGTGCTTGCATGTGCTTTTGTTTTCTTGAGTTTTCTTGCAGGTATAGAGCTCCAGTGCATCAGGGAAGCTTGGAAAAGGTAAAATTTTCAGTTTCTGTCAGAAATTTCCGACTGTGTCAGACCATCGCGATGGTCTGCAAAGTTCGGATTTTGAGGAAGGCGAGTTCACCACCGTGTAGGCGACCCCTGCGTGTATAGGAATCCATAGCTACATCTCAAAAAATTGCATTTTGGTGGACCATCGCGACGGTCTCAGACCATCGCGATTGTGTCACACCATCGCGATTGGCTCATGCCATTGCGACGGCTCGGCCGGACCATCGCGACGGTCTCACGCCATCGCAACAGTTCATTTGGACCATCGCGACGGTTCGCGGACCATCGCGACTGTTCGATTGACCCCACACCATCGCGATTGGATCACGTCATCGTGCCGATGGTGCCACGTGGCAAGCTAGACCATCGCGACGGCTCACACCTCACGCCATCGCGACGACACCCTTACACCATCGTGACAACTCAAATTTTGGACCATTGCGATTGGCTCAAGCCATCGCGCCCGGACCATCGCGATTGGCTCACGCCATCGCATATGTGACCATCGCGACGGTTCACTTTGGACCATCGTGATTGTCCACGTTGACCGTTGACTGACGCCATCGCGACGGTTCACATTTACGCCATCGCGATTGTCCGCCTGATCGAGCCATCGCGATTGCTCACTTTTGGACCATCGCGATCGTGCACTTTAGACCATCGCGATTGTTCACCTTCACGCCATTGCGACGGTCCCAGACCATCGCGATTCTCTCACGCCATCGCGATTGTGCACCCCCATCGCAAATTTTAGGGTTTCATTTTTTGGCCAATTTTGGGGCTATTTTTGGGAAATTTTTGGGTGATTATATTCATAGGAGACCCCTTAGCTCATATTTGGAGAAAAACCTGTTTGTCAGTTTTTACCCCCCAGGGCCTGAACGGTCATAACTTTGAGGTTGACCTAGTTTGGGACTAGAAAGCCAGGGGGCAAGCATTAAAAAGTTGGGCAAAAGGGAAGGGACTTAAAAGGTGTATATACTCAAGTGCTTGATCATCCAACTGTGAATTGGTCTAATATTGGATTTTTCTAGGTCTAGCAAGGGCAATCAAGGGCAACCAAGGCAAGGCAGTGAAGGGCATAAAGCTTGGGAAGCACGGCTTCTTGGGCATCAGAGCAACCAGAAAAGCTGACTCGAGGTTGGAAGATTACTCAACCCCCTCAGTCAATTCTTAGCCTAGGATAAACGATAGTATTGTGGATTAAAGACGATAGGAACGCCTCAAGTTCAAGAGAATTAAATTTATCAAGTTCAAGACTAAAGTAAAGGTGTGTGACACGAAAACCTAAAGGAAGGAACATAAGTCTGACGGAACGAGAACTCAAAGTCCCACGGAAAGTCGAATTCTTGACGCATACATTAAGACAAGAATCTAAAGAAATCTAAAAAGAATCAAGAAAGTAATAACAAAGAATCATTGACGATCTGAGCGTGTACTGAGTGTGCAAGGAAGAAAATTAATGAACCTTAGATCGGGCAAACATATAGGTAAGTCAGACCGACCAAGCCTTAGATCATCAGAGGCCAGTGTAAGAACTACTGCACGATCGTGGGGTCAACAATTGAACACTGGTTGTCCCTACGAGAGCTCAGATACTAGTGATTCAGAAATGGCATTTAGCACAAAAAGACCAGAAGGAGGGTCTAATGTAGCCTATTTAGAAAAACCAGAAGGACCCTATAGGACTCAACTAGAGTTTCTCCGAACCAACCGATTAGGTGCTCGCATCTATGAGGATGGTTTGCGAAGGCAAGTGGTGCAAATGCACAACCCCGATCAACCCATTGGATTGGAACGTCCAGTGGTGAAATTCGAGAGAGACGCGTACATAGACAAAGAAGGAACAATGTACATCTTAAGTACGCAGCCAAACAATACCAATGAGTTTGGCGTGATTCAGCTAGAGACGGAAACTAAATCTCAAGGAAAGGAACCATTAGAAGAACCTAGAACACCTAGAGGGAAATCTGTACTGACACGAGTACTAATCCCAGAATGGATCCCTCAGGACAACAGAAGCATAGAGTTGTTTGTAAATAAAGAAACTAATGAAGCCTTTTGGAGATACAAGATAGAACTACTTAGTGAGGTAGGTATCATCATGATATACGAGTTCAAGGACCCGGATACACCTGGAAAGGTTGTATACCTGGATGAGACTTCAGAAAGAGTCTTTGTGGTACCTGACCACGCTAAAAACACATACACATGGAGAGGTGAATTGGTATTCCCTCCATCTAGAACGAACATGAATACAAGTCAACAAGGGGCAGGAACATCCTCAGCCCATGGCATGCAAAGAGAGAGAAATAAAGAAAGACCCGAAGTAAGCTTCACTCATCCCATGGGGAGAGATAGAACAACCACGGACACTAATAGAGCGGATAGACAAAGAGATCATGGAATACTAGGTGGTAGAGATGATTTTCCTCTACCCAGACCACGTGAACATGCAAGAATATTGAGACCCACTCAGTTAGTGAAATCCATGAAAAATTACTTTGATGGGACCGGAGATCCCTATGACCATGTTGCAAAATTCAAGCAAGTACTAAGAGCCGAACAAGTTGAAGACATGTTCACGCAATACAACGCATTTGGACTAACGTTAAAGAATACAGCTTTAACTTGGTTCCAACCTTTGCAACAAAGGCAATTTAGAGACATCCATCACTTTTTAGAGTCATTCATCACTGAATTCTCTAAAAGTGGGATTAGCCATGACACGTCTTCGTTGATTCATAGCTTTAAACAAACCCCTCAAGAAACAGTAAGACTGGCAGGACATAGGTTTAGACAATATGTTGAACGATGTCCAATGCAAGAGCTACCCTTACAGGCCAAGCAAGTGTCATTGTTTCTAGATGGCATGTTGAGCTCTAAACTACGCTCCTACGTGTACCTAAAAGAACCCAGAACGCTAGAGCAATGTGTAAGAATTTGTATAGACATTGAGGACAACTTAGGAGACGAGTTGGAACTCTCAAAGGTCTATAAGGACTCAGACTGTTCATCTCTAGCATCCACAAAATTGTCTAGCTCAATAGAAGACCTAGCTAAAAAAGTGGCCCAGAAACTAGGAGTTTCTAGTAAACCTAGGGTACTAATGAACAAGCGTTGTTACACCTGTGGTGGTGATCATATGGCAAATGTGTGCCCCAATGCACCACAACCACAAGCCAACCCTAGTGGCCAATACTGTACAATTGAGAGAAGATACACGAATCATACGGCTCAGGACTGCCCATACAACAAGCAAACCGTGAGACAAAACTACCCGCAAGCATACCAGCAACCAGGTAGGTATCAAGGCCAATACAATGCTCAGCCTTATTACTATAAGCCTCCTCAGAACTACCCATACCAGGCTCAACAGAGACCTCAACCCGTCTTAGCTCAGCAGCCACCCCCACCAGCGAATGTCATCTTAGTCAAATACGCTGCTGCAGAAGAGAACCTAAGTAGGGCCTTAGTGCCTTCTTCACCTTTGGTCATAGAGAGTGACCCGAACTCAAACAGTTTTGACTCTACACATGTAGATAGTCCGCCCGCATATTACACGGAGTCACTAGAGCACGTGGAGACATATCATTACGATAGTCCACCAGTGGAACCTAGTTGGGAGGCGGTTTATGCTAATGTGATGTACACAAACCCAAATCCACGGCCCCAAGTAAGACAACAGAGACCACAGGGCCCTAGAGGACCATGCTTTAGGTGCCAAGGAGATCACTTCATAAAGGATTGTCTACATCCTCCGATGACAGGACAATCACAGTACTATAACATCCAAGGCTATTGTGTCGATTGTGGCAAAGAGCACATAATCAAAGATTTCCCTAAGAACCCTGTTAATGCTTTGAATGTGACACCGATCAACGTGATAGGTATTGTGAACAACGCAGATGGATCCAACCCTACATACGTGCCTATCCAAGCTATAACAAGAGCCCAGACGCTCTTACAGAACCAACAGCTTAATCAGGAGAAAGTAGTCGGAAGTAGTGAAGTTGTAGAATCTAGCAGTAAAAAGACAAAATCTTGGAAAGATTCTAGAGAAAGGATAAAGAGAAAGTGGAGTAAAAAGATAACTGAGTTGGAAGGAAGTTGGAAGGAATCTAGAGCCAAAATCCTAGAATTGACTTCACAGGACTTGAATCAAGAGAATCCAGCTCAGAAATCAGGATCAGTTTTAGCGGAACCCATACCAGAAAATCTAAACATGATGTTTCGTGCATATCAGGATAGATTAAAAGAAGGACCTCAGGTAGCTGAAATGAGTAAAAACTACCCTCGAGCAGATCTAGAAATTGAGAGAACTAAACTTTGCATGAAGATGGTAGAATTAGCACAAGCTTTGTTCGAAGCCTCTAGATATCTTAATTGGAATAACATGGCAAAACCGGAATTACACTTTCAAGCACTAATGGAGAGGTTAGAATACTTGATAGAAAGCAAAGAGAAAAAGGATCAGCATAGGAACCCTATTGTCCCAGAGACACAGGAAAATAATGCACCATCCCTGTCTCAAGTACCCAATACAGAAAGTCAAGACAATTTGTCTTCCATACATAAATATTCACATGAATTTTTGAGAGAAATCCAAGAAGAGAAATGGAGAAAGGAACAAGGAACCCATCCTCCTATTCAAGAAATAGATGACTTGCAGGAACAATTTCCCCAAGACATCCCCTCTATTTACGATGAGGTAGAGGAGGAACAACTGAGTGAACACACAGCTTTTGAATCTAATTCTTTACAAGAATTACCTCAGTTCACAGGACCTTGGGAAGCAAAGTCTATTAGTATGAGAGCACCCACGATAATAGTGAGGAATGAAGAATTAGTAATCCCTAGAAACACGGAAGTCATCAAGAATACTAAAGTACAATGTAATCTCACTCTAGAGGAATTGTTAAAGGTAAAACCAGAATTGTGGAAACACGTAGCAAATCAATTCCCCGAGCTTGCTACTACTCCCTCACAAATAGGATCACAAAATAAGGTACCAGAGATACCCGTAGAAAAGATTGGAGATGTAAGCGAAGGAGAGGAAGGTAACACTTATCTTCCGATAACCCATCAGGGCTACACCACGAAAGCCATCTTAGATTCAGGAGCCGGCGTAGCCATCGCTACCACCGCTTTATGGAAACGTTGGGGTAAGCCAGCATTAAGACCCACCAGGATAAAGCTACAAATGGCTGACGGACACATAGAAAAACCATTAGGCTTACTAGAAGGCATATCTCTCACCACTTGTGGTGTAGAATTTGAGCATACTTTCGCCATTTGTGATTTTAGTAAAAATCATGCTTATGAGATGATATTGGGACAACCATTCATGCGTCAGTTTCAAATTGTACAAGATTGGGGAACTAATTCTTTGTACTTGCAACATTTAGGAGTGACTACCAAAGTCAATCTTAAAGACTATTCACAGAGAGATGTACCCCCAATACAATGGAATACCATCCATAAGACACTAGTAGAGACGGAATCCGTGCACTCATTAGAATCAGATCCTTCTTGGTTGCATGAGGATACCCATTTATGGATGTGTAAAGTAGCCAAACAAGAGGAAGAACGATTAGAAGCAAGGACCTTAGGTGCAGAACAAAATCCACGAACCCTTCAAGATCCAGCTTACGCGCCTGTAGTATTCCCTGACGAAGAGTTTGAACCCCATGGTTGGGCAGAAATCCTAGCAACCATGGATGTAGCCATCAATGAAGAACAATGGACTCCCCACTGTGACGAGGATGGCTATGACATTTCAGTTTTCACGATAGAGCCAATCACGTGCGATGCAATTTTAGAAGAGTGTGAACCTAACACTGATGCATTTGAGGATGCAAGATTAGAATCAATTATCATGGACTCTCCATTTGCATCAGAGGAAGAATATTTCTTCGAAGTAGAGACTCACCCTCAGAGACAAGAGGAAATTATGAATGAGGTGAGGTTAGCCACTCAAGTGACTACTAAGAGTGAAGGCAAGAAAAGAAAGAAGAAAGAAACCATGTCAGAAAAAAAAGAATCTTTGTTTGAAGTACCCGAGAATTTCAAGAAATATGAAATCGAAGATAGAAGAATCATGGTACAAATGCCTAATAGAAAGGCGAATGACGGACAAGTATATGATAACCGAGAGAAAACCAAGAAAATAATAGTAGCCATAGAAGGAGAAGAAGAAAAATGTACATACATAGGGCATGATTTGTCGAAGGAAGAAGAAGAAGCGCTAGTTGCCCTATTGCACGAATATAGAGATGTGTTCGCTTGGAGTTACAAAGATTTGAAAGGAGTAGATCCAGATATATGCTCTCATAGAATCCCTATGACTCCAGATGCAAAACCGACAAAACAGAAACCGTACACGTACAATGATAACTACGCTGCGAAGATTAAAGAGGAGATAGATCGCTTGATAGAAGCAGGATTCATTTACGAAATTGAGCATACCGAATGGGTATCCCCCATTGTGGTTGTGCCCAAGAAGAATGGAAAATTGCGTGTGTGTATTAACCTTAAAAAAGTTAATGCCGCCACGATTAGAGACAGCTATCCTCTTCCTATCACAGAACATCTATTGGAAAGAGTTGCGGGCAAGGAAGTTTACAGCTTTCTTGATGGATTCTCAGGCTATAATCAAGTAGCCATTGCTCCAGAGGACCAACACAAGACGGCATTTGCCACTGAATGGGGCATATTTGCATTTCGTGTAATGCCATTTGGCTTTACAAATGCACCCGCCACTTTCCAGCGACTCATGTGTCATGTTTTTAAGGAATTCCTACGCAAGAGTTTGGAAGTATATGTCGATGACATATGTGCTCATTCTAATATCAGGCAGACGCATATCCCAGAGTTAAGACAAATATTTGACAAATGTCGAGAATATCAGGTTTGTTTGAACCCAGAAAAATGCGTTTTCATGGTCAGACAAGGCAAAATTCTAGGACACATTGTGTCAAAGAATGGAATCTCTACGGATGAGGAAAAAGTGAAGGTGATTGCAGATTTACCTAGGCCGACGAATATCAAAGAGGTACAAGTGTTTATGGGCCATTGCGGTTATTATAGGAGATTCATACACATGTACGTAGTCATAGCCAAGCCATTGTACTCTCTTTTAACTCATTTTGAGTGGACAGATGAATGTGAAAATTCATTTAATGAACTTAAACGACGCTTGTGCTCAGCACCTATATTGACAACCCCAGATTGGAGTAAGCCATTCCATGTACATGTGGATGCATCCAACTACGCCATAGGATGTGTGTTAGCACAACCCACGAATGAAGGTAACATAGATCTCCCCATAGCTTACGCGAGCAGACAATTGAACGCAGCAGAAAGAAATTACACCACGACGGAACAAGAGGGATTAGGGATGATCTACGCGGTAAAGAAGTTTAGGCACTACTTGTTGGCAAACAAATTCAAGTTCTTTACAGATCATCAAGCCCTATTGTATTTAGTCAACAAGCCATGTAACACAGGACGACTAATACGTTGGTTTCTATTACTCATGGAATATGATTTTGAAGTTGTAGTTAGGAAAGGAAAGACACATCTTAGAGCTGACCACCTTTCGAGATTAACCTCAGGAGAAGCTCCTCAAGGAATAGTGGATGAATTACCAGATGCATACTTGTTTAATCTTGAGATAGCACCAGAATGGGCTAAACCTATAGTCGAAGATGAAACTGGGAAGAAGGTTGATGGAGGTGGGAATGGAAAAAGGGGTCTTGGAGGTGTGAGGAAGGATGGAAAAGATGGATGGAGAAATGGGTTGGATAGAAAGGTGGATGTGTTAGGGGGTAGACTAGGTTGAGTGGGTGTGGGAATTGTGGGATGAATGGGAGTAAGGACGACTTCTACTACTCCACCGGAGAAAGAGGATGTTGTTCTGGGAGAAGGGGGGGTGTATGGGGGAGACTGGATGGATGGGAGGTGATGGAGGAGTGATTGGGGTGGTCGGTACTTCGATGACTGTGGTGGTATGTACACCGGTAGTACGGGGTGGGGAGTCGACGATAATGGTGTCCTCTGCCAATGAGCTTTCAGGGACGAGACGTGCTTCCTTGGCCTGTTCTGAAGATTGTCCGCCTGTGGGTACCCGAATGTATTCACCCGGTTTGGTTAGTAGGCGGATTCTGCGAGGATCATACTGCGGTAGTGGTTTTCTCTGCAAATATCTTAAGGCTTCAGTTGGTCCAACTGATTTGACAAGCTCTCTGAAACCTCTGATGTATACTTCTTCGAACCCGCCCGAGACAAGCTCTTGTTCTATGAGGGTTTGGCTCTCTTCGTCAGTCAACTTCTTACGCGCCCAAACCTTTTCCATAGTACGGTATAACTTTTTGATGGTCAATGTATAAGATGCTGCTTCGAAGGTTTCTTCTTCGTGTGTGCTCGTGTCACCTTGGGTGTCGGTTTGTCGTCCTTGTTCGTCTATTTGCACATGTTCTTGGGATTCATGAGTGCCCTGGCTGGCTTCGTCATTGCCTTCATCTTCATTGGTTTCTGTTCTTTCTTCCTCGAACTGGACACTACTTGTCCTTGTGGTTGATCTCGCGGTGTGGTAGTAGGGTAGCTGGGCCTTTCATATTCCTGAGAGGAGATCTGGCCTTCTGAAAACTGAAATTCATTTGGAAATACATTCTGCATCTCAAAATCAAATGTGGTGTCTGCTTGTTCTGCTTCTAAATGGGGTATCAGAAAAGAGAAAGCTTCCGCACCAATAGTGGTGGGAACTTCTGCTATGGTGGTGGTAGGTCCTGGGACTGTGGCTGCTTGAGTAGTGACTGTGCTGGTAGTGCCCTCCATTGTAATTGGTCTTGATAACCTTATGTGAATGGGTTGTACAGGGGGTTTAGTAGGAGACTGTTCATGAGAGGGTTGTGGTGAGGGTGATTCTGGCACCTGAAGGCAGGGGATAGTTCCTCTCATTCGCTTTCCTGCTCTTCCTTTGCTAGCCTTCCTAGCTTTCTTTGTGGTTTCTTTAAATGCTTTCAGCTCCTCACTTGTCAATGCACGTTCGATCGGCAAGTCATATGCTAAGCACATATATACAATTCTAGTCAGCGCGTAGCATCCATTTATGACTTTCTTTCTTTCCCATCTATGTTGTGCTAAATACATCTGATCAATGATCCAGCTAGCTAGATCAACTGTCTGGGGTCCAATACAAGATAAATACAAACCAAACCATATTCGTTTGTGAGGCATTGTGAATCTCTCCTGAGCGGGGAAATCAAAATGCTGCATACATATCCGCAGTGGTTTTGAAAGCTCAGCTGTGATCGCCGAAATCTCTTCCCACTTAGTAACGTCCCCACGTTTCATAGGGTCTGGAACTAACCTTTCTCGCTCTGTGGGCGTGTGGGTTCCATGAATCTTGATGGCAGCAGGAATCAAATCTTTAGAAAGATAGAATCTTTTATATGGCGGATCGTTCACTAAAGATGGCAAAATAAAAGTTCCGGGCAGGTTCTTATTCTCCGAAGCTATCAAAGTGGTGATTAGGTAATAGCATCTATAGAAGTCAGGTTTAGGCAAAGGGTCACTGAAATACTCTGTGAAGCCGGATCTTGCCCAAACATGTGTTAAGTCTTGTGTGTTTTGTAGCCCTTCAAACTCTCTTGAGAGAAACTGATATTTGCCCCAGGTACCGTCATCAAAAGTCAAATTAGCCTCAAATATAAACTCAGCATCCGCCAAGGGTCCTGCTAGCCCTTGAAACCAGTGAGAATTACGATGAATCTTCTCAGTATACCCTCTAGGAGGATCGTCAATAGGCATCGGTCCTGGGAAACCTTGAAATTCTGGCGATGGAGCCGTCGGATGGGGCTCAACATGTAAATCACTAATAGTAGCCCTGGGTATACTGGTTCCAACTTCAGATGGTCCTTCTTCAGTTTGCATGATGATTGACGTGCTAATGGAAAAGATCTGCTACAAAAGATTAGCACATTAGTAGGGAAATTAATTATGATCCCATTAAGGTGAGACCGCAATCCCTTTCCATAGCCGATGTGTAACCCGTGTAGCCAAGTGTTGTGATGTGATTGATGCAATGCTTCTTGCAGAACTAGTGCAAGTCTCTAGACACCTATATGTTTTCAGATATTGCATGCAGTTCTTTGATGAGATGTTATTACAAGTGATGTTGGGTTATAGTGTGTGGATTTATACAAGGTTCAGTCATGAATGAGTTATTACAAGGTTGTAGATTAGTCGGGGTGGTAGTTATGTTAGACAAAGGGTTAGGAGAAGACTTCTGGATACGTTTCGGTATCCACTTCCTAAGAGTTTGTGATCGGGTGATAGGTTTCTACAGAGGGACAAAAGATGAGATCAGACGTGGTGGTATTGAGGGGTGAAGAGATTTCTGAGGGGTGTATATTACAAGGCTTGAGGGTTGAGCTATAATACACTGTTTGGGTACCCAAATCTGCGTGGTTGTGGGTCGGTTCATAAGGTACTTCTTGGCGATCCAAATTTGTCGAATGTTTGTAATCGTAGAAGAAGGTCGAGGAGCCCTTGGATACTGTCTCTGCTTCTGCCTTGACTTCTTCTTATCGTTGTCTGCATTGTTGAAATCTGTTGGTGGTTCCTATCCTTTTGGCACCCATATTTGTCTTGTGCCTCTTGCTTTATGATACTGAGGCTGCAACTTTCTTCCTTGTGTCGTCTGATGTTGTCATCGGTCTGGGTTCCTTTGTCGTGGTTGACTCTTTTGTGGTTGAGGTTGAGAGGTCGGAGGGACACTCTGATTTGGAAAAGAAGGGAGGTCCAACACTTGCAAAACCTGCCCATTAGGAAGTGCTCCATTTTGTACTTTTAATCTAGGCCAGTCCGCAATAAGTGTGGAAGGATGGGCACCACAGGTGATAGTGTCCATTTGTCCGCTGATGTAACCCTCCTGACCCATCTATTGGGTGGTTACCCCTTCTAGTTTGCAGGAAGCCCAGGGGAAAATCTCCTGGCGTCCTTTAGATTGACAATTGTCCATTGCCAAGCCCGCATGGGTTGGTGTAGACATAACATGACTGATCTGACCAAAGATCTTCCGGTCTTCCTTCGCATGCATTTCATAGGGTCTAGGGCTACAAATCTCAGTCGGAATGCCATTAGGGAAGTCAAGTGTGTTAGATGTCAAACGCTTTGTTTCAGTCTGCTTTTCCTGTTCTTGTTGCTCAGATGATGATGACTGTGCGGATGACTCATGCTGCATGGATGTGGTGGTGTCATGGAATGTGTCTTCTTCTTGCTTTTCTTCATCTTTATCTTCTTCTTTATCTTCTTCTTTATCTTCTTCTTTATCTTCTCCGGTTGACTTCTGTGCTTCACTCTCAGACGAGCTGATTCTGATTCGTTTCCGGCGGAATAGCTAGTTCTTCTTCATCTTCTTCTTCATCGTCCTCTAACAGCTGTATCGATTCCTCATGTCTCAGAATTGGTCCCCGGAGTGGTGGTTGGGCTGCAAGGATTGCTGGAAAGAGAAAGGATAGTATGTGCGGTAATTGGGACCTAGGCATGCCTCTCTTGTTCACCTGCTTGATTATTGCTACACACTCCTTGTGGATACGTTGGAAGAAATAGGTGGCGAAGTTCACTGGTTCTCGGGCAGCTAAGTCTATGGCAGAATAAAATGGCCGGGATATGCCATAAGTGCGCTTCTGTAGGTTTAGGATTGCGACTAAGAACTGCAGGGCTGATCTTTCTGGTTCTGGTCGACATAAAATCGCGTACTCGTTCGATGAATACCTAGGGAATAATTCTCTCATGGTTGCTTCTAGGAGGTTAGGGCCCTTTTGTCTACCTTGCACAGGGAGTCAAAACGACTCAGCGAATGACTGAAGGGTTATTACGGTCCGTGTAGGCAAGGTTGTGATCGGCCAACTCTGCTCTGTAGCCGGCATGTTGGCGATGGCGGAGATGATATTGGCAAAGAAAGGGTGGGATTCCACTGAATGCCATGGCAGTTCAGCGAAATTAGCAAGCCCACGGTTACGCAGGAACTCTCCTATGTCGGTAGGGAGTCCATTACGGAAGGCGGCGTAATTCGCCAAAGCTTCCATAGTGCAACAAAGACAGTAATCACACAACGCAGGCACACAAGGAATACACAAACATACAAAACACGCAAACACAATAGCGATTTTTGGCGGAATGGAGATGGTTATTTAGATGCGCTGCCTGGAAAGGTAATGAGAATCACTAATCATCGCGTGGTATTGAAATGATCATCCTTAACTTCGGTGTGCATGCATGAGTAGCTGGCAAGGGCAGGGCGGCGGTGGACATAAATAGGTTTCAAAACGCAGATATTTACAAACTTGTATTATTAAACTCGCACAAAAAGAAAAGAAAAGAAAAGTGAACTCCAAAAAACGTGGCCAACCGCAAAATGTTTTACTGCGGGTTCGCTATGTGTTGATACGGCCGCAACTTCGAACCGTTGATGACATTCTGAAGAGGGTTTCCGGTCAACATAGTCAACTGAAAAGTTGCTGGGCCCACTTGTTCTGAAATCCGGTAAAGGCCATACCACCGTAATTTGAATTTACCAGCAAACCGATTCGACTTTGCGTTATAAAAAAGGACAAGTTGTCCCACTGTAAAAACTAGAGTTTTCAAGTGTCGATCATGCATCCGAGCTTGTCTTAGTTGTACTTCCTGTATAGTTAGAAAGTTGTGCCATCGTTGTTCGTCTAACTCTCTGAGTGTATCCAACCGAAATGACAGTGAGTCTTCCGGTAGCAGTTTCTGAGCGATTGCTACTCGTAAACTTGGTATAACTATCTCCATTGGTGCTATTGCTTCTAATCCATAAGCTAGTTTGAAAGGTGTTAATCTTGTTGTTACCTTGTATGTAGTCCGGTATGCCCATAATATTGTAGGTAGCAGTTGATCCCATCTTTCCCGTGCTTCCATAATTAATTTCTGAAGCATATTCAGCAAAGTTTTGTTTGTACTTTCGGCCAAACCATTAGCACGAGGATAATAAGGAGAACTAAACTTATGCGTGATCTGGAACGACTGTGTAAGTGCCTTCATTAAATTGTTCACAAAATGAGTGCCTTGATCTGAAACAAGTTCTAGTGGTAAACCAAAACGTGGAAAGACATCGGTTAGCAGACACTTTGCTACCGCAAGAGCTGTAGCAGACCGTAAAGCCCACGCTTCTGCCCATCTGGTTGCATAGTCTGTACAGGTTAGTATGTAACGATTGTTACTAAAGACTACTGGAGGTGTAATCGGACCGATAAAATCTAGACCCCACTTCTGGAAAGGTCCCAATGGTAAGATGGGTTACAGAGGGAAAAGATATCGTTGCAGGGGCTGTCCAGTCCTTTGACAAGTATCACATTGTTTGACAAATTGTGATACATCTCTGTATATAGTTGGCCAACAGAGACCACTTTGCAGAATTTTCTGATGTGTTAGGTCTGTAGCAAAATGGCCACCGGAAGGAATCGAGTGAGCCAAAGTAATAACTGAGTTAACTTCATGTGGTGGAATACAGCGAAGTAAAATTCCGGTATGATCCACATAGTATAATTCTCCAGCAATTAACCGAAATCGACCACTAAAGACTGCAATTTTCCTGTGTACTGCCGTAGAAGTCTGAGATGGAAGGCAGCCATCATTGAGAAAGGTCAGGATCTGATCATAATATGTAGATGGCATAGGTGGGTCTGTAATTTCATCATTCGTTGGTTCAGAGACATAAACCACCGGAGTTGTGTCATCTATGCCTACCGGAGCTTCACCAGAATCTAAGCAAGAAAGAAAATCTGCTAAGGCATGTGAGTTGCCTGGCCGATGAATGAATTCGTAGTCAAATTCTTGTAAAAGCAGAACCCATCGTGCTAATCGACCACCTAGATGCTACTGCCAAACTAGATAGACAAGTGCAGCATGATCTATATGAAAAGTAAATTTACGGCCCAACAAATAATGTCTGAATTTCTTGACAGAATACACTAGCCCTAGACATTCTCTTTCTGTTACAGAGTAATTCTTCTCAGCAGGGGCTAATCTGCAACTTGCATAGTACAGTGGTATGAACCACTTATCAATTTGTTGCATCAAAACGCTTCCTATTGCTATATCTGAAGCATCAACAAATACATGAAATGGGTGATCCCAATCTGGAGGTTGTAAGATGGGAACTTGTGTTAATAAACTCTTTAAACGATCAAATGTTATCTGGCATTCCTGGGTCCAATCAAACTGTCCAGGAGTCTTGGTGATTAGCTTGTTCAGTGGTATTGCCAAATGAGCAAGCCACCGTAGGTGTCGACCATGCCATCTTACTTGGCCCATGAAGCGCATAACTTCCTTCGGTGTAGTGGGCACCAGAGCTTCTAACACAGCTGAAATTTTATCTGGATCCACCTGTATGCCCTATGCAGATACAATATGACCGAATAATTTGCCACATGAAACCGCAAACACGGATTTTTTTGGGTTCAAACAAAGTCTGTATTCTCTGCATTTTTGAAAGCAACACCGTAAATGGAACAGGTGTTCTATCATCTTACCGAAAATTGAAAAATCGTCAAGATAGACTTGCATAAAAGAGGTGAGATAAGGAGAAAATATTTCCTGCATACATCTTTGAAATGTACTTGGGGCATTTCTTAATCCAAACCACATAACAGTACAAGCAAATACACCCTAGTTGGTAATGAAGGCTGTCTTCGGTATATCTTGTTCAGCCATTCTAACTTGATTATATCCACTATACCCATCTAAAAATGAATACATTTCATGTCCTACTACTCTATCAAGCATTGTGTCAAGAAAAGGGATCGGAAAAGGATCAGGCACTGTAGCTGCGTTCAGTTTTCGGTAATCTATACATATTCGCAACTCCTTATTCTTTTTCGGAACAATAACAATTGGTGAGATCCATTCAGCATGTTCTATTGGTACAATAAATCCGACTTTAAGTAGCCTATCAAGTTCTGCCTTTACCTGTGATGCATAGTTTGGATTCATCCGGTAGCTGGGTTGTTTGTTCGGTTTGGCTTCCGGCTTCAGCATGACTCTGTGCTGATAGATGCGCGGGTCCAATCCTTTCATATCCTTGTAATCCCATGCAAAGACGTCGGAGAATTCTCGGAGTAGTTGGATTAAGCCTGCTTGAAATGTTTCCGGTAAGTTTTGCTTTATCCTTACAGGTCGTGGATGATCTTCATTGCCTAAATTATAAGTGATCAACTGATCTTCTGGGACATAAAATTGTCGAGGCTTATCTGTATCGTCAGCTGGCTTAAAAAGTTGTTGCAGTTGAGCGTCATCTATAGCAGCAGTATCCTCCTTCTTATCTTCTTCTGTTACAGTCATTACCGTACAAACTGCAGTGTTCCAATCATCTACAACAGATTGCAGATCAACAGTTCCTAGGGAAATCAAGTCAATGTTATTTTTCAGAAACTCTTCTTCTTCATCATCTGACAAACCATCTAGCATATGAACTAGTTCCGCCAAATACGGTCTAGCATGCAACTCGCAAGGTTGTATAGCATCAAATTTTACAACGTAGTTACGATTTTTATCCTTGAAAGTGAGCTCTTGTGCAGACCAATCCTGTATCACCTTAGCGTGCTTCAGCCAAGGTCGGCCGAAAAGAAGGTTGTAATCAAGAGTGGATTCCGATAAATCTAGTATGACAAAAGTCATTTTAAATGTTGTACCTTGTAAAGTGATTGGTACAATTTGTACAATTCCTATGGGATGGACTCTTGATTGGTCGGCCATCCTGACAAAAAACTGAACTGGTTCGATTTCGGTCCACCCTAACCTTTTACACAGCGCAGCAGTAGCAATGTTGACTCCAGATCCTCCATCAATTAGTACTTGTGTGATTTTATGATTTTTATGCCATACCGTTATCAAAGGAACTGAATGATCGACCGTGGAATCAGGTTCCGGCTGCACAGTTGCTGTCGCCAGAATACAGGAAGGCACAGGACTGAACTGTTGTTGAAATTGCTGTCGAACTCCCGGTACTAGTGCAAGTAATTGGCCCAAAGGAAGAGTGATGGATGCTTTAGATAAAATTTCCTAGGCCTTTTGTGATTGGATTGTTTCCACAGATTCTAAAGATGATGCGCCTGTTGAAGATGATGTGTCTATCGCTGAGGAGGTGCATGCTACTGTTGATATACCTGCTGCTGATGATGTGCCTGTTGCTGAATTGGAATCCTGTTGTTGTGTTCCTTCTTTGGTTAACGGAGTCTGGGTTACCGGAATAAGATCTGGGAAGATTGGAGGTTTTGCGGTGGTCCATTGACTAGCCTTGTTGTACATCCTTTGTTGTTCGCGTATAGCTGGTTCAAATAATTCTTGTGTAGGCTGCAATTGTTTACCGGAGCGGGTCTGAATTACTGCAGCTTGTGTTTCCACTAGTGTAATTTGTACCATATTAGCCATTGGATTTTGGCGTTCCTTCTTCCTTTGATCATATTCAGTTGCATCCTTACAGAATCTTCTAATGTGACCAAATTCACCACAGAAATGACAGCGTGGTGGTGGCAAATTAGGATTTTCCGGTGCTGGTCCGGCCTGTCAACGGTTTGCATTGTAGTTGTTGTTTCTCTGTCCTCTATAATTTGATATCCTTGTTGATGATTGTTTCTCATTTGCGGAGGCACATAGTGATTGGCTGGTTGTCCTGGTTCCTATATAATAGCATTGACAATTGCGGTTCCCTGCACTTTGGCGTTGTATGCGCAGTTTTCGGTGGTGTGTCCGGCAGTGTTGCAGATAGCACAGAATAACTGATTAAGTGCACAAGTGGCACTAGTATGGCCTGCATTCTTGCATGTGATGCAGTATACTTGTCTGTTCATATCTTCGATGACATTTCTGTTTGTTTTTAACCACTCCAGATCCTGTGTAAATCCTCCAACCTTGTTTTCCAGTTGCAGAGCCATTGCAATCACTACATACAGTGTCATTGCTCCTACACAACATATGATCATAATCTGCTTAAGTTGTGGAGTCAAGCCATTGATAAACCACTGAGTAATAACGTCGTTCGGTAGGTTGGCATGTGCTGGTGGTAACTGCCTTAGATGCGTCCTGAATAGAGTAGCGTATTCTTGCACTGTTTGGTTTACCTTCTGTCTATTGTTTTGTAGGTAGTCAAAAATTTCTGCTGGATTCTTCTTTAGTCTAAATCTCTGCAAAAAGGCATATCGTACTGCTTCATAGGTGCCGAAGTGATTAATATCATATTCTGTAAGCCATCTAGCTGCTTCATTGACCAATGTAGATTGAAAGACAATAGCTTTATACGCCGGGTCCGGTGGATGGTTGAGAACTGTGTAGCTTATCTCGAATGTGCGTACGTGAGCATCCGGATCATCTCCTGGGAATCCACCAAATTTAGTGTACGTCACTCTTGTTGGAGGTGGCTTTGGTGGGCATACTTGTTGTTGCTGCTGTTGTTGTTGTTGTTGCTCGTTCATGGCGAGTGTATTGTGAATATCTTCTAGATTTTGGGGCTGAATATCTGAACTATAGGAATCTGTATTGTCGGACTGTGCACTTTCCGGTTCGATGATTTTACTCAGTATACTTTGAATCTCGGTTTCGAACAAAGTTCCTTCCTTCTTGATGTCGAGTGTAGGGGAACTTACTCCAAAAAGTGGTGGTTGGGCTGAAGATTCACCAAAAAATGGTAAACCGTCGCCGAAAAACTGTGATTCTGTTACCGAAATATCACCGAAATGTGCTGAATTCTCGCCAGAATATGGTGTTTTTTCACCTTCGCAAAATTATTTGGCTAAAGTGTTTCTACTCGTAAACAACTTTGAATCTTTATGCAAGATTGTTAAACTAACTTCAGACTGCGTCTTGGTAGATTCTGGAGTTACTATATCTTCGGTAGACTGTGCCGAAATAGTATCGGAATTCACCAGAGGCGTAACACGTGCCACCGGAATATGACCGGAATCACTTCTAACGTTCTTGACTTTCTCGACAACTGGGTCAGACCTAGTTGTACTTCTACCTCCCGGAGTGATCTTTAGTAAATTAAGTACTCCAGTTTGACGGTTCTTGGGATACGTTTCACCGGATCGAGTAACCGGCATGTATCATCTTTTGTACTAATCGCGTAGTATCACTATCGATAAAATTTTATAATCACGTTTCAACAGCAAGTTTGCAACAATCTGGTCTGTTGCTACTTTCGATAAACGAACGGTAATCTTGATGTTTGATTCCGACAGACGAATGACAATCTTGATGCCACTTTCCCACAGATAACACTTTCGTCAAGTAAATGGCAATCTTGATGCCACCTTCCCACACATGGTGCCAAGTGTTAGATGTCAAACGCTTCGTTCTAACTATCAGAAGTGCATTTAACCGACCTAAGTGGGTTCTTGGTAGTGGAAGGGGTCTGTAAAAACAGAGGCCCTTAGACTTGATTTTCCCAGGCTAACCACTTTACACCTAACAATGCCTTGCGGTCCAACTCTATCGAACCTCAACTACTCTCGTAATCTTCCAGTTCATAATCAACTCGTTCAAGCCTCCTGACTACCCTAAAAGGGTTTACTACTCCGTTCCTACCTTACTGTACTGTGAGAGACCTGAATAGCACTTCCACCTTACCGAAGAGGTACGTCTAATCCACAACACCGAATCTCACCGATTACCCTCAGAGTTCTCAGAACAGTATTGCAGTTACACCAACCCTACTCAACAAATTTCCGCACCTTACAGGTATAGCAATATCACTGCACACTTAATCAGTAGATCATAACAATAAGATCATGCAAGATAATCGGCTCATACCATCAACCGAGAGATCTTATTGAACCTCTATGAAACTAACACCCACGTCAGTATTTATAACAATCGACAGAACGAGACAGAGATTTCAACTTAACCGGCCAGGTACATGCAATGTCCCAACCCAGTCATCAGACGAGTCGTCACGCTAACTCAACTCCACACAGATAATCAGACACAGAGGTGCACAGAATACTCAGAGGATTCAAAACTTAGACAGACAATCGTTACAGCGATGCGCTGAAATTCCCCCCTCCCAGACGAACAGTCTGGTACTTCACTACCCGTTACGGTAAATCACAGTACTAACAGATAGCACGATACGAAACCGTACACATTACCCAGAGTACCCAGAGATTTCACAAACAGTGTTACAACAACACTCTGACAATCACCCAGACGAACAGTCTGGTGATTCCCAGAATCGTCGTCTCCGACTCTCTTTACATTGCTTTATATAAGAAATTACAACTGTCGCGTAACCACTTTTTGCGCGTGTGAATACAAGATTCTGTTTTACATGTCCCCATCCCGCGGCCGACTAACAAGCGGTATCACTCGCTTCTAATCTAAGGTTCCAATCTGCAAGGAGCCTTGTCTAAGATTTAGGTCCATTGAGTGATTGTATAGCCAATCTTGGCCAAGGATTAGAGGTTCTATCAGGTCATCGTCATGGCACACTAGTAGTTTCACAGTCAAGGTCACTTCGTTTATGAGGATAGGAAGGTCCACCTCACCCATGCAAGGGGTTTCCATGCCTCCTAGCCCTATGAGGTTGTTGCTCTAGCACAATGGTGAGAACCACATTAAGAAGCTTCACCTCCTTAATGTCAATCCGCGGAAGAGATAGGAGTGATATGAAGATCGTGAATGTGAGATGAAGTGAGGGTGAAGGTGAGAAGCACAAAGATGCACACACACATACACACACACTACGAAGAGACAAGCAAGACACAATGGAAGGTGAGAAATCAACTCTATTACTCAAGAACACTATTACAAGCTCAAAAGAACTCTAACCTCAAACAAGCTAACCTCAAAAATGAGCTCTCTAGCTCTTTTTATAGTTTCTAGACTAGTTTTGACCGGTTTCACATCTAGTGACCGGCATAGTTAAAAAATAGGTCCTAGATGCTATTTGAAAGGGTAAACGGTGTCTAAAAATAAAGAAAATTGATACACTTGTTCTACCTAAGCTCCTCAAGCTCGAGGACTCCTCAGCCTGCACAAAATGGAGCTATGGATTACAAAATGGGGTTTTCTATGTTACATATGTTACAATAGTGATAAAAAACACTGTTGGAGGTTTTTGGAAAGTATTTGAAAACATAATTCTTTGAAAAAAGATTTGACTGGCTCCCTGCTCCGTCGTTACATGCTTCCGCGTCTTCTATGCCTCTGGCTGCTTCCAACACCCCCCTCCCTCTCACTTCTGTCGTCCATGACAGAACCTTGTTGTGAGGTCTGCCGGATATAGTTCTGTAGGAGGTCTTGAGCGAGGGTGTGCTCGGAGATACGAATGCCTCGGGCCAGATCGGCCTCGAGTTTCTCCCAGTCTATTGGTTGTGGTTCTTCCGGTGGCGGGAGCTCATAGTGTGTGGAATAGACCATTCGTTCACAGGCAAATAAGTGTAATAAATGTGTAGGTCTACTTATGAATACCTCTGAATGGTATTCCCATAAGCCGATTGTGAACATCTCTTCGAAAGTCTGCTTGTAGCACGTCTGTAGGTACTTTATTCTGCAATGCCAGGCATAACACACCCGTAGCGATGGCGTTGTACTCATATCATATACCAGATCCAAATTGCCATGCTCAAAGCCCGGGGTGTTTACATGAGGTGCCTTGACGCGTCGGAAGACTTTAAAAATCATTTGCATCATGTCAAAGATTTTGACAGTCATATGCGCTGCTATATCGTCCATATGCTTTAGTCGAGGGAGCCAGTGGCGAATTGTAGCCATCATGTAGCCTACAGTTGGTAACTCGATGGGTGGCTTAAAGTAGGGGTAATTCAACCAGTCCTGGCACTGCTTATTGTTTTGTACCTTAATAGCAAAGGCAGTCCAGGAGCGGCGTCGTGGTACTGGTCCCCAACATGGGTTGTACTTTAAATGCAAAGGTGCCTTTACCCATGTACTCATCATTTCTGGATACTTCTGTAGTAAATCTTTGCGCCACTCTGGTTGATAGATCTCTCCTTGCTGCGCATCAAGTGGTAGATCGTCCTTCTCGAATTGAGTTGCATGCGATGATTTCTTACCTGTCTCTTTCTCAATGGCTAACTGGTAATCAGCCATTAACATAAAATACGGTTTATACTGTAGCTCATGCCCAGATATGTATCGTCGCGGGGCCAAATGAGCAAAGAATGGAGATTGTAAAATTCTTTCTTCTATCATCGCCATGGCATGTAATTGTGCCTCTACTCTAGCTGAGTGCGTTGTTCCAAGTTCCTGAATTGTATTCATCCATGCGGGGGTCGGGAGTTCGTAAGTCATCTGGCCTTCGGCCGTGACGCGTCCGCCTGGGATGGGTTGTGGCTCGTACGCTGGGTTATGGCTCGTATGCCTCTTCAAACGTTTCCTCCACCGGGATGGTGACAGTTTCTTCCTCAGCTGGAAGCTCAGGTGGGGAATCTGTCCTTGGCGGTGCTTCATATACTGCAATCCTTGATTCAAGGTTTGATACCTGGGCCCGTAATGTGTTGAGTTCCTCTAAGATGTCAGGAGAGGGGTCCACAAGTGCTGGTATGTCTTGGTGTGTCGATTCTCGTAACTGGAGTAATTTGTGATCTTCTTTGAGTTTCTGTAACTCCTCGTTCATGCGGTCGTATTCATCTAGCAATCTTACATGATCTTCTAGCAGCATCCTCATGGAGTCTGAGGGAATGGCTTTGAACCGACTAGGACTCAAAGGTTGGTCTGGGTGGTCAAGAGCTACTTCTAAGTTTTCTCGGTTCTGATCTTGTAGGCGCTGGTTTTCCTCCTTTGCTACTGCTAGATGTCTTCTGAGTAAGCCCATGTTTCGTGTTAGCGTTGCATTTCGGACTGTCTGGGCTCTTAATAAGTTATCTAGGTCAGTAGTGGCTTCCTTGGTCTTTTCTTCGCTTTCTAGTTCTAATTTATGATAGGCCTCTCGTAATTCTTGGTAGCGGGTGTTCAGTGAGGCATTCTCAATAGACAATAAATTAAGCTGCGACTGTAAGTCATTGGTTGTCCTTTGCAGCTGCTGGTAATTATCGCCAAGAGATGTGAACTCATCTCTGACTTGCGTCATACACATGAACATCTGTCGAAATGCATTATCTACAGTGGGTGATAGTATTAATGGGGTGCTAAATGAAGATGCAGTGGGTGTAGATGCAAAGGGAACGGGGAATGGGGGTGGGAAGGTGGATGCTGTAGTGATTGTTGAAAATTGTGATGTGCCTAAAAATGTTTGTGCCGTGAGTGAAGTGAGTGATGGTGCAGTGGGTGGTGAGATGTCCATGTCATTGGACGTGTCCAGTGCAGTGACCGTGAATATGGGTGTGACCGTGGGTGCTTGTGCTGGTGTAAATACGGGATTTACAAAGGTTGAGGAGTAATTTACAGGGGGGCTGGCTGGTGCAGCTTGGTGGAAAGGGGAAATAGGGGTTACCGTGGGTCGGGGAGGTGAGACTGGGGAGAAGGTTAAGGGCGGTGGGAATGGAAAGAGGGGTCTTGGAGTTGTGGGGAAAGATGGAAAAGATGGATGGACGAATGGGTTGGATAGAAAGGTGGGTGTGGGAGGGGGTAGACTAGGGCTTATGGGTGCAGGAATTGTGGGGTGAGTGGTCGTAAAGACGATTTCTGCTACGTTACCAGCGATAGAAGATGTTAATCGGGGGGAAGGAGGGTGAAGAGGGGAGGCTGGATGGACGGGCGGTGATGGAGGAGCGGTTGGGGTGGTCGGTACTTCAGTGACTACTGAGGTATGTACAGTTGTAGCGCGGGGTGGGGAGTCTACAAGGATGGTTTCTGCTACCAACGAACTTTCGGGGACGAGGCATGCCTCCCTGGCTTGTTCTGAAGAATGTGCTCCTGTTGGTACACGAATGTATTCGCCGGGCTTTGAAAGTAGTCGTACTCTGCGGGGGTCAAACTGTGGTAGTGGCTTTCTTTGCAAGTACCTAAGTGCTTCATTGGAGCCTACTGATTTGACTAACTCTCTGAATCCTTTGATGTATGCGTCTTGGAATCCGCCTGGGACAAGTTCTTGTTCTATTATCGCTTGACTCTCTTCCTCAGTCAGATTTTTGCGTACCCAAACTTTTTCCATAGTTCTATACAGCTTCTTGATAGCTAGTGTGTAAGCTGCTGCTTCGTAAGTTTCATCTTCATGGGTACTTGTATCACCATGTGTGTCTGTTTGTTGGCCTTGGCCATCTCTCTGTTCATGCTCTTGGGATTCCTGAGTTCCCTGGCTAGCTTCGTCGTCTCCTTCGTCGTCATCGGTTGATGTTCTTTCGTCATCAAAGCTGGACACGATCTGTCCTTGTGGCTGATCCCTGGGTGTAGTAGGGTAGCTAGGCCTTCCAAATTCTTGAGAAAACAATTGTCCTTCTGAAAACTGGAACTCATTGGAGAATGCATCGGGCATCTCAAAATCAAAAGTTGGATCCAGTGGTGCTGTTTGTTCTGCTTCTAAATGGGGTATTGGAAAAGAGAACGCTTCCGCACCAATGGTGGTGGGAATTTCAGCTGCTGTGGTGATAGGTTCTGTGGTTGTGGCTGCTTGGGGTGCAACAGTACTGGTGGTGCCCTCCGTTACAACTAGTCTTGATAATCTGATACGAATAGGTTGTATTGTGGGAGTGGCTGCTGTCGATGACTGCTCTGGAGATGGTTGTGGCGAGGGTGATTCTGGGACTTGTAGGCATGGGATAGTGCCTCTCATCCGCTTTCCGGCTCTGCCTTTGCTAGCCTTTCTAGCTTTCTTTGTGGTTCCTTTAAATGCCTTCAGTTCCTCACTAGTCATGGCGCGCTCTATGGGTAAATCATATGCCAAACACATGTATATAATCCTTGTAAGTGCATAACATCCATTGATGAATTTCTTTCGTTCCCATCTATGTTGTGCCAAATAGAGCTGATCAATTATCCAGCTAGCTAGATCAACCATTTGAGGTCCAGTACATGCTAAGTATAAACCAAACCAGATTCTCTTGTGGGGCATGGTAAAACGATCCTGAGCTGGGAAAGCAAAATGCTGCATGCATATCCGTAATGGCTTGGAGAGCTCAGGTGTTATAGCAGAAATATCCTCCCACTTAGTTACGTCGCCACGTTTCATCTGCTCTGGGACTAGTCGTTCTCGCTCCGTCGGAGTGTGCGTTCCATGTATTTTCAGAGCTGCGCAAATTAAATCTTTAAACAGATAAAACCTTCTGAATGGAGGATCATTTACCAAGGATGGTAACATGAATGTGCCGGGTAGATCCTTGTTCTCTGAAGCTGTCAAGGTAGTTACTAGGTAAAAGCATCTCTAAAAATCGGGTGTAGGTGTATATTCTGCAGTCCTTCAAATTCTCTTGAAAAGAACTGGTACTTGGTCCATGTGCGAAGATCAAATGCCAAATTGGCCTCAAATATGAAATCAGCGTCTGCTAATGGTCCTGCTAGGCCTTGAAACCAGTGAGAATTACGATGAATCTTCTCAGTATATCCTCTAGGAGGATCGTCGATTGGCATGGGTCCTGGAAAACCTTGAAACTCTGGTGGTTGCATCGTAGGATAAGATTCCGCGAGTAATTCTCCAATATTGGCCATTGGTGTGCTTGGGCCAGCTTCTGATGGTCCTTCTTCGGTTTGCATGATGACTGACGAGCTAATGGAAAAGATCTGCTACAAAAGATTAGCACATTAGTATGGAAATTAATTATGATCCCATTAAGGTGAGACCGCAATCCCTTTCCATAACCGATGTGTAACCCGTGTAGCCAAGTGTCATGAAGTGATTGATGCAATGATTATTTGCAAAACTAATGCAGGTCTCTAGACGCCTACATTGTCAGATTATGCATACATTTCTTGATGAGCTTTTATTATGCATGATGTGGGGTTTTGGTGTATGAATTTATACAAGGTTTGGTTGAGGGTGAATTATTACAAGGGTGGAGTTTAAACGGGGTGGGAGAATTGTTAGATAAGGGGGTACAAGAAGACGTCTGGATACGTTTCGGTATCCATTTCCTAAGAGTCTTTGAGTGGGTGGTGTGTTTCTGCTGAGGGATGAAAAGTGGTATCGGGTTTGGTGGTATTGAAGGATGGAAAGATTTCTGAGGGGTATATATTACATGGCTTGAGGGTTGGGCTATAATACATTGTTTGGGTACCCAAATCTGCATGGGTGTGGGTCGATTGATAAGATACTTCTTGGCGATCCAAATCTGCCGAGTATTGGTACTTGGGGAAGAAGATCGAGGGGACTTTGGATGCTGACTCTGCTTCTGTTGAAACTTTGTCCTGTTCTCGTCTGTAGTGTTGCCAATAGCCTGTGGTTGGTCTCCTTTTGGCACCCATATTTGTTTCGTGCCACTTGTTCTGTGATGTTGATACTGCTTCTTTCTTTGCCTTGTCTGGTGGTGTTGTCGGTCTGGGTTCCTCTGTTGTGGTTGACTCGTTCGTGGTTGGGTTTGAGAGGTCCATTGGACGCTCTGCTTTGGAAAAGAAGGGAGATCCAACACTTGCGTGACCTGCCCATTAGGAAGTGATTCGTTATTTATCTTTAATCTAGGCCAGTCTGCAACAAGTTTGGAAGGATGAGCACCGCAGGGTGTTGTGCTCATTTGGCCGCTGATGCAACCCACCTGACCGCTGATTGTGTCCATCTGCCCTAGCAGTTGGGTAGCTGCCCCTTCTAGTTTGCAGGAAGCCCCAGGGAAGATCTCCTATCGTCCTTCTGATTGACAATTGTCTCTAGCCAAGCCCGAGTGGGTTGGTGTAGACGTAACGTGACTGATCTGATCAAAGATCTTCCGGTCTTCCGTCGCATGTATTTCATTGGGTCTAGGGTTACAAACCTCAGTTGGAATGCCGTTAGGGAAGTCAAGCGGTATCACTCGCTTCTGTTCTAAGGTTCCAATCTGTAAGGAGCCTTGTCTAAGATTTAGGTCCACTGAGTGATCGTATAGCCAATCTTGGCCAAGGATTAGGGGTTCTATCAGGTCGTCATCATGGCACACTAGTAGCTTCGCTGTCATAGTCACTTCCTTAATGAGGATAGGAAGGTCCACCTCACCCATGCAAGGGGTTTCCATGCCTCCTAGCCCTATGAGGTATGCCTCAATTGGCCACATTTCTATTCCTGAATCCTTATAGTGGGACCATCTAATCGCACTAGTCGCAGCACCTGAGTCAATTAAAGCCCTGAGCTCTTGGCAAGGGTTGTCGTGCTCTAGCCTAACTGTAATGAATGGTCTCCTGTCCACTATGCTAGGATGAGTTCGGGACTTTACCTCACACATAGCCATGGGGTATCTCGGTGTTGTTTCCAGATGGTTATAATGTTCTCTCCCTAGTCCTTGTCTTCTTAGCTTCATGCGCTTAATGCGTTCTATTGCTTCTGCCTGAGCTTCCGCTCGTATTCTATTTTCTTCCTCCTTACGCTTCTTTGCCAACGTGAGTCGTCTAAGCATATCCTCAGTAAGAGGTTCCTGGTATAACTTGACTCTACAGCCACTAATATAATTAGGCATTATGTCTCCTTCTAAGGTGGCTAACTGTACTGCTCCACTTGTTGAGAGTCTGTTAATGATCATAGGTCCATAACCTCGCTTTTCTAACTTACGTGTGTGTTGCTTTAGCGTATATACTAGAACTAAATCTCCTTCTTTTAGGCCTTTATCTTTCACATGTGCATCAAAATATGCTTTCTGTCGCTTCTTCGCTGCATATATTCCTGCTGCTGCCTTTAGCCTGGTTTCTCCTAATCGTTCCAAGTCCATTATTCTCGCTGATAATTCATGGCCGGTCCACTGATGTTCTTGTGCAACCTTAAGGGTCGGTATCAAGAAGTCCAAAGGAAGCACAGCATTCTGACCAAAAACCATCTGAAAGGGAGTTGCATTGAGTACGGTCTTGTAGGCCACTCAATATGCCCAAACAGCGTGGTGTAACTGTTTGTCCCAATCTGAACGTTTGTTGTTCACGAGTTTCGTCAGTACGTTACAAAGGATCTTATTAGTGCTTTCAGCCTGACCATTGGCTTGAGGATGATATGGTGCGGATTTCTTGTGAATCACCATAAAATCCTGTAACAAATATTCAATGACTTGGTTTAGAAAGTGAGTCCCGCGATCGCTCACTAACCATTAGGGAAAAAAGTGAGCCCTGCATGGGCCTTGTAAGGATTCCTAATTTTAAGGAATTAAAATGGCTAATCAAGGTGATTAAGAGATTTGGAATTACCACTAGTGGTATTGTCAGTTAAATAAAGAATAAAAAAGAACCCTCTTTCAACAAAAAATTCGTGTGCATTTTAAGCCATTAGATTGGTTTATTGTATGGCCATGATCAAATGGGAAAAGAAAGGCACTAGAAGACAAAATAAGACCACAGTCTCTGTCAAAAAAAGACAAAATAGCAAACTCCCACGCGAAGAGAGAGAACAAAAAATCGCGAAATCGCCTATTAACAGCCGTCCGATTGCATTTGATTTTGAGGGTGGAGATTGAGAGCCAGTCTACTGTCACTAAAAGACAAAATAGCTCCAATGGACTATCACTAAAAGACAAAACTACGAAAATTCGTGGGAAGAGAGAGAAAGATTTCGGGGTCCGCGTAGCTTTTTGACCATTAGATGTGAGAAAGGATGGATGGTTGGGATTGAATAGGATGTGATCCATGTAAGGATCAAATCTCATCCATTCCTTTTTCTCAAAATCCAATGGCCCAAATTCAAGGCGCCTTTTTTCCTTTTGGGAGCAACCACATCCATTAGATCTAAGCAACATCTAAGGGCTATAATTTAAAGTAGCCCATTTCTTAAGAACTAATCTTAGCCATTGAATCTTGAAGGGCATCCAAGGGTTGAGTTTGAATCCCATGACTTTCAAAAACTACCTGAGGAACAAAACCACGAATTTTAGCTTGTTTATGTGGTTTTGACTAGCCCAAACCAAGGGAAGCCTATACCTAGCCTAGGTGATTAAGGGACTAGACTGTGTCCACCACCCTCTTCTCATTGGTCCATCACTAATCACTCCTTAAGCTAAAAGGCCCATGCAGGGTTCACTTTTTTTCCTAATGCTCTATAGGCAATCCATATCTTGTAAAGACATTCTCAAATAAGAATTTTGCAGTTGTGTGTGCATCATTCTTTTTTGTGGCTTTTGCCTCTACCCATTTCGTAAGATAATCTGTGGCAACAATAATGTATTCAGCATGTGTACCTTTTGCAGGGGGGTTAATGGGTCCTACAAAGTCTATACCCCACTTAGAAAATGCACGTCCGCCCATCATGGGTTTCAATGGCATTTCATCTCTGCGAGTAGGAAACTGAGTTCTTTGGCACACATCACATCTCTTTACATAGGTATGAGCATCCATGTGAAGAGTGGGCCACCATAATCCTGCAAAGAGGATGGCTTTGATTATCCTATCGGGTCCAAAATGACCTCCTGCAACACCTTGGTGTGCAGTCTCTAGTATGCTCAAATAATCGCTCTCATGAACACATTGTCTTAGATATCCATCTCATCCTCTTTTGTAAGGCGGACCTCCACAACCACGGGCACAACATACACCGTTCATGATACTGAGGAAACCCATACATCAAGTGCACCTCCATCACCCCCTTTGCCACCCCTACCTCCAACTCCACCACATTCACCTCCCACTACCAGCGTAACCACTACTGTCACCGCCTCCGAGTCCACTACCTATACCGAAGCACAGACCGTCAGTCAACCCACACAACCCACACACCCTATCGCCACCTCTCCTGTCTATACGGGCATTGACACAGTAATTCAAACCACAGCCATGGAAAACCTCATTTCCCCGATCACACTTCCTGGCAGTTTGTATTCACAATTGCACACACCACTGTACACTTTCACCACTATCAACGCACCCACAATTCCCATGTTCACCATCACTCCCACCACTGCATCCACTTTTGATTTTATGGACAAATGACCCACCTCCGCATTTCTCCCTCCCCCCATACATCCACCATCTCCCATTCCCCCGCCACCCACTTCACCATTTTCCAGCACCGCATCCACACTTCCCTTCCCCTTCCCCTTCCCTTCTGCATTCAACACCTTTCCTGCATCCACTCCCATTAATAATGTACTTAATAATATGTATCAGTGTATGTCGTGACTACAACAGCACTACCAGCATTTGGATAACCAACATACGAGACTCTTCCGAAGCCATGAAGAACTTCAAGTACGATTCATTGATCTAGAAAGGGAAAAGCGGCTACTACAACAATAGTATGTCACTTTACAAGAACAACATAAGCAGTTAGTAGCCAATCCACCCCAATCAGATGTAGAAGAAAAACAACAAATGGATGATCTGCTACACTCCCAGATAACAGAGAATCTCAAGCTTCGACGCAACCTGGCCCTCTTACGCAAACACATGTCTACTGCACTCGAGGAGAATAAACGACTACAAAAACAAAACGAAGAAAACTTGGAAGCAACCATGGACGGTTCCCCATAGGAAATCAACCCAGATAAATTCAAGGCCATACCCTCAGCGAATATGCAAATTGTGTTGGAAACCCATGCCGACCTCCTAGAAGCCCATGCAGCATTAGAAAGAGAAAGAGATGACCTATTGAAGCAGCTGGCAACCCAGCAGGAGTCACCAAGCAAACTCACAACCACAGTTGACACGTCTGAAGAAGTCAAAAAACTCAGAGCAGAACTAGAAGAATTACGAAGTAAAGTCATGCAATACGAACGTCAACCCTCTCCCCTTATAGAACCGGAACCTGAAGACTTAGTGCCAATTGAAATAGAGGAAACCTTCGAAGACCCATATGTTCCCATGCCTGCACCAGGGGGCAAGCAAACAGAAGAGGGCATGGACACCATCGAGATCGAGGCTCCTGAATGGATGCAGAGGCTAGAGAAAGTGGCCACAACCCATGATGACAGAGTTGCATTTCAGATAGCATCTATGTCACGTTTGGAAGAGGTAGTCATAAAATCGGATTTAGAAACCTCTCCCATCATAGGTGGATCGGCACATCCGATGATTTGTATGTTCCTTTCTATGTCTTAATGGCGGATTACAATGCTGAAATAAAGCAACACATCTCAAAGGAACCAACCTCGGCTACACAGTTTGCACCGGACGACATCCTAGCAAGTGCCAAGCAGGGATATATACATCAACCTACTTGGAGGATTCGTCTGCTGGAAACCTACCCTAAGATGGTAAGGACATGGAATAACATGCCTTTGTATATCAAATACAACCCATGCTACTGCCCTGTATTTCGAAGAAGGTCGTGGCCGGAATACACAAAAACTGTGCTGACAACCAAAGGATGTGAGAAATGGCTCAATTATGTCTACTTAGCACCACCTAAAGGCCAACCCACCATAGGATATATGATTTGGACGATTCGCCATTGGGGGGTCCGGTTCAAAAATGTACCAGATGTCATGGCCCAAATGTGCCTTAAAATTTTTGAACTCATGTTAGTCACCTTCAGGACCTTCAAGAATGTCAAGGAACCTCATCTGTCAGCTCTTGGATTTAATGAAGGTAATCAGGACCTTGTCTACGCCACACCATCTATTAATGTTGTATATGCATGGCATGCGCGTATAAAGTATCTACCAGCCTACTTCAAACAGACGTTTGAAGAAATGTTTGTCACGGGATTCTGGGAATATCATTCAGAGATATTCATTCCTAGACCATCACATTTATTGCAGTTGTTTGCAGTGGAACAAGCTCTCCATTCAGAAAAGTTATGTATACCACATCCAGAGGTTCTCGGGCCAGTAGATTGGGATGCTCTACTCACGGACTTGGCCAAAGGGTTGAGAATTGCAGAACATCACTTAGCACAAGATGTTGTAGAATACTACATCCAACAACCCACCCAACAAGGGTCTGTCAAGGACGACAAACGCGAGAGGGGGGGGTGTTGGAACTGAAGGACTCACAAGGCAAGGAAGCTTACGAAGGGAGTCAAAGAGAAGAGAAAGCACAAGCAGACGGAGTAGTCAATGACGATCTGGCAAGTAGGCCAATATTCTTTTAGGACATTAAAGTATATCAAAGAGGTGGACACACAAGGAGAAGGAGCAAGTAGGGAGCTCGAAGATATGTATGTCAAATAGTTAGAAGAAATCCCTACAACAATAGTGATTTTCATCACTAAAAGCCATTGTAGATACCATTTCATATTTTTGTAGCTCCATTTTGTGCAAGCCAAGGAGTCCTTGAGCTTGAGGAGCATTTGAAGTAGCTACCTACCAATTTTCATAATTTTTAGACTTCGTTTGAGTCTTCAAATAGGCCCTAGAACCTAATTTTTAACTAGGCCGGACACTAGGTCTGGACACGGCCAAAACCTAGTCAAAAACTATAAATAGAGCTAGAGAGCTCATTTTTGGGGTTAGATTGTAATTAATTTGAACTTGTATGAGCTTTTTGGAAGTAATCTAAAGAACTCCATTGCTTCTCACTCTTTGTCTTACCTTGTGTGCGCATGTGTGTGTATGTGTGTGCATGTTAGTGTGCTTCTCACTCACGCACTTGTGCCTTCACTTGCTCGAGGTCATCATACCATCCTCACGTCTTCCCAGATTGACATTAAAGGAGGTGCTACTCATCACTGAGCTACACATACCCTCAACAAGGAAGATACCAGAACCAGTACCCACCTCAGCAATATGGTAGACCACAGCAACCTTATCCAACCCAACAAAGGCCTCAACCTGTGTTAGCTCAACAACCCCCTGCTCCAACCAATGTGATTCCAGTAAAGTACACAGTTGTAGAAGAGAATCTGAATAGAGCCATAGTGCCAGTGACACCATTGCTTTCTGAAAGTGATTCAGGTGATCATAGTTTTGACTCTACTCACATTAAAAGCCCGCAGGCTTATTACATGCAGTCACCTGAGCATGACGAGTCATACCATTATGAGGACCTGAGTGAGCCTAGTGGGGAGCCTGAGTATGCAAATGTCATGTACACAAACCCCAACTCAAGACCTCAACCTAGGCAGGTACGACCCCCATTTCCTAGAGGACCATGCTTTAGATGTCAGGGAGATCACCTCATACGTGATTGTCCACTGCTTGCCCCTACACAACACCAACCAGTGACAATACAGGGCTTCTGTCACGATTGCGAAAAAGAGCATCTCTTACGAGATTGCCCAAAGAACCCCAATAACCTGCCAAAAATCACTCCTATCAATGTCATTGGACTAGTAGTAGACTCTATAGGAAGTGTAACTTCCACTGCCCCAGTGCATGTGGTCACTAGAGCTCAAGCCTTGCAGCAAACTCAAGGAGTAGGACAGGAAAAGAGTTCTGAGGTTAGTGAGATGGAGAGCATAACCAAGAAAAGGACAAGATCTTGGAGAGATAGCCGGGAGAGAATGAAAAGACAATGGTCACAGAAAATGAACAAACTTGAAGAAAGCTTGAGAGAAACCAAAGCAAAGATAAGTGAACTCGCATCTCAAAACCACTCTCACACTACCCCTCCACCACTGTTTCCATCTCCCACCAATACATCACCTTCCATTCCCCAACCTTCTAATACACCACTCTTAACCCACCCACCACCCAAAGTAGGATCAGTCCTAGCCGATCCCACTCCTGAGGATCTAGACGTGATGCTTAAAACATATCAGGCCACAATCTAGGAAGGGCCAAACGTGACAGATCATGACAAATGTTACCCTAGAGCCGATCTAGAGATAGAGAAAACAAAGCTTTGTGCTAAGATGGTCGAATTGGCGCAAGCCATGTTTGAAGCCAATCACTTGTTCAATGGCACCAGCCCCACAAGAACACCATTGCATTTTGATGGTCTATTAAATAGATTAGAGAGGTTACTTACAAAGTCTGGAAAAGGAGCCACCTACTAGGCTCAGGAGAGGGCAAGTGATAGAGTAAGCATTCCTCCCCAGGAAGCGTATGTGCCTAACTCCACTAAACCAGACACCTCTTCATCTATGAATCGATACTCACCAGAATTCTTGCGAGAGATTCAAGAAGAGAAATGGGCTAAAGAGAGTGAAGTTCCTCCTCCCATTGAACTTGTGGATGACACACATGATCAATTCCCACAAGACCTGCCTTCCATTTATGGAGAGCAGGAGAGTGCCCAATCTCAAGAGAGGTTAGACTTTGAGTTTAATTCCTTGCAGGAATTACCCCATTTCACAGGCCCATGGGAAACTAAGTGAACATGCATGATAGCGCTCACGGTCATGATAAGAAATGAAGAGTCGATCATACCTAGGAATATGGAGGTAGTAAAGAACACTAAAGTGCAGTGCAAACTCACTTTAGAAGAGCTACTTAAGGTAAAGCCTGAATTGTGGAAACATGTAGCCAAACAAGTGCCAGACATAGCGAAATCCCATTCCCAGGTAGGATCTCATAGAACAGTGCCAAAGATACCATTGGATAAGATAGGAGACATGAGTGAAGGAGAAGAAGGAAATACCTATCTCCTAGTTACCCATCAGGGATACACAACCAAGGTAATTTTGGACTCAGGTGCAGGAGTTGCAATTGCTACCACCTCCCTATGGAAGCATTGGGGCAAGCCAGCACTCCGGCCGACAAGAATGAAATTGCAGATGGCCGATGGTCATATTAAGAGGCCCTTAGGATTGCTAGAAGGAATAACTCTCACTACATGTGGTGTTGAGTTCGAGAATACTTTTGCTATATGCAACTTTAGCAAAAACCAAGCCTACGAGATGATTTTGGGGAGATCATTTATGCGACAGTTGCAAGTGGTACAGGATTGGGGAACCAAATCCTTGTACTTGCAACACTTAGGTGTCACGACTAAAGTTAATCTCAAGGATTACTCCCATCGAGATGTACCCCCCATCCAATGGAATCCCATCCATAGAGCCAAAGATGATACTGAGTCAGTGCATTCCATAGGATTAGGATCCTCATGGATGCATGAAGACACACACATATGGATGTGCAAGGTGGCAGTAGAAGAAGAGAAGAGAGAAAAAGCAAGAGAAGTAGGTGCTAAGGATACTCATAGATCAACTCAAGACCCAGCCTATGCACGTGTAGTATTTCCTGACAAAGAATTTGAACCTCACGGCTGGGCAGAAATTTTAACAACAATGGATGTAGCCATCAATGAAGAACAATGGACACCCCACTATGATGAGGATGGCTATGACATTTCAGTATTTTCAATAGAACCAATCATGGGAGATGCAGTTTTAGAAGAATGCGAACCTAGCCCTGATGCAATTGAGGATGCAAGTGAATCCAACTTAGAGTCAATCATTATGGACCTTTTGCATCAGATGAAGAATACTTCTATGAAGTAGAAGCTTACCCTAAGAGACACGGATAAATCACGAATGATGTGAGGTTAGCCACACAAGTAGCCACCAAGAGTGAGGGCAAGAAAAGGAAAAAGAGAGAAGTCACACCAGAAGAGGAGGAATCCTTGTTTGAGGTCCTGAAAATTTCAAGAAGTACGAAATAGAAGATAGAAGAGTCATGGTAAGAATGCGTAAACGTGAGGCACAAGCAAGAGAGGCCTATGATAGCAAGGAAACTACCAAGAAAATAGTTGTAGCCACAGAAGAGGGAGAAGAAAGATGCACCTACATAGGGCATGACCTGACATAAGAAGAAGAGCAAGAGTTGATAGCTTTGCTAAGAGAGTACAGAGATGTATTCGCTTGGAGATACAAGGACCTGAAAGGTGTAGACCCTAACATATGTTCACATATGATCCCCATGACCTCATCAATTTGGATAAGATAAGCCACTATTTTTAGAGATACTTTGCATTATTGATCTTTGATCATCAAAAAAGGCTTATCCGGTGAAAAAACGCATGGATCCTCCTTGCTTTATGCTTTAGTGCATCTCCACCCTTGAATATGAGCTCATCTTGACTGTACAACATGGTTCAATCATTGTTTGCCATGTGGCAATGTAGCTCAGTGATGAGTAGCACCTCCTTTAATGTCAATCCGGGAAGACATGAGGATGGTATGAAGACCTCGAGCAAGTGAAGGCACAAATGTGTGAGTGAGAAGCACACCAACATGCACACACATACACACACACGTGCACACACAACAAGAACAAAGAGAGTAAGACAATGGATTCACTTCTATTACAACCAAGTTCTCATACAAGCTCAAAACTACAAGAAGCTAGCCCCAAAAACGAGCTCTCTAGCTCTATTTATAGTTTTTGACTAGCTTTGGCCCTGTCCAGACCTAATGTCTGGCCTAGTTATAAATTAGGTTCCAGGGCTTATTTGAGGGCTCAAACGAGGTCTAAAAAATATGAAAATTGGTAGGCACTTACTCCTAAGGCTCCTCAAGCTTGAGGACTCCTCGACTTGTACAAAATGGAGTTGCAAAAAGGTGAAACAGTATTTACAAGGGTTTCTAGTGATGAGAATCACTTTTAAAATGATATAAGGTTTGGAAAAATTTAATGGGTTGCCTTAGTGCTAGATCTGCATGCATGCCCGTACTTGCTTCTTCCCATATGATGCCAACACTCTCCCCCCCTAGCGTTTGTCATCTCTAACAGACCTTTTTTCCGCGGTTTGATCAATGTAGTGCTGGAGTATGTCGGTTGCTAATTCTTGTTCTTTGATCCATAGTCCCCTGACCAGGTCTCTCTGAAGGGCATCCCAATTAATTGCGCCAGGCATGTCAGGTTGTGGTGTGGTGTAGAGCTTTGAATGCATTGTTTGTTCGCACGTGAATAATTATAGCAGGTGAGTTGGGCATGGCGCGAACACTTCTGAGTGGGATTCCCAAAACCCCGTGGTGAACTGTCATCAAAAGTTTGCTTGTAGCAAGCAGGTAGATATCTTATTCGTGTATGCCATGCATAGGCAACTCGAATACTCAGGGTCGTGCTCATATCATAAAGTAAATCATAATTACCGTTGATGAAGCCCAGAATTGGAGGTTGGATGTTACGTACATTGCAGAAGGTCTTTAACACCACTTGCATCATGTCTAGGATTTTGAGCATCATCTACGCAGCGATATCAGGCATGGGATGTAGGCGTGGCATCCAATGTCTGATGGTAGCCATCATGTAGGCTACAGTTGGTGTTCCCGTTGGGGGTGCGATGGAGGGGTAATTTAGCCATTGTTTGCAATTATGATTGTTTATAACTTTGATGGCAAATGCCTTCCATGATCTTCTTCATTGCACTGGCCAAAGCAAGGGTTATACTTCATATGCATGGGTGCGTGATCCCAATTTCGTAGCATCTCCGAATAGGTCTCAAGTAATTTTTGCCTCCAGATGCGTTGGAATATGGCCCCTTTTTGGGCTTCCTCTAGAATGTCCTCCGGTTTGAACTGTGTTGCGAAAGTAGGGTACTTGTTGGTGACTCGTTTGATCGCAGCATTGTAGTCAGCCAATAGTACAAATTAGGGTTTATATTGTAACTCAGAACTCGTTATTAGTCGCCTAGGAGCCAAGTGCCTGAAATACTTTGATTGAAGTATTGCCTCCTCAATAGTTTGCATGGCCATCATCTGAGTTGATATGCGTTCTTTGTGAGTTGACCCCATCTCTTCTACTTGTTTCATCCATGCCGGAGGGGGTTCTTCGTATGTGTCCTGTCCCTCGTCAGTGATTCTGCCTCCTGGAAGGGGTTGAGGCTCATAGTTATCTTCAAATGTTTCTTCCACTGGAATGACAATAGCCTCCTCTTCTGTTGGTTGACCGGGTGGAGAGGGGGGTCGTTCATATTGTAACAACTTAATCTTTAATTCTGCAACTTGTTGGCATAGCTCAAGTACCTCATTGGCCGTTGACGATTTGGGTTCTGGTGAAGTAGTAGTATTGGCCATCTCTTTAGGTTCTGTTGGGTGTGTTGGGGGCACTTGGGATCTTTGTAGTTCCTTTACCTGGTCTACCAGTTGGTTCGTCCAAGAGGGTCGCATAACCTTCCAATACCTGGTGAATGTGTTCTGAAGGAATAGCTTGGAATTTGGATGGATCTATAGGTGCCCCGGGGGTGTTTTTGATGCCTGCTTCTAAATTCTCGTGATTTTGTTGCTGTAGTCTTCTATTCTCTTCTTGAGCAGTTGCTAAGTGGCGGCAAAGTAAGGCCATGTTTCTTTGTAGTCTAGCATTGCGGGCCAGCTGATATCTGAGTTGTTCTTTAGTGGCCCTACCCGTCTCTATATATTTGGCTTCGAGCTCTGCATGAGATTGTTGACAATCTAATTATATCCATTCTCGGGATCTTCTACAAATACACCTTCATTTCTAAATCTGACCTGAAAACCTTTCTCAACTATATGTCCTACACTAATTAAATTTTTCAATATTGTTGGAACATACAAAACATTGGTTAGCAAATCTGCTCCACTCTTACATTTCACCTTTCCAATTGAATGTACACTATGCCTCGTATTGTCACCTGTTTGAACAGTATGACTAGAACTACCTTTTTCCAATTCTGACATTAGTTCTATATTTCCTGACAAGTGATTAGAACATCCAGAATCAATGTAAAATACCTTTAGGTCTTCGTTGTCTGATGTGCTTATTGAGTTCATCATCAATGATGTATGACTTTCATTCTGTGTGTCATTTGCGTAGTTGTTGTAGGTGGTGTTGTAGGATTGATTCTGTCCACAGCTTCTTGCTCCACCTCTACCATAGCTTCCTCTTTGATTTTGTCTTCCTGTTTGAAAGTTATTCTGATATCTTCCGCTTCTACCTCTGCTGTTACTGTTCTGATTTTGATTTGATCCTTGTTGATTGTGCCAGTAATCATGAGCCAGATGATTACTTAATCCACAAATCCAGCAAGCCTTCTTATTGTTATTCTGGCTACCTCTTCCTCTTCCAAAACCTCTTGCTCTTCCTCTACGGGTGCCTTTACCTCTTGCATAATAAGCCTGAGAACTCGACTCTTCTTCATCTTTTGACTTACCTTTGTCTGCTTTCTTCTTGTTCTTCATGTACATTGCAAAACTTTGTCCTTTATCTGCATCTCCTTTCAGGTCTTGCTCATATGTGAGCATCAAACGAAGCAACTGATTTAAATCTGGTACAAAATGATTTAAAGAAAGTTCAGTTGAGAGTACTAAAGGTTTCCACCTTTCATCTCCTCTCAAACCTGTTAGCAATTGCGCTATCAATCTGTGATCTTCGACATCTTCATTTATGGATCCAAGACTATCTGCTAGATCCTTCATTTTAGTAACATAGTCACTATTGCTTTGACTCGACTTCTTTTTGAACGTTGTGAATTCGGACCATAAGCTAGCTTTCTTAGCTTTCATAGTATTTTGGAAATGATCTTCCAACGCACTCCATATGTCCTCCGCTTTCTCCAGGCCTCTAATGTGGGGTAGTAGATGATCTGAAAGGGTATTATAAATGTAAGCTCTTGCCGTTGCATCTTTCTTCTGCCACAACTTCAAGGCTTCTAATTCTTCTTTTTCCGGTTGACTATCATCTTCGAGAGTCGGCTTCTTTTCTTCTCCGGTCACATACATCATTAAGTCCTTACTCATAAGAAAGGCTTCCATGCGCATTACCCATGCGGGATAATTATCTCTGTCCAATTTATCAATTTGACATGATCTGCCATGATCTTCTTGTTTCTGTTACTTCCGGTGCTCTTTTGAGAATCTTTCTGCTCTTCAGAATCTTTCTCGTTCTGGTTCCACTTGTTGTGGTTAACCGGGCTCTGAACCCACTTCTTGGATCTCACGGATCTGATACCACTGATGTGGTTAATTCGCTATGATACCACTTGTTATGGTCGACGCGGCAAAGGCCCGAACCTTGTCAAGCCTACGGAATTTGCTACGCCACCGAAAAGATGCTAAGCTAGAGCGATATTAGAACACCTCCATAATCAACAGTAGCTTAGCAAGGTTACTGCCACTTAAACATATAAGAATGTGTTTGAATTTAGTGAGAAATTCACTGGAACTTCACCGGACTGCCACCAGACTAACACCGTAGTAATACCGGAATCTTACCGGAATCAACTCCTATTCTGTCTGTAATTACTTCAAGTGAGTATACAAGAAGTAAGGAAGTGATGCGTGAACTTCCTTCACTGAGTGAACTCTTTCTGAGGTTTAAGAGAAAACTTCTCGAGTTCAGAATGTCTCTTTCCGGTTAGACTTTGTACTGTGTGTACATATCCATTTCACCGAAATCCTTGACGAACTAAAAGTAGAGATGTCTAGCTATAAGATAAGCTATCTCTCATACAAAACTTTAATTTACTCTGCGAAATATACTTCGTTGTTCTACCGGAAAACACGTTTTTTGAGAAAAATGTAACTGACCGAAACATTCATTGACTGAGATAACTGTAATTGACTGGAACATTCGTTTACTGAGAGAGTATCGGGGGACACGTTTACTGAACGACTTGTAACTGTTAACAAAATAACTGTAACTCGAAAATACTCAGAGTTCTTCACATACGAACAATGCGGGCAAACTTCCACATGAACATGTGTTTTCTATTAGAGAAGATGTGTACAAATTAGCTTGGCCTCTTCTTGCTCAAGCTATGGAAACTCTCCTACACTGAGTAGTTTCTTCTTACCATCTCTCTTAGATGAATACCTGACATTTCAGGTTTCTGTTATTCATCTTTACATACGCGATCTCTGGCATCTTCTGAAAAACTTCTCCTCTCTCTCTCTTCTCTATTCTATCATTTCTCTTTCTGACCTCTATATGCGCTCTATTTAAACTGTGCACTCTACTCACGCACGTTCTTGTTCGCACTTCCCTTCCTATTATTCTTATGCAAGTTCTCTCTTTATATACAATTTCATTCGGTGTAACGAACTCTATCAAACTCTGATTCTGCAAGATTCTGCACTGTACATAACGGTCGTGAATTTGTCCCTTCATTAAGGCTTTTGATTTTCTGAATATTTGATTCCGCTTCTCTTTATCTTTCTTTTTCTTTATGTCTGTCTGTATGTCAAATTCGTGAGTGATTCTTCAACGCTCCCCCTCAATCACTAATTTGACTCTTCCTGTCTTCATATATTTTTCTTTCTTTTATACCTGCCATTTCTTTGAATGTGCTTGTCTTTGTTCCATCCAAGCTTTTTGTCAAAATATCTGCAATTTGATCTTTTGTTGGAGTGTATATTATTTCTATCCCCTTCTCCATTACCTTTTCCCTCAGGAAATGATACTGAATTTCTATGTGCTTTGTTCTTGCATGAAATACTGGATTTGCTGCAAGATACAGCGAGCTCATATTATCTCCATGTATGATAGGTATACCTTGATCAATACCCATGCTTTTGAACAAGGTCTGCATCCATATCACTACTTTAGCTGCTTCTACAAGTCCTTCGTATTGTGCTTCTGTAGATGATAAAGCCACTATGTGTTGTTTCTTCGAACACCAGTTCACTAGCTTGTCTCTGTTGCTCTAGCACAATGGTGAGAACCATGTTAAGAAGCTCCACCTCCTTAATGTCAATCCGCAGAAGAGATAGGAGTGATGTGAAGATCGTGAATGTGAGATGAAGTGAGAGTGAAGGTGAGAAGCATAGAAATGCACACACACATACATACACACAACGAAGAGACAAGCAAGACACAATGGAAGGTGAGAAATCAACTCTATTGCTCAAGATCTCAATTACAAGCTCAAAGTAGCTCTAAGCTCACACTAACCAACACTAAGTAACCTCAAAAATGAGCTCTCTAGCTCTTTTTATAGTTTCTAGACTAGTTTTGACCGGTTTCACATCTAGTGACCGGCATAGTTAAAAAATAGGTCCTATGCGCTATTTGAGAGGGGAAAAGGTGTCTAAAAATAACCAAAATTGGTATGCTCATTCTACCTAAGCTCCTCAAGCTTGAGGACTCCTCGGCTTGCACAAAATGGAGCTATGGATTACAAAAAGGGTTTTTCTATGTTACAATGGTGATGAAAATCACTGTTGGAGGTTTTGAAGAGTATTTATAAAACTTAAATCTTTGAAAAAATTGATTCAACTGGCTCCCTGCTCTGTCTTTACATGCTTCCGCGTCTTCTATGCCTCTGGCTACTGCCAACAACTCCCTCCCTCTCGCTTCTGTCATCCTCGACAGAACCTTGTTGTGCGGTCTGTTGGATATAGTTCTGTAGCAGGTCTTGAGCGAGGGTGTGTTCTCATATCCGAATGCCTCGGGCCAAATCTACCTCGAGTTTCTCCCAATCAATTGGTTGCGGTTCATCAGGTGGTGGGAGTCGATAATGTGTGGAATAAACCATCTGTTCACAGGTGAATAACTGAAGCAAGTGGGTGGGCCTGCTGATGAACACTTTCGAATGGTATTCCCAGAAACCGGTTGTGAACATTTCTTCAAAGGTCTGCTTGTAGCACGCCGGTAAGGTATTTAATTCTGCAATGCCAGGCATGACACACCCGTAGTGATGGCATTGTACTCATATCATATGCAAGATCTAGATTGCCATGCTCGAATCCCGGGGTGTTTACATGGGGTGCCTTGACGCGTCTGAAGACTTTAAAAACCATTTGCATCATGTCAAATATCTTGACAGTCATGTGCGCTGCTATATCGTCCATATGTTTCAGGCGAGGGATCCAGTGGCAAATCGTGGCCATCATGTATCCGATTGTGGGTGGTCCTGTAGGTGGCCTGAAGTATGGGTAGTTCAACCAGTCCTGGCATTGCTTGTTGTTTTGTATCTTAATCGCAAATGCCTTCCAGGAACGGCGACGTGGCATTGGTCCCCAACATGGGTTGTATTTTAAATGTAAAGGTGCCTTAACCCAAGTACTCATCATCTCAGGATATTCTTGTAAAAGGTCTTTACGCCAGTCTGGTTGATAGATCTCGCCTTGCTGCGCATCCAGTGGCAAATCCTCAGGTTCAAATTGAGTAGCGTGAGATGGTTTCTTGCTTGTTTCTTTCTCTATGGCCAGCTGATATTCGGCCATTAACATGAAATACAGTTTGTACTGTAACTCATGCCCTGATATGTATCTGCACGGGGCCAAATGAGCAAAGTAGGGCGACTGTAAAATTCTTTCCTCAATCATTGCCATTGCGTGCAACTACGCCTCTACTCGTGCTGAGTGGGTGGTTCCAAGCTCTTCAATTGTCTTCATCCATGCGGGAGTAGGGAGTTCGTAAGTCGTCTGGCCTTCAGCCGTGACGCGTCTGCCCGGGATGGGTTGTGGCTCATAGGCTTCTTCAAAGGTTTCCTCCACCGGAATAGTTACATTTTCTTCATCAGCTGGGAGCTTTGGTGGGGAATCTGGCCTTGGTGGTGCTTCATATATAGCTATCCTTGATTCAAGAGTTGATACCTGGGCCCGTAATGCGTTCAGTTCCTCTAGGATGTCAGGACATGGGTCCGCAGGAGCTGGGAGTCCTTGTGTTGCCGGTGCTCTGAGCTGGAGTAGCTTATGATCATCTTTTAGCTTCTGATATTCTTTGTTCATTCGATCGTATTCATCGAGCAATCTGATGTGATCATCGAGCAACATTTTCATTGATTCGGAGGCACTGCTTTGAATCGTCTAGGACTTAATGGTTGGTCTGGATGATCGAGAGCAGCTTCTAAATTTTCTCTGTTCTGCTCTTGTAGCCGCTGGTTCTCTTCCTTTGCTGTTGCTAGATGTCTTCTGAGTAAGCCCATGTTCTGTGTAAGCGTCATATTGCGAACTGTCTGGGCCCTTAACAAATTGTCAAGATTAGCAGTGGCCTCTTTGGCTTTCTCTTCACTTTCTACTTCCAGTTTGTGGTATGCCTCGCGTAATTCTTGGTATCGAGTATTCAATGAGGCATTCTCAATCGTCAATGAATTAAGCTGTGACTGTAAGTCGTTGGTTGTCCTTTGCAGCATTTGATAATTATTTCCAAGAGATGTGAACTCATCTCTTACTTGCGTCATACACGTGAACATCTGTCAAAATGTTGTGTCTATGGTGGGTGATTATATTAATGGTGTGCTAAGTGAAGATGGAGTGGGTGTAGATGCAAAGGGAACGGGAAATGGGGGTGGGAAAGTGGATGCTGTGGTGATTGTGGAAAATTGTGGTGTGCTTAAATATTGTGGTGCCACAAATGAAGTGAGTGGAGGTGCAGTGGGTGGTGATATATCCATATCGCTGGATGTGGTGTCGAGTGCGGTAACCGTGAATAGTGGTGTGATTGTGGGTAAGTGTGTGGGTGTAAATACAAGATTTACAAAGGTCGAAGAATAATTCACAGAGGGGTTGTCCTGATCGAGCGGGACGTCTGTCGTATCTTCGCTCCGTTCTTCGTGATTGTGCAAGGGCGGTACTCCTAAAGAATCAGATATCATGTCAAGTGTGGCACGATATTGCACGTCTACGCCTTCATCCTCAAGGATTTGGTTCATGAGGGCTTTTCCTGCTGCTAGGGACAGTCTATGTTGCTCTTGAACTCTGTTGATGGTATCATAGATCTTTTTCAATTCCTTCGTATAATCCGGGGCACCCTCAAGTACTTGTAGAGCTTCCTGATCATATTCCTGCTCTTCTTCCTCGGATTGTCCACCGTGTTCCTCCTCTTGTTCTTCTTCTTCTTCACCCTCCACATTGACGACATCTGGTTGTCTGGGATGGGGTTGGTTTGTAGCAGTTTGTTGTCCACTAGCTTGCTCTGCCTCGACTTCCGCATTAACAACTTTGATTATTCTGGCAACCTCCTCATCAGTTAGGTCTTCTAATGTGAATCCGTGAGGAAACTCTAGGTCGGTTGGTACAGGTGGGAACACCAGATTCGGTCCATCAGTGCTGTGTCTTGGTAATCTGATAGTGAAGGGTTGTACCCGCCTAGGAAGTCGTGGAGTTGTCTCAGGTGTCAGCGTCGCACCGCGGGGTTGTGCACAGGGCATCTGAACTGCGCCTCTCATTTTCTTAGATGGTGGTCCTACGGTTGATAGTCTACGTTGAAATTCATGTACCCTGGTCCAAATTAATGCCCTCTGAACTGGCACATCATAAGCCAAACATCTATACACAATCCTGGTGAGGGCATAGGATCCATACAGTACAGACTTTTGCTTTTTATACCACCTTTGATGAGCCAAGTGGACTTGGTCAATAATCCAGTGGGGCATGTTGATTGTCAAATCGAAGGCGTCGACCAAGTATAGACTAAACCATATCTTTTTGGGTGGCATTGTGAACCTTTCCTGAGTGGGGAATGCGAAATGCTGCATGACCATTCGCAAATGAATGGCAATCGTTGGTGTCATTGCTACCATGTCCTTTAATTTCGTCAGATTCCTGTTCTTCATATTGTCGGGGACCAAAGTCTCTTTCTCCATAGGAATGTGCATACCTTTCATGTCTGGAGCTTCCCGTACCAAATTGATAGTCAACCTGAAGCGCTTCAGCTCATTGCCCCTTGTGAGAGATGGGAGGACAAAGGTGCTGTATCCCTTTTTGTCTTTGCTCGGAGTGAGTGTACTAATCAAATACGAGCATCTTAGAAAGTCGGGCTTTGGCAATTGGAATTTGGAGTAATCGTAGAGTCTTGCCTTCTTCCATATAGGTTTTAGCCCTTCATTATTTTGCAGTTTCTCAAATTCCCTAGTGAAGAAGTGATATCTGGCCCAGCGCCCATTGAATTCTATCTCGGCCTCCCACATGTAAGTGCCTTCACCCAGAGATCCTGCCACATCACTGAATCGATGTGAGTTTTTGCTGACCGGCATTGTGTGCCCCTGTGGAGGATTCTGAATCGGGATGGCGTGTAATGCCCTCAATGCCATTGGGCGTTCCTTCAATTCCTCCTCAACAGGAAGACTTTCAATGTCCACGACTTGCAAGCTGGTGCGAGCATGGGAGCTAGTTCCTGCCATATCAGCCATGTTACTTCTTGCCTCCTGACTCTGTGAGAATATAGAAACATGTGTTAACATTGTAAAGGACAAGATAGAACCATTTTTGTCCCCATTACACCATTAACATGAGGTTCGGGAGAGATTAGTGGGTTATTAAGTGCTCGGTGCTTGTGCGTGTAGTTAGGAATTGGGTAGACCTAAGACCTAAGTGGAATGATGTAGTGTGAGAGTGATGTAGTTAGTAGTTGGGCTTGGATTTACAACTGGGGTCCGGGGGTTTATTACAAGTTTTGGGTTGCCAAATGCAGTGGATGGGTTTTGATCTTGATTTTGTGGAGACTCTGGAGAGTTTGATAGGAGTATTTACTTGAGAATGAGGCTTTTTAGGGACCCATTTACAAGTGAATCTACTTGTGCTCATGGAAGAATATGTGTCCGTGCATGATGTATAAGAATGGGCATCGGATGTTCGAGTGAGTGAAACATGTTGTACCGGGTGTGGCCTCCGTGTAGCTAGCCCGTAAGCAAGCCTTAGGCACCCAGATTTGTTGTGATTGTGGGCTGGCCTTCATCGACTTCTTGGGTACCCAAATAGACTTCACTTTTGTAGAAGAATTTATGAAAGGCTTCTTATTAGTGTCGTGTTCTTGATTACTAATAAGAGGTTTTGGCCGTGGGGTTGGCATGGTCACAACAGGATGTTCGCCTTTCCGCACCCACACTTGTTTCAACGCCTGAGACATTCTGCTTCACACGTTTTTTTGGCCTCCAATATAGGTAGTACTCTGCTCCTTCTGTATTTGATCTGCCTTTGGTTGCTGCATCCCTCTAGCCTTTGGAAAACAAGGGAGTGCCGTCTTATCCTTGATTCCGTTGTTGAAACAATCCTCTTTCTGCATCATACAGTTTTGGACAAGAATAGCATTGTCAACTTCATGTGCGCCCCTGGAGGGACCAGGAGTTCGTGCCTTACCTACTTCCTTGAGTGCTCATTTTCGAATTCAACTGTAATTCGACTATGATTTACCCATACCTGAAGAAGTCCACTTCTTAGGTTTAGGTTGACTGCATGATCATAGATCCAGTCCTGACCCAAGACAAGAGGCTTAGTGAGGTCCTCATCTTGACACACTAGTACTTTGACTGTCATTACTTCATCTTGAATGTAGAGGGGAAGCTCCACCTCGCCCATGCAAGGGGTTTCCACACCTCCCAATCCTATGAGATATGCTTCTATAGGATTGATAGTTAATTTCAACTTTTGACAGTAAGAAAATTTAACAGCACTAGTGGTTGCACCTGAGTCAATCAAGGCTCTTACAGTCCTTGCACCCTTTCCTTGTCCTATCTCTAAGGTTATAAAAGGACGTCGATCAATTATCCTATGAGAGCTGATACCTGAAACTCCACACATAGCCACATGATATCCTTGATCTGCATATGCATCAACCCTAGGTTGCTCTTTACCCTGTCTTCTCAAATTCATTCTCCGGATGCGTTCCAATGCTTCTGCTTGAGCTTCTTCTCGAATTCGTCTTTCTTCTTCTTTGCGTTTCTTAGCAGTGTTGAGTCGACTTAGCATCTCTTCCGTCAGAGGTTCCTGATATAACTTGACTCTGCATCCGCTTATGTAGCTCGGGAGAATATCTCCTTCTAATGTGGCTAGTTGCACTGCTCCACTTGTTGAGATTCTATTAATGATCATGGGTCCGTAGCCTCTCTTCTCTAGTTTTCTCGCATGTTGTTTCAAAGTGTAGACTAGCACTAGGTCGCCTGCCTTCAAACCTTTATCCTTAACGTGGGCATCGAAGTATGCCTTCTGTTGTTTCCTAGCTGCATATATCCCTGCAACTGCCCTCAGTCTTGTTTCTCCTAGTCGTTCAAGGTCAAAAAGTCTAGAGGAGAGTTCATGACCCGTCCATTCATGCTGTTGTGGTACTTTCAATGTAGGTATTAAGAAGTCCAAGGGTAGCACTGCATTTTGGCCAAATACCATCTGAAAGGGGGTGGCTTGGAGTACCGTTTTGTAGGCAACTCGGTATGCCCAAACAGCATGGTGTAGTTGTTTGTCCCAATCAGAGCGTTTATTATTCACTAATTTTGTCAGTACATTGCATAAGATCTTATTTGTGCTCTCAGCCTGGCCATTAGCTTGGGGGTGATAGGGGGCAGACTTCTTATGTACTATCAAGAACTCTTGGAGTAGATTTTCAATAACTTCATTCAAGAAGTGAGTGCCTCTATCACTTACCAGCTCTATAGGTAGCTCGTATCTTGTGAACACATTCTCAAATAGGAACTTAGCAGTTGTCTGAGCATCGTTCTTTGTCGTAGCTTTTACCTCTACCCACTTTGTTAGATAGTCTGTCGCAACAATGATGTATTCAACATGTGAACCCTTGGCTGGGGGATTAATAGGACCTACAAAGTCTATTCCCCACTTAGAGAATGCACATCCACCCATCATCCGTTTCAGTGGCATCTCATCTTTGCGTATAGGATACTGAGTTCTCTGACAAACATCACACCGTTTCACATAGGTATGTGCATCCATGTGAAGGGTCGGCCACCAGAAGCCCGCAAATAGTATTGCCTTGATCACCCGATCTGGTCCAAAGTGTCCTCCTGCTACACCTTGGTGAGCAGTTTCCAAATCTTGAGATATTCACTCTCATGGACACATAGTCTCAGGTAACCATCTTCACCACGCTTGTATAGATTATCACCAATGAGTGAGTAATTGTTGGCGGTAGTCAAGGAACCGAAGGAGTCACAAGACAAGGAAGCCTACGAAGGGAGTCGGAGCAAAGAGACAGCACAAGCAGACACAATAGTCAAAGAAGATCTGGCAAGTAGGCCATTTAAAATTTTCAGGCATCAAAGAGTTGGGCACACAAGAAGAAGGAGCAAGTAGGGAGCTCCAGGAAATGTATGTCAAAATGTTAGAAGAAATCCCTACAAAAATAGTGATTTTCATAACTAAAAACCATTGTAAATACCATTTCATATTTTTGTAGCTCCATTTTGTGCAAGCCAAGGAGTCCTTGAGCTTGAGGAGCTTTAGAAGTACCTACCTATCAGTTTTCACATTTTTTAGACTCCGTTTGAACCTCCAAATAGGGTAGAGAACCTAATTTTTAACTAGGCCGGACACAAGGTCTGGACAAGGCCAAAACCTAGTCAAAAACTATAAATAGAGCTAGAGAGTTCATTTTTTGAGGTTAGCTTGTAAATGAATTGAACTTGTATGAGCTTTTTGAAAGTAATCTAAGAACTCCATTGCTTCTCACTCTTTGTCTTACCGTGTGTGCGCGTGTGTGTGTATGTGTGTGCATGTTAGTGTGCTTCTCACTCACGCACTTGTGCCTTCACTTGCTCGAGGTCTTCATACCATCCTCACGTCTTCCCGGATTGACATTAAAGGTGGTGCTACTCATCACTGAGCTACACCAAATTTTGGCGTCGTTGCCAGGGACCGAGCTTTGAGGACGAGTGTGTGATGGTAAGATGTAGAGTTGACGCGTTGGAGTCACAGGTATTTTCTTCACTTTTAGCTATTTTCTTTTGTTTTTCTCATCACCATCGTCATCCTCACCATCTCCCACATCCATCTCCATCATCGCGGAAAATTTCAGTTTTTGGTCATATCACCACACCCATACCATTCCCCTCATTTCACTTGTGAGAGAGAGTGAGAGAGCGTTTGTGTGTTTGTGATTTTCTGTGTTTTTTGAGATTTTCTGCAGGAATCAGCATCCCCAGCAGCTGCACTAGCTCCAGCAGGTAAAAAATTTGACTGTGCAGGTCTCGAGGCGTTGACCTCTGTCAATCGCGACCGACATAAAAAATGGTATTTTTGCTAAACAAAGTACATAATCATGATCTACATGCCTAGAGCTTCCCAAATGTGTGCTTGAAATTTTAAAATTCCTCAGATTTCTTTCAATCGGGATCGCTCTGTCAATCGCGATCGACAAACCACGACGGACAGACCTGTCAATCGCGATCGACACGTCAATCACGACCGACAGAGTCAACGACTGACTGACCACGACGGACAAAACCTACGCGTGACACGTGTCAATCGCGATCGAGCCATCAATCGCGATCGACCAGTCAATCACGACTGATAGCCCCGACGGACCTGTCAATCACGACCGACACAGTCAACGATTGCTTGACCACGACGGACAGACCCTCGCAAAGGACCTGTCAATCGCGACCGACCCATCAATCGTGACTGACAGAGTCAACGACCCTTTGACCACGACCGACTGAAAATCTGGGCCACGTGTCAATTGCGATTGACCTATCAATCGCGACTGACAGCCACGACGGACCTGTCAATCGCGACCGACACGTCGATCACGATTGACCTATCAATCGCGACTGACAGAGCTTGCAAATGCGATTGAAGGGCAAAATTGGGTCAATTTTTTAGGGCAAAATTGGGTCAATTTTTTAGGGCAAAAAATAGTGGACTATTCTTCACAAATTGTGGGACAAATACTAGGGTTCATCATTGCATTGTGAGGCCATTACACAAAGTATTTCGAGAAGTCCTGTTTGCCTGCTAACCTGTTTAAAATCCTGATTTGGCCCCAAAACCCTGAATGGACATAACTTCCTCATACGAAATCCGGGGTAGGAAAAATTGAGGGTCCCTTGGGATCGTTTTCCATAAAGGCAAAAGGCAATTGGGTCTGTGAATTACATGCATGAAAGTGATCTGTCTGTCAACTGAATTCAATTCTTGAGCTAATTGTGGACTTTTTCAGGTACTTTGAGAGCATCAAAGGGTACTCGAAGCAAGAGTAAGTGCGAGCTTGGGAACACGCTTCCTGGGCATACAAGGGCAACCAAGGGAAGAACTTAAGGTTGGAAATTCTCAACACCCTCTGTCAATCCCTAGCATAGGCTAAGTACGGATAGAGGTTTTGGTTAATTAAGAACACGTTAAGAACTACCAAGTCCAAGAACTCTAATCACTCAAGTGCAAGTGTTAGGAGATTACAATCGTGAAGCAACCTAAGGGAAAAGAAATTAAATTGAGCGACCGCACTCAAAGTACGATAAAAATTTAAGTGTTCCTTGCGACGAAGAGTAACTGGACAAGAAGTGACACCCCAAGGGATTAAAAAAGAACAAGTGACTAATACAAAAGAACTCAGCAACGCAAGTGCACTTGGGAAAATTTGGGATCATTCAATTGGGCTTATGAACCTTCGATCAGGACGACACCTAGGGAGAGATAGACAAAGTCTTAGATCTTTAGAGGCTAGTGTTAATCATACTGCTAGGTCTTGGGCCCAGCAGTTGAGCCATCATTCGTACTACCCTAGCTCTGAGACGAGCGAGTCTGAGATGTCCCACAGTATGGAGAGACCTACAGGAAGTTCTGGGGTACCTACAGGAAGTTCTGGGGTGCCGTATTTACATAGGGTGGAAGGCCCTTACAAGATGCAACTCGAATACCTTAGGACCAACCGATTAGGTGCTAGCATCTATGAGGACGGCCTAGGAAGATCTGTGGTCCAGATTAAAAACCCTGACCAATCCATTGGACTAGAGCGCCCAGCTGTCAAGTTTGAAAATGGAGCATACTTGGACAAAGAAGGGACAATATATGTAGTCACAAGTCATCCAGATAGGACAGATGAATTTGGGAATGTGGTCCCAGAAACAGACTTAGGTGACCTAGAGCAAGGAAACATGGGTGTAGAACCTAGAACCCCCCGAGGCAAATCTGTTCTCACTAGGATTATCACACCAGAGTGGATTCCCCAAGACAATAAGAGCATAAATCTACTCCTAAACCGAGAGACCGATGAAGCCTTTTGGAGATATAGATCTAATCAGCCGAGTGAGGTAGGAACAATCATGATATATGAGTTCAAAGATCTTGATAGCCCAGGTAGAGTGACCTACTTAGATCACGCTTCAGAGAGGATCTTTGTGGTTACAGAAAATGATAGGCATGCTTACACTTGGAAAGGTGAATTCATTTTCCCCCAACCAAGATCTAATGTGTCATTTGGTCACCAAGGAGCTGGAACATCCCAAGCTCATGGAATTCAAAGAGACAGACATAGAGATAGACTGGAGGTAAGCTTTGCCAACCCATTGGGAAGAGACAGAACGAGAACGGAAACAAATAGAGTGGAACCTGAAGGATTTAGAGCCCCAAGGAATCAAAGGAATACGGATGACTTCCCTCTGCCAAGGCCTAGGGAACACACCAGGATTTTGAGACGGACTCAGTTAGTTAAGTCCATGAAGAATTACTTCGATGGCACATGAGACCCATATGATCATGTGGCCGAGTTTAGGCAAGTCTTGAGAGCTGAACAAGTTGAGGACCTATTCATGCAATATAATGCATTTGGTCTAACACTTAGGAACACTGCGCTTACGTGGTTTCAACCATTGAATGAGAGACAGTTCAGGAGCATAGACCAACTCTTAGAGGCTTTCATCACCGAATTCTCTAAGAGTGGCATAAGGCATAATACTTCCTCATTGATCCACAGCTTCAAGCAGACCCCCCAGGAGACTGTGAGACTTGCAGAAAGAAGATTTAGGCAATATCTTGAGAGATGCCCTGTTCCTGAGTTACCCACACCTGCCAAACAAGTGGCTTTATTCTTGGATGGATTGCTAAGTACAAAGTTGCGATCCTATGTGTACTTGAAGGACCCTAGGACCATAGAAGAGTGTGTACCCATGTGCATCGACATTGAGGATAACCTAGGGGAGGAGTTAGAGCTTTCCAAAATCTACAGAGATTCAGATAGTGCCTCTAGCCTCTCTTCCTCGTAATCCACATCAATTGAGGAGCTTGCGGAGAAAGTAACTCAAAAACTAGGTGTCTCTAGTAAACAAATTCCTAGATTTGCCCTAGTAAAGAGGTGCTATACTTGCGGTGGTGACCATATGGCGAACGCATGTCCCATCATGGCTCAACCCCAAGTGAATCCTAGCAGCCAATACTGCACCATAGAACGGAGATACACAAATCACACAGCACAAGATTGCCCATACAATAAGCAAGCAGTTAGACAAACCTACCCTTAGCCCTATCCACAACAGGGAAGATACTAGAACCAGTACCCCCCACAACAATATGGTAGACCGCAACAACCCTATCAACAACCCTACCAGAACCAACAAAGGCCACAACCTGTGTTAGCTCAACAACCTCCAACCCCTGCTAATGTGATTCCTGTAAAGTATGCAGCAGCTGAGGAAAATTTGAATAGAGCTATAGTGCCAGTAACACCACTGCTTTCAGAAAGTGATCCTAGTGACCATAGCTTTGATTCTACACATATTGATAGTCCCCAGGCTTACTACATGCAATCTCTTGAACATGGTGAGTCCTACTACAGTGAAGAACTAGGTGAACCTAGTTGGGAGCCAGAGTACACAAATGTAATGTACACAAACCCTAACTCTAGACCCCAACCTAGGCAGGTAAGACCCCCATTCCCTAGAGGACCATGCTACAGATGTCAGGGAGATCATCTCATTCGTGATTGCCCCTTACCTCCACCCACACAACCCCAGTCAGTGACAATTCAAGGCTTTTGCCAAGATTGTGGAAAGGAGCATCTCTTACGAGATTGCCCTAAGAATCCTAATAATATGCCAAAAATAACTCCAATTAACATTATTGGCTTAGTTGTAGACTCAACAGGAAGTGTCACTTCCACTGCACCAGTGCAAGTGGTCACTAGGGCCCAGGCTTTGCAACAGAATCCAGGAATAGGTCAAGAGAAGAGTGCAGAGGTTAGTGAAACTGAGAGCATAGCCAAGAAACGATCGAGAGCATGGAGGGATAGTCGAGAAAGAATGAAAAGACAATAGTCTAAAAAGATGAGCGACTTAGAAGAAAGCATAAGAGAAACAAAAGCCAAAATTGTTGAACTCACCTCTCAAACAAACTCTCACATACCACCACCACCTCACTTCCATCACCATCTAACCCACCATCTGTCCACCTACCTCAGACCATCCCACCACCCCCTAGAGTAGGATCAGTGTTAGCTGACCCCACTCCTGAAAACATAGACATGATGCTTAAGGCATATCAGGCCAGAATCCAAGAAGGGCCAAATGTGACGGATCATGACAAGTGCTACCCTAGAGCTGACCTAGAGATAGAGAGAACCAAGCTATGTGCGAAAATGGTCGCATTGGCTCAGACCATGTTTGAAGCCAGTCGCCTTTTCAACTACTCAGGCTCAGCTAAGACACAATTGCACTTGGATGGACTCCTAGAGAAGTTAGAGAGTATAATTGCAAGATCTGCCAAGGAAGAAAAAAATCAAGAAAGAGATGAGGCAAGCAAAAACATAAGCCATCCCCCACAGGAAGCTTATGTGCCCAATTCCACTGAATCAGAGACCTCCTCTTCTATGAATAGGTTCACTCCAGAATTCCTACAAGAGATTCAAGAAGAAAATGGGCTAATGAAAGTGAAGCCCCTCCTCCCATTGAACTTGTGGATGACACGCAAGATCAATTCCCACAAGATATTCCTTCCATTTATGGAGAGCAGAAGAGCACCCAGTCCCAAGAGAGATTAGACTTTGAGTCTAATTCTTTACAAGAATTACCCCATTTCACAGGCCCATGGGAAGCCAAGTCAACCTGTATGAGAGCACCCACCGTCATGGTAAGAAACGAAGACTCAGTCATACCTAGGAATACGGAAGTAGTGAAAAACACTAAAGTGCAGTGCAACCTCACTTTAGAAGAGCTACTCAAAGTTAGGCCAGAGTTATGGAAACATGTAGCCAAACAAGTACCAGAGATAGCAAAACCTCGTTCCCAGGTAGGTTCTCAGAGGACAGTGCTAGAAATTCCTCTAGACAAGATAGGAGATATGAGTGAAGGTGAAGAAGGAAACACCTATCTTCCCATTACCCAACAGGGGTACACAACCAAGGCAATTCTGGACTCAGGTGCAGGAGTTGCTATTGCTACCACTTCCCTATGGAAGCGGTGGGGCAAGCCAACACTCAAGCCCACGAGGATGAAATTGCAAATGGCTGATGGTCACATAGAGAGACCCTTAGGGTTGTTAGAAGGAATAACTCTCACCACATGTGGTGTTGAGTTCGAGCATACATTTGCTATATGTGATTTTAGCAAAAATCATGCCTATGAAATGATCTTGGGACGACCCTTTATGCGACAGTTGCAAGTGGTACAAGACTGGGGAACCAATTCCTTGTACCTGCAACACTTAGGTGTTACGACCAAAGTGAATCTCAAAGATTACTCTCATAGAGATGTCCCTCCTATCCAATGGAATCCCATCCATAGAGCCAAAGATGATACGGAATCGGTGTGTTCCATAGGATCAGGATCCTCATGGATGCATGAAGACACCCACTTATGGATGTGCAAAGTAGAAGCAGAAGAAGAGAAGAGAGAAAAAGCCAGAGAGATAGGTGCAAAAGAAACACATAGATCAATTCAAGACCCAGCCTATGCACCTGTAGTCTTTCCTGACGAAGAATTTGAACCCCACGGCTGGGTAGAAATCCTAGCAACAATGGATGTAGCCATCAATGAAGAACAATGGACACCTCACTGTGATGAAGATGGCTATGACATTTCAGTCTTCTCCATAGAGCCAATCATGGGAGAGGCAGTGTTAGAAGAGTGTGAACCTAGCCCTGATGCATTTGAGGATGCAAGTGACTCCGATCTAGAGTCAATCATTATGGACCCACCTTTTGCATCAGATGAAGAATACTTCTATGAAGTAGAATTTCAACCCCAGAGGTATGGAGAGCTTACAAATGATGTAAGGCTAGCCACACATGTGACCCCGAAGGAAGAAGGAAAGAAAAGAAAGAAGAGAGAAGTCACACCAGAAGAGGAAGAATCTTTGTTTGATGTCCCGGAAAATTTTAAGAAGTATGAGATAGATGACATGAGAGTCATGATCAGAATGCCTAAACGAGAGGCGCAATCGGGGGAGGCCTATGATAACAAAGAAACCACCAAGAAAATAGTGGTAGCTGTGGAAGAAGGAGAAGAGAGATGCACGTACATAGGCCACGACCTGACGGAAGACGAAGAGCACGAATTGATTGCCTTGCTAAGAGAATACAGAGATGTATTCGCTTGGAGTTACAAGGATTTGAAAGGCGTGGACCCTGACATATGCTCACACACTATCCCCATGACCCCAGATGCCAAACCTTCTAAGCAAAAGCCATATTTATACAATGACAACTATGCGGCCAAGATCAAGGAAGAGATAGATCGCTTGGTTGAAGCTGGATTTATCTATGAAATTGAGCATACTGAGTGGGTATACCCCATCATAGTGGTGCCCAAGAAAAATGGAAAGCTGCATGTATGCATTAACATGAAGAAGGTCAATGCAGCCACAATTTGAGATAACTATCCGCTTCCTATCAGAGAACATCTCTTAGAAAGAGTAGCAGGCAAGGAAGTGTACAGCTTCCTTGATGGATTTTCGGGCTACAATCAAGTAGCCATAGCTCCAGAAGATCAGCATAAGACGGCTTTTGCCGCTGAATGGGGCATTTTTGCCTTTAGAGTAATGCCATTTGGGCTTACCAATGCACCAACTACCTTCCGGAGGCTGATGTGCCATGTATTTAAAGAGTTCCTGAGGAAGAACTTAGAAGTCTATGTTGATGATCTTTGTGCTCATTCCAACATTAGACAAACCCATATTCCCAAACTCAGACAAATCTTTGACAAATGTAGAGAATATCAAGTCTGCCTGAACCCAGAAAAGTGCGTTTTTATGGTCAGGCAAGGCAAGATTCTAGGACACATAGTGTCAAAGAATGGCATATCCATTGATGAAGAGAAAGTGAGAGCCATAGCAGAGCTACCTAGGCCAAGGAATGTCAAGGAAGTACAAGCTTTCATGGGGCATTGTGGTTATTACCGACAATTTATACACATGTATGCCATCATAGCAAAGCCTCTGTATGGACTTTTGACTAACTTTGAGTGGACGGATGAATGTGAGAATTCCTTCAATGAACTTAAACGACGATTATGTTCAGCACCAATCTTGACCACACCAGATTGGAATAAGCCTTTCCATGTTCATGTTGATGCTTCCAATTATGCTATTGGATGTGTACTTGCACAACCTACTGGAAGGTAATATGGATCTTCCAATTGCCTATGCCAGTAGACAGTTGAATGCAGCTGAATGAAACTATACACCACGGAGCGAGAGGGATTAGGAATGGTATATGGAGTTAAAAAGTTTAGGCATTACTTGCTTGCAAATAAATTTAAATTTTTTACTGACCATCAGGCACTGCTATATCTCGTGAACAAGCCATGCAATACAGGAAGATTAGTAAGATGGTTCCTCTTGCTAATGGAATATGATTTCGAGGTTGTGGTAAGGAAAGGGAAGACTCACTTGAGAGAAGATCATCTCTCTAGACTCACATCTAGAGAAGCCCCCTAAGGAGTGTCAGATGACCTTCCTGATGCTTACTTGTTTAATTTGGAAGTTGTACCTCAGTGGGCTAAGCCATTAGTGCCAGTATTGACATACGGGCCTAACCACCCAATCATAAACACTCAAGGTAGAGAGGTAGTAAGAGCCCAGAAGTACCACATCATGGCACGAAGCATGTACAAACAGACAGACCAAGGGATATTGGCTTGTTGTGTGGAAGAGGATGAGTACGCTAAATGGTTGCAATTGGCACATGTAGGTGCATTAGAGCAGCACTACTCAAAACAACGAACCCTGCAGACACTAAGGAGACTCGGAGTGCATTGGCCTACTATGGAAGCTGATGTACAGAAGATGTGTAAAGAATGCCCAATCTGTTGCACTAAACCACCTGTGGAACATGCCACTCTTTATCAAGTGTCCATAGTGCCAGATTGGAGTGAACCATTAGTAACCTTCTTGAGGATGAAAACATTCCCTCAAGATATGACCCTGATGAGACAAAGAAGTCTAGAACAAGAAGCCCTAGAGTACTCACTCATTGGTGATAATCTCTACAAGCGTGGTAAGGACGGTTACCTGAGACTATGTGTCCATGAGAGCGAATATCTCAAGATCTTGGAAACTGCTCACCAAGGTGTAGCAGGAGAACACTTTGGACCAGATCGGGTGATCAAGGCAATACTATTTGCGGGCTTCTGGTGGCCGACCCTTCACATGGATGCACATACCTATGTGAAACGATGTGATGTTTGTTAGAGAACTCAGTATCCTATACGCAAAGATGAGATGCCACTAAAACCTATGATGGGTGGACGTGCATTCTCTAAGTGGGGAATAGACTTTGTAGGTCCTATTAATCCCCTAGCCAAGGGTTCACATGATGAATACATCATTGTTGCCACATACTATCTAACAAAATGGGTTGAGGTAAAAGCTACGACAAAGAACGATGCTCAAACAACTGCTAAGTTCCTATTTGAGAATGTGTTCACTAGATGCGGGCTACCTATAGAGCTGGTAAGCGATAGAGGCACTCACTTCTTGAATGAAGTTATTGAAAATCTACTCCAAGAGTTCTTGGTAGTACATAAGAAGTCTGCCCCCTATCACCCACAAGCTAATGGCCAGGCCGAAATCACAAACAAGATTCTATGCAATGTGCTTACCAAATTGGTGAATAATAAACGCTCTGATTGGGACAAACAGCTACACCATGCTGTTTGGGCATACCGAGTGGCCTACAAAACGGTACTCCAAGCCACACCCTTCCAGATGGTATTTGGCCAAAATGCGGTGCTACCTTTGGACTTCTTGATTCCCACATTGAGAGTAGCACAGGAGCATGAGTGGACGGGCCATGAACTCTCTTCGAGAATTTTTGACCTTGAATGACTAGGTGAAACCAGACTAAGAGCTGCAGCAGGAATATATGCAGCTAAGAAACGACAGAAGGCGTACTTTGATGCCCATGTTAAGGATAAAGGATTAAAGGCTGGAGACCTAGTTTTAGTCTACACTTTGAAGCAACATGCAAGAAAATTAGAGAAACGTGGCTATGGATCTATGATTATAAATAGGATTTCAACGAGTGGAGCAGTACAACTAGCCACCTTAGAAGGTGATATTCTTCCGAGCTACATAAGTGGATGTAGAGTCAAGTTATATCAGGAACCTCTGACGGAAGAGATGCTAAGTCGACTCAACACTACTAAGAAACACAAAGAAGAAGAAAGACGAATTCGAGAAGAAGCTCAAGCAGAAGCATTGGAACGCATACGGAGAATGAAGTTGAGAAGACAGGGTAGAGAGCAACCTAGGACAGACGCATATGCAGATCAAGGATCTCATGTGGCTATGTGTGAAGTCTCAGGCATCAGCTCTCATAGAATAATCGATCAACGTCCTTTTGTGACCTTAGGGATAGGACAAGGAGTTAGTGCAAAACTTGTGCGAGCATTGATTGACTCAGGTGCAGCCACTAGTGCGGTGAGACTTTCTTACTGTCGAGAATTGAAATTAAAAGTACATCCTATAGAAGCATATCTCATAGGATTGGGAGGTGTGGAAACCCCTTGCATGGGCGAGGTGGAACTTCCCCTCTCCATTCAAGATGTTCCAATGACAGTTAAGGTACTAGTGTGTCAAGATGAGGATCTCACTGAGCCTCTGGTCTTGGGTCAAGACTGGATCTATGACCATGCAGTCAACTTAAACCTAAGAAGTGGACTTCTTCAGGTATGGGTGAATCACAGTCGAATTACAGTTGAGTTAGATAATGGAGCACTCAAGGAACTAAAAAAGGCACAGACTCCTGGTCCTTCCAGGGGTACACATGAAGTTGACCATGCTGTTCTTGTCCAAAGCTATGTGATGCAAAGGAATGGAGATCTCAATAAAGAAGACAAGGCCTCGACGGAACTCCCTTCTTTTTCACAGGCCAGAGGGAGGCAGCAACCAAAGGTAAATCAATCACTGAAGACTACCTATGATGGAGGCCAAAAGAACGTGCGAAGTAGAATGACTCAGCCATTGAAACAATTGTGGGTGCGAAAAGGAGAGCGGCCTATGACCGTCAAGCGACAACAATCATCTCAACTTCCTATTAGTAATCAGTGACATGATACTAATAAGAAGACTTCCAAAACTTCTTTTGAGAAAGGGAAAACTATCTGGGTACACAAAAAGTCGATGAAGGCTGGCCCACAATCAAGACAAATTTGGGTGCCTAAGGCTTGCTTGCGGGCTCAACTAGTCCCGCACGAATCACATCATACACGACGGGGTTCACTCACTCAAGGAGCCATTACCCACTCTTGTTTAATATGCACGAACACACAGTCGCCCAGAAGCACGCACAGACTCACTTGTAAGTGGGTCCCAAAAACGCATCATCCCCAAGCAGAACTACTCATAAAACCCTCCAGAGTCCCCACAAAACCAAAACCAAAAGCCATCCATTGTGTTTGGAAACCTAAGACTTGTAATAAACCCCCCGACCCCCATTTGTAAATTCATCTCCACTGGCTAACTACATCACTCATACACTGCATCTTTCCATCTAGCTCCTAGGACTATCCATTCATTAACTACACACAGTCATCGAGCACTCACTAACCCACTAACCCATTACTCACCTCATGATAATGTTGTAACGGGGACAAAAAGTGTTCTATCTTGTCCATTACAATATTAACGCATGATCTATATTCTCACAGAACCAGCAAACAAATACACATCAATGTATCAGAACCAGGAGGCAACACACAAACAGAAGAACATCAGGAGGAACCACTCTCACCACCCACCTCACCTCTCAATACACATGTCACCTCACCACCTGGCACCACCACACCTATTTCTGCCATTACCACAGTCGTCATGGGAATTCCTCTCTCTCCTGGGATCCAAGTCGGAGGAGTTACCATGCCCACCTACACAACACTCTTCACAAATATCACATCCACCCCACCCACTGTTCCCATCCTTACAATCACGCACTTGGAATACAATTTCGAGGTTGTGGTAAGGAAAGGGAAGACTCACTTGAGAGCAGACCATCTCTCTAGGCTCACATCTGGAGAAGCCCCACAAGGAGTGTCAGATGACCTTCCTGATGCTTACTTGTTTAATTTGGAAGTGGTGCCACAGTGGGCTAAGCCATTAGTGCCAGTATTGACGTACGGACCTAACCACCCAGTAATAAACACACAGGATAGAGAGGTAGTAAAAGCCCAAAAGTATCACATCATGGCAGGAAGTATGTACAAGCACACAGATCAAGGGATCTTGGCTTGTTGTGTGGAAGAGGATGAGTACGCTAAATTGTTGCAATTAGCACATGTAGGTGCATTAGAGCAACACTACTCAAAGCAATGAACCCTACAGACACTAAGGAGACTCAGAGTGCATTGGCCGACTATGGAAGTTGATATCCAAAAGTTGTGCAAGGCATGCCCAATCTGCTGCACTAAACCACCTGTGGAACATGCCACTCTTTATCAAGTGTCCATAGTGCCAGATTGGAGTGAACCACTAGTATCCTTCTTGAGGACGAAAACATTCCCTCCAGACATGACTCTGGCTAGGAAAAGGAGTTTAGAACAAGAAGCCCTGGATTACTGTAGCTCAGTAATGAGTAGCACCTCCTTTAATGTCAATCCGGGAAGACGTGAGGATGGTATGAAGACCTCGAGCAAGTGAAGGCACAAGTGCGTGAGTGAGAAGCACACTAACATGCACACACATACACACACACGCGCACACACGGTAAGACAAAGAGTGAGAAGCAATGGAGTTCTTAGATTACTTTCAAAAAGCTCATACAAGTTCAATTCATTTACAAGCTAACCTCAAAAATGAGCTCTCTAGTTCTATTTATAGTTTTTGACTAGGTTTTGGCCTTGTCCAGACCTAGTGTCCGGCCTAATTAAAAATTAGGTTTTCTACCCTATTTGGAGGTTCAAACAGAGTCTAAAAAATGTGAAAACTGATAGGTAGGTACTTCTAAAGCTCCTCAAGCTCAAGGACTCCTTGGCTTGCACAAAATGGAGCTACAAAAATATGAAATGGTATTTACAATGGTTTTTAGTGATGAAAATCACTATTTTTGTAGGGATTTCTTCTAATATTTTGCCATACATTTCCTGGAGCTCCCTACTTGCTCCTTCTTCTTGTGTGCCCAACTCTTTGATGCCTGAAAATTTTAAATGGCCTACTTGCCAGATCTTCTTTGACTACTGTGTCTGCTTGTGCTGTCTCTTTGCTCCAACTCCCTTCGTAGGCTTCCTTGTCTTGTGACTCCTTCGGTTCCTTGACTACCGCCAACACCTCCCCCCCCTCTCTCGCGTCTGTCGTCTCTGACAGACCCTTGTCTAGCTGTGCATTGGACATAATATTGAACAATATCGGCGGCGAGGTGGTGTTCTACTAATCATAGCCCCCGTGCTAGATCTGTTAACAATGCATCCCAATTCACTAGGCCTGGTACATCCGGATGTGGCACCCACAGTTGTTCTGAATGGATGGTTCTCTCCACAGCAAATAAGTGGAGGAGATGTGAGGGCCTGGGTACAAATATTTCTGAGTGATATTCCCAGAATCCTGTTACGAACATCTCCTCGAATGTCTGTTTAAAGCAAGTTGGGAGGTAGTTTATTCTGGCGTGCCAAGCATATATTACCTCTATTGATGGGGTGGTGCTCATGTCGTATACCAGATCTTGGTTTCCTGTAAGAAATTTGACACCTGAGAAGTGGGGGTCTTTAATATTCTTGAATGTCCTGAATGTGATTAGCATTAGTTCAAAGATTTTCATGCACATTTGGGCCATCACATCGGGGGTATTCCGTAGTCGAGTGCTCTAGTGATGGATGGTAGAAATCATATAATTCACAGTGGGAGGGCCTTGTGGAGGTGCTAGATAAACATAGTTTAGCCACTTTGCACAACCTTTGATGTTCTTGACAGCAATTGTAAACTCTGGCCAAGTGCACCTGCGGAAGACTGGAACATAACAAGGATTGTATTTAATAAAAAGTGGCATGTTAGTCCAAGTACGAACCATCTCTTGGTAGGTCTCAAGAAGACGGATTCTCCAGGTGGGTTGATGAATGGATCCTTTTTTAGCACTTTCTGGGATATCATCAGGCCCAAATTGTGTGGCGAAAGATGGAGGCTTGCCACATCTGCGTTGGATTTCCGCGTTGTAATCTGCAAGGAGTACACAATATGGCACATATTGATCGTCGTTGGTGCCGATCCATCTATGATGAAACATGTTGCAGAAATATTCTGACTTTATGATGGTGTCCTCTAATTTGGCCATTGATTGGATTTGGATTGCCACTCGATCTTCATGGGTTGTCGCTATTTTTTCTAGTGTCTGGAGCCATTCAGGTACTTCGACTTCTAAGGTGTCCATTCCTTCTGAGGTCTGTTGACCACCTGGCATCGGCATAGGAACATATGGTTCCTCATACGTTTCGTCCACCTCAATGGGTACTAATTCCTCAGGCTCTGGTTCTACAACTGGAGAGGGTTTCCTTTCATATTCTAGTAACTTCTTCTGCAACTCCGCCACCTGCTATGTCAATGCCTTTACTTTCGCTGAAGTCGAGGTCGTTTCTATGACTTTGGGTTGTGCCTCCTGTTCCCTGAGCTGGCTACGTAGTTCATCCTGTTCTCTTTCCAAATCATCATGTGCTTCTAATAAATCAACATAGCTTTCCAAGATTGTTTTCATTGTTTCTGAGGGAACTGCTTTGAATTGTTCTGGGTCGATTTCATGGGGAGAGCCTTCCATGGCAGCTTCCAGGTTTTCTTTGTTTTGTTTCTGCAGACGTTTGTTTTCTTCAAGGGCTATAGCCATGTGTTTTCAGAGTAGAGTTAAATTTTTCCGGACTCTCAGATTATCTGTTTGGTAAACCTCCTGTAAGGCTTCGAGTTGTTTGACACCTGACTCTTGTGATGGTTGGGGTGTCTCCAGGAGGGTTTGATGAGCTTGCTCGAGAGTGGCGTAGCGTTGATTGAGGTCTCCATTTTCTTCTTCTATACTTGTAAGCCGTCTTTGTAGTTGTTGATGATTCGTCGTCAGCTGGTGATGACGGTCTTCGAGAGCCTGGTACTCACTCTGAAGTTGATACACGCATTGATGTAATGCTATGAATATACTATTTACATTAAACGATGCAGGGAAAGAGGAAGATGCAGGGGGAATGGGGAAGGGGAAGGGAGTTGTGAATGCTGTGGAAGAGAAACCATCTTACTAATCTTCCTGTATTGCATGGCTTCTTTACGAGATATAGTAGTGCCTGATGGTCAGTAAAAAATTTAAACTTATTTGCAAGCAAGTAATGTCTAAAATTTTTAACTGCATATACCATGCCTAGTCCTTCTCTCTCCGTAGTGGTATAATTTCGTTCAGCTGCATTCAATTGTCTACTAGCATAGGCAATTGGAAGATCCATATTACCTTCGTCGGTAGGCTGCGCGAGTACACACCCAATAGCATAATTGGATGCATCAACATGAACATGGAAAGGCTTATTCCAATCTGGTGTGGTCAAGATTGGTGCTGAACATAATCGCCGTTTAAGCTCATTGAAGGAATTCTCACATTCATTAGTCCACTCAAAGTTAGTCAAAAGTCCATACAGAGGCTTTGCTATGATGGCATACATGTGTATAAACCGTCGGTAATAACCACAATGCCCCATGAAAGCTTGTACTTCCTTGACATTCTTTGGCCTAGGTAACTCGGCTATGGCTCTCACTTTCTCTTCATCAGTGGATATGCCATTCTTTGACACTATGTGCCCTAGTATCTTGCCTTGCCTGACCATAAAAACACACTTTTCTAGGTTCAGGCAAACTTGATATTCTCTACATTTGTCAAAGATTTGTCTGAGTTCAGGAATATGGGTTTGTCTAATGTTGGAATGAGCACAAAGATCATCAACATAGACTTCTAAGTTCTTCCTCAGGAACTCTTTAAATACATGGCACATCAGCCTCTAAAAGGTAGCGGGTGCATTGGTAAGCCCAAATGGCATTACTCTAAAGGCAAATATGCCCCATTCAGTGGCAAAAGCCATCTTACGCTGATCTTCTAGAGCTATGGCTACTTGATTTTAGCCCGAAAATGCATCAAGGAAGCTGTACACTTCCTTGCCTGCTACTCTTTCTAAGAGGTGCTCTGTGATAGGGAGCGGATAGTTATCTCGAATTGTGGCTGCATTGACCTTCTTTAAGTTAATGCATACACGTAGCTTTCCATTTTTCTTGGGCACCACTACGATGGGGGATACCCACTCAGTGTGCTCAATTTCGTAGATGAATCCAGCTTCAACCAGTCTATCTATCTCCTCTTTAATCTTAGCAGCATAGTTATCATTATATGTGTATGGCTTTTGCTTAGAGGGTTTCGTGTCTGAGGTCATGGGAATTGTGTGTGAGCATATGTCAGGGTCTACACCTTTCAAATCCTTGTAACTCCAAGCGAATACATCTCTGTATTCTCTTAGCAAGGCTATCAATTCTTGCTCTTCTTCTTCCGTCAGGTCATGTCCTATGTAAGTGCATCTCTCTTCTCCTTCCTCTATGGCTACCACTATTTTCTTAGTGGTTTCTTTGTTATCATAGGCCTCCCCCGATTGCGCCTCTCGTTTAGGCATTCTGATCATGACTCTCCTATCATCTATCTCATACTTCTTAAAATTTTCCGGGACCTCAAACAAAGATTCTTCCTCTTCTGGTGTGACTTCTCTCTTCTTTCTTTTCTTTCCTTCTTCCTTCGAGGTCACATGTGTGGCTAGCCTTACATCATTTGTAAGCTCTCCATGCCTCTGAGGTTGAAATTCTACTTCATAGAAGTATTCTTCATCTGATGCAAAAGGTGGGTCCATAATGATTGACTCTAGATCGGAGTCACTTGCATCCTCAAATTGCATCTCCCATGATTGGCTCTATGGAGAAAACTGATCTGTCATAGCCATCCTCATCACAGTGTGGTGTCCATTGTTCTTCATTGATGGCTACATCCATTGTTGCTAAAATTTTTGCCCAGCCGTGAGGTTCAAATTCTTCGTCCGGAAATACTACAGGTGCATAGGCTGGGTCTTGAATTGATCTATGTGTTCCCTTCGCACCTACCTCTCTGGCTTTTTCTCTCTCCTCTTCTTCTACTACTACTTTGCACATCCATAAGTGGGTGTCTTCATGCATCCATGAGGATCCTGATCCTATGGAATGCACAGACTCCGTATCATCTTTGGCTCTATGGATGGGGTTCCATTGGATAGGAGGGACATCTCTATGAGAGTAATCTTTGAGATTCACTTTGGTCGTAACACCTAAGTGTTGTAGGTACAAGGAATTGGTTCCCCAGTCCTGTACCACTTGCAACTATCGCATAAAGGGTCGTCCCAAGATCATTTCATAGGCATGATTTTTGCTAAAATCACATATAGCAAATGTATGCTCGAACTCAACACCACAAGTAGTGAGAGTTATTCCTTCAAGTAGTCCTAAAGGCCTCTCTATGTGACCATCGGCCATTTGCAATTTCATCCTCGTGGGCCTGAGTGTAGGCTTGCCCCAATGCTTCCATAGGGAAGTGGTGGCAATTGCAACTCCTGCGCCTGAGTCTAGAATGGCCTTGGTGGTGTATCCTTGATGGGTGATAGGAAGATATGTGTTTCCCTCTTCGCCCTCACTCATGTCTCCTATCTTGTCCAAGGGTATTTCTGGCACTGTTCTCTGGGATCCTACCTAGGAACGAGGTTTTGCTATCTCTGGTACTTGTTTGGCTACATGTTTCCATAGCTCAGGCCTTACTTTGAGTAGCTCTTCTAAGGTGAGGTTGCACTGTACTTTAGTGTTTTTCACTACCTCTGTGTTCCTAGGTATGACTGAGTCCTCATTTCGTACCATGACCGTGGGTGCTCTCATACAAGTAGACTTAGCCTCCCATGGGCCTGTGAAGTGGGGTAAGTCTTGTAGAGTGTTAGACTCAAAGTCTAATCTTTCCTGAGATTGGGTGCTCTCATGCTCCCCATAAATGGATGGGATGTCTTGTGGGAATTGGTCGTGTGCATCATCCACAAGTTCAATGGGAGGAGGGAATTCACTTTCTTTAGCCCATTTGTCTTCTTGAATCTCTCATATGAATTCTGGTGTGAACCGATTCATAGAAGATGATGTGTCTGGCTCCGTAGAGTTAGGCGCATAGACTTCCTGGGCAGGAAGACCTACTCTTTCACTTGCCTTGTCCTTGTGTTGAGAGGTGGGTTCCTTTTCTGATTGTGCAATTAGACTCTCTATTCTTTCTAACAGTCCTTCAAAGTGCAGCTGCGTCTTGGCTGAGCTAGATATGTTAAAGAGGTGGCTAGCTTCAAACATGGTTTGAGCCAACTCCACCATCTTAGCACAGATTTTGGTTCGTTCAAGCTCTAATTCTGCTCTAGGGTAGCACTTTTCATGATCAGTTAGGTTTGGCCCTGCTTGGATTCTGGCTTGATATCCTTTAAGCATCATGTTTAGGTCCTCGAGAGTGGGATCTGCTAGGACTGATCCTACTCTAGGGGGTGGTGGGATTAAGTGAGGCGGGTTGGAAGGTGGCGGGTCGGATGGAGTTGGGAATGGTGGAGGTGGGGTAGTGTGCGAGGGAGTTTGAGATGTGAGTTCGGTTATCCTGGCTCTTGTTTCTCTTAGGCTTTCCTCAAGTTCACTCATTTTCTTTGCCCATTGTCTTTTCATTCTTTCACGACTATCTCTCCAAGCTCTAGTCCTCTTCTTTGTCATGCTCTCCATTTCACTAACATCTGGGCTCTTTTCCTGGCCTACGCTTTGGTTCTGTTGCAAGGCTTGGGCTCTAGTGATCACCTGCACTGGTGTAGTGGACGTCACACTTCTTGTGGAGTCTACAACTAACCCTACGCCATTGATAGGAGTGATTTTGGGCATATTATTAGGATTCTTTGGGCAGTCTCGTAAGAGATGCTCCTTTCCACACTCCTGGAAATAGCCCTGGATCGTCACTGACTGGGGTTGTGTAGGTGGAGGTAAGGGACAATCACGAATGAGATTATCTCCCTGACATCTGTAGCATGGTCCTCTAGGGAATGGGGGTCTTACTTGCCTAGGTTGAGGTCTAGAGTTGGGGTTTGCATACATGGCATTAGCATACTCTAGCTCCCAATTAGGTTCACTCGGTTCCTCACTGTAGTAGGACTCACCATGTTCATGAGACTGCATGTAGTAAGCCTGGGGACTATCAACATGTGTAGAATCAAAGCTATGGTCACTGGGATCACTTTCTGAAATTAATGGTGTTACTGGGACTATAGCTCTATTCAGGTTTTCTTCTGCAGCAGCATACTTTACCGGAATCACATTAGTAGGAGCAGGTGGTTGTTGTGCTAGCACTGGCTGGGGTCTCAGTTGGGCCTGATATTGTGGTTGGTAATTTTGCTGAGGCCTAGTATACTGTTGTGGTGGGTATTGACTCTGGTATCTGCCTTGTTGAGGGTATGGTTGAGGATAGGTTTGCCTAACCGCTTGCTTATTGTATGGGCAGTCTTGTGCTGTGTGATTGGTGTATCTTCGTTATGGTGCAGTACTGGCTACTAGGATTTACTTGGGGTTGAGCCATAATGGGACATACATTCGCCATATGGTCACCTCCACAAGTATAACATCTTTTCACAGGGGAAAATCTTGGGATCTGTTTGCTAGTGACACCTAATTTCTGAGCTACTTTCTCTGCTAATTCCTCAATAGATGTCGATTGTGAGGAAGAGAGGCTAGAAGCGCTATCGAAATCTTTGTAGATTTTTGAAAGCTCTAGTTCCTCCCCTAGGTTATCCTCTATGTCAATACACATGCGTACACACTCTTCTATGGTCCTAGGGTCCTTCAAGTACACATATGATCTCAATTTGGTACTTAACAATCCATCCAAGAATAAAGCCACTTGCTTAGCTGGTGTGGGTAACTCAGGGACAAGGCATCTCTCTAGATATTGCCTAAATCTTCTTCCGGCAAGTCTCACGGTTTCTTGAGGGGTTTGCTTGAAGCTATGAATCAGCGAGGAAGTGTTATGTCTTATGCCACTTTTAGAGAATTCGATAATGAATGCCTCTAGAAGTTGGTCTATGCTCTTGAACTGCCTCTCGTTTAGTGGTTGAAACCATGTCAGGGTAGTGTTCCTAAGGGTTAGACCAAAGGCATTGTACTGCGTGAACAGATCTTCAACTTGTTCAGCTCTCAAGACTTGCCTAAACTCCACCACATGATCGTATGGATCTCTAGTGCCATTGAAGTAGTTCTTCATGGACTTAACTAGCTGAGTCGGTCTCAAAGTCCTTGTATGCTCTCTAGGTCTTGGTAGCGGGAACTCATCCGCATTTCTTTGATTCCTTGGAGCTCTAAGTACCTCAGGTTCCACTCTATTTGTTTCCGTTCTCGTTCTTTCTCTGCCCCCTAGGTTGGCAAAGCTTACTTCTAGCCTATCTCTACTTCTATCTCTTTGAGCTCCATGAGCTTGGGATATTCCAGCTCCAGGGTGACCATAGGACACGTTTGATCTTGGTTGGGGGAAAATGAATTCACCCTTCCAAGTGTAAGCATGCCTGTCATGTTCTGTAACCACAAAGATCCTCTCTGAAACGTGATCTAAGTAGGTCACTCTGCCTGGACTATCAGGATCTTTGAACTCATAGATCATGATTGACCCTACATCATTTGGCCTATCAGATTTATACCTCCAAAAGGCTTCATCGGTTTCTTGATTTAGGAGCAGATCTATACTCTAATTATCCTGGGGAACCCACTCGGGATTGAGGATTCGAGTAAGAACAGATTTCCCTCGAGGGGTCCTAGGCTCTCCTCCTACGTTCCCTTGTTCTAGGTCATCTATGTCCGTCTCAGGGATCACATTCCCGAATTCATCTGTCCTATCTGGGTGACTGGTGACTACGTATATGGTTCCTTCTTTATCCAGGTATGCTCCATTTTCAAACTTGACAGCTGGGTTTTCTATTCCAATTGATTGGTCCGGGTTTTTAATCTGGACCACGAATCTTCCTAGGCCGTCCTCATAGATGCTGGCACCTAATCAGTTGGTCCTAAGGTATTCCAGCTGCGTCTTGTAGGGGCCTTCCACCCTATACAAATATGGCACACCTGAACTCCTCTCAGGTCTTTCCATACCTTGAGACATCTCTAATTCACTAGTCTTAGAGCTAGGGTAATGCGAGTGGTGGCTCAACTCCTGGGCCCAAGACCTAGCAGTATGATTATCGCTAGCCTATGAAGACCTTAGACTTTGTCTATCTCTTACTAGATGTCGTCCTGATCTAAGGTTCATATGCCTATTTAAGTAGCCCAATTTTTGCCCAAAGTACAACCTCGTTGCCGATCAATTGGTATCATTCACTTGATTCCTTTTTAATGTGTTATCGTGTTTATGATCTTGTCTGATATCGCGTCGTCACGAATATTTGAGTTAATTTTCCGCACTTAAGTTGATCGTCCCACGTTAAGTTCTTTTCCTTTAAAGTTCTCGGTCACACACAGGTTATCTCTTGAACTTGATTTCTTAGATAGTCTTTGACTTGTCACGTGCCTATCGTTGTCCTGACTCACTCCTAGCACTACTAGAACTTAGCCTAAGCTAGGAATTGACAAAGGGAGTTGAGAATATTCTGACCTTTCTTGCTGATCCCTTGTTCTTTAGTGCTCGAGAACCCGATTCTCAAGCTTGCAAAAAGTCCTTGCTTTGGATGCTCTCAATTGCTCTCAATAGACCTGTATCAGTCCCAAGATTAGCTCAAAACTTAAATTCAAAGGACAGAACCAAGCACTTTCATTCATGTAACTTAGATACCAATTAGCCTTTTGTCTTTATGGAAAACAATTCTAGAGATCCCCTGGTTTTGTTCCCCCTGGATATGGTCAACTTCAAAATACTATATCTAATAATCCTGATATTAATTTTACCGTAACCAGCGGAAGTTTTGGTTGTACTCCCCCGGAGCTTTCCAACAAGACAAGAATCACAACAAACGAATTTCGTATGAGAAAGTTATGACTGTTCAGGGCTTGGAAGTTAAAACAGGGTTCAAACAGACTGACAATTCACAGGATTTTTCTCAAAATGCAAGTGTAGGAACCTCACAAATCACTAATAGCTTGATAAGTATGCCAAAAATACCCCAAAAACATGCAAGAGAAAACCCTAGAATTTGGCCGAAAAAGCCTATCAATCGCAATCGACAGGTCTGTCAATCGCGATTGACAGAGGTGTCCGTCGGGCCTGTCGGTCACGATCGACACGTCAATCGCGATCGACAATGTCAATCACGATCGACAGAGTCGATCGTGGGTCCTGTCAATTGCGATCAACACGTTTTCCGGGATTTTCGTCATAAATTCAGTCGATCGGGGCTGTGTCCATCGCGATGGACACGTGGCAACGTGAGAAATTCAGTCAACCGTCAAAATTCAATCGGTCACGATCGACGGTGTCAATCGCGACTGACAGAGGTATCGGTCGTGGTTGTCGATCGCGATCGATGGTGTCAATCATGATTGACAGGGTCAGTCGGTCGTCTCTGTCGGTCGCGATCGACAGGTCAGTCAGTTGTCTCTGTCGGTCGTGATCGACAGGTCAGTCGATCGCGATTGACAGATGTTGTCGATCATGGCTGTCGATCGCGATCGATGGTGTCGGTCGCGATTGATAGAAAAACATGGAATTTTTAAGTTTTGCTTAGTGATTTGGAATGTGCTCTTTATGCTTGTTACAGTGGTGCACTTTGTTTTACCAAATGATCGAATTTTCTGTCGATCGCGATCGACAGAGGTCTGCGACACAAAGACAGTTCTGAGCGTTTTCATACCTGCGCAGCGTGCTGGACACGATGATACAGCAAATACCTGCAATGAAGCTCAAGAAACATGCAAAAACAACACACACAAATAGCTCTCTTGCTCTCTCTCACAAGTGGAATGAGGGAAATGAGGTGGAGAAGGTGATATGATCAAAAAACTGAAATTTTTTTCGAGATGATGGAGATGGAGATCGGATATGGTGAGGATGATGATGGTGATGATGATGGTGAGGTAAGAAAGAGAAAAATGAAAAAAGTAAAGAAATTACCTACAACGCCAACGTCCCAATTCTACGTCTTACCATCACACGCTCGTCCTCAAAGCTCGATCCCCGGCAACGGCACCAAAATTTGGTGTAGCTAAGTGATGAGTAGCACCTCCTTTAATGTCAATCCGGGAAGACGTGAGGATGGTATGATGACCTCGAGCAAGTGAAGGCACAAGTGCGTGAGTGAGAAGCACACTAACATGCACACACATACACACACACGCGCACACAAGGTAAGACAAAGAGTGAGAAGCAATGGAGTTTCTTTAGATTACTTCCAAAAAGCACATACAAGGTCAAATCAATTACAATCTAACCCCAAAAATGAGCTCTCTAGCTCTATTTATAGTTTTTGACTAGGTTTTGGTCGTGTCCAGACCTAGTGTCCGACCTAGTTAAAAATTAGGTTCTAGGGCCTACTTGAAGACTCAAACGAAGTCTAAAAATTATGAAAATTGGTAGGTAGCTACTTTGAATGCTCCTCAAGCTCAAGGACTCCTTGGCTTGCACAAAATGGACCTACAAAAATATGAAATGGTATCTACAATGGCTTTTAGTGATGAAAATCACTATTGTTGTAGGGATTTCTTCTAATTATTTGACATACATATCTACTTGCTCCTTCTCCTTGTGTGTCCACCTCTTTGATATGCTTTAGTGTCCTAAAAAAATATTGGCCTACTTGCCGTATCGTCGTTGACTACTTTGTCTGCTTGTGCTTTCTCTTCTCTCTGACTCCCTTCGTAAGCTTTCTTGCCTTGTGAGTCCTTCAATTCCAACAGTATGGTTGTGGGTATGTCTGCCTAATTGCTTGCTTATTGTAGGGACAGTCTTGCGCGGTGTGATTGGTGTACCTCCGTTCTATGGCGCAATACTGGCTACTGGGATTCGCTTGGGGTTGGGCCATAATGGGACATACATTTGCCATATGGTCACCTCCACAGGTATAGCATCTTTTCATTGGTTCAAACCTTGGTATTTGTTTACTAGAGACTCCTAGTTTGTGAGCTACTTTCTCAGCAAGTTCCTCAATAGATGTGGATTGTGAGGAAGAGAGGCTAGTAGAACTATCTGAATCTTTATAGATTTTTTAAAGTTCTAATTCCTCCCCTAGGTTATCCTCGATGTCAATGCACATGCGTATACACTCTTCTATGGTCCTAGGGTCCTTCAAGTACACATATGATCTCAATTTGGTACTTAGCAATACATCTAAGAACAAAGCCACTCGTTTGGCTGGTGTGGGTAGCTCAGGTATCGGGCACCTCTCTAGGTACTGTCTAAATCGTCTTCTTGCTAGTCTGACCGTCTCTTGAGGTGTTTGCAAAGCTATGAATCAGGGAGGAGGTATTATGTCGTATGCTACTCTTAAAGAACTCAGTGACGAAAGCCTCCAAAAGTTGGTCTATGCTCCTAAACTGCCTCTCATGTAGTGGTTGAAACCACGTAAGAGCTGTGTTTCTAAGAGTTAGTCCAAAAGCATTGTTTTGTGTGAATAGGTCCTCAACCTGTTCAGCTTTGAAAACCTACCTAAATTTTGCCACATGGTCGTAAGGGTCTCCAGTGCCATCGAAGTAATTCTTCATGGACTTCACCAATTGAGTTGGCCTCAGGGTCCTAGTGTGTTCTCTCAGCGTTGGCAAAGGGAAATCATCAGCACTTCTTTGGTTCCTTGGGGCTCTAGGTCTCTCGGTTTCTTCTCTATCTATTCTTGTTCTCATTCTTTCTCTTCCCAGGAGGTTGGCAAAGCTTACCTCAGGTCTGTCTCTACTTCTATCTCTTTGAGCTCCATGATCTTGGGAGGTCCCAGCTCCTTGGTGGCTGTAGGACACATTGGAACGAGGTTGGGAAAAAAAAAATTCTCCCTTCCATGTGTGGGCATGCCTGCCATGCTCAGTGACCACGAAGATCCTCTCTGATGTATTGTCTAGGAAGGTTACTTTGCCTGGACTATCAGGGTCTTTAAACTCATAGATTGTGAGAGCACCTACTTCATGAGGCTGGGCAGGCTTATATCTCCAAAAAGCCTCATCAGTTGCTCGATTTAAAAGCAAATCTATGCTTTTATTATCCTGGGGAATCCACTTCGGAGTCATGACTCTGGTCAAGATTGATTTACCACGAGGAGTCCTCGGCTCTCTCTCTAAGTTCCCTTGCTCTATATCACCCATGTCCGTCTTTGCGATCACATTACCAAACTCGTCTGTTCTATCTGGAAGGGTGGTGACTACATAAATAGTCCCTTCTTTATCTAGGTATTCTCCATTCTTGAACTTGACTACCGGGTGTTCTAGTCCATGGGGTTGATCGGGGTTCTTAATCAGGACCACATATCTTCTCAGGTTGTCTTCGTAGATGCGAGCACCTAGACGATTAGTCCTGATGTATTTCAATTGAGTCTTGTAAGGTCCTTTTGGCTTTTCTAGATACGCCACCCCTGAACTACCTACTAGTCACTCCATGTTATATGACATCTCAGAATCACTTGTTTCTGATTGGGGAGTGTATGGGTAATCACTCAACTGTTGGGCCCAAGACCTAGCAGTGTGATTGACACTAGCTTCAGAAGATCTAAGGCTTTGTCTATCTCGGCCTAAGTGTCATTATGTTAAGCCCTTGTTCAAAATCACGTCATCAGGAGCACTTAAGTGAATTTTGCACTTGATAAGTGATCGATTCAAGTTTACTTTTGTCCCTTAGGGTTTTTGCACTTAAGTCCTACTTAATGCTTGCAATTAGTTGATTAGTTCTCTTGGACTTGATTCATGCCTAACGTTGCCCTAATTAATTACCACACCTAAGTCGTTCTTAGCCTAAGCTAGGAATTGACGAAGGAGGGTTGAGAGAACTTCCAACCTCAATCCTCTGGTTGCTTAGACTGTTGCACCAGCCCATGAAGCCTTCTCCCAAGCTTGGTACTCACCCTTGCTAGCTTGCTTTGAATTGTCTTGATTGCACACAATGTTCCTGCAAAGGTTCACAAGTTAATATAGCCTTAAGTTACAATGAATTGATGAACACACATCAACAAACATGAGCCCCCTTTGGAGTAGCTCACTGTACCCCCAAATTCTTATGACCCCTTAATCCTATAGAATGGTCAACTTAAAAATTACATGTTCGTATGGTGAAGTTATGACCAAAGAGGCACTTAGGGTTCAAAAAAGGCTCTCAGGGTTCAAAGAATTCATCTATGTTTTTCTAGGTATTCTGCCCACTTCAATGGCTCTAGGGCAGTCCCAATGTGTTAAAAATAAATCCCAAAAAGTATCTCAAGTCACTCAATTATTACGCTCCAAAACATTATTCGTGAGGCCGGTGTATCGCGATAGCTCGGGTCGATGTGTCGCGATAGGTGGGTGTGTCGCGATAGGTGGGTGTGTCGCGATAGGTTGGTGTGTCGCGATAGGTCGGTGTGTCACGATAGACGGGTGTGTCATGATACCTCAATGTGTCGCGATAGATGGGTGCGTCGCGATAGGTCGGTGTGTCGCCATAGGTCGGTGTGTCGCGATAGACGGGTGTGTCGCGATACCTCGGTGTGTTGCGATTCCTCAGTGTGTTGCGATACCTCGGTGTGTCGCAATACCTCGGTGTGTCGCGATACCTCGGTGTGTCGCGATACCTCGGTGTGTCACGATACCTCGGTGTGTCGCAATACCTCGGTGTATTGCAATACCTCGGTGTGTCGCAATAGACCAGGATATGGTGAATTTTCTTGATCTGGCTAGTGATTCTACGAGCTCTCAGATTGCGCAGTGTCGTGGTGCACTCAGAATCGTGATAGGGTCAGTTTTTCGGTATGTCGCAATAGCTCGAGCTCAATGCCTCGGGGCTTGTGCAAAAGGATTCCGTACCTGCAGAGCTTGCTAAAGATGGTGATGTTGCTGACACCTGCAAGAATCATGCAAAAAAAAACACACAAAACAACAATGCACACTCGCTCTCTCTCAAACTCGCACAAAGCAAATGAGGAGAATGACAAGGAAGAGGGAATATGAAGTGGAGAAGGAGATGGAGATGGAGAAAAAAAACAAGAAAATTACCTACTACTTACCATTTCAATGCATCCTCTCCACGTCTTACCATCACACGCTCGTCCTCAAAGCTGGATCCCCAGCAATGGCGCCAAAATTTGGTGTATCTCAGTGATGAGTAGCACCTCCTTTAATGTCAATCCGGGAAGACATGAGGATGGTATGAAGACCTCGAGCAAGTGAAGGCACAAATGTGTGAGTGAGAAGCACACCAACATGCACACACATACACACACACGTGCACACACGGCAAGAACAAAGAGAGTAAGACAATGGATTCACTTCTATTACAACCAAGTTCTCATACAAGCTCAAAACTACAAGAAGCTAGCCCCAAAAATGGGCTCTCTAGCTCTATTTATAGTTGTTGACTAGCTTTGGCCCTGTCCAGACCTAGGTTCGAGGGCTTATTTGAGGGCTCAAACGAGGTCTAAAAAATATGAAAATTGGTAGGCACTTACTTCTAAGGCTCCTCAAGCTCGAGGACTCCTTGGCTTGTACAAAATGGAGCTACAAAAAGGTGAAACGATATTTACAAGGGTTTCTAGTGATGAGAATCACTTTTAAAATGATGTAAGGTTTGGAAAAATTTAATGGGTTGCCTTAGTGCTAGATCTGCATGCATGCCCGTACTTGCTTCTTCCCATATGATGCCAACAGGCAGCCCTTCAAGCATTCAATTTTCTTATTCTAGGAAACTACGGTGACCTTGAAAACTAGATTTTGTGCTCTTTGACCCTTCAAATATCCTTTGATGAAGATAAAAATTTGTAGGGATATGTTTTGAAAGACCTCCTTTAGGAATATGCAGAAAAACCTCCCATCTCAATCTCCCTTGTACAAGTTTGACTACATTTGGAAGCTTGCAAGGTGGCATTAAGGTGTCTAGGAAGCTTTGATAGCCTTGAAACCTTGTACAAATATGTAGGCTCATATGGTATTTATACATGCCAAACCATATGACTAACAAAAATTCCTATACAAGATTTTGTAGGGTCTAAGTGGAAAAATTACATTTTTTACAAAATGCACATGGCATATCAATGTGCTAGAAAATCCATTTTCATGTGAAATTCGGGCTATAGACTGCCTTTGATAGGCTTTACAAGTATATGAATTTTTGTGTGATTTGGAGACATTGAAATTGTTGCCCTAATTTCCAAAGTTTGACCAGCTTTGACCGCTACCCTGGATTTGCTCGATTTCTTCCAAAGTTTGCATGTGAACTCCTTTTGACATCCTTGATGCATCTTGGACTTCTCAGGGAATTTTGGCTACCTTCACCAAATGTGTTTCCTGTAGGCCTTCATGAGTGAGAGAGGAGAGAAAATCTCGACGACATTCGCCCCCACTAAACGTGCGATTCCTCCAGAAGCGCCACTCTAGTATCTGTGAAAAACAAAATGTTCCAGGCATTAAATTCTTTTATAGCAAACATAAGAAACATGGAAAGAAAAATTGATCATATGCATGAATGAGTAGGCAACGTGACATGAAGCAAAATTTGCATGAAAGAAAGAATTGAAACATGCAACATGAATATGCATGAACAAATAGGCAACATATATGCAAATGAACAAGCAACATTGGCAACAAGAAAGAAAACAAACAAGCATCAATATGAAGTGGAAGTGGATGTATTAATTCATTTAAAGCATCAGTTCCTCTCATCTTGAAGAAAAAATTGTACCTTTTTCATAAAGTAATCTACCTTAAATACGATTATAAACAAAGATTTAGGATTTTCAAGAGACATCTTTCATCTTTAGCTTATTTTAGATCAACTTCTTTTCTACATAAATATGAATTAACCTTTGACTTGCTTTTTTTTTTTGATGATGATGATGATGATTCGGCAACTTTATGGTTACAATCACTTTTTTGGGGTAGAAGAAAGTGTAAACTTCTTGGTAACATGTAGCAAATTTTTTTTTTGATAACGGGAAAAAATTAAACCCCAATACAAGGTGCAACCATTTTTTATGACGAAGAACAGTCGTTTAAACTTCGATACAAGTGTTGTGAGGTGGACTAAGGATGTAGAAACATGCAGTAGTAGGAGCTAGGATTTCAACAATTATGCTTTCGATACAAGCTACATATGCATGTTTATATATGAAAGTCATGTCACCAAAATAAACCTCCAAATCTACATGCCCTATCTTTCCACAATCCTAGATTATAATAAATTTCTTAGTAGATAAGTTACTATTTAAGATACAATTTTACACAAGTAGAGAAATCATCATTTGCATTTTTTGACTCAAGCGATGTGGATATGCAATGCAAAGACTGAAAACAAACATGCATGAAACAAGAATGGAACAAAAGTAGAATGAACTTGAAAAAAACAAAGCAACATGAACTTGAAAAATTAATGATATTTTTATATGTGTTTTATATTTTTTTTCTTTTTTTTATTTTTTATGTTTTTATTTTTATAACATGGATACTCCTGTTTATGAATCGGCCTCATTGTTGTCATCTTCTTCAATGTCCTCATCCAAAATGTACTCATCATTATCACGTTTCTTGAATAGCTTTATCCTTTTACTTGCAATGAAAGCTTTTAGTGCAACAACATTTAATTCACAAAGAGCATACGTACCATTGTTGTTGACTTTTGATACTATGTATGGCTCAAACCACCATTGAGTGAGCTTTTTGCGTGCATCATATTGAGAGTCAAATGAACTATCATAAATGAGCACCCAGTCTCCTACTTCAATCGGCTTAGGATGCAATCGATGAGTTTTATCAAAATAATGCTTATTCTTCATTCTAGATTCTCTTAATTTTCCAGCAACATCATCAAGTCTTAATTTACCTTGTTCTAACTGTTTAATTCGCAAATTCAAAAAATCATCAGTAGACATGTTTTCAGACCAAGGCAAATTTGACCATGCAAAAATATGAGATTGAATTGGAAACAATGGTTTTTGACAGTACATGAGTTCAGCAGGCATATACCGAGTAGTATGTGTGCACATCATTCTATCTGCCCAAAGTGCAAAAGGTAAGAATCTAGGCCATTGTTTGATGTCACCGTTACATGCTTTAGGTATGGCTTTCACAATAGGTGGATGGCCTCTCTCTATTTTACCATTGGCCTCTGGATTATATGTAGTAGTGAGAGACAAACGAATACCGTGATGTTCAAAGAACTCTTTAGCTTCTCTCACATTTAACTCTCCACGATCGGCAACTACTTTCTCTATGTACCCAAAGCGACTTATGACATCTTCAAGCAAGAACTTGCAAAAATTGTAAGTGGTCTTAGATCATAGTGCACGTCCCTCTACATGATTATTTAAGTCTTGTCTTGCAAGTACAATGTAACGCATTTTGTCAATACCTTTAGGCATAGTTACAAGATCTACTACCCACTTGTAGTGAATACAGGGTGGATAAGTAGGATGCAATGGATCTCTATGTTTGACTGATGAATGAAGTTGACAAGTAGAACATGTAGAAACATAGCTACTAATGTCAACATACATCCTAGGCCAATAATAGGTACTTCTAATTTTTTCATATGTTCCAAAACATCCTTTATGACCTGCCCATAATGTCTCATGCATTTCCTTCATTACTTGCAATTGAAGACCTTGTTTTCCTAGGACTCGTTGTGGATTCTTAACCTTACCCTTAGCATGTCTCCAAAGATAACCGTTACATAGGAAAAAGTTATAAGCTCATTTCCTAATGTTACAGAATCTATTCGTAGTCCAGCTAGGTAATGGTTGTAGTGTACTCAAATACTTTCCTATGTCTCTCCATTCATTTTCGTACTCAGGCTCATGAAATTTCTCATACTCGTATATATATGGAACATAGTCAACTAAGTTCACATTCTTTATTAGATCACTTTCAAGATCATCATCAAATCTAGCTCTCGATAACATATCAGCAACTGAGTTTGACTTACCTGAAATATGAACTAACTTAAGATTTATGAACTTAATATATGAGATCCATCTAAGCATGGTGTTGGCAGTAGCCAGAGGCACAGAAGACGCGGAAGCATGTAAAGACAGAGCAGGGAGTCAGTCGAATCAATTTGTCAAAGATTTATGTTTTATAAATATTCTTCAAAACCTCCAACAGTGATTTTCATCACTATTGTAACATATGTAACATAGAAAAAACCCTTTTTGTAATTCATAGCTCCATTTTGTGCAAGCCGAGGAGTCCTCGAGCTTGAGGAGCTTAGGTAGAATGAGCATATCAATTTTGGTTATTTTTAGACATCGTTTACCCTCTAAAATAGCGCATAGGACCTATTTTTTAACTATGGCGGTCACTAGATATGAAACCGGTCAAAACTAGTCTAAAATCTATAAAAAGAGCTAGAGAGCTCATTTTTGAGGTTAGCTTGTTGGTTAGTGTGAGCTTAGAGATGTTTTGAGCTTGTAATTGAGATCTTGAGCAATAGAGTTGCTTTCTCACCTTCCATTGTGTCTTGCTTGTCTCTTCGTAGTGTGTGTGTATGTGTGTGTGCATCTCTATGCTTCTCACCTTCACTCTCACTTCATCTCACATTCACGATCTTCATATCACTCCTATCTCTTCTGTGGATTGACATTAAGGAGGTGGAGCTTCTTAACGTGGTTCTCACCATTGTGCTAGAGCAACACCAAATTTGGCACCGTTGCCGGGGATCGAGTCTAGGACGAATGTGTGATGGTAAGAGTATAGCAAGAAATGGCATTGGAAGGTAAAAATTTCAGTTTTTGTTGTTGTTTTTACTTAGTTTTTAGTGTTTTTCACCTCCCCCACACTCCATCTTCATCACCGCATCATCATCTTCATCTCCAAAAAAAATCAGAAAATTCACCATATCCACCCATTCTCCTCATTTCCCCTCATTTGTGCATGTGCGAGAGAGAGAGAGAGCTTTTGTGCTTGTGTGTACTTGTGTGTTTTTGAGTTTTCTTGCAGGTACAGAGCTCCAGTGCATCAAGAAAGCTGCAAAAAGGTAAGAAATGTACTCTCTGTCAGAAATTGCCGACTCTGTCAGACCATCGCGATGGTCTGCAAAATTCGGAATTTGAGGTAGGTGACCACACCAGCGTGTAGGCGACCCTTGCGTGTGTAGGAATCCATACTTGCATTGCAAAAATTTGCATTTTGGTGGACCATCGCGATTGGCTCAGACCATCGTGATTGTGTCACACCATCGCGATTGGCTCAAGCCATCGCGACGGATGGGTCGGACCATCGCGACGGTCTCGCACCATCAGGACGGCTCACTTGAGTCATCACGACGGTTCACTTGGACCATCGTGACGATCCCGTCGACCCCACGCCATCGTGATTAGCTCATGCCATCGCACCGACGCTGCCACGTGGCAAGTTAGACCATCGCGACAGTTCACTCCCTCGGACCATCGCGACGACACCCTCAGACCATCGCGACACCTCAAAAATTGAACCATCGCGATTGGCTCATGCCATCGCACCCGGACCATCGTGATTGGCTCACGCCATCGCATCTGTGACCATCATGACGGTTCACTTTGGACCATCGCAACGGCTCACGTTGACGGTTGACTAACACCATTGCAATTGTTCGCCGATCGAGCCATTAGGATCGTTTATTCCAGACCATCACAACAGTGCACATTCACGCCATAGCGACTACTCAAATTCACGCCATCGCGACAGTTCGCACTTTCGGACCATCACGATTGTGCCACGCCATCGTGACGGTTCAGCTAGACCATCGCGACGGTCCCAGACCATCGCGATTATCTCAGACCATCACGATTGTCCACCCCAAACGCAAATTTTAGGGTTTGATTTTTTGGTCAATTTTGGGGCTATTTTTGGCAACTTTTTGGGTGATTAGATTCATAGGAGACCCCTTAGCTCATAATTGAAGAGAAACCTGTTTGTCAGTCTTTACCCCTAGGGCCTGAACGGTCATATCTTTTTCATCCGAAGTCCGTTTTTTGAGCTGTATAGCTCGTTAGAAAGCTCGTGACGAGTACTACGTAACCTTTTAGAGAGGATAAATTGAGGTGGACATAGTTGGGACTAGAAAGCCAAGGGGCAATCATTAAAATTTGGGCAAAAGGGAAAGGACTTTTAAAAGTGTATATATTCAAGTGCTTGATCATCCATTCTGAATTGATCTAAACATTGAATTTTGGCAGGTCTAGCAAGGACAAGCAAGGGCAATCAAAGCAAGGCAGTGAAGGGCATAAAGCTTGGGAAGCGCGGCTTCTTGGGCAATTAGAGCAACCAACAAAGCTGACTCGAGGTTGGAAGATTACTCAACCCCCTCAGTCAATTATTAGCTTAGGCTAAACGGTAGCATTGTGGATTAACGACGATAGGAACGCCTCAAGTGCAAGAGACTTAAATTTTTCAAGTCCAAGACTAAAGTAAAGGTGTGTGATACAAAAACCTAATGGGAAAGAACTTAAGTCTGACGGAACGAGAACTCAAAGTACCACAGAAAGTCGAATTCCTGACGCATACATCTAGACAAGAATCTAAAGGGATTTAAAAAGAATCAAGAAAGTAAGAACAAAGAATCATTGACGATCTGAGCGTGCAAACATATAGGTAAGTCAGACCGACGAAGCCTTAGATCATCAGAAGCCAGCATAGGAACTACTGCACGATCGTGGGCACAACAATTGAACACTAGTTACCCTTACGAGAGCTCAGACATGAGTGAATCAGAAATGGCATTTAGCACAGAAAGACCAGAAGGAGGGTCAAATGTAGCATATTTAGAAAGACCCGAAGGACCCTATAGAACGCAATTAGAATTTCTCCGAACCAACCGCTTAGGTGCTCGCATCTATGAGGACGGTTTGCGAAGACAAGTAGTGCAAATGCGCAATCCTGATCAACCCATTGGATTGGAACGTCCAGTGGTGAAATTCGAAAGAGACGCGTACATAGACAAAGAAGGAACAATGTACATCTTAAGTACTCAGCCAAACAATACGAATGAGTTTAGTGTAATTCAATTAGAGACAGAAGCTAAATCCCAAGGAAAAGAACCATTAGAAGAACCTAGGACACCTGTACTGACACGAGTACTAGTTCCAGAGTGGATCCCTGAGGACAGCAGAAGCATAGAGTTGTTTGTGAATAAAGAAACTGGCGAAGCATTTTGGAGATACAGAACGGAACAACCTAGTGAGGTAGGCTCCATCATAATCTACGAGTTCAAGGACCCAGATACACCTGGAAAGGTTGTATACCTGGATGAAACTTTAGAAAGAGTATTTGTAGTACCAGACCATGCTAGAAATACATACACATGGAGAGGCGAGATGGTATTCCCTCCATCACGAAAAAACATAAACACGAGCCAACAAGGGGCAGGAACATCCTCAGCCCACGCTAATCAAAGGGAGAAAAATAAAGAGAGACCCGAAGTAAGCTTCAATCATCCCATAGGGAGAGATAGAACAACCATGGACACTAATAAAGCGGATAGCCAAAGGGAACATGGAATACTAGGTGGTAGAGATGATTTTCCTCTACCTAGACCACGTGAACATGCAAGAATATTAAGACCCACTCAGTTAGTGAAGTCCATGAAAAATTACTTTGATGGGACTGGAGATCCCTATGACCATGTTGCGGAATTTAAGCAAGTGCTCAAAGCAGAGCAAGTCGAAGACATGTTCACGCAATACAACGCATTTGGACTAACGTTAAAGAATACAGCTTTAACTTGGTTTCAACCATTGCAACAAAGGAAATTTAGGGACATCCATCACTTTTTAGAGTCATTCATCACAGAATTCTCTAAAGTGGGATCAGACATGATACGTCTTCGTTGATTCATAGTTTTAAACAGACCCCTCAGGAAACAATTAGACTCGCAGGACGTAGGTTCAGACAATATGTTGAAAGATGTCCAATGCAAGAGCTACCCTCAAAAGCCAAACAAGTGTCATTGTTTCTAGATGGCTTGTTGAGCTCTAAACTACGCTCCTATGTGTACTTAAAAGAACCCAGAACGCTAGAGCAATGTGTAAGAATTTGTATAGACATTGAGGACAACTTAGGAGACGAGTTGGAACTCTCAAAAGTCTACAAGGACTCAGATTGTTCTTCTCTAGCATCCACAACATTTTCTAACTCGATAGAGGACCTAGCAAAAAAAGTGACCGAGAAACTAGGAGTTTCTAGTAAACAGATACCCAAGTTAACAACTAACGTATGTTATTACACTTGTGGTGGAAATCATTTGGCAAATGTGTGCCCCAATGTGACACAACCGCAAGCCAACCCTAGTGGCCAATACTGTACTATTGAGAGAAGATACATGAATCATACGGCTCAGGACTGCCCATACAACAAACAGGCAGTGAGACAGAACTACCCGCAAGCATACCAACAACCAGGTAGGTATCAAGGCCAGTACAATAATAAGCCTCATTACTATAGGCCTCCTCAAAATTAACCGTATCAGGCTCAACAAAGACCTCAACCTGTCTTGGCTCAGCAGCCACCCCCACCAGCGAATGTCATCTCAGTTAAATACGCTGCTGCAAAAGAGAACCTAAGTAGGGCCTTAGTGCCTTCTTCACCTTTGATCACAGAGAGTGACCCGAACTGTAACAGTTTTGACTCTACTCATGTAGATAGCCCACCCGCATATTACACAGAGTCACCAAAACACGTGGAGACGTATCATTATGATAGTCCACCAGTGGAACCTAGTTGGGAGCCCGACTATGCTAATGTGATGTAATCAAACCCAAATCCACGGCCCCAATTGAGACAATATAGACCACAGGGCCCTAGAGGACCATGCTTTAGGTGCCAAGGAGATCATTTCATAAAGGATTGTCCATATCCTCCGATAGCAGGACAATCGTAGTACTATAACATACAAGGCTTTTGTGCCGATTGTGGTAAAGAGCACATCATAAAAGATTGTCCTAAGAACCCAGTTAACGCTTCAAATGTGACACCAATCAACGTGATAGGTATTGTAAACAATGCAGATGGATCCAACCCAACATACGTGCCTATCCAAGCTATAACAAGAGCCTAGGCACTCTTACAGAACCAACAGCTTAATCAGGAGAAAACAGCTGGAACTAGTGAAGTGGGAGAGTCTAGCAGTAAAAAGACTAACTCTTGGAAAGATTCCAGAGAAAGAATTAAGAGAAAGTGGAGTAAAAAATAACGGAGTTGGAAGGAAGTTTAAAAGAATCTAGAGCTAAAATCCTAGAGTTGACTTCACAGGAATTGAATCAAGAGAGCCTAGCGCAAAAATCAGGATCAGTTTTAGCAGAACCCATACCAGAAAACCTAGACATGATTTTTCGTGCATATCAGGCTAGGATAAAAGAAGGACCTCAAGTAGCTGAAATGAGCAAGAACTACCCTCGAGCAGACCTAGAAATTGAGAGGACTAAACTTTGCATGAAGATGGTAGAATTAGCACAAGCAATGTTTGAAGCCTCTAGATATCTTAATTGGAATAACATGGCAAAAACGGAATTGCACTTTCAAGGATTAATGGAGAGGCTAGAATACTTCATCGATAGCAAAGAGAAAAAGGATCAGTATAGCAATCCTATCATCCCAGAGACACAGGAAAGAAATGCACCATCCCTGTCTCAAGTACCAAACACAAAGGGTGAAGACAACCTGTCTTCCATACATAGATATTCACATGAATTTTTGAGAGAAATCCAAGAAGACAAATGGAGAAAAGAACAAGGAACCCATCCTCCTATTCAAGAAATAGATGACTTGCAGGAGCAATTTCCCCAAGACATTCCCTCTATTTACGACGACGTAGAGGAAGAACAACTGAGTGAACACACACGATTTGAATCTAATTCTTTGCAAGAATTACCTCAGTTCACAGGACCTTGGGAAGCAAAGTCTATTAGTATGAGAGCACCCACGATAATAGTGAGGAATGAAGAATCAATAATCCCTAGAAACACAGAAGTGATAAAGAACACCAAAGTATAGTGTAATCTCACCCTAGACGAGTTGTTAAAGGTTAAATCAGAATTATGGAAGCATGTAGCAAATCAATTCTTAAGCTTGCTACTACACCCTCACAGATAGGAACACACAAGAAGATACTAGAAGTACCAGTAGAAAAGATCGGAGATGTAAGCGAAGGAGAGGAAGGTAACACTTATCTTCCAATAACCCATACGGGCTATACCACGAAAACCATCTTAGACTCAGGAGCCGGAGTAGCCAACGCTACCACCGCTTTATGGAAACGTTGGGGTAAGCCAGCATTAAGACCTACCAGGATGAAGCTACAAATGGCTGATGGACACATAGAAAAACCATTAGGATTACTAGAAGGCATACCTCTCACCACTTGTGGTGTGGAGTTTGAGCATACCTTCGCTATTTGTGACTTTGCGAAAAATCACGCTTATGAGATGATTTTAGGATGACCATTCATGCGTCAATTGCAAATCGTACAAGATTGGGGAACTAATTCTTTGTACTTGCAACATTTAGGAGTGACTACTAAAGTCAATCTTAAAGACTATTCACATCGAGATGTACCCCCAATACAATGGAACACCATCCATAAGACACAGGTAGAAACGGAATCGGTACACTCTTTAGAGTCAGATCCCTCATGGTTGCACGGGGATACTCATTTATGGATGTGTAAGGTAGCCAAACAAGAGGAAGAACTGTTAGAAGCAAGGACCTTAGGTGCAGAACAACATCCACGAACCCTTCAAGACCCAACTTACGCACCTGTAGTATTTCCAGATGAGGAGTTTGAACCTCATGGTTGGGCAGAAATCCTAGCAACCATGGATGTAGCCATCAATGAAGAACAATGGACACCCCACTCTGACGAAGATGGCTATGACATCTGAGTCTTTACAATAGAGCCGATCATGTGTAATTCAGTTTTAGAAGAGTGTGAACTTAACGCTGATGCATTTGAGGATGCAAGTGACTTTGATCTAGAGTCAATTATTATGGATCCACCCTTTGCATCAGAGGAAGAATACTTCTATGAAGTAGAAACTTACCCTTAGAAACACAAAGAACTTATGAATGAGGTGAGATTAGCCACTCAAGTGATTGACAAAAGTGAAGGTAGGAAAAGAAAGAAGAAAGAAACCATGTCAGGAAAAGAAGAATCCTTGTTTGAGGTTCTCGAGAACTTCAAGAAATATGAAATAGAAGATAGACGAATAATGGTATGAATGCCTAACAGAGAAGCTAAAGTTGGAGAAGTATATGATAATCGAGAGAAAACCAAGAAAATAATAGTTGCCATAGAAGGAGAAGAAGAAAAATGTACATACATAGGGCATGATTTGACGACGGAAGAAGAAGAAGAATTAGTTGCCCTATTGCGCGAATATAGAGATGTGTTTGCCTGGAGTTACAAAGACTTGAAAGGAGTAGATCCAGATATATGTTCCCATAGAATCCCTATGACTCTAGATGCAAAACCTACGAAACAGAAACCATACACGTACAATGATAATTATGCTGCGAAGATTAAAGAGGAGATAGATCGATTGATAGAAGCAGGATTCATTTATGAAATTGAGCATACCGAATGGGTATCCCCCATTGTGGTTGTGCCCAAGAAGAATGGAAAATTGCGTGTGTGTATTAACCTTAAAAAAGTTAAGGCCGCCACGATTAGAGATAGTTATCCTCTTCCTATCACGGAACATTTATTGGAAAGAGTTGCGGGCAAGCAAGTTTACAGCTTCCTTGATGGTTTCTCAGGCTATAATCAAGTAGCCATTGCTCCAGAAGATCAACACAAGATGGCTTTTGCCACAGAATGGGGCATATTTGCATTTTGTGTGATGCCATTTGGCTTAACAAATGCACCCGCTACTTCCTAGCAACTCATGTGTCATGTTTTTAAGGAATTCTTATGCAAGAATTTGGAAGTCTATGTCGATGACTTATGTGCTCATTTGAATATCAGGCAGACGCATATCCCAGAGTTAAGACAAGTATTTGACAAATGTCGAGAATATCAGGTTTGTTTGAACCCAGAAAAATGCGTTTTCATGGTCTGACAAGGAAAAATTCTAGGACACATTGTGTCAAAGAATGGAATTTCTACGGATGAAGAAAAGGTGAAGGTGATTGCAGATCTACCTAGACCAAATAACGTAAAAGAAGTACAGGCACTGGGACATTGCGGTTATTATAGACGATTCATACACATGTATGCAATCATAGCCAAGCCCTTGTACTCTCTTTTGACCCAATTTGAATGGACAGAGGAGTGTGAGAATTCATTCAATGAACTCAAACGACGTTTGTGCTCAGCACCTATATTGACAACCCCAGATTGGAGTAAGCCATTCCATGTACATGTGGATGCATCCAATTATGCCATAGGATGTGTGTTAGCACAACCCACGAATGAAGGAAATATAGATCTTCCCATAGCTTACGCGAGCAGACAATTGAACGCAACAGAAAGAAATTACACTACTACAGAACGAGAAGGATTAGGGATGATCTACGCGGTAAAGAAATTCAGACATTATTGGTTGGCAAACAAGTTCAAGTTCTTTACAGATCATCAAGCCCTATTGTACTTAGTCAACAAGCCATGTAACACAGGATGATTAATACGTTGGTTTCTATTACTCATGGAGTATGATTTTGAAGTAGTAGTCAGGAAAGGCAAGACACATCTTAGAGCTGACCACCTTTCAAGATTAACCACAAGAGAAGCTCCTCAAGGAATAGTGGATGAATTACCCGACGCATATTTGTTTAACCTTGAGGTAGCACCAGAATGGGCTAAATCGATAGTCCCTATTCTCACATATGGACTGTTAGCAGTGGACAAGGGAGAGAAGGCCCAAGCAGACAAGGAAGCCAACGAAGATCTGGCAAGTAGGCCAACAATTTTCTTCAGAAAGAAGCACTTATGAACATTCACGCAGATTTAGCACTAAGGCAACTTTAATCTTTCAAAACCTCTACACCCATTAAAAGTGATTCTCATCACTAAGCACCATTGTAAATATCATTTCATCTTTTTGTAGCTCCATTTTGTGCAAGCCAAGGAGTCCTTGAGCTTGAGGAGCATTAGAAGTATCCACCTGCCAATTTTCGTGATTTTTGGATATCGTTTGAGCCCCCAAATAAGCCCTGGAACCTAATTTTTAACTAGGCCGAACACTAGGTCTGAACAGGACCAAAGCTAGTCAAAAACTATAAAAGGAGCTAGAGAGCTCATTTTTGAGGGTAGATTGTAATTGAAACAAACTTGTAAGAGCTTTTGAAAGTAATCTAAAGAACTCCATTGATTCTCTCTCTCTTTGTCTTGCCGTGTGAGCGCGTGTGTGTATGTGTGTGCATGCTTGTGTGCTTCTCACTCACGCACTTGTGCCGCCACTTGCTCGAGGTCTTCATACCATCCTCACGTCTTCCCGGATTGACATTAAAGGAGGTGCTACTCATCACTGAGCTACACCAAATTTTGGCGCCGTTGCCGGGGATCGAGCTTTGAGGACGAGCGTGTGATGGTAAGACGTAGAGTTGACGCGTTGGAGTTGTAGGTATTTTCTTCGCCTTCATCTTTTTTCTTTTACTTTCTTCTCCATCTTCATTTCCATCATTATCATCATCATCTCCCACCTCCATCTCCATCATCGCGAAAATTTCTGTTTTTTGATCATATCACCTTCCCCACCTCATTTCCCTCATTTCACTTGTGAGAGAGAGCGAGAGAGCGAAATTGCATGTGTTGTTTTTGCATGTTTCTTGAGCTATCTTGCAGGTACAGGTCACATCACCATCCCTAGCTTCCTGCGCAGGTACGAAACTCGACGCAACTGTCTCGCGGTCGCAGGCTTCTGTCGATCGCGACTGACAGAAATTTTTGACTTTTCACAAAAGTGTGTACACCACTAGAACAAGCACAAGGAGCACATTCCAAAACACTAAAGACAGTAGAAAAATTCCGAGGTTTTCTGTCAATCACGACCGACAGCCTCTGTCAATCGCGACCGACAGACCCTGTCAATCGCGACCGACAGACCCTGTCAATCGCGATCGACAGACCTCCACGATCGACTGACTGCCACATAGGACCCTGTCAATCGCGATTGATACCGTCGATCGCGATTGACTGAAATTCCACGATTGATTGACTTTTGCGCGTAGCCACGTGTCCATCGGGACTGATAGGCCCCCGATTGACTGAAATCTCGGCGAAAAATCCGGAAAACGTGTCGATCGCGATTGATACTGTCGATCGCGATTGACAGCCACGATCGACTCTGTCGATCGCGATTGACACTGTCGATCGCGATTGACAGCCCCGACGGACACCTCTGTCAATCGCGATTGACAGACCTGTCGATCGCGATTGACAGGCTTTTCGGCCAAAAAATTAGGGTTTTTTAATTCAAAATTTGGGGCAATTTTGGGGCACAATAGTCAATCAATTAGCATCTTTGTGAGGTTCCTACACTTGTGATTTGAAGAAAATCCTAGGATCTGTCGTCGGCCAGATTGAATCTTGTTTTAACCCCCTAAACCCTGAACAGTCATAACTTTTCCATACGAAATCCATTTTTTGTGCTCTTGGGCTTGTCGGAAAGCTCGTGGCATATACTACACGCCCTCAACTGTTTTTAATAAAGATAATGCATTGATTTTCAGATAGGGTATTTTGAAGTGGATCATACCCAGGGGGATCAAAGTCAGGGATCTCTAGAATTATTTTCCAAAAAAAAAAAAATCATAGTGAAAATTGGTGTTGTGCTACCTGAATGAAAATCATTGGTTCTGTCTTTGGAATTTAAGCCTTGAGCTAACTTTGGAACTCTTACAGATCTATTGAGAGCATCGCAAGGCGTTTTGAGCAAGTGTAAGTGCAAGCTTGGGAACACACTTCCTGGGCACTCAAGGGCAACCGAGCAGGAAACCAAAGGTTGGAAGCTTTGAACCCCCTCTGTCAATTCATAGCCTAGGCTAAGAACGACTAGAGGTAGGAGTAAGTCAGGGCGACGATAGGCAGTTATCAAGTTGAAGACTACCTAAAAACTCAAGTTCAAGCTAAAAACTTAATCTCTGTACTGTCGATAACATAAAGGAAAAGAACCTAACGTGGGACGATCAACCTGAAAGCACGAAGAACATTCAAGTATTCCTGACGACGTAATATCAGACAAGACCTTAAACACGAGAAATAACTAAAAAGAATCAAGTGACTGATACCAATTGATCGGCAACGAAGTTGTACTCTGGGCAAAAATTCACAAGCTCATGGAATGCAAAGAGACAGAAGCAGAGATAGACCAGAAGTAAGCTTTGCTAACCCAGTGGGCAGAGAAAGAACGAGGACGGAAACGAATAGAGTAGAACCTGAGATGCTTAGAGCTCACAGGAACCAAAGAAACGTGGATGGATTTGCGCTGCCGAGACCTAGAGAGCACACAAGAACCTTGAGACCGACCCAGCTAGTTAAGTCCATGAAGAATTACTTTGATGGCACCGGAGATCCCTATGATCATGTGGCGGATTTCAAGCAAGTCTTGAGAGCTGAACAAGTGGAGGATCTGTTCACACAGTACAATGCCTTCGGTCTAACCCTTAGGAACACAGCACTTACATGGTTTCAGCCATTGGATGAGCGGCAGTTCAGGAGCATAGACCAACTCCTAGAGGCTTTCATTGTAGAGTTCTCTAAGAGTGGCATAAGACACAATACCTCCTCATTGATTCACAGCTTCAAACAGACCCCCCAAGAGACTGTCAGATTGGCCGGAAGAAGATTTAGACAATATCTTGAAAGGTGCCCAGTTTCGGAGCTACCCACATCTGCTAAACAAGTAGCCTTATTCCTTGATGGATTGCTGAGTACGAAATTGAGATCCTATGTGTATCTGAAGGACCCTAGGACCATAGAAGAATGTGTACGCATGTGCATTGACATTGAAGATAATCTAGGGAAAGAACTAGAGCTTTCCAAAATCTACAAAGATTCAGATAGTGCATCTAGTCACTCTTCCACGCAGTCCACATCAATTGAGGAACTTGCCGAAAAAGTAGCTCAGAAATTAGGTGTAACTAGCAAACAAATTCCGAGGTTTGCTCCTGTGAAAAGATGCTATACGTGTGGTGGCGACCACATGGCGAACATCTGTCCCATTATGGCTCAACCCCAAGTTAGTCCTAGTAGCCAATACTGCACCATAGAACGGCGATACACCAATCACACCGCACAAGATTGCCCATACAACAAGCAGGCAGTTAGGCAACCCTACCCTCAGCCCTACCAACAAGGCAGATACCAGATCCAGTACCCTCCACAGCCATATGGCAGGCCACAGCAACCCTATCAGCAACCATATCAGGCCCAACAGAGACCCCAACCAGTGCTAGCTCAACAGCCTCCAAACCCCGCTAACGTGATCCCGGTAAAGTATACTGCTGCAGAAGAGAACCTGAATAGAGCCTTAGTCCCGGTAACATCCTTGCTTTCTGAAAGTGACCCTAGTGACCATAGTTTTGATTCTACCCATATTGATAGTCCCCAGGCTTACTACATGCAGTCTCTAGAACATGGTGAGTCCTACTATAGTGAAGAACCGAGTGAACCTAGTTGGGAGTCAGACTACACAAATGTCATGTATGCAAACCCCAACCCTAGGCCTCAACCTAGGCAGGTACGACCACCATTTCCTAGAGGACCGTGCTACAGGTGCCAAGGAGATCACCTCATTCGTGATTGTCCCTTGCCTCCACCTACACAACCCCAGTCAGTGACCATCCAAGGCTTTTGCCAAGACTGCGGAAAAGAGCATCTCTTACGAGATTGCCCAAAGAACCCCAATAACATGCCAAAAATCACCCCTATCAACGTTGTTGGGTTAGTGGTAGACTCCTCAGGAAGTGTCACTTCCACTGCACCAGTACAGGTAGTCACTAGAGCTCAGGCATTGCAGCAAAACCAAGAGGCAAGCCAGGAAAAGGGCCCAGAGGCTAGTGAAATCGAGAGCGTGACAAAGAAAAGGACTAGAGCGTGGAAAGATAGTAGGGAAAGAATGAAAAGACAATGGGCTAAAAAGATGAGCGAACTCGAGGAAAGCGTAAGGGAAACAAGAGCCAGAATAACCGAACTCACAACTCAAACTCACTCTCACACTACTCCACCACCACCACTCCCATCTCCATTCGTACCACCACCACTCCCATCTCCATTCGTACCACCACCTCCCCCACCGCCTCATCAAATCCCACCACCCCCTAGAGTAGGATCAGTCCTAGCTGACCCCACTCCTGAAGACCTAAATATGATGCTGAAAGCATATCAGGCCAGAATCCAAGAAGGGCCAACCATAACCGATCATGAAAAATGCTACCCTAGAGCGGAGCTAGAGCTTGAACGAACAAAGATTTGTGCCAAAATGGTGGAATTGGCTCAGACCATGTTTGAAGCCAGTCGCCTATTTAACATTTCTAGTTCAGCTAAGACGCAGTTACACTTTGATGGACTGCTAGAAAGAATAGAGATGCTAATTGCACAATCAGAAAAGGAACCTGCCCCTCAAAGAACGGAAAGGACAAGAGAACGGAAAAGCCAGCCTCTTCAGAAAGCCCAGGTGCCTCCTCAAGAAGCTGATCCTTTCCCTCAAAAGGCACATGAGCCTCCCTCGAAAGCTTACGTACCCCCACAGGTGGCCTACATTCCTTCTCCGAGAGCGTATGAGCCTGCTCGGAAGAGTAATAGAATAAGTAATCCTCCCCAGGAAGCTTGTGCTCCAGCCGTCTATGAGAACAAGGAGAGAGCCAATGATAGAATAAGCCCTCCTTCCCAGGTTGCTTATGTGCCTAATTCTACGGAGCCAGACACTTCTTCTTCTATGAATTGATTTGCACCAGACTTCCTACGAGAGATTCAAGAAGACAAATGGGATAACGAAAGTGAAGTTGCCCCTCCTTTTGAACTTGTGGACGATGCACACGACCAATTCCCACAAGACATCCCATCTATTTACGGGGAACATGAGAGTACTCAGTCTCACGAGAGATTGGACTTTGAGTCTAATTCCATACAAGAGCTACCTCACTTCACAGGCCCATGGGAAGCAAAGTCCACATGTATGAGAGCACCCACAGTCATGGTAAGGAACGATGACTCAGTCATATCAAGGAACTCGGAGGTAGTAAAGAACACCGAGGTGCAGCGTGATCTCACTTTGGAAGAACTGCCTAAGGATAGACCAGAAGCACGGAAATATGTAGCCAGTCGAGTAACTGAAGTTGCAAAACCTCGTTCCCGGGTAGGATCCCATAGGACAGTGCCAGAAATTCCCTTGGACAAGATAGGAGATATGTGTGAAGGTGAAGAAGGGAACACCTATCTTCCCATCACCTACCAGGACTATACCACTAAGGCAATTTTGGACTCAGGTGCAGGAGTTGCAATTGCCACCACTTCCCTATGGAAGCGTTGGGGCAAGCCAGCACTCAGACCAACGAGGATGAAATTGCAGATGGCCGATGGTCATATTGAGAAACCCTTAGGATTGCTAGAAGGAATAACTCTCACCACTTGTGGTGTTGAGTTTGAGCATAGCTTTGCTATATGTGACTTTAGCAAAAATCATGCCTATGAGATGATTTTGGGAAGACCATTTATGCGACAGTTGCAAGTGGTACAGGATTGGGGGACCAATTCCTTGTACCTGCAACACTTAGGTGTTACGACCAAAGTCAATCTCAAGGATTATTCTCATAGAGATGTCCCTCCTATCCAATGGAATCCCATCCATAGAGCCAAAAATGATACAGAATCGGTGCACTCCATAGGGTCTGGATCCTCATGGATGCATGAAGACACTCACTTATGGATGTGCAAGGTAGCAGTAGAAGAAGAGAAGAGAGAGAAAGCCAGAGAGGTAGGTGCGAAAGAAACCCATAGATCAATCCAAGACCCAGCCTATGCACCTGTAGTTTTTCTAGACGAAGAATTTGAGCCTCACGGTTGGGCAGAAATTTTAGCAACAATGGACGTAGCCATCAATGAAGAACAATGGACTCCTCACTGTGATGAGGATGGCTATGACATTTCAGTCTTCTCCATAGAGCCAATCATGGGAGAGGCAGTTTTAGAAGAATGCGAACCTAGCCCTGACGCACATTTGCATCAGATGCAGAATACTTCCATGAAGTAGAATTTCAACCCCAGAGGCATGGAGAGCTGACAAATGATGTAAGATTAGCAACACATGTGAGCCCGAAGGAAGAAGGAAAGAAACGAAAGAAGAAAGAAGTCTCACCAGAGGAGGAAGAATCTTTGTTTGAGGTCCCAGAAAATTTTAAGAAGTATGAGATAGATGACAGGAGAGTCATGATAAGAATGCCTAAACGAGAGGCACAATCAGGAGAGGCCTATGATAACAAAGAAACTACCAAGAAAATAGTTGTGGCCATAGAAGAAGGAGAGGAGAGATGTACATACATAGGTCATGACCTAACAGAAGAAGAAGACTACGAATTGATTGCCTTGCTAAGAGAATACAGAGATGTATTCGCTTGGAGTTACAAGGATTTGAAAGGTGTCGACCCCGATATATGCTCACACACTATCCCCATGACTTCAGACGCTAAACCCTCTAAGCAAAAGCCTTATACATATAACGATAATTATGCTGCTAAGATCAAGGAAGAGATAGATAGACTGGTCGAAGCTGGATTTATCTATGAAATTGAGCACACTGAATGGGTATCCCCCATCGTAGTGGTGCCCAAGAAGAATGGCAAGCTGCGTGTGTGCATTAACTTGAAAAAGGTTAATGCCGCCACGATTCGAGATAACTATCCGCTTCCCATCACAGAACATCTCTTAGAAAGAGTGGCAGGCAAGGAAGTGTACAGCTTCCTTGATGGATTTTCGGGCTACAATCAAGTAGCCATAGCTCCAGAGGATCAACATAAGACAGCATTTGCCACAGAATGGGGCATTTTTGCTTTTAGAGTAATGCCATTTGGGCTTACCAATGCACCAGCTACCTTCCAGAGGCTGATGTGCCATGTGTTTAAGGAGTTCCTGAGGAAGAGTTTAGAAGTCTATGTTGATGATCTTTGTGCTCATTCCAATATTAGACAAACCCATATTCCTGAACTCAGGCAAATCTTTGACAAATGTAGAGAATATCAAGTCTGCCTGAACCCAGAAAAGTGCGTTTTTATGGTCAGACAAGGCAAGATTCTAGGACACATAGTGTCAAAGAATGGTATATCGACCGACGAAGAAAAAGTGAGAGCCATAGCAGAGCTACCTAGGCCAAAGAATGTCAAGGAAGTCCAAGCTTTCATGGGGCACTGTGGTTATTACCGACGATTTATACACATGTATGCTGTCATTGCAAAGCCCATGTACGGACTTCTGACAAACTTTGAGTGGACGGATGAGTGTGAGAATTCCTTCCAGGAGCTTAAACGAAGATTATGTTCAGCACCAATCTTGACCACACCAGATTGGAATAAACCATTCCACGTTCACGTGGATGCATCCAATTATGCCATTGGATGTGTGCTGGCACAACCTACTGGTGAAGGAAATATGGATCTTCCAATTGCCTATGCCAGTAGACAATTGAATGCGGCTGAACGGAATTACACCACTACAGAGCGAGAAGGATTAGGCATGGTATATGCAGTTAATAAATTTAGACACTATTTGCTTGCAAATAAGTTCAAATTTTTTACTGATCATCAGGCATTGTTATATCTTGTAAACAAGCCATGCAATACAAGAAGATTAGTAAGATGGTTTCTCTTGCTCATGGAATATGACTTTGAAGTTGTGGTAAGGAAAGGTAGGACCCATTTGAGAGCTGATCATCTTTCTAGGCTCACATCGGGAGAAGCCCCACAAGGAGTATCAGATGACCTTCCTGATGCTTACTTGTTTAATTTGGAAGTGGTGCCGCAGTGGGCTAAGCCATTGGTACCAGTATTGACATACGGGCCTAATCATCTAGTGGTAAACACACGGAATAGAGAGGTTGTAAAAGCCCAAAAGTACCACATCATGGCAGGAAGTATGTACAAGCACACAGATCAAGGGATCTTGGCTTGTTGCGTAGAAGAGGATGAGTACTCTAAATGGTTGCAATTAGCACATGTAGGTGCACTAGAGCAACACCATTCAAAACAACGAACTTTACAGACCCTAAAGAGACTCGGAGTACATTGGCCAACTATGGAAGCTGATGTCCAAAAGTTGTGCAAGGAATGCCCAATCTGCTGCACTAAACCACCAGTGGAACACGCCACTCTGTATCAAGTATCCATTGTGCCAGATTGGAGTGAACCACTAGTATCCTTCCTAAGGACAAACACATTCCCCCCAGACATGACGCTGGCTAGGAAAAAGAGTTTAGAACAAGAAGCCCAGGATTACTCACTCATAGGTGATAATCTATATAAGCGCGGTAAAGATGGTTACCTGAGGTTATGTGTCCATGAAAGTGAATATCTAAAGATCTTAGAAACCGCTCACCAAGGTGTAGCAGGAGGACATTTTGGACCAGATCGGGTGATCAAGGCCATACTATTTGCGGGCTTCTGGTGGCCTACCCTTCACATGGATGCACATACCTATGTGAAACGGTGTGATGTTTGTTAGAGGACTCAGTATCCTATACGCAAAGATGAGATGCCACTGAAACCTATGATGGGTGGACGTGCATTCTCTAAGTGGGGAATAGACTTCGTAGGTCCTATTAATCCCCCAGCTAAGGGTTCTCATGCGGAATACATCATTGTTGCGACAGATTATCTCACCAAGTGGGTGGAGGTAAAGGCTACGACAAAGAACGATGCTCAAACAACTGCCAAGTTCTTGTTTGAGAATATATTCACAAGATATGGGCTACCTATAGAGCTTGTAAGTGATAGAGGCACTCATTTCTTGAACGAAGTGATTGAAAATCTACTCCAAGAATTCTTGGTAATACACAAGAAGTCTGCCCCCTATCACCCTCAAGCTAATGGACAAGCTGAGAGCACTAATAAGATCTTATGCAACGTACTGACGAAATTAGTGAACACTAAACGCTCTGATTGGGACAAACAGCTACACCATGCTGTTTGGGCATACCGGGTTGCCTACAAAACGGTACTCCAAGCCACTCCCTTTCAGATGGTATTTGGCCAAAACGCTGTGCTACCCTTGGACTTCTTAATACCTACATTGAAAGTAGCACAAGAACACGAATGGACAGGTCACGAGCTCTCCTCTAGGATCTTTGACCTTGAACGATTGGGAGAAACAAGGCTGAGAGCCGCTACAGGAATATATGCAGCCAAGAAGAGACAGAAGGCATATTTCGATGCCCATGTGAAGGATAAAGGCTTGAAAGCAGGAGATCTAGTTTTAGTCTATACACTAAAACAACACGCGAGGAAGCTAGAAAAGAGAGGCTACGGACCAATGATCATCAATAGGATCTCCACGAGTGGAGCAGTACAATTGGCCACATTAGAGGGTGATGTTCTCCCTAACTATATCAGCGGTTGCAGAGTCAAGTTGTATCAGGAACCCCTCACAGAGGAAATGCTTAGCCGACTCAACACTGCTAAGAAACGCAAAGAGGAAGAAAAGCGAGTTCGAGAAGAAGCTCAAGCAGAAGCTTTAGAACGCATCAGAAGGATGAAATTACGAAGGCAAGGTAGAGATCAGCCTAGAGCGAATGACTATGCAGATCAAGGATTTCCTATGGCCATGTGTGAAGTTGCAGGAACAAGTTCGCATAGGATAATTGATAGACGTCCTTTCGTAACCTTAGATATAGGACAAGGAAAGAGTGCAAAGACCGTAAGAGCCTTGATTGACTCAGGTGCCGCCACTAGTGCTGTTAGAGTGTCTTACTGTCAAGAGTTACAGTTAACTGTCAATCCTGTGGAAGCATACCTCATAGGATTGGGAGGCGTGGAAACCCCTTGCATGGGCGAGGTGGAACTTCCCCTTTACATTCATGATGAGGCAATGACAGTTAAAGTACTGGTGTGTCAAGATGAGGATCTCACTGAACCTCTAGTCTTGGGTCAAGATTGGATCTATGACCAAGCAATTAATTTAAACCTAAGAAGTGGACTTCTCCAGGTTTGGGTCAATCATAGTCGAGTTACAGTAGAATTAGACAATGGAGCACTCAAGGAACTAGGAAAGGCACAGACTCCTGGTCCTTCCAGGGGTACACATGAAGATGATCATGCTGTTCTTGTTCAAAACCATGTGTTGCAAAGGAATGATATTTGCAAAAAAGGAGTCAAGGATGCCACGGAACTCCCTCCTTTTCCAAAGGCCAGAAGGAGGCAGCAACCCAAGGTGGATCAAAGGCAGAAGAAGCAGAGTACTACCTATGTCCGAGATCAAAAGTACCTGTGCAGCAGAATGTCCCAGAAAATAAACCATGTGTGGGTGCGGAAAGGCGAACAACCGGTTGCACCACCGCCAACTACACGGGCGAAGTTTCTTATTAATAACCAACAACACGACATTAATAAGAAGTCTTGCAGAAATTCTCCTGCTAACGTGAAATCTATTTGGGTGCCCAAGAAGTCGATGAAGGCTAGCCCACAATCAAGACAAATTTGGGTGCCTAAGGCTTGCTTGAGGGCACAAGTAGCTACGCCGAGGCCACAACCTAAACAGCATAACGCAGCTACGCATACTGCCAGTATTCACTCGTTCTCATCACGCCGAAACACACCAAAGCCCATGAGCATGCATGTAATCAAATGTAAATGGGTCCCTAAAAGGCCTCATTTTCAAACCGCGACACCGAGAAAGCTCTCTAGAGTCTCTACGAAACCGAAAGCAAAGCCCATCCACTGCATTTGGCAGCCTAAGACCTGTAATAAACCCCCAGACCCCAACTTGTAAATTCATCCCCACTTACTAACTTCATTAGTCTCCTAGGACTACCCAAGCATTAACTACACACACGTGCACCGAACACTTACTAACCCATTATTCACTCCCGACCCTCATGTTAATATTGTGATGGGAACAACAACGGTCCTCCCTTGTCCTGTACAATATTAACACCTGTTTATATCTTCTCACAGAGACAGACAACAAGAAGTAAAATGGCAGATACAGTAGGAACTAGCTCCTAGGCAGGCTCCAGCCCACAAGTGGTGGACATCGAAAGTCTTCCAGTCGAGGAGGAGTTAAAGGAAAGACCAGCGGCATTACGGGCATTGCACGCCATACCAATTCAGAATCCTCCGCAGGGTCACACAATGCCGGTGGGCAAAACCTCACATTGGTTCAGTGACGTTGCTGGACCTCTGGGTGAAGGTACATATATGTGGGAGTCCGAGGTCGAATTCAACGGACGATGGGGCAGATACCATTTCTTTACCAGGGAGTTTGAAAGGCTACAGAATAACGAAGGATTGAAGCCAATCTGGAAGAAGGCAGGGCTTTATGACTACTTCAAGTCCCAACTACCAAAGCCGGATTTCCTAAGATGCTCATATCTAATTAGCACCCTCACCCCCAGCAAAGACAAGAAAGGATACAGCTCCTTTGTGCTCCCATCACTCACAAGGGGCAACGAGCTGAAGCGTTTCCGCTTAACTATCAATCTGGTAAGAGAAGCACTCGACATGCAGGGTATGCACATTCCGACAGAGAAAGAGACAATGGTTCCGGACAACATGAAGAACAGGAATCTGACAAAGTTGAAGGACATGGTTGCAATGACACCCACGATCGCCATCCACTTACGTATGGTCATGCAACATTTTGCCTTCCCCGCGCAGGAGAGGTTCACCATGCCTCCGAAAAAGATCTGGTTTAGCCTCTACCTGGCGGATGCTTTTGAGTTGACCATCAATATGCCCCACTGGATTATCGACCAGATTCATATGGCTCATCAGAGATGGTATAAGAAGCAAAGATCTATATTGTATGGTTGCTGTGCACTCACAAGAATTGTATACAGATGTCTCGCCTATGATGTACCGGTGCAAAGGGCTCTGATCTGGTCCAGAGCACAAGAATTTCAACGCAGATTGTCAGCCGTAGGGCCTCCCTCAAAGAAGATGCGAGGCACCGTCCAGATGCCTTGTGCACAAGCTCGCGGGGCAACCCTGACACCTGAGACAACCCCAAGACTTCCACGACGAGTGCAACCATTTACTATCAGGCTACCCAGGCACAGCACAGATGGCCCAAATCTTGTATTTCCACCAGTGCCGACTGATCTGGAATTCCCGCATGGGTTCACTCTGGAGGATTTAACTGACGAAGAAGTTGCAAGAATCATAGAAGCGGTAAATGCAGAAGTTGAAGAAGAGCAAGCCAGTGGACAGCAAACTGCCCCAGACCAAGCACAGCCTGGCCAACCAGACGTAGTCAACGTGGACGATGAAGAAGAAGCTCATGGGGAGACACAAGGCGGACATTCAGAAGCCGAAGAACAAGAGTATGATCCAGAAGCCCTACAAGTACTGGAAGGTGCCCCCGCCTACACTAGCGCATTAAAGAAGCTTTACGAAACAATGAACCGAGTTCAAGAGCAACACAGGCTCTCATTAGCTGCAGGTAAAGCTCTCATGAACCAAATTCTGGAGGAGGAAGGTGTGGACGAGCAATACCGTGCCACCTTGGAAATGATATCAGATGCTTTAGGAGTACCGGAAACGGTGCACACAGCACTAGTGCACTCACGAAGAATAGAGAGAAGATATGGAAGACGCCCCCCACGATCGGGAAAACGAATGAATGTATTAGGATCAGGACCACAAGGCACCCCCACAACCACGGGCACTGCACACACAGTTCACGACACCGAGGAAGCCCACACATCGAGTGCACCCCCATCACCTCCCTTACCACCTTCTCCCCCACATCCACCTCACTCACCTCCCTCTACCACTGTAACCTCCACTGTCACCACCTCTGAAACTACTACACACACCCACGCTCAAACCATCAGCCAACCCACACACTCTACTTCCACTGAAAACATAAGTCTGACTACAGCCACGGTGCACCTCACTACCCCGAGCACACTTCCTAGAAGTTCACAATTACACACACCTCTATACACATTCACAACCCTCACCGCTACCACAATCCCCATGTTCACAGTCACTCCCACCACGAACCCCACTTTTATGGAAGCGTCACCCACCTCTGCACCTCTCCCATCCCCCATTTACCCACAATCTCCCATTCCCCCACCTCCCCCCTCACCCGTCCCCAGTACTGCATTCACAATCCCCTTTCCCTTTCCCTACCCCTCTGCATTCAACACTATTCCTCTCGATAATTTATTTAATAATATGCATCAATGCATGGCCCAACTTCAGCAACATTACCAACACTTGGACAACCAACATACAAAGCTCTTCCAAAGCCACGAGGATCTCCAAGCAAGATGTAGGGATCTTGAAGAGCAGAAGCAGCAACTAGAACAGCAGCACGCGACATTACAGGAGCAATACGCACAATTAGAAGCCAACCCACCCCAAGCAGATGACGATGAACGACGACACATGGACGAGCTGCTACACTCTCAGATCACGGAAAACCTGAAACTTCGACGAAACTTGGGCCTCCTCCGCAAGCATATGTCGACCGCGTTAGAAGAGAATAAAAGATTACAGAAACAGAACGAAGAAAACCTGGAAGCGGCCATGGAGGGCTCCCCACAAGAGATTGACCCAGAACGATTCAAGGCAATTCCCTCTGAGAATATGCAGGTGGTGTTAGAAACTCATGCAGATCTAATGGAGGCCCATGCCGCTTTAGAAAAAGAAAGAGATGAGTTACGAAGACAGTTGGCCACCCGACAGACAGAACCCAGCCCGAGTATAACCGCAGAAGAAACAGCTGAAGAAGTTACTAAACTCCGGGCCGAACTTGAGGAATTACGCAGCAAGGTTATGCAATATGAGCGTCAGCCCTCCCCTCTGGTAGACCCCGAGCCTGACGATCTGGTGCCAATTGAAGTAGAAGAAACATTCGAGGATCCCTATGTACCAATGCCAACACCCGGCGGTAAGCGCACAGAACAGGGAATGGACACAATTGAGATTGAGGCACCGGAATGGATGCAAAAGTTAGAGAAAGTAGCCACGACGCATGATGACAGGGTGGCAGTCCAAATCGCATTGATGTCAAAACTGGAAGAGGTGGTAATAAAATCTGATTATTTTCAGAATCTTTCACACCATAGGTGGATCGGCCCATCAGATGATCTGTATGTACCTTTTTGCATGCTAATGGCGGATTATAATGCGGAGATCAAGCGCCACACCTCAAGGGAACCCACCTCTGCCACCCAATTTGCACCCGATGACATCCCAGAGAGTGCCAAGCAAGGACATATCCGCCAACCAACGTGGAGAATTCGGCTGCTCGAAACCTACCCGGAAATGGTAAGAACATGGAACAACATGCCATTGTACATCAAATATAATCCATGTTATTGCCCGGTGTTTCGAAGGAGATCCTGGCCAGAGTACACACATACAGTGCTGACGATTAAAGGATGTGAGAAGTGGCTAAATTACGTGTACTTCGCACCCCCTAAAGGCGCACCTACAGTTGGCTATATGATTTCAACGATCCGACATTGGGGGGTCCGTTTCAAGAATGTTCCTGATATCATGGCTCAGATGTGCCTGAAAATTTTCGAACTTATGCTGGTCATCTTCAGGACCTTTAAAAATGTCAAGGAACCGCATCTCTCAGCACTAGGATTTAATGAAGGGAACCAGGACCTTGTATACGACATGAGCACAACTCCATCGATCAATGTTGTGTATGCATGGCACGCTCGAATCAAATATCTACCGGCCTGCTTCAAACAAACATTCGAAGAGATGTTTGTCACGAGATTCTGGGAATATCACTCCGAGATATTCATTCCCAGACCATCCCATCTCTTGCAGTTGTTTGCAGTGGAACAAGCTCTCCACTCCGAAAAGCTACGCATGCCACATCCAGAGGTCCCTAGGCCGGTAGACTGGGATGCTCTTCTGACTGATTTGGCCCAAGGTTTGCGAATTGCTGAACATCATTTAGCGCAGGACGCCGTTGAGTTCTACATCCAAAAACCCTCTCAACAAGGGTCTGTCACGGACGACAGACGCGAGAGAGGGGGGGTGTTAGCAGTGGACAAGGGAGAGAAGGCCCAAGCAGACAAGGAAGCCAACGAAGATCTGGCAAGTAGGCCAACAATTTTCTTCAGAAAGAAGCACTTATGAACATTCACGCAGATTTAGCACTAAGGCAACTTTAATCTTTCAAAACCTCTACACCCATTAAAAGTGATTCTCATCACTAAGCACCATTGTAAATATCATTTCATCTTTTTGTAGCTCCATTTTGTGCAAGCCAAGGAGTCCTTGAGCTTGAGGAGCATTAGAAGTATCGACCTGCCAATTTTCGTGATTTTTGGATATCGTTTGAGCCCCCAAATAAGCCCTGGAACCTAATTTTTAACTAGGCCGGACACTAGGTCTGAACAGGGCCAAAGCTAGTCAAAAACTATAAAAGGAGCTAGAGAGCTCATTTTTGAGGGTAGATTGTAATTGAAACAAACTTGTAAGAGCTTTTGAAAGTAATCTAAAGAACTCCATTGATTCTCTCTCTCTTTGTCTTGCCGTGTGAGCGCGTGTGTGTATGTGTGTGCATGCTTGTGTGCTTCTCACTCACGCACTTGTGCCGCCACTTGCTCGAGGTCTTCATACCATCCTCACGTCTTCCCGGATTGACATTAAAGGAGGTGCTACTCATCACTGAGCTACATGGACCCAAGAATCCTAGGATAAGGATCAAAGAAGGAGAGATTACCAAGTCTCAAAGATATCAAATCATAGCAGGAAGTATATATAAACAGGATAATCAAAAGATTCTTGCTTGTTGTGTAGATGAATCTGAACATGCGAATTGGTTGCAATTAGCACATGTAGGTGCATTAATGCAACATCATTCAAAACATCGTACATTGCAGACTCTGCATAGACTAGGAGTGTATTGGCCTTCGATGGAAGAAAATGTCTACAAATTGTGTAAAGAATGCCATGTTTGTTGTGAAAGACCACCTGTAGAACATGCTACATTATATCACGTGTCTCTCACACCAGACTGGAGTGAACCCTTAGTGACGTACTTGAGGACGAAAACATTCCCTCAAGGAATGACTTTAGCGCGACAACGGAGTCTAGAGCAGGAAGCTCAGGACTATTCACTTATTGGCGATAATCTATACAAAGGAGGAAGAGACGGATACTTAAGACAGTGTGTTCATGAAAGCGATTACTTGAGCATACTAGAGACTGCACACCAAGGTGTTGCAGGAGGTCATTTTGAACCAGATAGGATAATCAAAGCCATCCTCTTTGCAGGATTATGGTGGCCCACTCTTCACATGGATGCACATACCTATGTAAAGAGATGTGATGTGTGCCAAAGAACTCAATTTCCTACTCGTAGAGATGAAATGCCATTGAAACCCATGATGGGCGGACGTGCATTTTCTAAGTGGGGTATAGACTTTGTAGGACCCATTAACCCCCCTGCAAAAGGTACACATGCGGAATACATTATTGTCGCGACAGATTATCTTACCAAATGGGTAGAGGCAAAAGCCACGAAAAAGAATGATGCACACACGACTACAAAATTCTTATTTGAAAATGTCTTTACAAGATATGGATTGCCTATAGAGTTAGTGAGTGATCGAGGAACTCACTTTCTAAACCAAGTCATTGAATATTTTTTACAGGATTTTATGGTGATTCACAAGAAATCCGCACCATATCATCCTCAGGCCAATGTTCAGGCTGAAAGCACTAACAAGATCCTTTGTAACGTACTGACGAAACTCGTGAACAAAAAACGTTCAGATTGGGACAAATAGTTACACCACGCTGTTTGGGCATATCGAGTGGCCTACAAGACCGTACTCAATGCAACTCCCTTTCATATGGTTTTTGGTCAGAATGCTGTGCTTCCTTTGGACTTCTTGATACCGACCCTTAAGGTTGCACAAGAACATCAGTGGATCGGCCATGAATTATGAGCAAGAATAATGGACTTGGAACAATTAGGAGAAACCAGGCTGAAAGCAACAGCAGGAATATACGCAGCAAAGAAGCAACAGAAAGCATATTTTGATGCACATGTGAAAGATAAAGGCTTGAAAGAAGGAGATTTAGTCCTAGTATATACGCTGAAACAGCATGCACGGAAGTTAGAAAAGCGAGGTTATGGACCTATGATCATTAACAGACTCTCGACAAGTGGAGCAGTACAATTAGCAACTTTAGAAGGAGACATAATGCCTAATTACATTAGTGGCTGTAGAGTCAAGTTATATCAGGAACCTCTTACTGAGGATATGCTTAGACGACTCAGGTTGGCAAAGAAGCGTAAGGAGGAAGAAAATAGAATATGTGCAGAAGCTCAGGCAGAAGCCTTAGAACGCATTAAGCGCATGAAGCTAAGAAGACAAAGACTAGGGAGAGAACATTATAACCATCTGGAAACATCACCCAGATACCCCATGGCCATGTGTCAAGCAAAGTCAAGTACACACCCTAGCATAGTGGACAGGAGACCATTCATCACAGTCAGGCTAGAGCACGGCAACCCTTGCCAAGAGCTCAGAGCTTTAATTGATTCAGGTGCTGCAACTAGTGCGATTAGATGGTCCCACTACAAGGACTCAGGAATAGAAATGCGGCCAAGTGAGGCATACCTCATAGGGCTAGGAGGCATGGAAACCCCTTGCATGGGTGAGGTGGATCTTCCTATTCTCATAGACAAAGTGACCTTGACAGTGAAACTACTAGTGTGCCATGATGACCACCTCATAGAACCCCTAATCCTTGGCCAAGATTGGCTATACGATCACTCAGTGGACCTAAATCTTAGACAAGGCTCCTTGCAGATTGGAACCTTAGATCAGAAGCGAGTGATACCGGTTGACTTCCCTAACGGCTTTCCGCCTGACGTACGCGGCCCTAGACCCTATGAAATGCATGCGACAGAAGACCGAAAGATCTTTGGTCAGATCAGTCACGTCACGTCTACACCAACCCACGTGGGCTTGGCAATGGACAATTGTCAATCAAAAGGACATCAGGAGATTTTCCCTTGGGCTTCCTGTAAATTAGAAGGGTCAACCACCCAACCGCTTGGTCAAATGGACACCATGAGCGGTCAAATGGGCACAATCAGCGGACAAATGGTGACGATTGCAAGTCAGGTGGACTTCATCAGCGTCCACATGGGCAAAACACCCTGCGGTGCCCATTCTTCCACACTTACTACGGACTGGCCTAGATTAAAAGTACAAAACGGAGCACTTCCTAATGGGCAGGTTTCGCAAGTGTTGGACCTCCCTTCTTTTCCAAAGCAGATTGTCCCTCCGACCTCTCAACCTCAACCACAAAGGAGTCAACCACGACGAAGGAACCCAGACCTACGACAACAATAGACGACACAAGGAAGAAAGTTGCAGTGTCAGCATCCCAAAGCAAGTGGCACAAGACAAATATGGGTGCCAAAAGGATAGAAACCACCGACGAGTTTCAACAATGCAGACAATGACAAGAGGAAGACAATGCAGACAATGCAGACAATGCAGACAATTCAAAGTCTTCTGAACATTCTTCTAGGAATACAAACATTCGACAAGTTTGGATCGCCAAGAAGTACCTTATGAACCGACCCACACCCATGCAGATTTGGGTACCCAAACAGTGTATTATAGCTCAACCCTCAAGCCATGTAATATACCCCCCTCAGAAATCTCTTCAACCCTCAATACCACCACATCCGATATCAACTTTTGTCCCTCAGAAGAAACCTATCACCCGCTCACAAACTCTTAGGAAGTGGGTATCGAAACGTATCCAGAAGTCTTCTCCTAACCCTTTGTCTAACATAACTACCACCCCGACTAATCTACAACCTTGTAATAACTCATTCATGACTGAACCTTGTATAAATCCACACACTATAACCCAACATCACCTGTAATAACATCTCATCAAAGAACTGCATGCAATATCTGAAAACATATAGGTGTCTAGAGACCTGCACTAGTTATGCAAGAAGCATTGCATCAAACACATCACAACACTTGGCTACACGGGTTACACATCGGCTATGGAAAGGGATTGCGGTCTCACCTTAATGGGATCATAATTAATTTCCATACTAATGTGCTAATCTTTTGTAGCAGATCTTTTCCATTAGCACATCATTCATCACGCAAACCGAAGAAGGGCCATCGGAAGCTGGCCCTAGTGCACCAATGGCCAATATTGGAGAACTACTAGCGGAGCCCCATCCTATGGCTCAACCACCAGAATTCCAAGGATTTCTAGGACCCATGCCTATTGAAGATCCTCCTAGAGGGTATACTGAGAAGATTCATCGCAATTCTCACTGGTTTCAAGGGCTAGCAGGACCATTAGCAGATGATGATTTTATATTTGAGGCTAATTTGACTTTTGATGACCGTACCTGGGGCAAATATCAGTTTTTCTCACAAGAGTTCGAAGGACTACAGAACACGGAAGATCTAACGCATGTTTGGGCAAGAGCAGGGTTTACAGAGTATTTCAGTGACCCTTTGCCTAAACCTGACTTCTACAGATGTTACTATTTAGTCACAACATTGATGGCATCAGAGAACAAAGATTTGCCAGGCACCTACCATCCTTAGTGAACGATCCACCTTATAAAAGATTTTATCTTTCTAAAGACTTGATTTGAGCCGCCATCAAGATTCATGGAACCCACACGCCCACAGAGCGAGAAAGGTTAGTTCCAGACCCGATGAAACGTGGAGACGTTACTAAGTGGGAAGAGATTTCAGCGATCACACCTGAGCTTTCAAAACCATTGCGGATATGTATGCAGCATTTTGCATTTCTAGCTCAGGACAGATTCACAATGCCTCACAAGCGCATATGGTTTGGTTTGTATTTAGCATGTACGGGACCTCAGACAGTTGATCTAGCAAGCTGGATCATTGATCAGCTCTACCTAGCACAACACAGATGGGAAAGAAAGAAGGTCATCAATGGATGTTGCGCTCTCACGCGCATCATATATATGTGTTTGGCTTACGATTTACCTATCCAGCGAGCACTGACAAGTGAGGAGCTGAAAGCGTTTAAAGGAACCACAAAGAAAGCTAGGAAGCCCAGCAAAGGAAGAGCAGGAAAGCGAATGAGAGGAACTATCCCCTGCCTTCAGGTGCTAGAATCACCCTCACCACAACCATCTCTAGAGAAGTCTCCGATAGAAGCCACTCCAACAATACAACCTATTCGTATACGATTATCAAGACCAGTGGTAACGGAGGGCACTACCAACACAGTCACTCCTCAAGTAGCCAGTGTCCCAGGACCTACCACCACGACAGCAGAAGTTCCCACCACTATTGGTGCGGAAGCTTTATCTCTTCCGATACCAAACATGGAAGTAGAGCCACTGGATACAACCTTTGATTTTGAAATGCAGGATGCCTTCTCGAATGAATTTCAGTTTTTAGAAGGTCAGATCTTCTCTGAGGAATATGAGTGGCCAAGTTACTCGACCACGCCCTGAGACCAACAACAAGGACAAATAGTGTATAGTTCCGAGGAAGAAAGAACGGAAACCCACGAAGATGAAGAGGAATTTCTAAGTGAAGAGGAATTTCTAGGGTTTGGATTATCTTGAGCAAATCTCCACCATTTTCCACAATCTTGGTGTCTAATACATGCTATTTTCTCAGCAGAACACAATTATGAAGTCAAAACTCAAAAATATTACATGTACCATACAGACGAGACTATCATGATTCTGTGAAATCAGATGATTTTCATCTCCAGCACCATTCTTCATCAATTTCTCACTCAACACATCAATATTCAGCTCTCTTCATACACTTTCAATAGAATTACACAATAGAAGCTCCCAAATCTCCATGGATACACAAAGAATAGACTCAACAAATCAAAGAAACCACACAAAGAGGAGGAACACGATTTTCAGCAAGAAACTCTCTCTATTCACTTGGATAGCATGTAAACAAATAACCAACCAACTCAAAATAGAGGAAATTGTCTTATATACATTTTCAAGTGTCTCTTTTCACACTTGAATTTTGGTCCTTTCCTCTATTATTCTAAAAAAATGTTATCTAGGAGTTTTCAACAATTCTAAAAAAATTACATAAGATTCTATTCTACATAAGGAAGACTCTTCCTTATTTTTACATCAGTTGCATAAATATTTTTACAAGTTTTAGACATTTTACAATTATTTTCCATCAAAAAATGCTTCATAAAATCACTTCTTCCAACATTCTTCCCCTCCTAGAGCTTTTGGCTCCTGAGAAAAGACATTCCTGCTTTGTATCTTTAGTGCTCCCTTTTACTTCTTCTTTCTTTGATAGACCTGTGACACTAGATCATGACTCCTTCTTTCAGTAACATTCAAGTTATTCACCATCTCAAACAATGCTTTCCTCCACTGTACTGCAGCTTCTGGTTTATCAATGACATCCTTTTTTAAATACTCTGCGTAGGCAGCTTCATATGTTGTAAGGCGAGACTTGGTGACTACTGACAAGTTTCCGTATATTTCTGACTCTCTCTCAAAAAACCCATAATCGAATGCATCTTCAAAAATTTGTAAATAGTGACTGCCCAAAAATATTACTCTGCTGTAGTATGCCATTAAACAAATTCTATCGGGTGTTTCACTAAGATCAAACAATAATGCATCAGTTGGAGAATTGAAGCCAATGTAATTTAATATTCTGACATCTGTATATGTATATGTCTCTATACATGCCAGAACTAATCTCATTACTTTGATCAGTAAAATGCATGCAGGGTCGTTTACATCTTTATATGTAGCTATAACAGACTCAACTGTATCTACCATGTAGTTTTTTGTAGGCCATGTTCCTGCCTTTGGACCAACTATTTTTGGGAAATTCAACCATTTAGGTGGGATTTGTCCTTCTCTCCGTCTTTCCCAAAAAACTGTCCATTCTCTTCTTCTTGCTACTGGGCAGTAAGCTGGATTAATCTTCAATTGAATGGGTGCTTCCTTCCATATCTTTCTGCATTCTTTATTTGCATCCAACCATCTATTCCTCCACTTTGGATTGGCTTTCTCAAATAGTTCTTTGGTTACATTAATATCCTCTTCATACTCTAAATATTTATTTGGAGGTAGCCCAACTCTTGCCAACTGACAGTTCTTGATACTCTCCATGATCATACACAATGGTATACCCAATCCATCTGTAGCCAGGTTTAGTTTTTACTGTTTTTTTTTTGTTCGTTACAAATATTAGTTACCCAATGATGCTGGTCTGGATTGATTCCTTTGTTCAAAGCAAATGTGACAATTTGGTTTTCATATTCATCATGCATTTTCCTAGTGAAGTCCATTCTAGATTCTCTATTTGTCAGCAATTTTTGGACAAATTCTTCTGAATATTCTTCCTCTGGTCTTTTATTTGCTGGTTCACTACCCTGTTGTGTTCTATCATCATTTCCTACGTCATATTCTCCTGTATTTGTATTCTCTATCTGTGCTTCTTCCTGAGCTTGTGGATTTTCCAGCTTGTTCTGTAGATCTTCTATTGTCACCATCAGACTTTTGTTCTGAGTTGCCCAAATTTCTCTTTCTTTTATCCATTCACTTCTTACCTTTTCCATTTTTGACTGCCAATCACTCCTTTCTTTTTCCATATCCATATGCAACTTATTATAGCCCCTCATTGATGTAGCAGCATGTGTACTAGCTTGCTTCTCTAGCTCCTTGGCTTCCTTCAGTTCAGTTTGTAATCTCTTGATCTCCTTGTGCAATTCTTCTTTTTCTTCCTCTGTCATCTGAGCAGTCTTACCTTCATCCTTCATCTGACCTTCTTCCAATAATAATTTGTTTATCTCTTCATTTGCTTTGGTCAGGATTTGATAAGAAGTCTGCAGGGTTCTGTATCTTCCTTCAATTTTTCTCATCTCCATCTCCAATTTAGTATTCTACTCTGTTAATTTTACACTCTTCTCTTCAAGATATTGAATTCTATTTTGTTTCTGCACTTCTAATTCTTCCAAAGCAAATATTCTACTTGTGAATTCCTCATTTTTTTCCTGCACAAGCCTCAATTGTTCTGACATTTGTTCCTTTTCCCTTTTGTGCTCTTTAATAATCATACTGCCTTTCTCAAATTCAGACTCTACTACCATTCCTAAAATGATCATATTCCTGCTTGATGGTCTGAACTGCTCAATGTTGCTCATAATGATCTGGCAAACAGATCTTATATTCTTGGGTATTCTTTCCAACCCCACTTCCGTCTGTTTAACTTCTATTTGTTTGTCTTCTTTGCACTCATTCTCCTCTTCCTCTTCTTCTTCATACTCTATATCCTTAGCCTCTTGTTCTTCATGACTTTGATCCCCTTACAACGTTTCTTGGTCTGTAGCATCTTCTTCATGTTTCAATGTCTGATCACCCTGATTCTCTGTTCTGAGACATCTGTAGTCAACTTTATTTCCTCTGCCTTATTGTTTTCCATCACCTGTTGCTCTTCTTCAGAGAGGTGTCCTTCCTTTACTTGTACCTCTTTTTCCTGGATTAGGGTTTCCTGAATTAAGCTTGATTCAATTTCCTCAACAGAGTTTTCCTGATCTTTATTTGTTTGATCTTCTTGTCCTTCTTCCTGCTCATCAATGTCCATGAGATCCATTTCTCCTTCTTGTCATTGATTTTTGTTGGTTGTAAATTCTTCATTACTTTTCAAATCATGAAGTACATCTTTTATACTTTGGATAATCTCCTTTTCTACCACTCCCTCTGTAACTTCTTGAACATTCTTTTTCACTTCTATTTCCTCTGCTTCCTGAACTTGATCTGCATCTTTCTGTGTTATGGCTGGACTGCTTTTCTGTGCTTCTTTTACTATTTCTGCTATGCTCTCATCTAATTTAAAATAAGTTTGTGAGGGTTTTATCCATATTGATTTTATTCCTGTATGTACTACCCCACAACTGAATTCTTCTCTTATTTCACTTTCTTTTTCTGTCATTACTGCTTTACCTTTCATCATCCTTCTCTCTTCTTTAGGACTGATTTGCTTGACTACTTTTTCCTGAGCTTGCTTCTCCTGAGACTTCTTTCTCAAATCTTCAAGTGTTTTCTGTTTCTCAGTGGTGTCACTCTCAGAGTCTGAAGAGAAATGTGAGGATCCTCCTATTTCTGGTTTTTCTATTCTTGACTCCTCCATAACAGCAGATTCCTTTTGATTCCTTTCTTCCACTATTACTGCTTCTGTCTCCTTTATAACTACAGCTTCTTCTACTGCTTTCCCTTTACTCTTCTTGCTCAGCCTTTTCTTCTGTACTGGCTTTTTCTGAACTTTCCTTTTTGCTACCACAGTAGTTCTTGTTTCTGGAGGTCCTTGTAATTCTTTAAAGTAGGCTAATAGCTCTACTTCCCTTTTAACAAATACTTCTTCTGTTTCAGCTTCCATCACTTGATCATGAAGTGCTTCATAATGCTCTACCTCCTCTTGGACCCAATTTGTAGCCTTGCAGGAATAATCTTCCAGCATCTTTTGATATTGTGCCTCATATATTGCTCTTTTATTATTACCTTGAGTAAGATACGTGTACAACTGTTCTTTGCTTGTTTGGGGTGGATGAGGATCACTAGAAGATTGGACCTACTTTTGAGCAGCTTCATGTTCTTCTTTTGTAGCTTCCTCCTGCTCTAATTCAACCTTTCTTGGGTCCAACCTCCTTTTCTTTACAGGAGTCACTTCCTCAGATATCACCTTTCTTTTCATCCCTGCTCCCCTCATGCTGGTTTGTCCTTCTATTTCTCTCACATGCATCTTCCTAGGAGGACTCTTGATCCCTATCATAAGACTTCTGAAATATTGTGCCTCTGGAGCGAGTTTCAACTGATCTTCCATTCCCAATACATGATAAATGATCCTGGTTAAAAACTGGGCTCCATTCATGAATTTTTTCTATTCCCAGTGTTTTGCTGCTTCTTTCAACTGTTCATGGATGTATGGTGTCACATCCATTACTCCAAAGGGCTTAGTTCTATCCTTGTTGTTAAACATCAGCAGTGTAACAGATTTATGTGGCATGGTATACCTTGGTAGCTTTGGGAAACAGAAATATTATAAGAACATCCTTGTGGCATATTCTTCATTCTCTCTTCCTTTGAAGTCAGTGAATTTAGAGTACCCTGTATAGGTTTCCTTATTCTTCTTTACAAAGCTGGGGTCAAGCTTGGTTCCCATAGGGTAGAATTGTAAAGCTGCTCTGATATGCTCTGCTTTTATCGTGATACCCACCTCCTGATTATCCTTGTTCTTGACTTTGCACCGGAAATAAGCATCATTCCCTTTTCCTATTTCCAGCAGACTACTCATTACTTGTGCCACTCTTTCAAAATCAATGAAGAAGATGGGCTCTTCCAATAATTTGTGTATACCAACTGCCTTCCATCTTTTCTGATTGACAGAACCCTTTGAAATCTGTAAAATTCCTGACACAGCATGGTATATTTGTATCCACCTACTCCCACTGTGAATATATGCTGTCCAATAATGCTTAGGGTTTCTTTGAGCTCCTTCACCACCTTCTCTGCCTCTGGAATCTCTAGCTCCTCATCAGATTCCAGGTTCACCTGCTCTTCCACAACTTCACTATCTAGGAACCAATGTCCTCTTGATAGGGTGACTGATTTTGCTTTGAAGTCATGAATTGAAAACTCCTTTGCATTCACCATTCTGAGGAAAATATAATACACAAAGAAGAACTCCACCCACATGAGTCACAAGAAATCAAAAAGTAATATTTATTTTGAGATGTCATGACATAAAAATGAAAATAAAATTCAAACTAAATTCTGTTTCTTCAAAAAGACTCAATAAAAGTGATCATTATAGGTGTAGCAAGATGTCTAGTGCACTCCCTTTTCCCAACAACTCTTTCGGAGAAAAAACAAAACATTTATCAATGATAGAAAAATTAATACAAAATAAATAGAACTCTACTACCCTTCTACCTAGATCTTGCTTTATGCTATATAATTTTTGTAAAAAAGAAGGGAAAATAAACAATTTTTCTCAACTTTTCTTTCTCTCTTTTTTTTTAATAATATTTTTTTTCTATTTCTTTTCTTCCCCTCCTAATTCTCTTTTTAGAAAAAAGGATAAGGTCAAATATTTTTGTCATAATTTTCAATATGTTATGATTTTCTAAATACAGATCAAATATGGATGATGTTTTTTCCATTGAAACAACTCTGATTTTTTGACCCAATACTTTTTAACTCTAGTTGACCTGGTTTCAAGCAAACATCCATTTCCTTCTTATAAGCATTTTGTAGGATTTTTTGGTCTCCATATCCATTTTGTCCTGGATTTCTGTTTTGATGAGTGGACCTCCTGTAGACTTTGATTCCATATGCTTCTTGTTCTAATGTTTTGATTCTTTAGACAATGACATGATTGCCATCTTCTTCCTATCTCTCCACCCTTCTTTGTTCTTCCAATCTTTTGCTGATTTTGATTACATGAAGCTTGATCATTTAACATTTGTATTGGTAATGTCTATGTATCTTCGAATGCAAAAGTAAATCCTTTAATTTAAGCTTCATTTTTTCAAAATCCACAATCGCTTTACCTTGTTGGAGCCATGGTTGACCTAAAATCAATTTTTCAGACATCAAATGATCTGGCCATTCTTCACAGTCTATTTTCATATATTCTTCATTGAACTTAACTTTAATAGACAGTGAAGACATGCTTTGTACTATTTGACCTTCCAAAGTTTTGATAAAGGTTCTGCTTTTAGTTCTTTTTATGTTAAATTTACTTACCAAAGTTGAACTAATCAGATTCACTTGTGCTCCAGAATCTATCAAAACACTAATTTTTTCATTTTGAAAATCCATTGTCATCACAGGCAAATGTTCTTTTAGTTTTAGAGGAGTTTCACACAAACAGACTTCCCTAAGATCTTTGGTTTTTCTTATCCTTTCCTTTGCTTCGTGTTGAGCCTCTTTTCTAATGTCTTCCTCTTCTTTTTTCCTATTTTGGGCTTGTTGCAACCTTCTCCATTCATCAACAGTTAATGGGCAGTCATACCTCTTGACTCTACATCCACTTATGAAGTTTGGCATGATTTCTCCGTCTATGTTAGCTAGTTGAATGGCTCCATTGTTGCTTATCTGATGTATAATATATGGTCCATGTCCTTTTTTCTTTTTCTGATGTTCTTTGACAGTGTAAGCCAAAACTAGATCTCCTTCCTGTAGATCTTTTTCTTTTATGTAAACATCATGATAAGCTTTTTTCCTTTTCTTGTCCACATATATACTCATAATGGCTTGGAGTCTAGATGCTCCCAATTTTTCCAATTCTATTACTCTCTTTGATAGTTCATGTCTAGTCCAATTGTAGTGACTACCCACCTTTAATGTTGGAATAAGGAATTCCATAGGTAGAACTGCATTTTGTCCATATACTAGATTGAATGGTGTGTTTCCTATTGTAGTTTTATAAGCCACTCTATAAGCCCATAGGACATGATTAAGTTGTAAATCCCAATCATTCCTGTTTGTGTTTACTAATTTTGACAGTACAGTGCAAAGTACTTTATTAGTACTTTCTGCTAACCCATTGGCTTGTGGGTGATATGGGGCTGACTTTCTATGACTGATCAGGAAATATTCAGTGATGTTTTCTATGATTTGGTTTACAAAATGGGTCCCCCTATCACTTACCAATTCAATTGGAAGTCCAAATCTGGTGATAATATTTTCATACAGGAATCTGGTAGTAGTATGAGCATCATTCCTTCTTGTGGGTTTGGCCTCAGCCCACTTTGTCAGGTAGTCTGTAGCCACTATGATGTATTCCGCATGGGATTGTCTTGTTGGAGGATGTATAGGTCCAATGAAATCAAACCCCCATTTACTAAAGGCTCTTGCCGAAATTAATGGAACTAATGGCATATTATCTCTTTTATTTGGTTGACTCACCCTCTAACAGACATCACATCTTTTTACATAGGTTCTTGCATCAGGAAATAGGGTTGGCCACCAAAAGCCAGAATATAAAATGAGTTTAGCAGTTCTGTCACTTGAGAAGTGTCCTCCTGCTACTCCAGAATGTGCCATTTCCAACATTTCCAGATATTTATTCTCAGGAACACAAACTCTTAAGTATCCATCCATTCCTCTCTTATACAACTGTTCTCCTATCAATTGATATTATTCAAAGACTACTTGTAGATTTTTGGAATCTGCACCAGCTATCACTTGTTTTCCTTTCTTCTTCCTTTTCAATTCCTCAATGATATTTTCACTCCAATCTGGATTTTTCTGGAACCAATATAGAGTTATGAATTCTGAATCTTGCAATAATTGGCACTTCCTGCAATTAGCAATGTATTTTATTACATCTTGAATCTTATTAGGCCAATGTACCCCCATCCTATTGAGATTACTTAGGGTGACTACCCTAGAAGCATGAGTGCAAGGGTTCCAACAATGAGCTCTTTTCAGATATTCTTGTTGCTCTTCTTCAGGAGTACAATATTCCAATACTCCTATATGGTTGAGATGATACAAATGCCCAACTAGTAACATAAAGTTCCTGCTTTGTAATACTAAGTGTGCATTGTTCCCAACTGTTCTACAAGGTCCCATGGTTAATAATGGTACTAACGTCATGGCCCACTTAGGAACACTCTCTACTTTGAACAAATAAGTGTCTGACAGGTCGTCATCTAAAGGTGAACTGGGTTCTTTAGACTGAATTCTAGATAAATGATCTGCTCTCAAGTGTGTTTTCCCTTGTCTGACCACCACTTCAAACTCAAACTCCATTAGTAAGAGGAACCATCTAACTATTCTACCAATATGACAAGGTTTGTTTACCAAACATAGTAAAGCTTGATGGTCCACAAAAATCTTAAACTTGTTGGCCAAAAGGTAATGTTTGTATTTTTTTACAGCAAATATCATTCCCAACCCTTCTCTCTCAATGGTTGTGTAATTTTTCTCTGCTACATTCAGTTGCCTACTAGCATAAGCCACTGGAAAATCTAGCTTGCTTCCTTCTATTGGTTGTGCCAACACACATCCCAAAGCATAATTTGAAGCATCCACATGGACATGAAAAATTTTATCCCATTGAGGTGTTTTTAGAATTGGGGCTGTTACCAAACAAGTTTTTAGAGTTTCAAAAGCTTGGTCACATTCCTTGGTCCACTCAAATTTTGTAATTAGGGCATATAAGGGTTTGGCTATGTCAGCAAACTTGTGTACAAATTTTCTATAGTACCCACAATGTCCCATGAAAGTTTGAAGTTCCTTTACATTTGTTGGTCTTGGAAGTTCTATTATGGCCTTTATTTTCTTCTCATCAGTTGAAATTCCATTTTTAGAGACTATGTGACCTAACATTCTTCCTTGCCTCACAAAGAATACACACTTCTCTGGATTTAAGCATACTCTGTATGTTCTGCATTTCTTAATATATTTTCTAAATCTTGTAGGTGATCTTGTCTTTTTAATGAAAAAGTACACAGATCATCCACATATATTTCCATTACATTTCTCAAGAATTCTTTGAAGATATGACACATCAATCTTTGAAAGGTTGTTGGGGCATTGGTTAACCCAAAGGGCATAACCCTAAAAGCATAAATCCCCCATTCTGTGGAAAAGGAAGTCTTATGTTGGTCTTCCAATGCTATAGGTACCTGATTGTATCTTGAAAAACCATCTAAAAAACTGTAAACCTCCTTTCCTGCAACTCTCTCTAGAAGATGGTCTGTTATTGGCAATGGGTAACTATCCCTTATAGTTGCTGCATTCACTTTTTTCAAGTTAATGCATACCCTAAGTTTCCCATTCTTCTTTGGTACCACAACTATAGGAGATATCCATTCTGTATACTCAATCTCATAGATGAAATTGGCAGCTAATAGCTTGTCAATTTCTTCCTTTATTTTAGCAGAGTATTTATCATTGAATGTGTAGTGTCTCTGTTTGCTAGGTTTTGCCTCAGGTGTAATAGGAATCTTATGCTCACAGATTTTAGGATCAATTCCTTTCAAATCCTTGTAGCTATAAGCAAACACATCCCTATAGTTCTTGGCCAAACTTCTTAGTGCCTCCTCTTCTTGGTTTGTCATATCATCATCTATTACAATATGTCTTTCTTCTCCATCTTCCTGAGAGATCACAACTTTCTTTGTTTGTTCTTCATTGTCATAAGCCTCTCCTTTCTTCTTTTCTCTCTTTGGTTTCATTTTTAGAAGTAGTCTGTCTTCTACTTCATAAGTCTTGAAATTTGCTGGTACATCAAACTGTTG